>JAVLUX010000011.1:9920000-10645833 GCA_032164185.1 Moxostoma hubbsi | reverse complement strand
CATGAAGATAGACAGGTTTATAAAGGACTCATGGGGAGGAATAGTGCCCAGACAGGTTTTCACTCTTAACACACCTCAAGTGTTTCATCTAAACTTTTCATCCATGATTAGATTTGTCTCGATAAACAGGTAGAGAACAACATCTAACCACCCCCGCACTTCTGTCTGACCTTTGAATTAAGACTTGGGATTTTTGTTATCTATTTACTCATTAGCTGGCTCAGGACTTGTCTCTTTTATGTCTTTTGTCTAATAATTTTGTATATCAAGGTTCTCAATGATGAATAAAAAATTGGTCAAGTGTTTAGTTAAAGCTGATGTAATTTCTGCACCAATAGTGCCACCTAACGAAATTATAAAAATAACCTTTGTTTTCAAAACAGATTTCTGAATATGCCCTCTGTCTGCCATTGGTAAAAAAAAAAAAAAAAAAGAGATAGTCCCACCCCCAACTCATGCCATTGGTTGAGCAACGTTGTTGGGGCGAGTCTTAGTGTGTCATTCTAAACAAACAGAGGAACTTTCAAAGTGCCAGAGAAAAAAATGCTTACAGTTTTAGAGAAACTATAAAACTGTAAACATTACACGACTGCATCATGTCCTGGTCCCATTAGCCCATGTCTTTCGCCAATAATTTTCAGTCACCCTACACTTCCCTGTTTGATGAAAGGCAAAAAGACAAAAAAAAAAAAAAAAAGATTAAAAATAACAACATAATAATAAAGCAGTAAGCCACAGTTATTTAAACACAATCAGGCAATTAAAAAGACAATAAAGTGACATTTACAATTAAAGAGATAGTTCACCCAAAAATGAAAGTTCTCTCATCATTAAATCATGCCATGATGATCCCATCACATCATTATGTGTTATTGTGCATTTTGGAGCTTCAAAATTCTGGCACCCATTCACTTGCATTGTATGAGAGAGCTGAAATATTCCACTAAAAATCTTCGTTTGAGTCCAGCAGAAGAAAGTAAGTCATGCACATCTGGGATGGCATAAGGGTGAGTAAATGATGAGAGAATTTTTGTATTTTTGGGTGAGCTATCCCTTTAATAATAACAATGATATCTATAATAAATAATACTACTGCAATGTTATATAGTCCATAGCATAACAGCAAGTGACATTTTAGATATACAGATTTGCTGAATTAATATAGAATTCCATTGATGTCTAAAAGTGTGTATATATCGGCTAATTTATTACAGCGTAAAGTACAACATGGCTAATCCAAAAAGATTTTATAGTCTAAATTATCTGTTTTAGAATGTTTTTTTAATTTTTTAATTTTTTTTAGCCATTGTTAAAAGAAATGTGAAATGTTGTCTGGTTCCAGACTAGATTATTAACACTGAGCGCACTGCAGGTCCCAAAGGGACGTAAACAGTCGGAGGCCCGTACAAACATGGATCTCAGACTGTATAACCATCTTAAAGGCAAACAAGTCCAGCCGACATCACACAGATCCCTGTTTCAGCAGCACACTGCATAGCTCAGATGTAAATCAACTCTTTGGTTTTCCTCACTGCCCTCTGAAGCGTACAATGCATAATAAGCAGTAGAAGGATGTGTGGCAGTGCCAGTTTTGATTAGTGAGAGTGAGCAGTAGTGTGGTTAACGAGAGGCAGAGCGTGATGACAGTTTTGAGGGCTGTCTTCCTGTCTCAGCACCCCACTCATCATCCCATCTGACCAAAATTGTCTTCAGTCAGTCACTAATATCCACACTGACACATGTATTACAGCAGCAAGACCCATTTACAGCCAATCCTTGCTGGAAAAACCAGGTCATACCAACTTAAGGTGATCAAGCTGGTTTGTGGTATATGGTAGCTGTTTTTTTTTTCAGGTCCAAATTTAGTCTGCACAGTATTGCAGATTATATTGGCCAAGAACCACCCACTTAGACTTTAAGAGCATTCTAACTGAAATGTAAAGCGATCAATCACAGTTGGTATTGTCATGATGTGTTTAGGAGATACATCATACCGTGTTAAAAGACCAGCAAGGGAAAATAAATGATTTATTGTGGCAGTCTCCGCATGTGACTGAAAAAAAAAAAAAAGTACAGCACAGCTAGTTTAGGTACAGCACAGAAAACGTGAGTACAGACTATCTCACAGACAGAGGCGTTTCCAGCATTGAAGGACATCCAGGGCTCTGATCTCAGATCTCTGTAGTCCAAAGCTGGTGAAAGGGTATTCTTTGAGTTTTACTCTGGCTGGGCCTGTTTCTACAGTTCCTAAATCTTCCACTCAAGTACTATCCTCGACTAACTCATCCTCTCTCCTCCCTGAATCATCTGTGATGCAAAAGAACAGATACAGCCCATAACTTCAAGCTTCAAACAACTAATTCATCAAGTGCTACATATTTCAAATTGTAGACCAATACCATTGAAGATGATGCATTGGGAAGAGCAGATCAGTGGGATTGCCCTAAGATCTATCATGATTCTTGAATTTGCATGTACATTACCATAAAGTCATCACAAAAGAGTTATATTATAGTGAGTAAAGTGAGGTAAAACATTTTTTTTAATATAAATAATTGATATTTTTTGACATAAATAGTCAAAATGATGTATAGGATCCTCACCATGGCATCGAACTGTATATAATTCTCAATGTTCACATGTCAAAATCACATAGTGGGTTAAATCACTAAACTGTTAAGCAGAAGGTTGTTGGTTTGATCCCCACTGTCACCACCATTGTGTCCTTGAGCAAGGCACTAAAATAATGTTTCACTTTTAACTTTCTCTAAAGTAAAGTGACTGATTAATTGTTACCAATTTCCATGCCTGATTCTGGCACAGCTGCTACTGCTGGCACCTCAGTATGTAGCTCATCTTTGCTACCCTCTACAAAACCATTTAATCAAATCAAAGTGTATATTTACTACAAACTAATATCACAAAACAAGTCACATACATATAATGTTAATGCTTATTGGTTATCCTTAGAGAAAACAACACCTGATAAACAAGGAATGTGTTCAATTTGTAACCAGTCCTGCTCGCCCCGCTCCGAACGTGATTCGAACCATTGTCTCCGGCGTGGGAGGCGGGTGCGCTAACAATGAGGCTAAAGACTACATGGTTTTTAAGACCTATGTTTATTTTTACAGGCTGAATGCAGTAAGTGCATAGCTTAAGCACAATGAAATAAGGCAACTTATGATTTCGGGGGTTTACATATGCTATTGTCCGGTTTCATATTTGTCAGTCAACTTTTCAAAATACATCAGGGCTACACTCAAAACATTCAGGGCTGAAGCCCCGGAAAAATTAGCTGATGCCATGGATATATGCTTCACTTGCTACTACATGCCATTATCAAAACTTATTCGAGATTTAAAATATTTGAAAAATTTGAGGTCAACAATCTGGTGAATTTTGGCAAATTCTGTGATTATTTCATCCCCAAAAGCAATTGTTGTATTAAGCAATCCTGCTAAAAATACTATCTTAAACTAGCTCAGTGGTTCTCAATTTTTTGGGACACATCTCTCGTTGAAACAAGAAAAACTTTCACATTTAAAAAAAAATAAAATCCTTATTCGTAATAATAAATGACTGTGGTTGGCTGTGTCTCGTTTGTCCTCCGGAGGTCGCATTTGTCGGCTGCATACGTCATCGAGGCAGTCTCATTTCAGAAAAGTGAGTAAGACAATTCGAATGCAGCCTTCAAATGCAACCTCCTTTCATGGGAATTCGGAGGATGCATGAGGTGTATCCATTGTGGGCACCCATAACCCACGATTCTTTGCTTCAATGGAAATGTCTAAAAAAATGACACCAATTTGCATGTAAATATGATGTTCAAAAATAAGGAGTGTTTATTCCCAAGTTGAAGTAGCTCAGTAGATGGGTGCAGAGTATATAATATGTATAATTATATTAATATATAAATAAAGTATTACACTAAAAGTACACCTTTAAAATCCATTTTCTTTTCTCTTTACACCATTAAAACTCTTCCCTTCATACATTCCCTTCCAGAGGGAATTTGTTCCCTTCTCACTCAAAGTGCTCCTGCTGGTTAAAGAGTGGCGTGCTGTCATAGCAACCATGTTTCGTTCTGTTTTCGTTTGTTCTATGAAGGCCGTCTCGTTTAAACGTTACTTGTTTAAAGAGGACACTCTTGTATACTGCAGCCTACAAAGGACACGTCCTACCTAGCATGCAACCTTCCAAACGAGACACAGCCGTTGTTGCATCCTAGGCAGTGCTGAAAAAATTAAAAAGTATCATGTGTCAGCGCCGTCTACGCGCTGTTTTGGTAGCGGCCATGATCTCTGGAAAATAATTTGCACCTGATTAATGATACGGATAAACTTTAACAAAAACTGACCTTTCCACCACTTTTTTCATTCATGAAACACAAAATTGAGGGACGAGAGGATTGTGTTTGTGGTTGTCTAAGCTCCGAAAGCACAAATAAATGTGCCATTAAAGTCGTCCAACACTCGTGCCTTTGATTTCATTTCTTGTGAAGCCATATGTTTTGTGAGGAACAGACCCAAATTTAATTGTTAATTCACATCGTCACTCATTTGAAACTGGGGCGCATGCAAGAATGACCTTGTTTACATGAGCGCATTTGATATCAATGCTTTGGGATGTCAAGAGCTGGGCACGCAGGATGTGCTTTAGTTCATAGCCAAAGTTTAAACAAGGCAAGAGAAAAGACAGAGGAAAATAAATAGCTCATATCAGTTCTTATGTGCTATTTCACTATTTTTGTTGAATTTGTGAATGTGAACGTAATTTGAGGAAGGGTCAGTCTTCCACGCCCCCCTTGCAATACCTCCATGCCCCCCCCCCCCACGGGGTGCCCCCCCACACTTTGAGAACCTTTAGCTGGTCTCCTAGCCTTGTCTGGCCATTCTGATTTTGGTTTTTGAGCTCTTGTAAGCCAGTCAGTCTGGAAGACCAACTAACTTGGCCAGACCTGGACCAGCTTAAACCAGCTAAGACTAGCAAACCACCTTAGGCTGGTTTAAGATATTAAATTACCAACTTGGACTAGCTAGTAAACCATTTAAGACCACATACCACTTTATGCTGGTTTTATTTACCCTTCATGTCCTATAAACATCTGTTTTCTTATAATTGTTTAGATAGGTTGTTAAGTGGCACCAGTAAGCTGCTATAAACAAAAATGCTGAATAAGTCAACACCGGAAAGCTCTGACTATTGAACTAAGCAGTGAATTGGTATCCACAAACACTTACTTTAAGCATTGGGAGTAAAACGGAGAGGAGGGAAGTGGCTCCCAGATCAATTGTTTGTAACTTCTGAATTCAGAGCACAGGTCCCGTCGCACCCCCTGTGTCACAGTAGCAGATTAACTCTCCCCTGCCACACCTCCACATCTCCGCACCACTGAAAAAGCTGCTTGAATCAAACTAATTTTGTTTATATTGAGTGTTGGGCAAGCATTGCTTCCAACAACTATTTGTATGAATCCTCTTTTCTTTCCAACCCACGCAGGCTATTCAAATCGCTACCCGAGTAGTTCTCGCTAGATTAACTGTGATGGGGAGTCTTTTCACAGTTCCTCCCTGGGATGAGGCTCCGTTTGCCTCTATTGTTCACGGCAACAAACCGCTTTTCACAGCATTCTAATGATCTTTGACAGTTTCTGTTGCCATCATCTTTCCCAGCTGGTTTCTCCAAACGCATTTGCCATTCTGCAGGCCACATTCGTATTCAGAGCAGACACAGGTTGCGCCAGTATGAACTGTGGAGCATTATTGGAGAAAAGAAAGCCTTCTTCAGTCCTCAACTGGCAAACAGATTGCGTGTGCCTCAGAGGTGTGTCTCTGCTTGCTAGTCTATTATATTGTCTAATGTCCATGACTAGTACAGTGGGCATGAGCAAAGATCGAACATCACACATATCTGGCAGTTAATGTGCTGGTAAAATGCTACACTGTTTACTGACTGAGAGGAAATGGGGTTAGAAATACATGCCTCGCAAAATACAATACACACACACACACACACACACACACACACACACACACGTGTATGGACATTTGCACGTGCAATGCAAATGCCCTCGGTTTGATCAGTGTAGGGCAGTGTTGTTGCTAGACTCTTTTTTTTCTGGAGCAAAAGCTTGCTGATGTTTCAATGAGTAGCTATTTAAATTATTTATTCCATATTAATCCATGTTAAGTGGAATGACTTGTTCATGGATATGCAGTTGTGCCTTTACAGTACAGATTTGATACCTATGATCCATACTAGCTTGCTGTGGTCATATCCATCAATAAAAACATGATTGGTAAATTATATGTTTGCATTTAAGTTTAGGAGGCCAAAGGTTCCTAAATACACTGTGAATGTTCTGTAAGTAATGGGATAGATACAGTTCTGCTAATCTGTATAGCTTTAAATGTAAGGTAGTTTACGTCCATTTGCTGGGTCACTAAGTTGAATGTTAGCAAGTAAAAATATGTTTAGGTTACATTTATGCAGATTCTGTAACTGAAATTGAACATCTGTAGCTCACAGTGCCCTACAAAGACATATGAAGTCACTGAGCCAACAATGAAACTGGTTAGTCAAAACAAAAGTTTTGACTAAATAGTTAGTGTTTTGTTTTTGTATGACGGCATAGTTGCCTTAAAGGGATAGTTTAACCAAAAATTATTGCTGATATAAAAATTATAATTTTCTCACCCTCATGCCATCCTGGATGTGTATGATTGTTTTTGTTCTGCTGAACACAAACAAAGATTTTAAGAAGAATATCTCAGCTCAGTTTGTCAATTTAATGCAAGTAAATGGTGGCCAGAATTTTTAAGTCAAAAAGTACATAAAGGCAGCATAAAAGTAATGAATATGAGTCCAGTGGTTTAATCCAAGTCTTTTGAAGTAAAATGATAGGTGTCGATGAGAATCGGATAAATATTAATGTCCTTTTTAACTATAAATTCTCCTCCCTGTCCAGTAGGTTGCAATATGCATGAAGAATGTGAATTGGCAAAAATAAAAGAAGAATGTGAAAGATTTACTGTAAAAAGGATTTAAATGTTGATCTGTTTCTCACCCACACCTATCATATCGCTTCAGAAGATGGACTTAACCACTGGATTCGTATGGATTAGAATTTATGTGCTTTTTGGATCTTCAAAGGTCTGGTCATCATTCACTTGCACTGAATGGACCTTTAGAACTGAGGTATTCTTTAAAAAATCTTTTTGTGTGTATGTGTGTTCTGCAGAACAAAAAGGGCATACACATCTACGAATGCATGAGGTTGAGCAAATGAGGAGAGAATTTTCATATTTGGGTGAACTTCAATCATTCAATTATACACAATAGAACTCAAGAAATTGTTTCTGCTCCTAAATTTACTAGAATTTGGTGCTGTTTTTGCTCTTTTTTTCTTCTTTCTATTGTGTCAGTTCTGATGAACATCTCTTGCATAGGTTACCTTGTCTCCATCTGAAAAGCTGTGCCCATCACTTGCTCTCCTCCAGGAGATTTCTGGTAAAGGTTCACCTTCAGCCTTGCAGGAGATCATAGCAGCGTTTCCCTCCACAGCAGTCACGTTCCTTAGCTTAGTAATGTGAGGCTGGACTGCAAGAAAGGGACACAATAATGAGACAAACAAGGGACACAGAAATCTACAGAGTGGGGCTATTTAGTCAGATGAGAAAAAAGCATTTAAAGCTGCACTACGGAACTTTGTGGTCTCTTAGTTGAAAATAAAATTGAAAGCAATTTGCAGAAGAACACTTTAAATTTACATATACATTTGGCAGACGCTTTTATCCAAAGTGACTTACAGAGCCCTTATTACGGGGACAATTCCCTCGGAGCAACCTGGAGTTAAGTGCCTTGCTCAAGGACACAATGGTGGTGGCTGTGGGGATCGAACCGACAACCTTCTGCTTAACAGTTTAGTGCTTTAGCCCACTACGCCACCACCACTCCAAAAACTTTAGGTGAGTTGTATTTTGGAACTGTATTCTATTAAACAGTTAAAACTGGAATATAACTTACTTTGATAAAGATAAAAAACACTTGTATTTACATATTTTGAATAAATACATTGTATACTAAATGCTTTTCTGACAATATACTCAAAGCGGTTTTACATACGTAGAAAACAGGGGACTCTCCTCAATCACCAGCAGATACCAGCATATTTTAATATGATAATTCAAGTGTTTTATCTACTATTAATGTTTGTATTGTACTTCACTTACCAGTTTAACCCTTGTGCGACCTTCAGGACATTTTTGTCTTTTTCATTTTTGTTTTCATTTGTGTTAATGCCAACGTCATACATTTTTTCAAGGGTGTGTATTTTTGGGGGAATTTTGATATCAAATCTATAATACACTTTGTACACAAGAGTTACACTCAGGACCTTCAGGACAAATTTTTTCCCATTGGAACTGCAATATTTGATCCCTGTGCCATTAAAGCATAAAATCATGAATTCTATGATATTATGTTTCAATCAGGAGCCCTGACCTCAGAATGCTAAATTTTTATATTTTCCACCAGATGACGCCCTTTTCATGGAGCAAATACACGCTTTTTTCCTATTTTCTGTTTGCTGTATTACAGATCACTGCAGTCGAATTGAATAAATGATGCAGCTAAAATTGTGAGGTTGTGTTGGTATCGATGTCAGAGTATGTTGCGTATGTGTGTATTGAGAAATGTGTTTGTGTGTGTGTGTGTGTAAAACAACAGGCAACATCTGTAAAACAACTGGTATTTAAAGGGTTAAAATTCTAAATATTAATGCATATTTGGTAGTTATGATCAACACTGTTGTTGGTTAAAAAATCTCAGAGAAAGTGGAAAATAATATTAATATATAATATTTTTATGGCAGTTATTTCACAAGGACATTTTTGTCCTCTAAGATCCTGATTTTTATTAAATCTGACACTGTACAAAAAATAATAAGAATCAAAATCAGTGTTGTTGCTAATCATGCATGTCAGCGGCACCTGAAACACATGAGGGCAAAAACGTCAACACACTTTGAACAAAACAAACAGGGAATGACAAGTTGACAGGACTGAGACTTCACCGGAGAACGTATATGAGACAGACGGGACGATTATGCCATGGTCCCATCAGACAGAAACACAACCTGACAAGGTGACAGGACTGTGACAACAGCCTCAGTTGATAATGCAATTTAAACTGTACAACAATAGTAACATAAAAACTTAAAACGAAGATTCAATAATGATGGGGATGAAATACACTTTACTGAACATTAAAATAATTTGCAGAAATATGCTGTATGAAAATTGTAATAATACATTTAAAGCAATTTGGGGCTAATTTAAAAAGTTTTACACATTAACAAATGAATTGTGTTTTTGTGAAGAGTTTTCTGAATGATGCACACTAAGATGAGATGAAGACTGTACTCATAATGGTGTTCTGTAAAAAGTGTTTTATTATATATGGTGCAGGTCACCCCTTCAGTGTGTCTCTGCATTTTGAAATGACATTGTCCACTGTGTTTAACTAAACGTTGGGGTTGGGTAAACCTCTATGAAATGGCATCCATCTTCATTCGTTTAGTAGCTTGGCACAGCGATTGTTGTGGATTCAGAGTAAACCATGACGTTGGCTTGCTTGGAAACAAAACAAGTCCTTCAAATACAGTATTAATGGATATGCTAAATAAGATCATCATAAACTATTCTAATCTTCCCTTTACCACAACATTCTGTAGATAATTAGATAATTGAGGTTTATTTCACTCTAAGCAGTTCACTAACAATGGTAATAACTGTCTTTAAAAATAACATAAAAATGTAGAAAGTCTCAAAAGATTATTGATATGAGGGGCAATAATAATCTGTCCTTAGAAGTATATACTCTTGAATTGTGTGACTGATTGAATGAACTGAACAGCATAGTTTCCCCAGCCGGAACATGTGACAACCGGTACTTCTTTTCTGTGTTTACGGATATGATGTAATGACATAAGGATGTATGACATAAGCCTGTAATATCGCACCAAATCCAACCTGACAGCTCAAATCATCAAATACAAATAATTTTTGTAGGCTTAATGTAGTGAAACAGGGTAAGGCAAATACATTGTTTTGAAAACTGTTTTTTATATAGTCATCAATAATGGCATTTAGTTTTAACCAAAAAATATTCCGTAGTGCAGCTTCAAGTGAATTGTTTAACCAGAAATTAAAATTGCATTATTATAAGATCAGCCTCATATAGTTCCAGACCTGTATGACTTTCTTAATTGGATCACAAAAGGTGAATCTTTAAAAAATACCCTGGCCGGGGCCTGGGTAGCTCAGCGAGTAAAGACGCTGACTACCACCCCTGGAGTAGCAAGTCTGAATCCAGGGCATGCTGAGTGACTTCAGCCAGGTCTCCTAAGCAACCAAATTGGCCCAGTTGCTTGGGAGGGTAAAGTCACATGGGGTAACCTCCTTGTGGTCGCTATAATGTGGTTCTCGTTCTTGGTGGTGCGCAGGGTGAGTTGTGCGTGTATGTGTAGAATAGCGTGAAGCCTCCACACACGCTATGTGTTCGTGGTAACACGCTCAACAATCCACTTGATTAGATATGTTGATTGACGTCTCAGACGTGGAGGAGATTCGTCCTCCGCCACCCCGGATTGAGGCAAGTCACTACGCCACCACAAGTACTTAGAGCACATTGGGAATTGGGCATTCCAAACGGGGGAGAAAGGGGGAGAAAAAAATAAAAGAATATCCTGGCCACTCAATTTCATTATATAAAAGTAGTCCTAGTGCTCTATTTATAAGACTTCAACAAAGAAAGTCACAGGTTTTGAATGAAATAAGTGTTTTTCTAATAATGTTTTTTGCCTCTGGACACTCTTAGACTTTGGAAATAGAATCTACTGCCCAATAAAGGGTTCGTTTTTATAATACATATTTTGCTAGTCTGACAATCAAAAATCCTTCATGAACACCCGACTGGATAGAGAACTGTTGAGAAAACAACATATTATTGCAGACTGGTTGACATTTTGCTGTCTGTCTGGAGTTTAAGAAAATAACAACAACACCACATTGATGAGCAGTATTTGTTGTTGCTTTGTGATTCTAACAGGCTTCCACTTGTAAATAAACAATAGCAAACAGCAGGGGTTGTGCAGCATAAGAATACTTAAAATTCTCATCATAAATCTATGATGAGGCTTGTCTTGTGTGGCAGTGCTCATTAGCAGAGTAACTGATGTACAAGGGTGGCCGCCTTCAGGAAAATAGTTGACACCATCGCTGCTTTTAACCTGATTAAAATACATTAGACAATACTGGGCTGCAGGGTGCACTACAATAGCAGATAAGTAAAAGAGTTTAAAAACAGTCAAATAGTTACCACGGATCAATCTAATAAACAGCTTTCAAGCCATACAGTCAGTTTAGGGAATATGAATCTCTTCTTGCTATGTTGACAGTAAGATCATGCATTGTTCAAACTGACAATAAATCTCATACATGAGGAAAATCCTAATGACACATGGCAGGTTTGCATGTGGAAATACTGTACTTGACTCCAATGGATAAATACATGTCCTCAGAAGCAATATAATAGGTGTGAGAGAGAAACAGAACAATAATCTCCACTTTCACATAACTTGAAAATGTAAAATTGAAACTAAAGAGGCACCACATGTGACTTTAGAATGTAAAACTGAAAGTCAAAGTGGAGATTTAGGGTAAAAAAAGTACTTACATTTTGATCTGTTTCTTACACAAACAGGAGTCTTATCAATAAATTTTGTTTCCTATAAGTTAATTTTGGAGCTATAAAGGTTTGATCACCATTCACTTTCATTATGTGGACCCACAGAGGTGAGATATTCTTCTAAAAATTGTTCTTTGTGTTCAGCAGAAGAAAGTCATACACATCTAGGATGGCATGAGGGTGAGTAAATGATGCGAGAATTTACATTTTTTGGTTGAGTTTCATTTCACAATAATCATTATTTAAGAAGAATTACTTAAATCATCACAGGGAAAAAATGCACAAACATATCAGCAAACAGCTTTGATATAAAGTGTGACGAGATAATCCAGCACTTGAACCTTGGGATGCCATTCAGTAAAGCCCAAAACAAATTTTAAAAGTGTGCAGAAAATGCAGACATGTGCCTAGACGAGTGGAAACCCCAGCAGCTCTCTGACTCTGTCAGCTGTCAGGGGTCATAAAGTAAAGTTACAAATCTGATTCCCACCACGCTTTGCAAAACAAAACTCCCATCCAATAAAAGGGGCTCATTTAAATGAGTGCTTTGAAGAATACCCTTTGCTTGCACATGGAACAGATTCTGATGACTACAGAATAAATCTACATACATTTACATAAGGAGACAAGGCGCTATCTGAATAATCGAGGAAAATGTGGGCAGCTTCATGAAAATCTAAATCTAAATTCTTTGCCATAAAGAACGAGTCAACCATTCTCATGTAATTTAGGGGCTCTGTTGTAGTGGCTGTACTCTGTACTATGAAGAGAGATAGAGAAGAATAGGGAACGCGATGTACCACTGTAGTACTTCTCAGTATTACTGGGGCACAGAGGAGACCAAAAGGTTGTATTTAATTATAATTTTATTAAATTTCAAGTCAAAGACTTGATTTTACCAGGGAGGTAGGAAATGTTGGGGTTTTAAAACCTACAAGCTTGGCTCATGAATGTTAATTAAGTTACATGATTATCACCCATTTATCCTTCCTGAAATCCTACCTGACTTGCTGAAAGATAAGAGGCTGAACTTGTGCAACAGTTTTCCAGCACAACAGTTTGGCTACTGCTTGCTCATAAAGTTGTTTTTGATAACACTTTACATTAGAGCTCACCAATCAACCGGCCAAGGACTGGAATCAGACAATTTTCCACATGCTTGTCCCGTACCTGTGACCGGCCGGTCAGTCTTACATCTTTCCGATTCCGAGCCTGTCCGTTTTGTTGTCAGCAGCGCAGGCAATAATGTCACAGACGCATGTAAACATGTTGTTGGTGTGGAACTTCTTCACTGTGAGTGAAGAAGACACAGAGTTCGCAATTTGTAATAATTGTAAGGCTAAAGTAAACCATGGGGGAACCACAAAGATAACGTTCGGACCAACAAACCTAATTAGACACTTAAAACATCCTCAACCAGCTGAACATGCCCAGTTTAAAGAAGCTAAAAAAGGGAAAGCGGCTAAAGCTAGTCAGAACTCAGAGACAGCCACAAGTCAGCATCCTCTCCTATCTTTCCTTGTTATGAGCAGCAAAAAGACCAAAGCAATTACGAGGAAAATTATGGAATATTTGGCTCTGGATGACCAGCCGTTCTCCATAGTTGAGGACAGAGGCTTCAGAAATCCGACAAATTTCCTCAGCCCAAAATACACAATACAGAGTATTTGGTACTTTTCCGATGTTGCGTTGCCCAAGTTGTTTAATCTTGTGTCATGTCACACACGCAGCCTCTTACATGCCGATCCCGAAGCAGCAATCAGTTTTACAACTGATGTTTGGACATCTAACGTATGCTTAATGTCAATGTTGAGCGTATTGGACACTTCAGTTTTGTTCATAGGCTTGTAATCTTTGGAATTGTTTTGTTAGACGAGTAAAAAAGAGAAAAAGGTCAATTTATAAAAATAGTGGAAAATGACAACTGTTTTCTTATATAAAGCAACTAATTTTCAGTTAATTGTTATTTCTTCCTCTTTCCAGTCACAGAGCACTTTATTTTGAGAGTTGTTTAAGTCAGATCCTGTAACTTTGTTTGGGGGAAATTGTAATGTTTAATAATTTATTTTATTATGAAAATTTAATTTTGCATTGAAGAAAAGTAGATTTTGTTTGTATATGCTGCCAATTATAGTTCTTAGAAAGAAAATTTGAATTGGGAAAAATCGGTATTGGCAGGTCACAATAACAAAAAAAAAAAATTGGAAATCGGAATAGGTCAAGAAAATTACAATCGGTGCATCTCTACTTTACATTAAGGTTCTTTAATTACCATTAGTTAATGCATTAGGTATTCTGAACTAACAATGATTTACAATATTAATCTTGGTTAATGTTAATTCATCAAATTATTCATTTTCAAAATTATATAAAAAAAATCATTTTCATTGTTCTTGGTAGTTCATAATGCATTATACCTAAACAGTTACACATATTACACATATTAATGAACTACACATACATGTAGTTCATTAATATTAATTTGACCTATAAAATAAAGTGTAACATTCAGACATTTACACTAGATATGTATAAATGTACTCCAAATTGTAATGATTTCTACACCCTGACATTCTACGAGCCTAAACTCAACTCTTGCTATAATGCACAGTAATCATTCTGACAAAGCTTGGCTTTTGCCTCTCATTATATATTCTGTTGCTTGTTGAGATAATTAATTTTCATATAATCACCTGCGTAAAACTACTTAGGCAACGACCTTTCCCCCCCTCATTTCAAAATCCTACAACAAATTTGACAGAACGATACACACTTATTTTGACAGGTAACATCCAGCTTGAAGAACGAGTTGTGTATGCCGATAAAAAGGATTTCTTACCAAAAACTTTGAGGAAGAGTTCGTGCTCAACTTCTCCTGCCTTGTTAGAGGCCTTGCAAGTGTAGGAGCCTCCGTCATCCTGTTGAATGTTTCGAATGGTGAGCGTCGTACCCCGAGCTCTCATTATGTACCGCTCCGACTCTTGAAGCTGCACTCCCTTCCTGACAAACCACACAAATACATCTCTTGTCAACTCAACAAAGCCGAAAGTCTAAATATATTGGTACTCTACACATTCCAACATGCAAACTTTTGAAACCAATCAAAAATACTGTACATAATTCAAGTACAGGAGGCAAAGAACTGTCTGAAATTGTTTATCATATTTCAAGAATATTCTGCTATATATTCAATATACATACAGTATAGCCAATGTTATAGATATGCAAAGGTATGCAGTTTAGGTGCAGACAGAATAATGTAATATTTATGAAGAAGATTACAGCGGAGCTTCAGGCTGCCATAACGTTGAGAGAAGAATGAGTGGAAATGAAATCTATTTAAAGCAGAGAGACCTGTGGGGTTACAAGAAATGTGAAGGTAATCAAAATACAGTCTCTGCGACCATAAAGACAGTCAACATATGAGCGAGAGAGAGAGAGAGAGAGAGAGAGAGAGAGAGAGAGAGAAAGAGAGAGAGAGAGAAATAGACAGATGTTCCATTTTGAAAGCTAAAACAAAACGGTTACATTTTGAGCAGATGTTTTTAAAGCCAAAGGGTATTACATCACACTAATTGCAGTGAGACTAATTGTAGATGATTTTTGGGGGTGCAACTACGTGCACAGCTCAAGGGCACAACAGTAAAAGAGCAGGTTTGTAGTCACAGTAACTTTCCAGTCTCTGGGTTGTTCTCACTTGGAATTATGCTGCCTCAACTTGATTGTTGGAAGATCCTACTTCCCACTTCTGAAATCGTGATTATGATTATGTCACGTTCAAGTGCATAGTGGTCAATGAGAATAGGAAATTTGCTGACAATAACTGATTTTTTTTTTTTTTTTTTTTACAAAAAATTATCTCTGTGTAAAAAATGTCAATATGCAATAAACAGTTACAGATACATGTGTATGACAGAAACTGCAGCAGCTAACAAGCTGTATTTCCAAAAATGAATAATTACCTACCATTCACTTTAATTGCATGTGAAGGCAACATGTCATGTCAACAGTCCAAATATGAGATTGCCTGCAACATTCCTCAATCTTCACAAAGCATGCATTTAAGAGTAAAGCAATGCCAAAGCAGCATATTTGTATGTAGACATAGTTCTTTAGCCCTAATCATATACAATTATGGCATTTATTTTTCTATCAGAATACATTTTCATCACTTCACGATCCTTATTGGCACCAGTAATTAAAAATAAAGAAATTATCTATCAGAGTTTTAGCAGGCGTAGTGTAATTGGTGGCGCTATTGTCATGTCCCAGTGAGTGTATCAATGAGTGGTTTGGTTAGGCTCATTCATTAAAGGTCAACGTGCCAGAATACTTGGCAGGGATCGATTTCATCTTGTTCATTCTCATCTGGGCCGGAGGAAATTACAGTGATTGAGAGCCTGTAATCAACACATTGGGCTGCTGTCAGTCAAAGTCCACACATTAAGAATAGAATAAATGTATCGGTTCTCTGTCATCAGAGCTCTTTCTCTGCTTCATTGGCCTTCTGTTCTGCTGTTCTGACATGGGATCTTCACTCCCTTCACCATTCCGGGGAAGAATTAATTTTGTTTGCTTTACATTTCAGTGTATTTTTTGTGCCTTGGTGGGTCAAGAAAGAAGAGCAGGGTAAACTTACTGTAGATCTGAGTAAGATAAGGTGTTGTCGATTTTCCTGTTTTCTATTAAGATGGTTTGTACTTGCATAAAGTGGTGAGGGGTGCATTAAAGATGAAGTCACTGTCCTCTTTTAATGGAAAAATTATTTATGATAGCACAGTCCATTTATTCATTTTACAGACTATGGGATGAAAAAATAACCTACCTGATTACAAATCCCTTAGTGGGTACTGAACTAAATAAAACTCTTTCCCCTATCAACTATAATACAGTGGAGTCCAAAAGTCTGAGATCTCTAGATAGTGTGTCAGAACGCCCCTCCCTTTCGTCATCATCGTTATGCCTCTAGGGCCGTCCTTCAGCTATGCTCACAACGAAAGTGGGCTGGAGAGAGGAGAGGTGCAACTTAATGAGCCTTGTTTGGGCAGTGGAAGATGAGGCGCACCTGATGTGAGTGGAGCCTCATCAACGCTGGCATTAAAATGCAGAGTGCGCCTCTCCTTGGGGAGCCGGCTGCTATCTCCTTGTGTGCACAGCAAACACTGTCATCCTCAAGTACAGGAGCAGAGTGGGGAGGATCCTGGCGGAGTTTGGTGCATTGCCAGATTCGCTCCCCGGACCCCCAGGATGAGTTAGATGTGTTGCTGGGGGGTGACAACACGCATTTCTGCCAAAAGTCTAGGTTGCCGGGCTGTCCTTCCCCTCACATGCCGCAGCACCTGCAAAGAGAAGCCACCGCCTCTTGTGTGCCGGAAGGAGGGGAGCACATTGGACCCAGCCCACATCCTGGACCATCCTATTGACACTACCCCTGCCTATACAGCCCTGATTCACAACGAGGACGCCAGATTTCCCTTCACTTTTGTACACTAATTTCCCCATGGACACTTTATTCCCCTTTATGAACATTTTCTGTTTATTATCATTTCTAATAAATCCCTCTCCAAGGGATGACGCCACACCCACTGTGTCTGTATCTTGCTCACTCCGTCACAACAGAGATCGCATTTAATTAGTGACCATGAAATATAATACAGAAGCTTAAATTATTATTATTCATTTTACCTCTGTTTTAAATTCTGTTTTGGATGGTTCAGTATTCTAAAACCTTTTGTTTATTTCTAGGTTTAAATGGAAAAATTAATTCCAGATCAGATGTGCAAAGGAGGGGGGTCAGCACTCAATCTATAAGCAAAAATAGAGCTTCAACTTTATTCAAACTTTTTAGTGAGGCCATAAAATGTCTCAAACATTTGGACATGTCTGAAGAAAGGCTATGCAGAACTGAATATTACCATTGTACCTCACTCCAAATGCATTGGAATCTGCATGGATTACAATGGCAGAGTTTTTGTCAGGGTTTTGCATACTCTAAGTAGGTGGTGATGGTGATGTGATGGTAATATATTTGTCATACCTGTGCCAGGTAACATCGGGCTCAGGTGAGCCATAGGCCCGGCAGGTGAAGGTCACTGATTCTCCATAGTCTGCAGTGGCATTGAAGGACTGCTGTGGCACAGACACTACTGGTGGAACTGTTCAAGAGAATAAATAAAAATTACTGTAAATGTTTCTGTCATTTCTAAATTATGCAAATATTCCCAATTCTTTTTTTTACTTATCAATTTTAATTTCTCAACCTTGATCAGTGTGAAATCTCATGGTGGATTTATCTTAATTTTTAAGAGGTCTCAACAGATACACGTATTCATATTCATTGCAATTATATTAATTAAGGTGGTTTTCACACTGGGCACGTTTTCTGCAGACCGAATCAAAGCAAAATTGTTCCAGGCTGCCCTTTATTGACTGTCCTTTATCTCGCTCTCCCGCTGATCATCTGATTCAGCATTGGCCATGCTCCATCATGGCCTGGCCATGCCTTCCTCCTTGTCACACTCCTCCCTCGCCCGATTCAGTCTGGGCACCACCAGTCTGACTAATTCCCCCCATCTCTGGAGGGGAGACGCTACTCTTCCAGCCGTTCTGTCAGCCAGTAGTCCACCCCACCTCCTGCAAACCTGGGGGAGAGACAAGGGAAGGCGTGTGGAGAGGGAAAGTGCGAGCAGAGACACACACACACACACACAGAGAGAGAGAGAGAGGGAGAGAGAGAAGAACTTGCTCACACCTGCCACAGACCACGAGCCAGTGCCCACGCCTGCCATGGACTATGAGCCAGCGGCCCCCATCTATCATGTCCCAGAGCTAGTGCCTGAAGCCTCTGCCGTCTCAGAGCTAGCCCTTGAAGCCTTGTCCATCTCAGAGCTAGTGCCTGAAGCATTGTCCATCCCAGAGCTAGCGCCTGAAGCCTCGTCCATCCCAGAGCCAATGCCTGAAGCCTTAACCATCCCAGAGCTAGTGCCTGAAACCTTGTCAAGCCACACTGTCACAACTGCCAAGCTGCCATGTCTGACAAAATATGCCAGGCCGCCTTAACCCCTGGGATTCTGCCTCAAATTGCTCCACTCCCTGGTTCTCTGCCTCCAGAGGCTCTGTCCCCTGGAACTCTGTCTCCAGAGGCTCCACCCCCTGGGCCTCCACCTCCAGCGAGTGATCTCTGAGAGTACAGCATGCCACGCTATCTCATCAGGCCCTGCTCCACAGTCCACGTTTGTCTCGTCAGGCCATGGTCCACAGCCAATGTCTGCTTTGCCAGGCCATGTTCCATGTCCTGTCCCACCAGGCCATGCTCCACGCCTGCAGGATTCACCATGCTCTCCTGGCCGTCTGCCAGATCCATTATGGTTTCCAGCTGCCTCGCCTGGACCGCCCTGGTCTCTGGACCATCCACCCTGGTCTCCTGGTCCGCCTGCTCTGCCCTGGTCTCCAGCGCCATCTGGTCCCCTGGTGTCTCTATCTCACAGCCCATGTCCACCCCTGCCCCAAGGTCCAGGTCCACCATTACCCCCCAGGCCCACCCAGCTCCTGTTTTTGTTGATTTTTGGGAGTCGGGAGCTGCCTGTTGAGGGGGGATATGTCGCAGTCATGTGTATTTTTGTTCATGTTTTGTAATCATGTCTTTTTATTTTAAGTGTAGTTCACTTCCTTGTCCCAGTTTCCTAACGTGTGTATAGTCATGTGTTTTTCTTGTCTTGTCATGTGACTCTTGTGTTTCACCATGTTTATTAGTTCTGTGTTTTCATTGGTTCATGTTTGTGAGTCTTGTTATCTTGTTCTATCCTGTCATTTGTTGTTTTGTTATCGTTTCAGTCTTGTCATTGGTTGTTTTTATATCTTGTGTCTGTGTATTCAAGCCCTCATGTTTGCCATTATACTTTGTAGTGTTTTTTAAGCCTGTAGAATTGTTGTTGCATTTTGGTAACTTTGCCTGTTTATTCTTGTCAAGTCCTGGTCATAGTTCATATTTAAGTTCATGTTTCTTGTTTTGTTTTGGTTCATGGTTTTCTTTTGTACTTTCATACTTGTTTGGATTCTGGTTTGGATATTTTTTAATAAAATGCACTTGGATTCTTTTCATGTACGTATTTGTTCTCCTTCTGTTCCTGCCTGCTCAACGTCACAGATAGTATGTTTTCATTATATTAAAAGTATTAATGTAATTTTAGTATAAAGTTATCAGTTCATGCTTTTGCCTGCAACTATTTTTTTTATTAAAAAAACCTTTATTCTTTGCATGTTAAATGTATACTGTACTGCATATTATAAAATAATTATAAAGCATTATAAATTACAGTTTATAATCTGATAATTTTTACGAGTTGTACTTTACTTTAAAATTTTATGTTTTTGATAACGCCTGGTTGTATAATTTCAATTTAGGTAGTTGATGTTTAGCTGACTACTTTTTTAAAAGAGTACCTTAAATGTAGTTTAACTTTAACACACACACAAACACACACACACACACACACACACACACACAGCAGAGCACTGGGTTGTCATGCACTGAAATGGTTCCAAAAAGATTATCATTGACTTTCTTGCCAATCGATGCCTATTTTCCAAAGGCAGTAATCTAATTCAACCTGTTCCCAGAAACGCATACCCAACTGAAACTGCCCTGATAATGAGAGACACAATTGGGCATTAAGACATCAAATCGGGTCAGCTAAACATCTGGCATAGACTGAATTGACTTTTAGCATCAATGACTGCAAGCTTTCAAAGGATAAATCCTTCTGGTACAAACCGGAGTAATGAAAATAAAACAGTTCTTTTGCTTCTAATTTCTTGTGAAAGAAAGAATATGAGTCAGAGACTGAAAAAACTAAACAAGCAAAACAAAAACAAACAAACAAATAAAAAAACATGCACTGAAAGAAAAATCACACATGATATATATTTAAATGTCAACTGTTCCTCTGTGACAATAGACTTTTGATTTAATGTCCTGCTTCTAATGTTTTCTCCAGAGAAAAAGACCCTAACAGTTGGTGCCTCAAGTGTTTCAAAAGAGATCTAAATAATGGCTATTAATAATAATTTGTGCTTATATTTGCCAAGAAACCAAATCTACAATTAATTAAAAGATTTCAAAATATCTTCAAACAGCTAAAATTTCTCAAATTCCAAACAACAAATTATTTATGCTATTTGATTCACATAAATTGTTTACCTATGCTATTGTATTATTGTAGGTCACGTAGCAATGAGACATTTGTGTGAATTCTATTAAGTCTTAAGCGAGCAATGAAAGTGCAACCTTTGAGCAATACAATTTCCGTCTGGCATAAAATGTCACTGATGAATCAAAACAGACTAAATGGCCAAAAGTATGTGGACACCCGAACAGCACATCCATATGAGCTTGTTGAACATTTAATTACAAAAACTTGGGCATTAATAAGGGGTTTGTATCCATCAAACCATCACAGATATCACAGAGGCACTGCTGGCTGGATCTGGACATCCACATGGCTTAATGTGGCCCCCGGCTCATTTATCCTAAAAGCATGTTTTTTTTTTCATTGGATTTTTCAGTTATCTTGCATTGGGACACCAAGTGTTTAATCCCCGATTTGAGATTTATACTTGTGCAAATTGGAAATATTCCACTAAATGTTATACTTATTTTGTGCAATCTGGCAACCATGCACGTGAGAGCGCTCTTTATAGCCCTCGATTTTCCCTTTAAACAAACCTAGCGATAACTAGTGCAATATTCTGCTCAAGGAAAAGTGTTATAAGGCCACTCTGTGTCCATTCTTGAGTCTGCTTGTGATGTTTGCTGCTACTAAGTTTGTTGGTAAACCTTCTCGGTGATGAAAATAAATATAAAAGTAGATCTCGGCATCATTGAGACGAGGAGGGGTAATCACTGACATACGAGCTAAAGCAAGCTAGAGACGAATATGCATATATATTTATATATGTGGATTTTACGTTTAATATTTATGTTGAAGCCCCCTTGCACCTGTATGTTAAACTATCTTGCAGTAATCATTTATCATAGTCATGCAGCCTGTTTTATTGACAAGACCAGCATCATGACCCTTTCAGCATGTTAACGGTAATGTTTTGAGAATAAAATAAATAAACTCACCCGCTTTGCGACAAACATTAAAAGTTCTATAATTATTTTATTTTTTTTATTATTATATTATTAAAACAGACCCCTGATGTAGAGAGTGTTAAATTGAATAATAAATAAACAGGGAAGTAATATAATTTATAATAAACTCAGCCTTTATTCAGTTTTTTAATGCCTTTTAGAAAAGTATCTACCTTTGTAGAGCAATACAATACTTTAGGCAATTGCAGAATAGTCCCATTAGTCACGTATACACTTCAGAAAATTGAGAACAACTATATCTGGGATTAAAAAATAAAAAAAAACGAATCAATGTGGAACAATGTATCTCAACGGAATACAATGTGGCCCTCTATACTGTCTGTGGCCTAGGCTTTTGGCAAACAAAGTCATTTCGAAGTGCCAAGAGACTTTTCATCTGACAACATAACATCGAATTCATATTGCTCAAATGATCAAAACTTCTCCTAGGTAGGGTTGCACCAGCTGTGCGTAAGTTCTCACGTAAATTGGAACGTACAGTTCACACTAACAGTTTAGTAACTACTAGTTTATAAATAAGTCAGGGCTTAATTTGGTTGCACCAACTCTTAAAGGGGTCATGAATTGGAAAATCAAACTTATCATGATATCTTGACATATCAGAGTTCATTGCACTATAAAACATACTGTAAATTTCAGAACCGAAAACTTCTTTGCTAGGCTTTATTGAAACCAAGGTGCCAAAATGGCTTGTTCTTTACTTCCTCCTCACTATTACGTCATAGTGAGGTATTACATCAGCATAGGCCTATCCTCCGCTTCCCCCCCGAACCCTCGCGGCTTGATTATTGGTTCCTGGTGCCAAAGTGCCGCTCACGGCCGTGCCCCTCACCCGTACCTTTCTTCCCGGAGGTGCATGATGAGCTCACGCGATCATGGCGGGCACCTTTTACTGCCCTTACCTGGTTCACTGGCTCCTCTGCTCTCAATACCCTCGATGGTGAGGCGTCTAGGGGGAACTCGGCGATTCCCTAGGTGGATCAGGCGGTTGTGGTGCACTTGTGCCTGCAGAGTGCCACCACCTGGTGGAGCCACCTGAGGCTCCCATCCAGGGCTTGTAGGCTTACGTCTTCACTGGTGGCTAGGACATGTGGTGCTGCTGGACAGGCCTCCTCTACCCTGCATGCCATGGCTCTCATGCAATTGTGCCAAGCCAAAGCACTCAAAGAACTGCACGACGGTGGTCCTGACCCAGGATTGATGCAGGAGCTGCACGCGTCGAAGGTCAAGGTGTATTCTCTCGGGCAGGCGATGTCCACCCTGATGGTCCAGGAGCGCCACATTTGGCTCAATCTGGTTGTGTCAAGAGAGGCTGACAAGTTTTGATTCCTTGACGCCCCCATCTCCCAGGTTGGCCTATTTTGGCGACATCGTCGGAAACTATGCCTAGCAGTTTTTAACAGTGAGGAAGCAGACGGAGGCCATTCAACATATCTTGCCCCGGTGCGGCTCAAGATGCCATATCCCACCTGCTTGTCCCAAAGGGCATCCACCTGCAGCGACAACACCAGCTCCGCTACAAATCAAATCAATCAAAATCAAATCACTTTATTGTCACACTACTGTGTACACGAGTGCAACAGCAGGTGAAATTCTTGTGTGCAGTTCCGAGCAACATTGCAGTAATGACAGTGACGAGACATATACCACTTTACAATAACAACATTTACACAACACAATTTACATAACAAATGTACACATACCTACACAACAATTTACATATCAAATGTACACAATACACACAATGTAGAATACACATACACTAGATAAGGGTATAAATATATATATATACACTAACTGAATTGGGAGCGAGAATATATTGACAGAATGAAGATTAATAAAGTGCAGTGCTGATTGTAGATCGTGAGAGATCATGTGTTCAAAAGTCTTATTGCTTGTGGGAAGAAGCTGTCATGTAGTCGGGTGGTGCGGGTCCTGATGCTGCGATACCGCCTGCCTGATGGAAGCAGTGAGAGCAGCCCATGACTCGGGTGGCTGGAGTCTTTGAGCCTGTTAAATTTCGTATTAATTAAAAAATTCTGTTAACTACATACAAAGCTTTGAATGCCTAGCTCCGCAGTACTTAAGTGAACTTCTACCACGCTATATTCTATCACGTTCATTACGATCGCACAATACTGGCCTGTTTTTAGTTCCTAGAATATCAAAATCCACAAAAGGAGATAGATCCTTTTCATACTTGGCTCTTAAACAATGGAATAGTCTTCCTAACACTGTTTGAGATGCAGACACACTCCCTCAGTTTAAGTCTAGACTAAAGACTCATCTAAATAGCCAGGCATAGACCTAATTTACCCATCAACCCACAAATAGGCTGCTTTAGTTAGGCATCTATGCTAATATGATTTTATTCTGTACCAGTAGAGCTGGGTGTACCAGTACAAGGCCCTCCCCTTCGGTCTGTCCCTGTCACCTCGTGCCTACACAAAGGTAGCAGAGGCAGCCCTTGCCCCGTTAAGGAAAATAGGGCATCCGCATCCTCAACTATCTCAACGACTGGCTGATTCTAGTTCACTCGCCAGACTTGTTGTGTGCTCACAGGGACCTAGTGCTCAGGCACCTCAGCTGGCTGGGACTTCGGGTCAACTTGAAAAAGAGCAAGCTCTCCCCGGTTCAGAGCATCTCTTTTCTCGGCATGGAGTTAGACTCTGTCTCAATGATGACGCCCCTCAAGAGCGAGTGCTCACAGTCGGTGCTGAACCGTCTGAGAGCATTCAGGTGGAAAACGTCAGTCCCACTGAAATTATTTCAGAGGCTCCTGGGGCATATTGCATCCTCAGCTGTGGTCACAACGCTCAGGTTGATGCATATGAGATCGCTTCACTGGCTTCAGACTGTCAGTCTGCCACCATCTGTTCAGCCCTTTGACCAAACTGGCATTTCAATGGGCAGGGGTTTCCTTAGAGTAGGTCTCCAGACATGGCGTGGTTTTGATGGATGCCTCCAAGTGTGGCTGGGGAGCCGTGTGCGACAGGTGTGCATCCGCCTTTCCTTGGACTGGTCTGCGTCCGCGTTGGCACATCAATTGCCTCGAGTTGCTGGCAGTATTGCTCACCTTGTGGAGGCTTTTGCCTTGTTACCAGCCACTCACATCTTGGGCAACCTCAACAGCACAGTGGACACGCTTTTGCGGCAGGTCATGCTCAGGGGTAAGTGGAGACACCACCCCCAGGTGGTCCAGCTGATTTGGTTCAGTAGATTCAGTCAAGCACAGGTGGACCTGTTCGCTTCCCGGGAATCCTCCCACTGCCCGTTCTGGTATGCCCTGACCGAGGCTCCCCTCAGCACAGATGTGCTGGAACACAGCTCCTCACGACAGCCCCCCTGGCGAACTCCCCTTAGGAAGGACCTTATTTCTCAGGGACGGGGCACCATCTGGCACCTGAGACCAGACCTCTGGAACCTCCATGTCTGGCCCTTGGACAGGACTCAAAAGACTTAAGTCTTTTTTTTTTAAGAAAAAAAAAAAGATAAAATCCTCTGGACCTGGTTCTCTGGTGAATTAATAACTCCAAAGAATTTAGACTATGACTTTGTACTCTGTCTGCTGGCCTCTTTTGACCGTTCTGGTAGCTGTTGTCCCGTATATATTGTAAATATGTTCACCTAGGAGCTTGCTCTTCACGGTCAACTACCACTGCTTTATCAGATCATATTCCTGTTATATGGTCCACTGAGCGATCGATGCAGCATCGTTGTATGTCTCAGTATGGTGCAAATTAGAATTTACTACGGTCGCTACCAAAGACGTCCCTGCTCAGCTCTGCACCGAGAGAAAACAATCTGGTGGAAATTAAAACGGCTTTGATAAATGCAAGATCAGTATCAAACAAAACTTTTTTATTACACGATTTCTTCACATCAAACAACCTGGACTTTTTCTGAACTCTCCAAACTGTAACTTCCAGCCGGGGTTGGGGCGTTGCATTTATTTTTAAGGAATTGTTTAAATGTAGGCTCTTGCCAGTTGATGTTTTACTATGTAATGTCGCACTAACTAGTCCTTTGCTTTGTGCTCTGATATACAGACCGCCAAAATCAAACAA
Organism: Moxostoma hubbsi; assembly: GCA_032164185.1. Taxonomy (NCBI): domain Eukaryota; kingdom Metazoa; phylum Chordata; class Actinopteri; order Cypriniformes; family Catostomidae; genus Moxostoma; species Moxostoma hubbsi. Next base: position 10,619,859 of record JAVLUX010000011.1, on the reverse strand, counting down.
TTACTTTTTAAAGGAGTTTTCAGACTTTTTATCCTTTGTTTCTCGTTATGCTATGTTGTCTCAAGCTCTGATAACCTGCTGATTCTTGGTGATTTTAATATACATTTATGTTGCCCATCAAAGCCTCTTATAAGAGATTTACAACTTTTAGACTCTTTTAATCTCAATCAATCTATCTTGGGTCCTACACAAGTTGGGTCATGCAGTAGATCTTTCTTATCATCAGGGTTTTCCATTACAAACATTGTTGTAAATGATGTTGGTTTGTCCAACCACTGGCCGGTTGAGTTTGACTGTTTGATTTCCTGTTCCCATCTCAAAATTGGAGAGGGTTGTTTTAAACCAGCTATCTCCTTATTTACTTTCAAAGTATATTCTGGATCCTTTTCTAAGAGTAGTAAATTACCTTTTAATATCTGTAGACTCTGGTAACGGTGCCATCCTGGTATTGCTGGATTTTAGTGAAGCCTCTGATACTGTGGATCATCGTATCCTTCTAAATAGGTTAAATCTTGAAGTTGGTATCCGTAATGCTGCATTAGACTGGTTTCTGTCTTATTTCACTAATAGGAGTTTTTAGGTGGAAATCTGTGATTTTTCATGTGAGTTCAGCTCCCATTACCTGTGGGGTGCCTCAAGGCTCTATTCTGGGTCCAACATTATTTTCTTTATACATGCTCCCTATCCATTATATATTTGAGTATCATAAGATCTCCTATCATATCTATGCTGACGATACCCAGCTTTATTTTCATCTAAAATCGGGTTCAGATTCAGTTCTTTGTTAGCATGTTTAAAGGACATTAAAATGCTGGATGGATGATAATTCCATCCAGTTAATTTTTTTAAATTTAGCCCTTCCCTGGGTCCCTTTCAAGAAAATACTCATGACTATGTTAGAAACCTGGGGGTTATTTTTTATGCTGAATTCAAATTTGATAAACAAATATATTCTGTAGTCAGAACTATTTTTTTTTTCAACTTAAGGGGCTTCACAAGCTTAAAACTTTTCTAACTTTTAATGATCAGAGACCATCATTCACGCATTTATCTCAACCAGGCTGGACTACAGTAATGCTCTGTATGCCGGAATAAACCAGTCCTCACTCTCATGTCTACAGCTGGTACAGAATGCCGCAGCCCATTTCCTGACTGGGACAAAAAAGAGGGAGCATATTACGCCTGTGTTAGCATCACTTCATTGGTTACCTATTCAATTCAAAGTTGATTTTAAGATTTTAGTATTTGTATTTAAAGGACTGCATGGACTTGCTCCTGCTTAAATTTTGGATCGTCTTCGTCCTCTTCTCAGAGAATGCTCAGATCCTCCTCTCAGCTTCTATTGACTGTTCTAAAGTCACGCTCAAAATCCAAAGGTGATAGGGCCTTTTCAGTTCAGGCTCCAAAGCTTTGGAACACCCAACCTCTTTTTATTAGATCATCCCCTACTCTATCTACATTTAAATCATCTCTTAAAACATACTTTTTTTCTCAGGCTTATTTGAAACTTGTTTTCACCATTAGTACAATTATATTTTTATTTTCTGTCTGTTGACGCTTTGTATTATGTTAATATTTTCTTTTTTCTTATATTTGTATTTAATTTATTATAAATGTTATATCATTAATGGTTTTTAGTGCAGGGGAATGTTTTATTTTATGACTGTTGTACAGCATCTTGGTTAGCACTCATGGTGCTTTTAAGGTGCTATATAAATAAACTTGACCTTGATCTTAAGTGGCCTAACATCTGCAGTGGAAGACACAATCACTAAGGACAGAGCTTCCTCTACGAGACGCCTGTATGCCCTGATGTGGCGTCTATTCACTAGGTGGTATTCTCCCCGATGAGAAGACCCACAGAGATGCACATTCGGATCAGTGCTTTCCTTCCTACAGGAGAGGCTGGAGGGACGGCTGCCACCTACACCTTGAAGGTGTATGTAGCCGCTATATCGGCACATCACCATGCGGCACGAAGTATCATGGTATCGAAGTATTTAGGGAAGCACGACATGATTGTCAGGTTCCTGAGAGGCACTACGAGGTTAAACCCCCCCAGATTGCGTCTCATCCCCTCGTGGGACCTTGTGGGACCTCTCGTGGTTCTTCAGGGTCTACAGGGAGCTACTTTTGAGCCGCTAGAGTCAGCTGAGCTAAAGACACTCTCTTTGAAGACTTCCTTCCTGACTGTGCTAACTTCCATCAAGAGGATAGGGTACCTGCAGGTGTTCTCTGTCAGCGAAACGTGCCTTGAGTTTGTCCGGGATACTCTCATGTGATCCTGAGACCCCAACTGGCTATGTGGCCAAGGTTCCCATGACCCCGTTTAGGAATCAGGAGGTGAACCTGCAAGCGATGCCCCAGGAGGAGGTAGGCCCAGCCTTGACGTTGCTGTGTCCAGTGCGTACTTTGCACATCTATTTGGATCATACGCAGAGCTTATGAAGCTCCTAGCAGCTCTTTGTCTGCTTTGGGGGACAGCGGAAAATGAGCACTGTCTCCAAACAGAGGATTGCCCACTGGGTCATTGATGCCATTGCTATGGCATATCACGCCCAGGATGTGCCGCCCCCCCTTGGAGCTACGAGCCCACTCGGAGTGTGACGGCCTCCTGAGCCCAGATCACTGGAGCCTCTTTAGCAGACATCTGCAGAACAGCAGGCTGGGCAACACCTAACACCTTTGCGAGATTCTATAATCTCTGGGTTGAGCTGGTCTCATCCCGTGTGTTGTCAGGTACAAGCAGGTAAGTTCCAGGACAGCTGGCTGGGTGTACTGCTTATGCATAGCACCTAGCCCTTACCCTGATGTGAAGACGTGTGCTTTTTATCACCAGTTCTGTTCACGAAATCGTGGACCCTAAATGTCCTTCCTCCTTAACCATGTGTCAGGCGAGTTTTCGGAGAAACTCGCTGCTAGCCCAGTACATGTGCTAACTAGGCCCTGTACTGGGGTAGGTGCTCAACATGTGCTGGTTGCCTGTAGGTAACACCATGTGACATAGCTTCCATAAAATGGTTTCCCCATTGGTAAACCACATCTTCCTTGGGCAGAGGTCCATCTGCCCCTGGTCACCTTGTTTGTAGAACTCCTCCCCCCCAGGTAGGACCTACCACGGGACTTCTCCACATGAGATGCTTCCGACAAGACTCGGTAAGACCATGTGACCCACCCCTTCGGAGGGACACCCCCTGACACAGACCCTATATGGCCCCCAGCTGAATGAGTTCCTTTTGGGGAGAAAAAAGAGAAGAGGCTATGTATGTATGAATTTCTCAGGTTGTAATTTTTTTAACCATCCGAAGTTTTCAAAACAACGCCAAATGTGCATAATGGCGGGGGCATTTAAATTTATAAATTTATTCATGATACCTTTAAGGCAAGACTTAGCTAGTAGGTTGTGATCTCTCTGTAAAGTAAAGTGTAGTCTCATAATATGCCATTTACCTGTATTGATCCAATAAACAGCCTTCAAATTTGAACACAGAAGTGTTCAAAAGCCATGAATTTCAATTTGATCTTGTTACGGTTGATGTTCAAATCATGTTTGCTCACATAACTGTCAGCTGTAATAAATTATATCCTCATTAAAATATGATACGTAATAAAAGTAGATTTGAAAAATGAGAGGTGATAAATAAATACTAATACAACACTGGAAAAATAGATATTTATTCATTTTAATATCCTATATATATTTTGAATGTGTTGAAACTAGATACCGTGCGACGCACCCTGAAACAGTTAGAACAGGTTCATGCTGAATAACCGCTTAAAGTATGCTTTTTTTCTCTCTCGTAAATGGAAACGAGTGTAAATGTCAGCATCATCATGTATGTTGAAAGGATTTAAGCCTGTCATGCAAAACATGAACTCATTGATGTCATAAAATATCAGTCTGCTTTTTTATTCTAACCTTTACCCCTGGCCAGATGCTTCCATAAATATTTTGTCTATATGTAGGGTTACGTTCTACCTAAGTTTAATGGAGCAATGCTCAAATATTTAGTAGTGCATAAATTGCAATTTAGTTCCCATTTACGCCACAACTACGCTAAGTTGTAATTTACGTATAGCTGGTGCATCTGGCCCCTAGAGGACAAAGACAATCATTTTGCATTCGCTATCTAACACTAGTGGACAAGGGCTTTTAAGAAGCCCCACAGAGTGACATTTGTTTAATGTTGGGCTGTGATATGTGTTGTCATGTTGACTGGATTATCGGTCATGCCTCACTGAGCACTGTGATTGGATCAGCAAAGAAAATTTCAGAAGTAAACTGTGGAGACGCCAGTATATGTTCACTATCACCACATGAGACAAGGACACGCAGTTGGAGTGATGTCATTATGCTGTTTCCTTCCATCAGACAACACAGTGCTAATGTCATTGAGATAATGAGATATATGCAGCTTTCATGTGAAGGACAGGGCTGGTCAATGACTGAAGTTCTGACATACAGAAAATACTGTTGTGTTTATCTCAACCATGAGTTCATTCCATTGTCTTATGATATCTTTATGTGTAATCAATAGCATGAAGAGTTATTAAACATTGTGTAAAGACACGCTTATACCAACATGATGCTGATCCAGCTGGTTTATACTGATTTGGTGCTGGTCTAGATGGTGGACAAGCAAAGCTATGTTGTTCACCAAGAAAACTTAATTCTGGTGATGGTGGTTGACTAAGGTGGTCATGCTGGTTCAGCTGGTTCATCTAGTTCAAATCAGCATCCAAAATATAGCATGTGCTGATGGCCAGAATTGTCAGGCCCATTCAGATGTGTCCACTCAGAATTTGAATGCAAATTCCAATTTGTATCTTTGATGTTTAAGATGCATTAAAATGTAAATGCTGCTCTTGTTCATTCAACAGCAATACATGGTGGTCACTGGGTCTTTGGAATTGGGTATTCAAGTTCAAGTGTGATTAGGTTTCATAGCTTTCATACTCACCGTTAACCACCAGGATGATGTCCCGGAAGTCGATCTCTCCCCTGGCCTCGACTCTGGCCTCACAGCGATACACTCCTTCATCTGCTTTAGTCACTCTCTGGATTTGCAGATTGTTGTTTTGTAGGAGCTGAAACTCTGGAGAGACAAAATCTTTATTTGATGACGTTAATGAAATTACATTAACATAAAATACATTTCTGATTGTGAGAAAACTCGCTTATTAACATATTTGCTGTGCTGTGAAAGGGAGCAACACAATCAGTTTGTGACACTTGCTGTGTTATATGACATATTTGAAAAAATCTTACAGCCAATAAATGGCCTAAAAAGCCTTCACCAGATGTGATGGGATAAAAAGACAAGCAATAAAAAAAACTCCTTGTATATCAGAATTTAATTTATAACCTAAACAGCTGTGATGACGTCAAGTGACAGGACGTTTTGTAAATTCCTTGGTTTCTATTTCCGTGGTGTGGCGCAGGGAAGCACCATGCACTGTGAAATTTTATTGGTCCAAAATTCTGCTTATTTGCTAAATAGAGATATATATGAAATGGTAACTTAAGTAGAAAAATGAATATAAACAGATGTTCTTTACAACATTAGAAACACACATTTCCACATTATTAGTGATTTTAAGTCAAATTAATTAATAACTGCAAGAAAACACATTTTATACAGAAAAATGTAAGCATTCATAACCAAACTTAGCAAAACTCCAATTGCTTCAAAGTCAGAAACACCTCAGAATGTCACCTCCGAAATAACCCATTCCTCTCCAGAGAATTCTGAACACATGCTCTTGTGATTATTTATTATTATCTTGTACTGGTCAAACAATATAGCAGATAAGTGGAAGGGGGACATTACTTACTCTGACTATCTGCAGTGATCTCCATGTTGTTAAAAAACCAGGCGACTACAGGCACGGGAGAGCTGGAGACATCACAGACCACTTCAGCAACATCATCCTGTCGAAACTCCTGAGGAGACCTCACGTCCCTGAACGTCAGCTTCTCTGTGGATCATGGAGGAAAGGAATAAGCAATTTGAAATAAATGTACTTAAGAAATAGGAATGTGGTTTAAAACTGGCTTCTAAGGCACCATGCAGTAATGCAACACCTAAATCCAGAACATATTCAATAATTTAAGTGATAACCAAGCAAATATTCAACTACAATGCTTATATTTAAGTAAAATTATTAGTTGGGAAAGAAAAAGAAAGAAAGAAACAATTGGTATTTATAAGATAATCAACACAAATTATTTGGCTTTTGAGTAGAGTTCATGTGTAGATCTTAAGTAGAGCAAACCTACTCAAAAGGCATAGTGATGTCTGATTTGTGAGCTAATCATTCTTTTCAAAGAATGATTATCTATAAATAATTAATTAACAAATCTCTTTGATTTGAAATGATTCAAATAAAAAAAAAAATAAAATCCAGAAATCACATACAAAAGGTCATGGAAAAGTCATGGTAATTTATTGGTCAAAAAAGTGTGGGAACCCTGTTTATTGCTCAGGAAGGAATCCATGTGGAATGAAGATGAAAAGAGATAACATGAGGGCTTTGGAGCCCTAGTTCAGACCTCTTGCAAGGAATTATCCACAGAAAAATCAATAACAACAAGGAACACTCATCGTAAATCAAGTGTGTTTCCAAATCATCTGAGAATTAATAGAAATAGTATGTCAGATGGCATTCTGTCACACGCAAACCAGATTCTGTTTGTGTGGAAGCTGGTGTAAACAGATGCTGCACTGCAGTAGAAGAAGAGATGTCTTCAGAGGGCTGGAGGATCCTACACATCCTCATCAGCACAGCAGCTTTGCATATTGATCTGTGAGTCATGCCTGTTTGCACACGGCTCCCACTGCTCTAAATGCAACTTCTAATGGATCATAGGCAAATGCCAAGCCTGGTACAAAGTCATGCAGAGATAAGCACGCTTACGAAATATCTCCTGATGTTTCATGAGATCCATTGATTATACACACTGAGGATTAAAACAGGAAGAAAAAAAGAAACACACAGAAGCTGTTGAACATTTCATATAGCCTCGTTTTACTCTTGTGCTTCAAGTTGAGAGCTCTTTTACATGCCTTTGAACCCAGAGCTTTTAAAGAGAGTGATTTCCTCACCCTTGCACCTTGTCCTTTCTTCTTAACTTTATCTATGTCTGGCATCCCTCGTTTTCACTGTTATACTTTCTCACCTTTCATCATCTCTTCCCCATTAATTTCACAAAGTTTCACAAAGGAATCAGCTTAGAAGTGTTTCAAGATTAATGTACCACACGATTTAGTTGTGACACAATAGTTCACCCTTTCTTACCTCTCTACAGAGATCTTTCTGGAATATCTGGCTACATCTGAATGTACTTTCGATGTATGTTGAATTCAATAAAAATATTCTTCTCAAATATTGATGAAGTATGTTCCTTAGGTTTGAAGTAGAGGCATGTAGGTTTGAAGTAGAAATACTGTGGCAATAGTGCAATGCATACAATCTTGCAGATACGGATCTGGAGCTTCACTTAATGTTCACATTAACAATCAATATTTAATATTATTAATCACAATTCCGTGGTATGATTTTTGTTGCCAAACGTGCTGGTTTGAGTATTTCTGTAACTGCTGATCTCCTGAGATTTTCATGCACAACAGTCTCTAGAATTTACTCAGAATGGTGCCAAAAAACAAAAAACATCAAGTGAGTGGAGTTCTGCGGATGGAAATGCATTGTTGATGAGAGAGGTCTCTGACTGGCCAGATGCATTTTTAGCTGACAGAAAGGCTATAGTATCTCAGATAACCACTCTCTAACCCTTGTAGTGAGCAGAATAGTATCTCAGAATGCACAACACGTTGAAACTTGAGGCTGAAGGGCTACAACAGCAGAAGACCATGTGTGTGTGAGTGTAGTGATTGGGGAGCCTGTGAGTCTGGACTGGTATAACCCACAGAGGGAATGGATGATCCCAGCGGGTGGCCCTGCAAAATAAATGTGTTTGCTCCAGACTCATTGTTCCTAATAAAGTGTGCGGTGAGTGTAGTTTAGAATGCTGCTGATAGGCTTTTAAATCACATAGGATCTTTAAACTCACTGTGATGTACTAACAACACTGCCAAAAACATTTTACTCTTGTAAATGTACTCTTTTTAAACAAGGATCATTTAACCAGTAGGAAATAGAAATAACTTTCTAGATACATATAGCACTTATACTTTAAAGTTTTCCCAAACTTGTTAAATCTTCCACAATCCATATGGAGTAGCAAAGTGCCCACTGTTTGCACATTTCAAATTCTCAGTGGATACATTGTCACTTTGTATTCTTTGCCTACTATATTATGAAATATTGGAGTATTTGGGCATCCTACGCATATGATGTACTGCTTTTAGAATATTGTGTAGCAGGGCTGAACACGTTCGGACACAGGGTCTGTCTGTTTCTCTCACTCATCTTCTCTCTCTTGTTTGTGCAGGTTCTCTCCCCATCATGTGTCAGCAGCTGTCTCCTTGTTGGGGGAATTACATTCAGATTTACATCAACAGATTTGTTAAACATCTTCGAATGGAATACGTCCATATTCCCTTCATTGTGCTGTTCTCTTACTGAAAGCTTGTGGATGACATCTATTCAAAAAGAAAATCAAAGCAACTATTTCAATGGCACCATTTCCAATGCCAGCCAATGGTAGGTGTTTTTTTTTAGTGCGAATGCACATAATGTATTTTGCTCTATAGTGGATTCCCAAATAGTTGTGCCAAGATGTTGTTCCTTTATAATTTGCATCAATATACAGTACTCTCGAATTGTTTTTATAGCCAGGACATGTAATATGCAGGATAAATCACAATGTAAATGTATGATACTTTGAAGAACAAGGGAGTGCAGAGACAGACAGAGGTTACCCTCATTCATTTACATGAATCTTGAAATATAATTATTTTTGTTACCTCTGTATTGATGCCAGCAGCAGCTGAAATTGGAATAGTGTTTGCCATTGGAGACAAACAAAATACGGATTAGCATGTGTGTGTGTCTTTGTAGCATTGATGACACATTTTACTTCAAGTGAACACATGCTGCTATCAATTCAAAGAAAATGGGTTACTGAAATGCAAACCTCAGAGCCACAGCTTGATTGGTCCTCATGAAAAGGCTGCTTATTATTTTCTCTGCACTAAAGGGCTGATTTGTAAAATTGAGCAAAAGAAGACAATTATCTAGGCATTTCCAAGTGTTTGCAGAGCCAGGCATGGTCGCTATGGGAGCATCTTTGTAACTGACTGGCCTCCCAGCACAGATGTGAGAGTCTTCGCTCTGGCAGTGACAGGACAGCATCCCCACATCTCAGAGACATCTGACTTGCTGGGAAGCCTTGAATCCCCTGGGTGGATTCTGTATGCAGAGTATTCTGTAGAGTAGGGAGCAAAGCTGCATGCTTTAATACTGAAGAGGCAACCAGTTTTGTCTTACACAGGAGATTTAGCATCTAAATTCCTAAACTTTTACATTTGTATGAACTAACTGGCTGTGCCCACAGTCACCAGATCTCAACCCAATAGAGCATCTTTGGGATGTGGTGGAACGGGAGCTTCGTGCCCTGGATGTGCATCCCACAAATCTCCATCAACTGCAAGATGCTATCCTATCAATATGGGCCAACATTTCTAAAGAATGCTTTCAGCACCTTGTTGAATCAATGCCACGTAGAACTAAGGCAGTTCTGAAGGCGAAAGGGGGTCAAACACAGTATTAGTATGGTGTTCCTAATAATCCTTTAGGTGAGTGTATATTGACCTGTGCAAACTGAACTTCTTCAAAAACAGAAGAAATGAATGTAAAGTTCTTAAAATCATAGACACATTTTTCCTTCTTCGTTGTTTATTTGTATTTTTTTATGTAAGCATGCACTAGATTGATGTCTTTGACAGTTGCGCTGCATCTGTCACATTTTTAAGATACTGTGACAAGTTCCTGGAACTTTTTGAAAAACAGGTCTCGAGACTTAGCTGGCTGTTTTAAACATAAGTACATTTTCAGTGTGAACAGTTCCTAAGACGTGCAATATTAGACAGTTCCTCTGTTAGATAATATAGATCTATACTGTCTACCATATCTGTATAATTACATTTCTATGTTATGTTTTGGAGTTGTTGGAGTGTTTTCTTTGCATTCAGTTTTTTTCTGAGCTGATTTACATTTTTTATAACCAAATATACCATGTTAACTACAGAGTCAATACTTGCCTCAGAGACATCAATTGCTTAACTAATCTGGCAGTTACAGATAACTGTTCCTTTATACATCTACGGTAGTTATGCCAAGAAAGAATACACTAAATATATAACAAGTACTAAATAACATGTAACTAGAGGAATTCATTAGGGGGCATTTTTATCGCAAGCTCCCATTCATTTCTGAGCCTATTTCATATGCATCAGTTTAAAGACCAGGAATATAATATAGTGTTTATAAGAAGTTTTGCATGTATTTGTTGGTGTGATACTCACGGTAGATCTCCAGCACCACAGTGGCCTCCTGTGTCTGTCCCTGTGCGTCGCTGGCCTGGCAACGGTAGATGCCAGCATCTTCTATTTTGGCATTATAGAGGGTAAGTCTGGAGCGAACACCTTCATTGTGTAGGGCCACCCGTTGAGATGAGACCATCCGTTCCCTCTGTGGGTTATACCATTCCAGACTCACAGGCTCCCCAATCACTACACATACACACACACACACACACACACACGCACGCACACACAGTTATGGTCATTGTGTAGCTCTGCATACAAAATTTAGTTTAGAGGACAACCTAAGAATATTGCACTTATCTATGCTGACTACGATCCAAATGTAAACAAACTCTTTGATAAGCATTTCGCTACCTGAATTGATAATTGAAGGTGAAGTGTTTAATTTCTGTACCTCTAGTGGAACCAAACAGAATTCACAAATAATGGCTGATTTTCAAATAAGTCACTCAGGTTGTGCATAGTGATTTTACTATGGATAAGGGGTGTTTTTTAGGCACGACATGAGCAATCTGATAAAAGACACAAATGGTCAATAAATAGTACATTTTAATATTACTACCAATCAGGATAACCAATTCTTCTAGCTAGTTCATTATCTGTAGACTGTCTTCATTAACTTGGTGTATTAATATAGATTGTTTGGTCACAGGTTTATTTACCTGTTAAACCTTTTAAAAACACTTTTTGAACAAAAAATGCTAAATTGCTTGCAGTTAATGAAGAAACCTTACTATAATTTCAGAAAAAGAAAGCAGTGAAACAATTTTGTTTTAAAATGCTATTATTTTAAAAAACTTTTATTTTTGAATTTTATATTATTATTTTTATATATATTTATTTAGAATCAAGTTGTGTACATTCATGTGTATTCAAGGTGCAAAGAAAGTATTTTAATACCTTACTTGGTTGAATTTTTAAGTCATTAAATCATTGTTTTTTTTTGTTTTTTTTTTTGTAGAAAATGTTGAAATTTAAAAAGAAATTAAGAAACCTATAGAAAGGATTATAAACCTCAAATATACAATATCTACAACCTTGATACATGTGTTTTAAAAGTAGATTTTTAAATGATTTCTAAGTTTAATAATCTAGGTGTGGTGGGGTGATTAAGAGACAGACACAATGGATGTGGCATCAGGCTTTAAAGAGGCATTTGTTTAAAGGGATAGTTCACCCAGAAATTAAACTTCTCCCTCTCATGCCATTCCAGATGTGTATGACTTTCTTACTTCTGCAGAACACAAATTAAGATTTTTATAAAACAAATTATCTCAGCTCTGTAAGTAGTAATCCATTGTATGTAGACTCCAGTGTTTAAATCCATATCTTCAGAAGCAATATAATGAGTGTGGGTGAGAAGAAGAACAATATTTAAGTTCAAATATTTTACTTTTTTTACTATAAATCTCCAATTTACCTTCCAATTTTTAGATGTTAAAGTAAAAATAAACAGGCACCCATGTGACTAAAATATAAAAGTGGAGATTTAGAGTAAACAATTACTTAACTATTGTTCTTTTCCTCAGTCACACCTATTATATAGCTTCTGAAGATATGAATATAATGACTGGAGTCTTATGGATTTTACGTCTATGTTTACTTTATTTGATTTTCGGCTACAATGGCCAGTGGCTTTATTTAAGCAGCTCAGCTTCCCTGGGCCGTGGTGTGTGAGGGGAATAGCATCCCGGAATGCAATGCTTGCTCCAGCTCTGCTCCATTACTGGACCTGCGAGGACACCAGCATAAAGAGACCAGTCCCCTGAGGAGAGGTGTGCTCAGCAATGAGGCTCTTTATTGACTTCAGGTGCACCCCATCACATGCTGCCAAATGGGTAAAGGTCACTGCGGCCCTCTTCTAACTTGGGAGCCAACTCTTGGGAGACTAGGATGGGGCGGTTGATCCAAAGGACGGGGCATTGTTGACGTCAAGGGAGAAAGTCACCATGTCACACTCAAGACAACAAAAATGTCAACAATCCTTATAACAATTTTAAACACTCCCCTCATCTATCATTGTTTTATCAAACAGGTAGTCCTGTGCCCAAACCCATGCCATTGGTTGTGCCAATGTTGTTTTGTCTAGCTCAGTAGGGTTGTTGAAACAAACAAGAATGCAAATTTCATTTGGTGACGTTAGTTGTGCAGAAATTAAGCCAAAATATATCTCGTCATCTTCTGGTTGAAACATAAATTCTCTCTTTCTCTCAAGCACACACATGTGCTTTGCCCTGAAGCAAGAGGCTGCCCGAACTCACACATAGTGCCAAGGTGCTTGGTGCTGTAAATCCTGTTCTGCTGGAAGGTCATAAAAAGCATCAGCATGGTGCAGCACTTCTCTTTTCAAGTTATCAATCAGTTGCACAAGGGGAAACTTTGGCTGCACTACAGGGGAGCGAGAGACTGCGACTCCAGGCAGACAGGCATGCCTGAGGATGCAACAGGCCTTGTGATGCAGCTCCACCAGGGGAGAGATGCTGAGTGCAGGCAGAGGGTTATCAGTGAAGATACTGGGCTGATGTAGGAAGTTCAAGGAAAGGACACAGCAGCCTCCTCTTAGCCTGCTCAGCACCACTGAGGACTCCCTGAATGGGTAAAGCCTAAATTATACTTGACACATCTGCATGACCATGAGGGTGCATGTAAAATAGTGACATCAATGCGATGCTCACAGCCATTGTGCATGTATAAATGCACCAAGAATTAAAAAAAATTGACCTTAAATCTACCTCAGACTGCAAAATGGACTGCTGTGGACTGGAGTGTTATTAGACAGCTCTAATAAAACATATTGCTATAAACAGAGTCATTCTTTACAGGGCCTTTACAGGCCTTTTAATGACATGATTAAACAATTAGCCAAGTGAACGACTTTAGTCTTAGGCAGAAGTTGAAAGATTTCACCAAAGGGTGTTTAAAGTGAAAGTGTGCAATTATTTTAATGTAAAATACTTTCTATCCCTATCTCATCTTAATATGTAGAAATATTAATGAGCAAGCCATTTGTAGGTTCATAGTGGCACTCTAAAAACATAATTCTGTTTGTTTGAGCACCCAACCTATGGCATCAGTTTAGAGGCAGAGTGTTTGAGAAACCTGATTGAAAACAATCCATATTTTTTGCAATCCCATTTGGTGATATTTGGGCACAGAAATTACACACTGTATCAGATATAAAACTACAAGAAGAGATTTGAACATTTGTAATTCCACTCACACACCCCAGAAGCTATTTTTGAAGCTGTTTTAGAAGGTGACCATGCAGTTTGCAATGTGTTGCTTCAGGTAGTTGACCTGAATGTCTGTAGGACATGTATGTACCAATTCACCAGCCAAATATACCAGGTGTGCTAATCACCCGCAATCTGTCAGCCATCCAGCAGGGGTCAGCATGCATCACCCTGTTTAAGGCATGCTGTCAGGTAGCGCCTATAGCTCAGGCAGCCGAACTCGGGTACCTGTCTACAGCAGCTCAACCATGTGGATAAAAAAAAAACAAAAAAAACAACAACAACAGCCAGCTTCACCAAAAAGCCAGCCCAACATAATTTTCCCTCCGTACTAATTTCTTTCAGTACTCTGTCCACGCACAACCTTGCTTGCAGTGTGCAAGGTGAAAATTACTTAATGTAAGTAGCTGCGGTTTACAGAAAATACTTGACTGGTATTAAATGAGAAGTAATTGTGAGCAAGGGATTGGCGTGTGTAGATTATGTGCCAATCTTATAGCAAGATCTTTAAGCATATTTTTGTTAAAACATAGATATGCAAAAAGGGCTCTCATAATTATTCATACGCATTGCTGTTGACATATAAAATGTCTATGAACTTTTTTGGATAAAATGTACATTCATGTATGTAGGTCACTATTACTTTTAAGTAAATTTTAAGTGGTCCTTCAATGTGACAAAGTCATCTGTAAAAGTAGAAATATTCCATGTAGTACCTTAATTCATATAAGGACATTAACACTGCATGCAGAATAATTCTAGAAAAATTTAATTTAAAGGATTAGTTCACCCAAGAATGAAAATTATCCCATAATTTACTCACCCTCAAGCCATTTTAGGCATATATGACTTTTTTCTTTCAGCCAAACACAATAAGAGTTATATTAAAAATATCTTGGCTCTTCCATGCTTCATAATGGGAGTGAATGGTATCTTAGATTTTGAAGCCCAAAAAAACGCATCGATCCATCAAAAAAAGTTATCCATATGGCTCCAGGGGGTTAATAAAGGCCTTCTATAGCAAAGAGATGCATTTTTGTAAGAACAATATCCATATTTATAACTTTATAAACTATAATCACTGGCTTCCAGTAACGGACGTCCGCGAGTTTACAGGCTTCCTCTATCGTCACTTCTCACCGGAACATACGCTACGCCTATGTCATATGCCAGAACTCGACTCTCTCTAGAACGCGTGGACGGCAGTTACCGGAAGCCTGTGTTTATAGTTTGTAAAGTTATATATATATGGATATTTTTCTTACAAAAATGCATCTCTTTGCTATAGAAGGCCTTTATTAATCCCCTGGAGCCATATGGATAACTTTTTTGATGGATGGATGCACTTTTTTGGACTTCAAAATCTAATGTAGCATTCATTCCGATTATTAAGCTTGGAAGAGCCAGGATATTTTTTTTTTATTTAACTCAGATTGTGTTTGGCTGAAAGAAGAAAGTCATATACAACTAGGATGGCTTGCGGGTGAGTAAATTATGGGATAATTTTCATTAACCCTTTAAGCTGCATTAAGGAACATTGTGCTCTCTAGCGATCTGTGGTTGAATCCTAAAAATATAAATAACTTGAGGAACATTTTACATGAGGTGTTTCAGCACTGCTCTTCTGCATGGTTTGAAGTTATCTGGACATCACCTGTGATAACTCACAAGCAGTGTCGGACTGGCCGTCGGGATAATCAAGATATTTTCCAAACGGCCGGTCAAAGTAACGGCCATGGCACAGGTAGGGGACTGGCCATCGGGAGAATTTTCCCAGTGGGCCGGTTGCGAAACGGGCTGAAATGGGCCGGCGTGTTTTGCAGAACAGGCCACAAAATGGCGCCGCGATATACCGAAGGGGGCAACGATATGTAGAAAAGGACAGCAATACTGTTCTATTCATTAAAGCATGACAACCAATATCAGCTTCAACAACCCTACCAGAAAACATATCCAAGCATTATACAGTAGCAAATAAACAATATAACCAAACATTTAACATCCATTCAACAACAGATATCCTGCTGCAGCTTCCCCAGCCGATACACAAGCAACATATCAGCCGGAACATATTTTCTGTGCTTACGGACATGATGTAAATATGAAAGGATGAGGATGTAAGCCAATGCTATTTTGTGCGAAATCTGACCTGACAGTTAAAAATATAAATCACTACAGTAGGATTACCGTAATGAACAGTGCTACGGCAAGGACAGTTACTTGAACACAGATTTATTTTATCATATAAAAACATATAAATCAGTGTCACACCAACACATTTCTCAAGACACGAGCAGCAAGCAACGAGATATCTGACCTGTGCATGTGAAGAACTTGGACTCGCCAACGCTCAGCTCCACCTTTTTTAGTGAGATTGACACTTGGAGGACACCTAGAAAAAGAGATAGGGAGAGAAAGATCAAAATAAGAAAGGTGGCAATCAGACATTCAGTACACGGACTGCAGGTACAACAAGAGTGCTTCACACGTTCCTTCTGCAGAAATCACACCAAACCACAGGCAAAAAAAAAAAAAAACATCTTTGCAAGCAGTAGAGATGAGACAGTACAGGGAGACTTCCATAAGCCCCCTCCCAATCACTTCAATCAGACTAGCAAGCCAGGAACATCTAGCACCCGAGACACACACACACACACACACACACACACACAAAAGTATGAAAAAGAAAGAAAACAAGACAGATGAAGCTTTGATCTTTATTCCTTTTTTCGTGTGTACTTGGGCTGCTCTTGCATTGTATTTCACTCTGTGTCTATTCAATTCAGAACTTGATCATTAGGACTTGAAATGTTCAGGGTGAAATGTTCTGCGTGTTATTCAACAACCACCCGCAATCCACATTTAAATTGAAAAGCAAACAGGCCTACTATCTCTGTCAGTTGTGCTTATTAGAGATTGTATTGTATTCACAAAACTCAGCACTATTTGACTGGTACAATTGACATTATGTTATTACTGTCCATGGAAAGCAGGCAGTATACAATTTTTCATTTAAGCTTTACATGAGTAGGGTCTAAATTCCCCTGCAGTGCCCCCTGGAGTGAGTTATTTTTGCACGTGACACTGCACTGCCAGGCAGAGTGTAGACAGGTATTTTGTGTATTTTTTATTTCTTGTCATTAAAAATAAAACACTGTATATAATATAGTGAACATGTGAAAAAACGAGTTATGTCTGCTGTACTGTATTTGTTTTATTTATTTCATTTATATATAGCTATAAAAAACATAAATGAACAAATATGTCAGCAGTCCTGTTTGTTAGACATTGTGTTTGTGTGTGTGTGTGTGTGTGTGTGTGTGTGTGTGTGTGTGCGCGTGCATGTGACAAGCACTAATGTAGACGTGACTGCATGCACCTGATTATCGCACTCAGCATGTATTCACTGTAAGTATATGAGTTTTAAATAGTTATCGTGATACTTTTGTGATTGACAGATTATATGTCTGAAATGACTGTTTGAGTGGCTGTTTGTGTGAATGAAAACCGCATCTGCACCTAAGCAGGCGTGGCTGCATGCATGGGATGATCACGTTTAGATATGATGGCTGTGCATATACAAGCTGTGAACTGTTATCGTGGTACTTTGGTGAAAGTTTGGCTGTATGTTACATAAAATAAGCATATTATGTGCTTGAAAGGACTCTGAGTTGCTGTTTGTTTGACGAATGACAACCTCTACTAATGTAAACAAACATTTAATTCACGCATTGGAGGAGACTATGTGTATAAGAAATATAAACTTTTTTATTGTGGTACTTTGGTGATGAGGTGGATGAATGCATATAAAATAAATGTATTCTGTGGTTTAAAAGACTGTATGAGTAACTGTGTGAGCGAATATAAATAACAGACGCTTGACCAGCGCAGCCTATGTCAGCACGAAAGCCGATATGAATCTGGCAGCTTGTAATGTAACTGGTTGTTGAAGAAACACATATGTGTGATGCTACTCTACGTGGCCTTGTTATTAACAGTCATATATGTGTGATGGTATGTATTAAAGGGTTAAAAGAGATTTCTCTATTGATCATGGCAACAGTTACTCATCAAATGATGGAAAAGAGCATTATAATCAGGCATATATCCAGACGTGCGGTGTAGACAAGTGCACTTTAAAAAGAGATGTGAGCCGATTCAAATGCCTGGATCACAGTGGAAGAGCATTGCAGTACAGGCCCAGATGAATATAACTTACTGTAGACCTAAAAGTTGGGATTTTTTTGAGTTCAGGACAGATCTTGGGCGCCATCTAATTTTCATCCTTTCTTTAGTGAATTGAGCGCTAAAACAGTATAGACAGCATGTGCAAATAATGAATGCTTTCAGTGAGAACAATTAATTGGTAGAGAATAGAATTCCCTTATTTAGTGCCTACTCAACACAAACTATCACTCGATCGTCAAGGCTTAAAATATTCAGTTCTGCACAGATGCATTAAAACTGCTCAGTCACAGATGAAAACACCATGATTCTCTACCTGCAGAGCCAATCATATGGAGAAGACAATAGGAGGTCTACTGGGATTCCTCGTTAAAATCAGCCAGTGAATTTGTTGCTCTGAAAGACGACAGTGCGGTAGACTGCATATGAATAAGAAATCGAATGCATCCAAATGAAACATGAATGTGTAAGACAGAGGACAGCTGGAGGTCTTACCGTTCATCTGAGAGTGACCGTTTGAAGTTAATTTATGATTTTCCTATATTGGCATGCAAGAGTCAAGAGCAAACTGGACACACAGACATACATTTCAGATCTTTGCGCACACGCGCGCACACACACACACACACACACAGAGAGAGAGAGAGAGAGAGAGACACACACACTGACGGAGCTCATGGGGGAAGCACTGGCATCTGAAGTAATGATTAATTACAGCACAGTGGGGCTGGAGCTAGTCAGCTGGATGGAGACAAGTCTGAGGGTATGTGAGCTGCTGCCCATAGCAACCAGAAAATAATTACTCCCCAAGACTTTTTTTCCAATCTCACTTACACTACTGTTCAAAAAATACACATTTGGTCATAAGCTAATGCATGAAATGACAGAATTTGATATAGTGTGTTTTATTCAACAATTAAAATATTGTAATAACATAGTCATGCGTGTTTATGACTGTGTTATTTCTGTTTAAAATTGCACAAACTGGCAAGAATTCTCCAGGTGTCTTGAATGCTTGAAATGTTCTATAGTAAAATTTGTGTTTACCATTTTACTACCTGCTATCAAAGTGTTTGAATATTTGGTTCACAAAAAAGGCTTACATCAAGCAAACTGCATGTGATATACATACAGAGACTTGCATTTATGAAACAAATTTACCTGTTTGATTTTACCTCAGGCAAAATCAACCTCACAACATTTCAGTACAAACATTGGTCTTGTACATCCACTTCTAACATACATATTGACAATACAAATAAGCTCAAAATATAACAATCCACTCAAGAAATGGTAGAGGAGTAGATGTGTTCTTGTCATCCACATCTATTTCTGTTTAGTAGGGTTCATCCAACAACTGACTAGTTTATTAGTGAGGGTAACTAGTTCATTAAGAGTTTTTGTTTGGATTTTTGTAATAGCAGTTAATTATGATGCTTATAGCATGCTATCATTTAGCTTTTATTTTACTAGGTAAAATCCCCTCAGAAAATACTTTAAAATCAGTTCTCTCACTTTTCTTTTTGAGTGGTAAAGTTAAGACGACGTGTCAAGCCAAAAATAGTACATTTTTTAGAAACGCTTCTGGACCTCTGCATTCTGTTCCACTCTTTTATGTTGTATCCAGCTGTTTGTAAACACATTAGAACATTATGTATATGCCCCAAATGAAACATGTCCAATTGAGGGAAGTTTAACCTGAAACTGGTTTTGACAAATGTAGTTTTGCATCTCAAGTATATATATCTGTTTGATTACTTAATAGTTTTAAAGGGACAGTTCACCCAAAAATGAACATTCTCTCATCATTTACTCAACCTCATGCCATCCCAGAAGAGTTTGACTTTCATTCTTCTGCAGAACACAAATCAATATTTTTAGAAGAATATTTCTGCTCTGTGGGTCCATACAAAGCAAGTGAATAGCTGAGATATTCTTCTAAAAATCTTAATTCGAGTTCTACACGTCTGGAATGGCATGAGAGCGAATGATGAGTGACTTTTCATTTTTGAGTGAACTAACCCTTTAATTATAGCTGCTATAACACACACACACACACACACACGCACACGCGCGCGCACGCACACACACACACACACACGTTGGTCTACCTATACTTATGAGGACTTTCCATAGACATAATGATTTTTATACTGTACAAACTATAGATTATATCCCCTAAACCTAACACAACCCCTAAACCTAATCCTCACAGAAAACTTTCTGCATTTTTACATTTTCAATAAAACATAATTTAATAAGTTTTTAAGATATTTAAATTATGGGGACACTAGAAATGTCCTCATAAACCACATTTATAGCATAATACCCTTTTAATTACCAGTTTGTAATCTAAACATTTGCCTCATTAACCACATAAACATGCACACACACACACACACACACACACACACACACACGCGCACGCACGCACGCATGCACGCACACAAACACACACACACAGTAACATACATTACTCTTGGCAACTGGTCATTCTGATATACTCTCACCTGCCTCTTTTATCTTGTGCTGAGATCTCCTAGTTTGAGCTCTGATATGGTGTTTGTTATCCTGGAACTAAATGCAATTAAAGCAATTAATTACTTCACACTCACACAAGAGTCAGCTCTATTATTAAACCTAACTGTCTGTCAGCCAAATAATCTAATTAAACTGATATGAATCAGTAGTCACTAGAGCAAAAATAAAGAGCTCCAGTTTTTTTTGCCACACTGAAATTTAGCAGCTGAGATAATTAACAGAAAAACAAAAAAGGACACCAGTGACACATCCGAGCACAAATAGGGAAGATTCAAATGTTCTGCTATTACACAGATCTATTTCACAACAAGTTTGTCGCAAAACAATGGTAGCGCAAAGCAGAAAGATCACAGGATTGCACATAGGTGCCAAAGCAATTAGGTGTACAAATGCTGAATCAGTGACAAATATATAGGCTGTGCCAACATAAATAAGCAATGCCAAAAAATATCAATATTTTTCAATATAAATATGTATTGCAGAATAGCTAAATAAATAAATAAATAAAGTACTAAGACACAAAAAACATTGCAATTATAACTAAATATGTGATGCAAAGAGTATGGGTCCACCTCATAATATCTGCTTACACACAGGCCAAAAAAAAACAAAAAACAAAAAAAAAACACTGAATCAATGGATGCCTAAGGCGCAGACATAACTCTCTACTTTACTGTAATTCTGTGGTGTGTTTCTATTCTGAACAAGTGTGCTGTGTGGAAGAAGTGGGTTATTGGTAATTAAGCAGGCAGCAGTGCAAAGCCCCCAGGCTGAGTTTCTCCACTCCAGTTATTAACACTCTACCGAGGAGCACTAGGTTTCCTCATAGCCACTAATAATTCACAAACAAAAAAATATTTAGAATTTTTTCCTTTCAATGAGTCAATCAAACTGAAGTACAAGAATACTGTAGCTGTCTGAGGTTATGAATGTTAAAGGGCTGATATGACAACAGAAAATAAGAATGGACATGGTTGTGTAATTTGTGACCTGTTTGTTTGGCCAAATTTTTTTTCCCTTAGCAACAGAAAACCGCAGCATTCAAACAGTTCTTTCACAATTTCAGAAATCAGAATTTATAATTTTTTTAAATAATTTTATACATTTATATTTGAAGTCAAGGAATAATCTCTAATATTATTGCCCTGGGTCTAATATGGGTAGGCCCAAACATATTAAACAAAGAAATAAACGTTATGATGCACAATCAAAATAATAATAATAATAATAATAATAATAATAATAATAAACAAAAGTCAGAATCTTCACTAACCAAATTTGTCACACTGGCCTCCTTTGAACTCGTCGATTTCCTTGCTTTAAATGTTCAAGACAAAATATTTTTATTGAAACATTTTGCATTCAATTAAAAAAAAAATCTAAATCAATATAGAAGCAGTTTCATTAATGATCTCAGACTGTTGGAATCCACTGTGTATTACTGAAACACTGTTGCATCGCAAAAAATGAATAAAAAATAACAGTTGGAAAGAAACAATTCACAAAAAACTTCCCAAGGCTTAATGTTGTCAGTGAAATCAGACCAAACGCACTATTTGAAAGCCGTTTAGCTTATACATTCTGCTGACAGCAACATTAACTCACTTTTATGATCTCTCTCACACATAGGAAGAAATATACAATACAGTATGTGGTTTGCAGTTTCCTTTTCTCAGTGCAGGACTTCCTCTTTAAATGGTCACTTTTTCTTCCGGAGTCTGGACCTGTACACTTACTGGATGGTATATGGAGCTGAGACAAGAATGAATTCTACCACAGTGCTAAATTAAGTGCTAGAGTCTCATTCTGTGCATTCCCTGTATCCAAAATGTCACAGTAAATGACTACTGAGTGATCTCTTTCTGCCCTTTTTGCCCGCTTACATCTCTATGAAAGGAAACAGAAGTGACTAAGGTGTTAGAGACTGATAACCAAAGGCCACACTGCTTTGCTATACATGTGTGGCAGTATGAGTTAGTCTAATGAGTTGGCGTTCCTTTGGTCACTCCCCGTGTGAAGCTCCGCCCTATAAATAGCGGTAATCCTTCTGACACCCTCTCTTGCTCATCGGTGACCTGAAGTTGTGTTGTGCTTCCGGGCCTCGCTCTCCGTGTGTGCGTTGCTGCGCTAACAGCTATGGCAGCTATGGCTGTCTGGCCAATAGTATGTGGCATTTGTTTCTTGAGTGCTATTGTTTTTATGAGACGTGAATCGCTCAAGGGGTTGGGGCTTTATACTATAATTTTGTCGATTTAAGAAGTTTGTTTTCTGGGTTTGCTTTCTTTTGTTTTTTTTTTTTTTGTTTTGATTCCAATTTAGATTAAAACTGTATTTATATTTCATTTGATTTATTTTTCTTTCGGATTTACTGGGTGTATATATATATATATATATATATATATATATATATATATATATATATATATATGTATGTGTTTTCTTTATACTGCCGTATTATAACCATTGTTGGTTTTGGCAGTCATTTTGTATTTTGTGATAAGTTTATTTTTGTTTTTCTTTGATTACTGAATTGAGAAATAATTATTTATTTGTTTTTTTGTGATATTGCCTTTTTAGAGCCATTGTAGGTTCTGGCAGTTATTGTTTATTTTGTGATGAAAAATATTGATTTTTTTTTTATTTCTGTATTTTCTTTTTGGTACATTTGTGGAAAGTGTGGTTGTGCGCATTTTGTTTTTTTCTTTTCTGTTACAGTAGCTGAGAGCCGGTGGGGGTATTGGTGTCTGGGTGGCATTATCCCCGTTTTGGAGTGCTGTGGACTTCCTTTTGTTACATTTGTGTTTATTGGGGGTGTTTGTGTCTTGACTGGGGGGGGGTTTCCTGGGGATCTTTTACTACCCTTTGAATCCTCTACCTCCATCGGTAAGCCTCAGCAATTTTGTTTTTTTCTTTTTTTTGTTTTGTGTTCTCTTCCCTGAGAGATGACTGTTTTAAACTGTTAAATTATTTAAACTAATAAATGTTGTGCCTTCAAAATTGAGCATTGTCTTTGGCTCTATTGTACACGTACCTGTGTGTCTTTAGCTGTTGGATTTATAGAGCGTGGGTAGAAAAGAGAAAAAATCATTCTCTGGGTGAAATTCCCAGGGTGGCGTGGTCGGTGTTTAATCTGTCCTGGTTTAGAACGCCACAATTCGGCGCAGTCGGCAGGATCACAATTTAATGCCAAGGACGTGTTCAATTTTGTTGTATTTGTTTTTTCCTTGTTTCTTTTTTTTTTTTTTTTTTCTCTGTGTGTTATAGGCAAAACAGCAGCCGGCGACCTTCCCCCGTCTTCCTATCTCCTAACGGTAGAGTTTCCCTTTGTTGGGTAGGGTAAGTATGGAGGGAGAGCTACAGGAGTTGAGGGATTTAGTTGAGCAGTTAAGAGCAGATAATGAGAAGCTCCGCCAAGAGCAGGCTGCGGCCGTGCCTGGACCTAGTTCCGCACCCCCTAATGTGTTAACCGCTGCCCAACCTACGGCTAGAGCTCCTACAACTGAGAGATTGATTTTTGTGCCCCGTGATAGAAAATGTCCTATATTTAGGGGAAGGTCAGGTATAGGGTTAGCAGAATGGATTGAGGAAGTGCAATCCTGTATGCGGGCGCGCCATCTGTCTACATCCGATCAGGCATTCTTTTTGTTTGACCACCTAGAGGGAAAGGCCCGCGAGGAAGTAAAATTTCGTCCTACCGCAGAACGTGAGAGCCCTGATAAGATAATTGCCATTTTGCAGGAGCTTTACGGTTGTTGCGAATCCTATGTATCATTGCAGGAAGCGTTTTTCTCCCGTCGGCAGCGCGAGGGGGAAACCTTGCAGGAGTTCTCCCTCGCGCTGATGAGTCTTATGACGTCGGTAAAGCAGCGTGCCCCCGGCGATATTCCAAATGCCGAGGTTTTGTTACGCGATCAATTTATTGAGCATGTACTTGACGGCGCTCTCCGTCGCGAGCTGAAGCAGTACGCACGTAGACGGCCAGCCGCTGCCCTGCTTGAGGTGAGAGCAGAAGCGATCCGGTGGGAACGAGAGGGTTTGCCTGGAGGCGCTAGGGGCCGGAGTCACTCTGTTCCTTCAGCCCTTGGTTTTCAGTTTGGTGTTCAGAGTGATCCTCGGTCGGTTGGTAACTCACCGCATTTATCTGAGCTGAGTGAAATGCGAGAGATGCTGAGGCTGCAGCAAGACCAGCTCAATCAGCTGACTCAAAGCATTGGCCGCCTGCAGAGCTCTAGCCAGCGCGGTCGTTCATCTTATAGTGGCCCTATAATATGTAGGCGGTGTCAGAAGCCTGGCCATTTTGCCAGGGAGTGCGAAGGAGAACGTGTCCCTGCTCGTGCACCCTTTACTTCATCTGCCCCTCCACCTTTTAATAGGCCATCTTGCCCTGCTCCCGCATCGGAAAACTAGCACCCGCCGGATTGCAGAGCCACAGTTCGGAGGGGGCAGCGATTGGTTCAGTCGTTTTTAATTGTCTGGCGGACACTTCAAAGTTGATGTCGTCTTGTCCACATTTAGACGTGCGTATGGGTGGAGTTGAGGTCCCCTACTTGGTGGACACCGGGTCGATGGTTTCCACAGTCACCGAGAGCTTCTTTCTTCAGCAGTTTGAGCCATGGGGTCAAGAGAGGCTTCAGTCCTGTCACTGGCTGCAGCTTAGGGCAGCTAATGGGCTGGCTATTCCCTACCTTGGTTACTTGGAGCTTGATATTGAGCTTTGTGGTAAACTGATGCAGCGGTGTGGGCTGCTGGTAGTTAAGGATCCCCCTGGTGGTGCGTCTTCGCAGGTTCCTGGTATTTTGGGAATGAATGTGATTCGCAGATGCTATAGAGAGCTTTTTAGTCTGCATGGTTTGGCCATGTTTGACTTGCCTGTTGTTGCCAATAGTCCAGAATCTTTTGTGAGGGCGTTGCAGGGGTGCCAGCAGGCCAGCACCCGTTCTCTTAGTGCAGCTGGTAAGGTAAGAGTGCGAGGCAGAAAGGCTTGTCGGATTCCTGGAGGTGTGATGAAAATTGTCCCTACCACAAGTTCAGCGCAGTATTCTGAGGATACTGTACTGTTTGAACCTCCGAGCTCTGGATTGCCAGCTGGACTCCTTGCATCTCCTGCGTTGGTTCGGGTGGTAAGGGGTACTGCCTACATCCCAGTGGTGAATGTGGGTACCCTTGATGTGCTGCTCTATCCACGCACGGTGGTAGGTACATTGGATGAGGTTTGTGTTGTTAGCCTGCCAACAGGAGTTACGGAAGTACCTGTAGGTGTGGCTACAGTGGCTTCTCAGACTGTTGCTTCTACGATGCAGGAGCAGATAGACGCTATGGACCTGTCGTCCTTGTCTGTTGAAGAGCAGGGTCAGGTGAAGTCCCTTCTGGAGAGATATAGCTCTGTCTTTTCTGCTCATGATGGAGACCTTGGTTGTACTAATCTGATTGCCCATGATATCCCTCTTTTAGACAATGTCCCTGTCAGGCAGCGTCATAGGCGTATTCCTCCGTCTGAATATGAGATGGTTAAAGAGCATATTCACCAACTTCTCGAGGCACAGGTCATCAGGGAGAGCAGTAGTCCTTACGCCAGCCCCATTGTCCTAGTTAAGAAGAAGGATGGAACCCTAAGAATGTGCGTTGACTACAGGCAGCTCAACGGTAAAACCCGAAAAGATGCTTTTCCTCTTCCTCGTATCGAGGAGTCTTTGGATGCTCTTACCGGTGCTCGCTGGTTCTCCACCCTGGACCCGGCGAGTGGGTATAACCAGGTCCCAGTTGCTGAGGCAGATCGGCCCAAGACTGCATTTTGCACCCCCTTTGGGCTTTTTGAATGGAATCGCATGCCCTTTGGGCTGTGTAACGCCCCTGGTACGTTTCAAAGATTGATGCAACGACTGTTTGGTGATCAACAAAACCAGTCCTTGTTGCTTTATCTCGACGATATTGTGGTTTTCTCCTCTACCATCCAGCAACACTTAGATAGGTTGGAAGTGGTGCTTGGCCGGCTTCAACGAGAGAACCTTAAGGCAAAGTTCACCAAATGTGCCTTTTTTCAGGAAGAGGTGCGTTACTTGGGGCATGTGATTTCCAGCAAGGGGGTTGCAACCGATCCAAGCAAAGTGGAGGTGGTAGCTAACTGGCAGCCTCCTGCTACAGTTTCAGAGCTGCGGTCATTTCTTGGGTTCGCCAGTTATTATCGCCGCTTTGTGGAGGGTTTCGCTAAGCTGGCGGCCCCCCTACATAAGCTGGTGGCTTATCTGGGGGCCACGAAGTCTAAGAGAGTGACAGCGCAGGCTACCATTGAGAACTGGACCGCGGAGTGCCAGAGCAGTTTTGAAGCATTGAAAGTCAGGCTTACAAGTACCCCGGTGCTCGCTTACGCTGATTTTTCGATTCCTTTTATTTTAGAGGTGGACGCAAGTCATGGCGGCCTAGGAGCTGTTTTATCACAAGAGCAGGATGGTAAAGTTAGACCCATAGCTTATGCAAGTCGGGGTTTGAGGCCTACGGAGCGTAATATGGTGAACTACAGCTCTATGAGACTGGAGTTTGTGGCACTTAAGTGGGCCATGACGGAGAAATTTCGGGAATACCTGCTGGGCCACAAGTGTGTGGTATTTACCGATAACAACCCGCTTAGTCACTTGTCATCTGCTAAACTTGGTGCCACTGAGCAACGTTGGGTTGCTCAGCTGGCATCGTTTGATTTTGAGGTAAAATATCGTTCAGGCAGAAGTAATAAGAACGCAGATGCTTTATCTCGTCAACATCCTCCTGGCCCAGCAGATATGGAAGCTATGCTTCCTGGGACGTCATTGCCCAAGCCTTTGCAGCAGGCTCTCCAGGGCACTCAGGCTGAAGCAATTCAAACGGCCGTCATGGCCCTGCCTCACCATACCACTTCTGATATGTGTGCTCTCCAGCAGGCTGATCCATTTATACAGGAGGTCTTGGGGTTTTGGAGACGTGAGCAACGTCCCAACGCTGAAGAACGTCAAGGGTTGACTCAGCCTGCACTAGTGCTGCTCCGACAGTGGGACAGGTTGGAGGAGAGAAGTGGTGTTCTGTATCGCCGTGTGTTTCGCCCTGACGGCGCGGAGGTGGTCTTACAGGTGGTGGTGCCAGTTTCCTTAAAAGAAGAGGTGTTAACTAAGGTTCACCAGGAGCATGGCCATCAGGGTATAGAAAGAATGTTAGAGCTTCTACGTCAGCGCTGTTACTGGCCGGGTATGTCCGTGGACGTGTCAAAGTGGTGTCAGGCATGTGAGAGGTGTCAAGTTGCCAAGGACACTCGACCTCCTAATTCCAGTCTGATGGGACACTTATTGGCCTCTCGGCCTAACGAGATATTAGCTATTGACTATACCATGTTGGAGTCTACTCAGAGTGGTATAGAAAACGTATTGGTCATGACCGATGTTTTCAGCAAATACACACTTGCTGTTCCCACTTACGACCAACGAGCTTCCACTGTGGCTCAAGCTTTGGTGGTAGAGTGGTTCTCTAAGTTTGGTGTCCCCGCTCGTATCCATTCCGATCAAGGCCGTAATTTCGAGAGCTCCCTGATCCAACAGCTGTGTCGACTTTATGGCATTGAAAAATCTCGCACTACGCCATACCACCCGGCCGGTAATGGCCAATGTGAACGGTTCAATAGGACGCTCCATAATTTGTTGCGCACCTTGCCAGTGTCTCGGAAGAGGGACTGGAGTTCTTGTTTGCCACAGGTCCTTTTCTCGTATAACACCACTCCCCATCAGGCCACCGGCGAGTCTCCGTTCTTTTTAATGTTTGGGCAGGAGCCTAGACTACCGGTTGATTTCCTCTTGGGTCGGGTACAGGATCCTGTGGGTGGCGATATCCATGAATGGATTCAGGAGCACCAGACTCGTTTACAGTTAGCCTTCGAAGGTGCCACAGAGAGGTTACGGGTTGCTGCACAGCGTCGTAAACGCAACCATGATCGGCGGGTGAGGGATGTGCCTTTTAAGTTGGGCCAGTTAGTGTGGCTTCGTGACTTCTCGGCACGGGGCCGTCATAAGCTCCGCGACCTTTACGGTCCAGTACAATACAGAGTCCTTAGAGTACCACGAGAGGAGGGCTCAGTGTATACAATTGCACCAGTGGATGAACCGACCAAAGTTAGACAGGTTAACCGTGCATTGTTGAAGGCAGTGGTAGGAGGGTCTCCTTCAAGTGGGGCTGCTTCACCTTGTTCCCCTCCTGCGGACCAGCCGCCGCTTGAGGATGAGTCGATAGAAGATCTATTGGTGTGGAGGCATGATGCCCCTCTGGTGACTCCCACTCAAGTGTCTGATACTCAACACTCCCCTCGGGCACAGTTTTCACCAGTTATCCCAGTGCCTATCAGGCAAGGCTTGTTAGTGCCTCCTATTACCAGTGCAGCGGAAGGATCCTCTGTCCCTCCAGTTTCTTTGCTTAGAGCTGCCCCTGCAGTCAGTGAAGTGGCTATACGTCGGACAGCACGGTCAACTGCGGGTCAACATTCTAATGTTTATCACCTTCCTCGTCCTTTGGCGTCTACGGACAATGCGGATGATCCTTCCGGCCCTGGGTCCAATGCGATAACGGCTCTTTTTCGACCCTGGAATTAGTAT
This sequence comes from Moxostoma hubbsi, assembly GCA_032164185.1. Taxonomy (NCBI): domain Eukaryota; kingdom Metazoa; phylum Chordata; class Actinopteri; order Cypriniformes; family Catostomidae; genus Moxostoma; species Moxostoma hubbsi. The sequence goes on along the minus strand of JAVLUX010000011.1, from coordinate 10,590,789 downwards.
GGGATATTTTTTTCCGTCGTCGGGTCGACGATCCAAAAGGTGGGGTAGATTGTGGCAGTATGAGTTAGTCTAATGAGTTGGCGTTCCTTTGGTCACTCCCCGTGTGAAGCTCCGCCCTATAAATAGCGCGTAATCCTTCTGACACCCTCTCTTGCTCATCGGTGACCTGAAGTTGTGTTGTGCTTCCGGGCCTCACTCTCCGTGTGTGCGTTGCTGCGCTAACAGGTAGGGTAGCGGCTTTGCTGTCTCCGTGCGAACATTGTTTCCTGCCGTTTGCTTACTGGTATTATGTGGTTATTTGCGTTCGTAGATCTCCGGTCGGATGGACAAACTTTCATCGCGTCGTTCAATTCATTGAACCACTGAACACACTGCATTATTAGTGCCGTGGGCACTCGTCGCGCTTTCTCCCTCGGGTATGTCTGAATGATGGGTATGTATCTCAGATGACGTGGGATTTATATCTTGTTTCTTATTAATTGGGGGTTAATGGTAATTTTTCTTTGTGTAGCTAACAGGAATGAGGCCAGTTTAGCCGGAGATCATCACTAGCTGCACAGGACTGATTTGCTGGCTGCTGTTTAGCCTTTGCCTTTTTGCCTGACGGCTATATCGTGCATTTTTGCCTGTTTAAGGTGCTGTTTTTTTATATATTTCCGTGTTTTATCTGTCTCCGTCTGTTATATGTGCCACTTTGCCCGGGCCACTGCCTCGTTTGTGTAAATGGCATAAGCGTATCAGCGAGTGGAGTAGATCGCTGTATGCTCGCCTGGCTATCACGGCCACTGGGTAGTTATGGCTGTCTGGCCAATAGTATGTGGCATTTGTTTCTTGAGTGCTATTGTTTTTATGAGACGTGAATCGCTCAAGGGGTTGGGGCTTTATACTATAATTTTGTCGATTTAAGAAGTTTGTTTTCTGGGTTTGCTTTCTTTTTTTTTTTTTTTTTTTGTTTTGATTCCAATTTAGATTAAAACTGTATTTATATTTCATTTGATTTATTTTTCTTTCGGATTTACTGGGTGTGTATATATATATATATATATATATATATATATATATATATATATATATATATATATATATATATATATATATATATATATATATGTGTTTTCTTTATACTGCCGTATTATAACCATTGTTGGTTTTGGCAGTCATTTTGTATTTTGTGATAAGTTTATTTTTGTTTTTCTTTGATTACTGAATTGAGAAATAATTATTTATTTGTTTTTTTGTGATATTGCCTTTTTAGAGCCATTGTAGGTTCTGGCAGTTATTGTTTATTTTGTGATGAAAAATATTGATTTTTTTTTTTATTTCTGTATTTTCTTTTTGGTACATTTGTGGAAAGTGTGGTTGTGCGCATTTTGTTTTTTTCTTTTCTGTTACAGTAGCTGAGAGCCGGTGGGGGTATTGGTGTCTGGGTGGCATTATCCCCGTTTTGGAGTGCTGTGGACTTCCTTTTGTTACATTTGTGTTTATTGGGGGTGTTTGTGTGTTGACTGGGGGGGGGGTTTCCTGGGGATCTTTTACTACCCTTTGAATCCTCTGCCTCCATCGGTAAGCCTCAGCAATTTTGTTTTTTTCTTTTTTTTGTTTTGTGTTCTCTTCCCTGAGAGATGACTGTTTTAAACTGTTAAATTATTTAAACTAATAAATGTTGTGCCTTCAAAATTGAGCTTTGTCTTTGGCTCTATTGTACACGTACCTGTGTGTCTTTAGCTGTTGGATTTATAGAGCGTGGGTAGAAAAGAGAAAAAATCATTCTCTGGGTGAAATTCCCAGGGTGGCGTGGTCGGTGTTTAATCTGTCCTGGTTTAGAACGCCACACATGCAACAAACCAAAGTTACTGGTTGAACAGAGAGAACAGATATAGTAAGAATATCCGGGAACCATTCAAATTAAACTTCTTCCAAACCACACTAACCCAGAAATTGTCTTAGGACGAGCATATTCCCAAAGTGCTATCTAATTTAGTTTCAAACCAGCTCTGAAAGTCACCAAAATAGATTTAAGCATCGAAGGAAGAGGTCAAGCTCTTAAGAAACTCTCATAAATAGAGCCAAAGTTGAATTGTGCACGAACATCATCTCTTGGAGGAACCTGCAGGGGTTTGGAGGTTAAGATTTCATTGTGCAGAAATTGAATCAGGCTCTCTGTCTAGTCTGTGAGAATTTATTATCATGGCAAAATTGAATTGACACCGTCTGACCTGCTTAAATAAAGGAGACGTGAATGAGTTGAACTCAACTCTTCTGGCAGACAATGCAGCAAGCACGGTTGCCGTATGGAGGGGGACAAGTCTTATCTATGCTAACTCTGTGGCTGGATTCCTGAATGCAGGATTGATGTTCATACCACAGCCAATCAAGTTCTGAATGCATGGTTAATGCTTTTCTTTAGTGGAATGAGCTGATGCTATTCAATGAGGCCAATTCATCCACAATGGAGATATTCTTTTTCAGAATATCCATGATGGCAAATGCATTATTTTTCGATTTGTGCCACCGTATTGATAGTTTTGCCAGGCATAATTATACATTTTTTGGGGATTTAAATGTGTAATTTTTCGATGTTGATATCCTTCTCCTATCCCTATTTACTGTAATATGCAGAGGCAACTATAAGAATAGAATTACCAAAGTACCATAGTAACTATGATGCACATCCATTGTTCGAAACTACGTTGGTTCAAAAACAAAGAGCTGTCATTATCGATGTTACTCAGGGGGTGGAGTAATAACTTCCACAAATAATAAATTACAACAGCTCATTTATACTTACACCAGCAAGCCGTTTAGTGCAAGAAAGCTGCAGAAGACAAATAAAGGCAGGAGCAGAAGCACTGCTGCAACATTGGGGTTTCCCTGTACAGCAGACACACTTGAAGTATGTATTTGCATAAATTCTCAAAAACATAATAATGCTACTTATGCTTTAACATACATACATAAAAGTGTGTTCTCTGACAGAAACTGTGTGTAATAAAGCACTTTTTCTTAACAATCTTTATTACCTCCACTCACGTTTACGTTATGTTTCAGAACGCCATGTTCTGCAAATACCCGGAATAAATCGTTTTCTTTCATAAAGCTATTGTGGTTGTACCAACCACAAAAAATTGCGATGCTGTTTGTGACTGTTTGTTGGAACTATTTTTTCTGGAAACACCAAATCATTGAACTATGTTGGTAACAGTGGCAAAATCTCAGGGTCAGCTAAGCCTTCTCTGCTGGCCTAACATGCCAAATAAATAAATAAATAAATAAATATTTTTCATCCTTTCATTATCAATCACCTTTTAGCCTATGCATTTTTAATTGCTTTCCACTCAGAAAAAATAAAAAGTTTATCCAGTCAGAATGTATTCCTTTATGCTTACAAGCAAAGCGTGACAGCTGTTTCACAATCAGCCTTCTAGCTGGCTTTGTGTGACGCAATTGCTTTAAGTGATGTATGTAATTTAAAAGCAAAGAGTGCGAGATCTTGCTGTGGAGTTGGCTGTCATCACTGCTGCTATCACCATCGAGAAAGAGATCCTTATGGATTTAAAAACACGGGATGCACAAATGCTAGTGATGTAGCATTGTTTATCAGTTGGGTTGCTAGGAAACATCTCTAATGAGAGTCAAACCCCTGCTAAGCTAATGGGAGTGTTGCAGTTCCGAATATCGTGGAATGGAATGCATTAATGGTCGGAGATATCAAGTAGGAATATCCCACATCAAACTTGAATGGAGCGCAGCATAATCATGTACCCTGACAAAATAAAATTTATTGCAAGCAACATTAAAATCGCAAATATTATTAGATCGTACTATAGACCTTGGTAGATTCATATGACAAATTATGATTTTTAATGTCTGTTCGATCTTGGGAGCCCTAAACACGTCTGATCTTTGAGAAAAGGCCAATGGGAATTGGTGAGTTGAATTTGCATGCCACTCCCCTGGACATATGGGTATAAAAAGGAGCTAGCTCGCAACCACTCATTCAGATTTTTTCTATGGAGCCGAGCAGTTGATTTGCAGAGAGCTGAATTCCACTGCCGGTCCATTCACCTCACTAAGAGGCGTATGCTGTTGGATAAACAGCGCATTTCCTCTCCCTCTGCGTAATTTATGCAGAGTACTCCCCTGGGCACTTCAACAGCTAAGAGAGTATGTATTCTTGTAAATAAAATAATATATTTAGTCTAAAAGAGTGCGCACTGACAGATAGCATCTTTTTAAAGATGCCTTTCCATCTGTATATAATTCCTAGTAGCGGTCACTATCTCTTTGCTTTTGATGTCCATGATCACATTGCTAGAACATGACCATGACAACGTTGCAGCTGCGACTTTCCTTTTTCAGGGGCAAGCCACTCCAGCCGCCCCCCACGCTGGGCCTTCTACCTAGGGTTATGATGACGGGTCAGTTGACGCTGGAGGCGATTTGGGTACTCCAATGCGTGTGGATAATCCAATTCCCCAGCTTGCCTGTTGCACCGGTCGAGTTCTGGGATGAGACAGTCAGCTCGCCTCAGGGCCAGATTAATTTCTCTTTCGGAGCTTGCGAGCAGGATGATAGCAGAATCGTGTTGGTGATGTCGGACGCCGACTGGGCTGCCACCTCTAGGTTTGCCTGCTCAGTCTGAGGTCAACGCAGAGCTGACCGCCATGCTTGCTCGGGCCGCCATGAGTGTCGGACTAGAGTGGAACCCTCCACCCGCCTCTGAAATTCACGGCTTGATGATTGGTTCCCTGTTTTCAGGGCGCCGCGCCATGCACAACGAACTGACAAGGTCATGGGGGGGCACTTTTCTCTGTCCGAACCCAACTCCCCAGTTCATCCGCTCTAACTCCCCTCGACGGTGGGGCGGCTGAGGGGTTTACAGAGATTTCTCAGGTGGATAAGGAGGTTGAGGTGCACATGTGCCCGCAAAACACCGCCACCTGGAATCACCCGGTATTCCCCTCCAGGGCCTGTAGATCTACGTCATCTCTCACGACCAAAGCCTTCAGTGCTGCTGGACAGGCCGCCTCCACCCTGCATGCCATGCTCCTCCTGCAAGTACACCTGGCCAAGGCAATGAAATAGCTGCACGAGAGTAGTGCCTCCGGGTGACGAAGGTCACGGCGCAGGTGGCGATGTCCACCTTGGTGGTCCAGAAGCGCCACCTATAGCTGAATCTGGTCGAGATGAGGGAAGACGGCAACAATTCCTGAATGTGGCCATTTCCCAGAGCGGTCTATTCGGTGACACCATCGAGGACTTTGCCCAGCAGCGAAGAAGCAGACAGAGACTCGGCAGCGAAGAAGCAGACAGAGACAATACAACACATCTTGCCATGGCGCAGCTCAAGATCCCGTGCACCATCTGCTCGCCAAGGGCGAGGCAGCTATATACGTTTGTTTGCAAGCTGGTGCTCTTCCCAAGGCGAAGACCATCTTGCCATGTTGCGTCCCAAGATCACGTGCACCATCTTTTTGCAAAGGGTGAGGCAAGTATATACGTTTGTTTGCAAGTTGGTGATCTTCCCGAGGCAAAGACACCCAGAGATGCACAGTCGGGTCAGCGCTTTCTTCCTGCAGGAGAGGCTGGAGGGTCGGCTGTCCCACTCCACATTGAAGGTGTATATAGCTGCTATAGCGGCGCACCACAAAGCAGTAGGTAGAAGTATTCGGGGAAGCACGACCTGATTATTAGGTTCATGAAAGGTGCAAGGAGGCTGAATCCTCCTAGACTACCCCTCTTTCCCTCATAGAGATCCCTGTTTGAGCCCTTAGAGTCAGTTGAGCTAAAGGCGGTATATCAGTGAAGGCTGCCCTCTTGACTGCGCTCATGAAATCCTTCAAGAGGGTTGGGGACCTGCAGGCATCCTCTAGCAGTGACAGATGCCTGGAGTTCAGTCTGTAGTGTTCTCACATGGTCTTGAGACCTCTATGTGCCCAAGGTTCCCACAACCCCTTTAACGGATCAGGTGGTGAGCCTGCAAGCAAAGCTGCCCTGAGAGGAAGACCCAACCTTAACCTTGCTGTGTCTGATGCATATTTTGCACATCTATTTGGATTGCACGCAGAGCTCTAGATGCTCCAAGCAGCTCTTTGTCTGCTTTGGCAGACAGCAGAAATGCAACGCTGTCTCTAAAAAGAGGCTTGCCCACTGGACCGTGGATGCCATCGTGTCAGCATACCAGACCCAGGGCGAAGTGCCCGCCCCTTTGGGATTAAGAGCACACTCTATGGAGTGTTGCATCCTCTTGGGCACTTGCCAATGGCATCTCTCTAGCAGGCATCTGCAGGGCAGCGGGTTGGGCATCAACCAATACATTCGTGAGATTTTATGATATCCATGTTGAGCCAGTTTGTGCGTTTGGTACGAACAGGTAAGTTCACAGGACAGCTGGCCGGGTATACCGCTTGCGTACAGCGCCTTTCCCCTCCGTGAGTCGAAGACATGCACTTTATTTTCCCATACAAGTTCACGGGTCCATGGACCCTGGATGTCCTTCCTCCGTAGCCCTATGGTTTGCAAATTCGGTGGAGGAATCCATAGCGGACACAGTACGTGTGCTAGCATGCCCAGTACTGGGGTAGGTCCTCCACAGGGGCTGGTTACCTGTGGAAACCCCCTGTGATGTATATTCCACAGTACGGTTTCCCTATCGGTAGAACCCCATCTCCCTTTGGCAGAAATCTCTTTGCCTCCGGTTGCCGTGTTTGTAGAGCTCTTTTCAGGCAGGACCTACCACCGCGCCTCATCCATGTGTGGCTGTTGAGCCCATGTGACGTATTTGCCACACGTTAACCTCCTCATTGGGCAGGATGTGGTCTCTGCTGTGTCTTTTCCTCCTGAAAGAATAGGAAAGGAAAAAAACACCTTCCCCAACGTGAATAAAAAGCATTAAAAGGCCTCAGCCAAAAATCTTAATACTCTGTCGAGAGAAAACATAGAGAGAAAAGGCCACGGCTGGTGCGGCCTGCTCCCATACAAGATACGTCTCTTCCTACATCAACACAACGTTGAGTGAGTGACAGAAGGGGAACATCATGGTAACTGTGACCTCTGTTCCCTGATGGAGGGAATGAAACGTTGTGTCCCTCTTGCCACAATGCTGTACTACCCGCTGAAATGTCCGGGACCCTGTCTCGGCTCCTCAGTACAAAACCTAAATGATTGGTTGCGAGCCAGCTCCTTTTATACCCGTATGTCTGGGGGAGTGGCATGCAAATTCCACTTGCCAATTCCAATTGGACTTTTTTCAAAGATCAGAGGTGATTTGGGCTCTCAAGAGCAACCCATAGTGTCACTACTTCGACACACTGTCTCATTCCCTCGATCAGGGAATGGAGGTAACGACAGTAACCAAAACAATGAACAGGAATAGGATGAAAGTAAAAACTGAAAAATTATTTCAAGGGGCCTTCCTAAAGGATCCCTTCTGATGTTACCAGTCCATGATCATTTGAGTCAGACCTTAACAGACTGAGCAACACATTTCAGCAGAAATTATTTTCTGAACCCATCACAATGTTATGCAGGCTTTGCTAAGAGGCTGCCATTGAGATATGAGGCAGTGTAAGATGTACTGAACCAGACACTAAACCTGCAATTCATACAGTAAGTAAACATTGTTACTCATTTTACTTGCAAAGATGGTGTCCATTTACATATGAGGTCATTTGCATACAGAAGTCTTTAAAGTACTGTACACTTAGCAAAATCAGCCTGTTAAATTTTAAAGCATGCATTAATTCATTACTATGGCAACTGATGTAAATATATACTGGCTAGTTACTACACTGACTAAGCAAAAAGAACCATTACAATTACCTGCAAAATGACAGTGTGGAAAAACAAACCGGTTTTGGGTGCAACAAACTTTGACTAACATTATAGTGGATGTCGGGGGGAAACAAATGAAATGCTGAAAAGTGCAAGCTATGTCATCTACAGTGCTGTTCATGTTAAAGTTAATATGTTAAGGGTTGAAAACCTCTATTCCTTTCACTTTTACAGATGAAATGGACAGCCAAAGCAATTATTTGCAATGTTTCCTTATTACAGAGCTGAGGACAGATTGACTCAAGCTGTCTCCTCTGTAGATACACTGTTGATCTCTCATACGGTCTTCAGTACTGTCAATCAGTCTGCGCTAGGACGATTGAGCTATTTGTCAGGCCCAAACAAACTGTGAAGAATACTCACTACACTTGTGTTGCACTGACACAAATAAACACATTTCTCTCTCCACTCATCAATCTTCTTTCTCACACCCCACTGGCAGTCTATTGTTTCAGACCTCCTCAAAAATGAAACCTGTCACCACGATGTATTCCTTTATCCTCTTCAAATTCAGGGCACAACACATTTTACACTATATCTATTTCACTATAACTCTTACTTTCTAGATAATTTGCACTATTTGTGGTGAAATTGTATTCAAAGCTCATTGAACCTAATCGATTACAAACTATAACATATTTGTGAGATACCATCAGACAACAGTGGCAAAAACATCTTTGTCCCATGCATTTAAATGTGCATCTACTATACTACCTGTGTAATCCAAATGGATTTTTGTGGTGGTGGTGGTGGCTAGAGCACAGGGCTGCTAATCAGAAGGTCGCTGGTTCGAATCCCACAGCAACCACAATTGTGTCCTTGAGCAAGGCACTTAACTCCAGGTTGCTCCGGGGGGATTGTCCCTGTAATAAGGGCTCTGTAAGTCGCTTTGGATAAAAGCGTCTACCAAATGCATAAAATGTAAATGTAAAAAATGTAGATCACACAAAAAAGACATTTAATTTAGCCATTTACTTACCTTCATGTTATTCCAAACCAATAGGGCTTATTTTTTTTTTCCATGAAAACAAGAGGAGAAATTAATAGAGTGACAAAGAACAACATCTCCTTTTGTGTTGCATAGAAGGAAGACAGTCATACGCATTGGGAATGACATGAGGGTGAGTAAATAACAGATTTTTTATTTATTTATTTTTTCTTGGGCAAACTATTCCTTAAACTAAAAGTATGAGCAGGGCCATTTCTAGCAAAAAAAACTTAGGGCCCCCAAGCCACAAGGAGGCTCCGCAAATCAAGTTCTTTATTATTTTATTATTATTATTTTAAATATACTAAAAGCTGCGAGTAAGACTCAGGCAGCTGTTATGGCTCAATTAGGCAGTTATAGTGGGCCTGAGAGGAAAGGGAGAAATTCTGTTGAGCAATAATGCACTCAAGCTGTTCAATTGTTGTATGGTGAAGGTGCTATTTCCATTGTAAATAGTTATTTATTGTTATTCATAGTCATTAATTGTTGTAGATATTTATTTATTTTTTTGCATTTCTATATTCCAATTTTAGGTTAATATATTCCAATAAGTTGAAGACTATATTACTGTGTCATTCTTAGGGTGGGCCTCCAAGTATGATTTCATAGGCCCCCCATATGCTCATAAACACCCCCCGAGTATGAGATTTCTGGCATATTACTGATATTACTAGTTTAGTATTGTTACCAAGATGCCAGAGGCTGGTGTTGTACCAAAGCCAGCATTTTGGAATCAACCCAACCATATAATCAGCATTGTGGCTAAATATTTAGTGTTTTCTTCTTTGAAATAGTAATTGAACAGTTTGTAGAACGTCAAAAATGAAAGGATGTAAACACACTGGGAGTGTGCTGGCAGTCCCAACAGATCCATTGCAATGTCACACGCTGGGACACTGTCAGTAAATATTAATAAGCCACTACATCAACCAGGGTGGTCCGGTCACCAGATTAGCATAATCAGTGCAGTTAAAATAGCCGCCCTCTTCTGAGCAGGGGGAGGATAATGATGCTGATTGAGTGTGCCCTTAAACAGGCTGTGCGATCCTGAATGTCACCATGTGATTTGTGGGGCAGGGACTCATGAAGGAAGCCTCTCTGGGAATGAGTGATATGCCAATCATCCTGGACACTGATTGGATGGTACATAAACCGGCCCTGTGGTGCAGGCTTGGGTTACGTGGCATGTTTGTTTTTGTCTACGCTGATTGCCACAGTTTGATTTCAGTGCAAACAGTAAACCAATCAGAGAGGGTTTACACTTCTGAACCCCTGGAGCTACGTAAGGAAGGGTCATAAACAGAGATGGGATCATCAAAACCGCTTAGACATGGAACACTAGATTAGTGTGTTATTTCAGTATCAATTAAGTTTTTAATGAAGTCGAAAGTTCAACAGCTGTTTTTTCAACTTGCCAAATGCATAAAGTGGAATCAAAAGAAAACAGTATGATATTGATCCACTAGCCAAAACTGCTGGATATCAGTTGTATTGCAAGAATTTCCACTACATAGCATAATGAGTTTCAGAAGCCCATTTAGACCCAGTGTATAACAGACGAAACCCTCGTATTACTTGTCTAAAGCAGCAGGGGGGTGATGGGATTTGATTACAGCATACACGTTCATGTTTTCTTACTGGAAAAGGGTCCAGATGGCGAGAGACAGGGTTTGTGTTTGCTCTTCTGGTACATTTGCTGCAAGATGAGACAATAGGGTCTGACCCATCTCAAAGCAGATGACAACTTGGAGAACATATTAATGAGAATGTCTCTGTATAGATATTCAGACACTTGGTATGGACAGGCAGACATATATATATATACACATACATACATATACATATATACATATATATATATATATATATATATACATATACATATATATATATATATATACATATACATATATATATATATATATATATATATATATATATATATATATATATATATATATATATACAGTATATATGTATATTTGCAATCTAAGGCTGTTATTAAATATTTTTGAGTTAAATATTTAACTCAAAAACAGTTTGAATGTAACATGGTTGAAGCAAAACTTGTTTTGATAGAGAAATTTCTTTCTTTTCTTTATTTTCAAATATAGTGTAAGGGTTTTAATGTGTGACAAAACATAGTGAAAATGAGTTATACCACCAGAATTTACTCAGTTATCTATTTCAATTCTTTCTAAGTATCTACAGTAATTTGAAACTATTATGTGGTTGAAAGGCTGTGATAATGATAGGCTTATGATCCTGTGATAGGCTTTTTTATTATTATTTACCTTTTTTGAGTATGAACAAGAATGACAATTTTCATAACAAGGTTTACTGTGAAATGTCCTGGATAGATGGATGGATGGATGGATGAATGGATAGATGGATCAGTGGGTGGGTGGATCAGTGGGAGGGTGGGAGGGCTGGATGTGTGGGTGGATGGATGGATGACAGACAGACAGACAAACAGACACACAGACAGAGATAAATGCTTTCTCTCTTTGCACTTTTTAATCTTATGGACTCTTAGATGATTTTTAGAGGACATCCCAGTCATCAACTCATGAGAGATGTATCAACAATCGAGCATGATATGAATTGAAATATGATGCTATCTTAGAGGCATAATTTTCCTCTCTTTGCAGCTAGCAATTGAAGTGACCTCGACCACATGAAAAACATAAACTCATCTTTGTCACTTTATTTACTCTGAGCTGCAGGGGCTGTGCCTATCTGCACAAAGGAGGTTTTTGTTTGATGGCAATATCTCCACATGGAAACACTTGCCCAGCAACAACAGCGGAAACTATGGAAATAGTCAGTGGTCTTTAACTTATTATAGCACAGTGAGATATTGTGGTATTTTTAGGTGATGGAGCTTTATTTTTATGAAACAGGTAAGTGACTGAAGTAGATGCTGCTCACTCTCTCCTCATAATATCAAGGATTTAATATAATCCACATCTCATCATTACAGACATCTGAGTGTCTGAGTGTGTAACAAGTCTCTGTCCTGATTCTGCTTTTACTGGTTCCATCAAAATCTTTAGAGAGAATGCTAGTTTCAGAACTGTGAGTTAATAAGGCAGAAAATAGGAAAGACCAAACAAACAAAGCACAATATGCCACCAATCAGTCTGCGTAATCCAATGTAAGGCTGCGTAAGGCTGCATCTCGGCAAAAGAAAATTGTAATGAAGCGAGGTCTTAAGAGACTAAACTCAATGGCTTACTCTTTTGTTATGATCCAACAATTCTGAGAAGCACATGAATATTCAATTACATAATTTCCAATGCAAGATACAATTAAGTGGTGTTAAAATTGCATCATGTGCAGAAATGGCTGAAAAACAAACAGTAATGTGGTAAAAATCGAGCATCTGCCACACAGTGCAGCCAATTGCACCCCAATAGTCTGGTGGAACTGACAAACTAAACAAGGGATGTTGTTGCAATAACGTGGGGTGTAATGACGGTGTGTGATTTTGTACTGTTATCATAGCGACCGTGGTTTGAATCCATGTTTTGTCCCACTCTTTTTCCCATCCGATTTCCTGTTTCTACTCTTTATAGTTCCTTTAACCCTTTTACACGTATGTTCCATTTTTCTGACTGTCACCCCCGGCATGAACTTTTTACGGGTTTGAAATTAAATGTAACAACATCCTGGCGCAACAACCCAATAACAAGGCAATTTGTAGTCACGTGGCACTTCACTGCTGGGGCACCAGGAGGACAGAGTGTAGGTGAGTAAACCAGGACACGTTTAGCTTTTTCAAAACCTCATTGCAATGCGATGTAAACTATCATACAGAATTTCTTTGTTAGAGACATGTCAATTCAGTGTTATTAACATATTGCATTGCTTTGCTAGAGACAAATGTGAATTCAGTGTTATTATCATATAGCATTGCTTTGTTTGAGACATATGTCAATTCAGTGTTATTATCTTATAGCATTGCTTTTGTTAGGGACGTATGTCAATTCAGTGTTATTAAAATAATGGTAAAGAATTTTAATAAACAATTTCAGTAAATTAAATATGATTTTTTTTTAATTAAATGTATCAATAACTATAAAAATATGATAGTAAGTAAATAATATGAATAAATAATAGCATTGTCTTCTCTTTTGCAATCTCCATAAGGCTACAGGATGTGGTAATCCAAAAAAACATGGACTAACACAAAAGGGAGTGTCGAACAGCTCTCATGTACTTAGTGAGTAACTTACTACTTTATTACTCTGCTTTCATTTTACAGGTGATCATGGTCATTCTCATCCTATTTCCCCCACAGTACTACAGGCCCTGTAACACTGCTGGGAGAATGTGGGACTGGTATACCAGTATCCTTCCTCAAATAAGGTGGCGGTTAGGTCATTACAACAGACATAGAGATACCAAGTCCGTCATAATGGTGAATGTCTGTGATGGATCCAATATAAATAATCATGTCATGCAAATACTCAGTGTACATGTCACACACATAAAAAATTATACAAAATCTGTTTCTTTTTGCAGGTATAAACTCTCCTTTGTCTTCTGTGTGGAGAGACAGACCTTGCAGTGTCACATGGTTCTGCCGTCCTGGGAAGTGGTTTGAAGGACTTCAGAGGGGAAATGCCTGGCTGTCAGAAGCAGGTTTGTCTGAGGAATGACAGCCCCCACTGCACCGATATCGTGGTGAACTGTGCTCCTCAAGCAGCCCTCTCATCAGGTTGATCCTGAATTGAAGGGAATCAGTGGGGTGCCCTACCAATAGTAAGGTAAGGACATGATGATGGACCCAGAGATCCCAAGTCCCTCGTATTGGTGGATGTCAGTGCTGGATCCAGTGTAACATCTCGGTTGCTAACGTAACCTCCGTTCCCTGATGGAGCGATGAGTTTTGATGAAGTGACACTAGGGGTCGCTCTTGGAAGCGCCATTCATCTCTGATCTTTTGAGAAAAGGCCAATGAAAATTGGCGAGTGGAATTTTCATGCCACTCCCCTGGACATACGGGTATAAAAGGAGGGAAAATTCAGGTTTTGCACTAAGGAGCCGAGACAAGGTTACTGCCATTTCAGCAGGTAGTTCAGTGTTGTGGCAGGAGGGACACAATGTCTCGTTCCCTCCATCAGGGAATGGAGGTTACGTTAGTAATTGAGACGATCCCCTTCTGTCACTCACTCGATGTTGTGTCGATGATGTGACACTAGGGGTCCCTATGGAAAACGGCACAACTACTGAACTGTGTTAAGTGGACTGGTGGTGCAAGACGGGCAAAGCTCTGTGTGCCTCATAGTCAGCGCACCAGGCCATCACATAACTACCCCCAACACACTGGTAGGCGTCAGAATGGTCCCCTGACCTCGGCCTTCACAGCTCAAAAAGTATGGACCGTCTTACCTAGACACGGCCTTCTCTCTTCTGTTCTTCCCAAGAAAGGAACTAAAATGTTAAGCTGGGGGCCATATAAGGTCCATGTCAAGTGGTGTCCCTCCAAAGAGGAGAACACAGCAGAGACCACGCTCCACCCAGAAGAGGAAATACTTCACATGGTCTTACCGAGTACTCAGGTCGGAAGCACAACATGTGGAAGGATCCCGAGGTAGATCCTACCCAAGGGGGGAGGAGTTATTACAAGACACAGTGACCAGAGAAAGGGAGACGCGGTTGACCAACAGGGAAACCTTTTCACGGTAAATACATCACACAGTGTTACCAATGGGATAACCAACACATGTAGAGTACCTTCCACAGTACAGGGACTACTTGATGCCTGTACTGGGCTGGCGGTGATCTTCTCCAATGACTCACCAGCCACTGGGCTAAGGAGGAAGAACGCCCAGTGTTCACACTTTTTTGCGAATACGACCCCAACTGTCCTGAACTTAACTGTTTGTGTCACCTGATAACACAGGGGATGTTTTATCCTGTATCACCTTGAAAAGGTGTTAGGTGTTGCCCCTTTTAGAATGGGCACACAGCCCAGCAGGCATGTGCTGGGCATGATATGCCATAGCGATAGCATCAACGACCCAGTAAGCGATCCTCTGTTTGGAGACAGCACTTCCCTTCTGCTGTCCACCAAAGCAGACAAAGAGCTGCTTAGAGCTTCTAAAGCTCTACGTGCAATCCAAATAGATGCGCAAAGTACACATCGGACACAGCAATGCTAAGGCTGGGTCTGCCTTCTCCTGAGGCAGCACTTGCAGGTTCACCACCTGATCCCTGAACGGAGTTGTGGGAACGTTGGGCACATAGCCCGGTCAGGGTCTCAAGACGACGTGAGAGTAATCCAGACCAAACTGCAGGGACGGTTTGCTGACAGAGAATGGCTGCAGGTCCCCTACCCTCATGAGGAGGTGAGCGCCATCAGGAGGGCAGTATTCAAAGAGAGCGCCTTTAACTCAGCTGACACTAGGGGATCAAATTGAGCACCCCGTCGGCCACCAAGGACCACGGAGAGGTCACACAAGGGAACGTGGAACAGCCTGGGGGTTTAACCTCCTTTGCACCTCTCAGGAACCTGTGGATCAAGTCTTGCTTCCCCAAATACTTACCGTCCACTGCATCGTGATGTGCCAATATAGCGGAAACATACACCTTCAAGGTGGAGGGGGACAGCCAACCCTTCAACCTCTCCTGCAGGAAGGAAAGCACTGATCCAACTGCACATCTATTGGGGTCTTCGTGTCAGGACATACTGGTGCCTCATTGAGGGGGCACTAGCCTGAGTGATGGTGTCTACCACCGCATGAAGTCCGAAAACCAAGTTCTGGTGGGCCAATAAGGGGTCACTAGGATGACCTACTCCTTGTCCTCCCTGACCTTGCACAACATCTGTGCAAGTAGGCTCACTGGGGGGAATGCATATTTGCTTAGCCCCAGGGGCCAGCTCTGTGCCAACACATCTGTGCCGAGGGGAGCCTCGGTCAGAGCATACCAGAGTGGGCAGGTCTACCTGTGCTTGACCAAATCGACTCCAGATCAGCTGGCCCACCTGAGGGTGGAGTCTCCACTCTCCCCTGAGTACCACCTGCAGTGACAGTGAGTCTGCTGTGCTGTTGAGGTGGCCCAGGATGTGGCTCGCAACGACTTGAGTCACTGCTGACTCCAGAGGAGGAGATGGGCTAGATGTGACATTCGATGAGAGTGTAAACCACCTTGGCGGTCAATGTATGAGATTGTTGCTGTGTTGTCCATCTGGACCAACAATGCTTGCCCCGGATCAATGACAAAAGCCTCCGCAGGACAAGTAATACTGCCAGCAACTAGCGATTATACAAAATAACATACAAGTGAGTTTGTATAAATACATTCATCTTTTTACTTGTATTAAGCTGACAGGTTTCAACATATTTTTATCCATTATGTTAGATTTGAGAAACATTTTCAGTTCAAATGTCTTTTTAAAGAATGCTTTTTTCCAACAATAAATAGTTCTAAATCTACCATTCTAAAGCAGGTTTACAAAAACAGTGCCATACAACCAATGAGCTAACCAAAGACAACAGTGGTACGGTAATTTGAAGACTCAGACAAAATGTTAGTGCACTGGTAGACACAGACTAGCAGACAAACACACTAGGAGGTCAAATGTCCTCTAATGGAGCATGGTGAAATTGAGCTATGGCGAAGACGAATGTTCCCATGCTATTGCATCAGTACACCCATTACCTCCAAAGCCATAAAATGGTCTCTTAAACACACCATCATAACCAGCATAAGTGTCATTTATTGTGCTAAAGGGCTTCTTGACAAAGTAATGCACCATATTGTTCCTCTCCTCTACATAGGAATCACAATGTAACAAAATAACTGTTTAACCTAGGGCTGCACAATTAATCGAAAAACTAAATCACGATTACAATTACGGCTGCCACAATTATGTCATTGTGAAAACTGACAATTACAGCATTCAATTAAATCTGCTTTTTTTGCATCAATGGTTTCTATTTACAATATGTTTTAGCAGCGGTTGAGTATACTAACCAATCACTAACATGTCCATTAAGCAATGAAATGGCAATGGCCAATCAGAGCTGCTTAAATTAGTCCTGCGTCCTATCTGTAATGACAACTGATCCTAATGCGCAAGTTTTAAACCATCTGAATACCCAGATGCTTGCTTTATGTTCTTGCTCTGTTCGTGCAGCACACAAAAATTAATACTGAAGAAACATCACCTGACACTTGAAAAGAAGCTGTAGAACAAGAGCGAAAAGTACTTTGTAAATATTTTGAATTCATTACATATTGCACCGTTCGCTTTGCATGTATAGATGTTAAATACACTTCAAATGAGCAACATGACAAAATTTACAATATCCTGTTCTAATCAAGGCACAGATGCGGTTTAAATAATTAATTATGCTGATTAGACAGCTCTGTTTTTAATGAGAGCATTCGTGAAAGTGCAGAACATTGTGCGGTGCGTCGTGGGCTTGCGTCGAAATGCAGGTCTCAATCAGTGTAAACCTGCAGTGAGTAGGGCTGGACGATATGGCCAAAATTTATATCACAACATATTTCTTAATTTCGGTCAATACGATATAATTCCGATATCGATATGAACAATATAAAAGTCTCAGAAAACCTGCCAAGAATGCCCACAACAGATGTCTGTTCCTACAAACTTCTGAAAAAAATTTACTTGCAAAGTCTATGAAACCTCCTATAAAACAACATCATATTTAAGAAATAAAAACTGTAAAAATGAATTAATGTTCACCTTTTATTTGCACTTAGCCTTCATACAAACAAGAAATGTTAAGTAAACATAAAACTCTCACCTTCGTCAATTTTAATATTTTTAACTTGAAACAACAACATAGGCTGATTATCTTTATAGATTGAAACAAAGTTTCTTCAGCTAGGATAAAGAATATTAAAGAGCTCAGAGTTGCAGCAGAAAAAGAGTGAGCAACAACAAAAACGTGCAGGGCATTAAAAACCATGCTGTGTATTGTAAAAAAATATAATGATTTATACTTAAAATAACTGTAAGTAGTAAAAAAATACAAATGGGACAAAAAAATTGTTTTAAGTTCAGAAACCCGTCAGGTGGACGTGGCTGCTCCATTGGGGTGGATAGTAGTGGTGAGGACTGTACTACGGCACATCCCTCCTCCTTTCTGGGTTTCAGCACCAGTGTAAAGGAATTAATAGAAAGGAGGAGGCGAGAACAGGCTTGATGATATAAATAATATTTTAATTATAACTGAACCAAAAAGACAAACACACACAGGTGTCGGACAGCTGTCTGTAAATCTCTCTCTCTGTCACACTGTCGTCTTCGGTCGGCCCTTATACCTCTTGAGGGTTAATTAGCCTGATTAGGGGCTGGGTGTGCAGAAACACGACTGGGCCCCGCCATCCTCCCTGCCAAAAAATAGCTTTTCATTAGGCTACTGATATGACATCTCATGTAAGTCAGGGTCAGAAATTTAGGGGGGCTTGGTACAAAAATTCCCTCAAAATAAAAAAAAATATGGGAGCGATTTGATTTAATTCTTAGGATTAGAGGTAATCATTATTAGTCTTGAGATTTAGTGAGGAGAAACAGACCGCAGAGTCTCCAGAAACAGCTAAATTCAATCTCCAGTTAACATCAGAGTTATTTACAGTTCTTTATTATCCTGCTAATAATATGACACATTCCAAATAAATAAATAAATGAACATGTTAATTTAAAATTAGTTAAAATTATTTGAAATTAATAAAACAGATGACTCTGACCTGGATCACAGATGTAATATCACTTTATCCCCAGATGTGCAGTCATTATTTATCAGACTGCTGTATGGGTGCAATTTACCAATCAGAACAGAGTATTCCAGAGAGCTGTATGATTATATAGTTACAATTGTTCCTTTTCAACAATGTACGTCCAACTTTGTCATTGGGTAATGCACACTTTCTGTTGAGAGTAAATATATGTGAAATAAGTGGGGGGGGTTTATTTCAGAAATCTATCACTTATTTGCAATCATTAAATTGTGTTATATTCATTCTATCTGGCATTCCTGCTCTCTAGATATCAACATCGATATCAGTTGTTGGAAAATTCATATCATTCAACCACTGTACATGATTTTAAACATTAGTACTTCAATTCTTCATATGTAAAACGTTTTTATTAAGAAAAAAATGGGGTTCACGTTTAAAGGGATCTATGAACAAACAAAGCAGAAACTACAGGAGGGGTCTAAAAACCAGTCCTGGCACATGTGTATGTACAGTATGTATGCACGCATCACACATGCATAGGATGCATGCATTCTCACATCCTGCAGGAATTCTTCTTGTTGTTTTTAATGCATTTGACCAGTGCAAAGAAACTTTCCTTAGGCTGCTCCGCAGATCAAATTTTTTTTATTTTTTTTAAATGAGTATCAAAACTGGAAGCAAATAGCAGCAGACTCACCCACAGCATTGAGATACCATGACAATATAATTTCTCTGTTTTATTAACCAATCCAGCCTCCCTCCCTTAGAAGGATATTAGTAGTAAACCTACGTTATCTTCAGTAAGATACCTCCTCTTTTATTTACCATCCCTCAGTCCATACTGTCTCATAGGACGAGGCAGAGCAGAGGGCCCAGGTTGCACTGAATCAGGAGGCAGACAAGCAGATCTCACTCCTGACAGTTATATCAATCCACTGGTTGGCCCTGAAGCATGGAAAAAGCATGTGTGGAAACAAAATAGGAGTGAGTCACTGAGTGCTTCTGCAGATCTTCACACCATCAGATATGGGTTTCTGAAAGAAATCTATTTATAAAATGCCCGTGGGAAATTGAACCTCGCTCTGAACCTCTTCGGAACAGGTGTGTTGATTTAATAAAGGGGGAGTGCGCAAGAGAAGTCAGGAGTCGTGAATCAAATGGATCCAGTATTCCAGCTGCATGAAATACAAGCAGAAATGCAGTGGCAACAGACCAGTGTACAACAATAAGGATGGCCCAATGGTGATGTGTTTTTATGCCATGAAAACAAAAGTTGTTGTTTTTAAGTGGTGGAGAATTCTGCTAATTTAAATATATTGCAGATGCCATAGTAGCACTACGTAGGTGGCTAACAAAGGTAAGGAATTGTCTAAATAGTGAACATGAATTGTGATAATCCTGAGTGTTAGTTAGAAAGGGTAGGCAACTTTCACAACACTCAAGGTCACCTTACAAACAAAAGACAAAAAATTCATCCTTGAAAGCATGAACAATAACAACATTAAGCAAACAATACTATGATATACAATAAGACATTGGAACATACAAAGTATGAACTCAATGCATGCACAGTCATAAAAAGGTATCTTCAAATAGGTGAGTTTTAAGACGAGATTTAAAAGTATGAAGACTACCATTGTAACGAATATCCAGAGGAAGGGAATTCCATAAGTGAGGGGAGGTATAATTAATTTTTGTAGACCCCAAAGTGTTCAGGCAAATTCTTTGAAAGAAGAGTTGACGAGGAAGATCTGAGTGTACGTGTAAGTGTATAGATATGAAAAAGATTAGAGAGGTATGAAATAGTAAGAATATTTAAGGCCTTGTAGGTAAGAAGCAAGATTTTAAAATCAATTTGTTACTTAACCGGAAGCCCAACGCAAATGTTGAAGAATAGGTGAAATGTGTTCAATAGAGGGAGTTCTAGAAATTATTAGTGCAGCTAATGGACCTGCTGAAGTTTATGAAGAAGTTTGGAAGAAAGACCAGAGAGGAGAGCATTGCAGTAGTCAATACATGATGTAACCAGTGCATGAATGAAAATGGCAGTGCTGTTCAATGTGAGAGAGGGACAAAGACGATTAATGTTACGTAAATGAAAGTATGCAGAGAGTTATGTTATTCACATGGACTTCACAGGATAAGGTGCTATCAAGGATGAAACCCAGACTCTTAACCTGCGAAGAAGGAGAATCAGTGGACTGCTCGATAGTCACAGAAAACCGTTTTTGCCAAATTTGATTTGGTGCCTACAAGGAGGATTTCGGTTTCACCACAATTTAATTTGAGAGAATTAGATGAGAATATTTTTTTTTTTTAGCCAAACAGCTGGACAGAGAGGGCAGAAGAAAGGAAGAAGTGGTCTTGGAAGATAGGTAGAGCTGTCGTCGGCATAGCAGTGAAAATGGACACCATGTTTCCTAAATATATGACCAAGGGGCAGAAAATAAATAATAAATAAAAGAGGGCCCAAAACTGACCCTTGTGGAATGCCAGTGATAAGTTGTGATGACTTATATCAAACATTTTTGAGTTGTACGACTGGAGTGCCACAGAAAGATATTATTTAACCAAGACAGGGGGGTACCCATAATCAGGCAGAATAGTCTGTCTAGGAGGATGTTATTTGAGATCGTATCAAAGCCACAGTGGTGTATGTGTTTTTTTTTTTTTTGGCTGGTGAGCAAAAAAATATAGGGTTTGAAAATAACTTCTGTACTCACCAGCCAAAAAAACAACACAGACACCACTCTGGCTAGTATTTTCCAAGGTATCTAGCCACTCAGCATTTTCACTAGCCAAAATCCCCCATCTTGCAAAAAATGATAAATATAACTGGAGACTGTAACTGCATGCATTTGTTTGGGCATTTTATTTGAACGAGAATTATATTAGTTTAGCAGGACAAAGGCCTAATGGTTTAAGTCACCTTTAGGATATCTAGAGGCAAACATGTTTAGTCAGAACAAGCATATTGTAGAACTGGTCAATACTTTGTCTATTATTCATGGAAGTTTGAAACCCTTTACTAAATTTACAATTTTTCTAGCATTGTGTAATAGTTGCATTTGTAATGATAAGGCCATTAACACAGGTAAGATCCTGGATAGCATCATATTACTGTGGTTAGGTTAATGTTGACAGTCTTTTCTACAAAATAAACTACAGTATTTATTTTTTTCACAAGTACTAATAGCCAAATGTAGAACCCTTTAACTAAAACATTTATGTTGTAATAAAAGTCTAATAGATTCACCATATTAGATTTAGCTAATGTGAATCTGTACAAGTTAATACATTTTTTAATTCAGATAAATGTTTCTCTCTCTCACTCACTGATACATATAAAATATTTTGATAAAACAAAATGTAGCATTTTGGGTGGGGGAGGGGCAGTAAAAATATTGTCAAATCTGAACTACTGGCTTGACCGGGATAGAACATAAAAATCCTTGTTGTTGAGCCCTGCAGACCATGTGCATAGAAGCACTGTATGATATGTACTGCAGTGATGTTTGCCTTGTGCAAATAAAACATGGCACACAGACAAACATTCTACATACATACATGAATACGTTACGCAGTCACACTAATGCACACATACCCCTTGTGGTTCCACCGCAACATTCCCTAAGCTTTATGCAAACATTTATGTAAGCTACACAAAGCAGTGACAGAACATTAATACAATGCCTGGCAGGGGAATATAAACCACAGTGTGAGAGTAATATTGATAAGACCTCATGTTTATGGCATAATTACACCCCGTAGTGTCCCTGGCTAATAATGAGCTGTGAAACTAACTTTTTTCACCAATGCGCAATTAATAAGACAACAGACACATTCCCTGTGGAAACCCATGTCCCTCTCTATCACTCTGAATTATGTATCACAGCCAGTGGGATAGTGTATATGGAATGCAAGAATCTAAAATTGCCATGAATCAAACATGATGAACAATGAAATTGAAGTGAATGACAGGAGATGAGCGAACCATGAACGAAGAGTGCAACAATAACTGTCCCATTAATTTCCTCCATAGGAAAAAAATTAAACATTTAAAAAAATATATATAAAAATCTTCAGTAGAGTTCTAAGTCATGAACAAAACCAAACAAACTCCAAAATGAATTCACAACATTAAAGCTTTTGATTCTGGGCCAAAATTTATTTTAAAATTTCTCAAATAATGCTGGTACATTATAAAACTCTGGACTTAAAGGTGCACTCATTAATTTAACTGCTAGAGACATGCATTGTATTTTACTATATATATATATATATATATATATATAAAGAGATGCCACTCCACTCTTGTTAAAATTCGCTCAAACAAAACAGCCAGAACTGCAAAAATGCCACTTTTCTTAAAGAGAACTGCCTACCATTTTAGCATTTGTTCTTTATGAGACAACAAAGTTGAGATCCATGTGCAGCTTTTAATAACAATAAATTTAGTAATACAGACAAGCAGGGGTAAATCACCAGCAGCAGTAATGTCAAAGGCAGTCCAGAAGGGTATTCAATAAACAGACAGGTCGGGGCAGGTGGTAGACAATCACAGGTTATATCCAGATAAACAAGGCAGTCAAAGTAGGCAGGCACCAGTGGACCAAAAACAGGGTAAACAGTCAACAAACTCAGAAATGTCAGCCTGGACAAAACAAGACTTCGCAATGAGAGAGAGTGTGTGGGAGTCTTAAATAGCTGAGTGGACTGGAAACAGGTTAACAGGTCCTTGTCAGGTACAGGGATAATGGTAAATGTTGTCCAGAGAGTTAAAGCCAATCCCCAGGTAATGGAGCCCTCTGGTGGTGAGCAGGAGAACAAAGGCCCCAGGAGCTGCTTCCTCACTTCAGGAACAGGCGACGCCGGGTCCAAAGAAGCCAGGGCAGATCAGGTAGATGACCAGGGAAATCATGGAAACCAGAGTAGATCAGGAAGACGGTTAGGAGACTCAGAAGACCAGAGCAGATCAGGAGAACGACCAAGAGACCCAAAAGACCAGAGCAGATCAGGCATTTGTCCGGGAGACCCAGGGGGCCATCTCAGGGTAGGGACTGGATCTAAAGACCTGGTTGACGACCACAGAGCTGAAACAGGGTCAGGAGGCCTGGGTGGTGACCACTGATTAGAGACTGGAGCCGTGGAATGCAGAGCCATGGGAGACTTGAGGGATGAGGCCATGGATGGCGGAGCCGTTGCAGGCTCGAGGGGTAAATCCATGGCAGGCAGAGCCATGGGAGGCTCAAGGGGTGAAGCCATAGAAGACAGAGCCGTAACAGGCTCGAGGGGCGAAGCCATAGAAGGCAGAGCCATGGCAGGCTCAAGGCAAAGTGTCCAGGATGACTGGGAAATTACCTCAGTGGTCAAAAACATGAACAGAGTCTTGGGAACAACCTCTGTGGTCGTGGGCATGGACTGAGTCTCGGGTACAACCTCTGTGGTCGTGGGCATGGACTGAGACTCAGTGGCCATGCTAAGCATGGGCACAATGAGTCGTGGAAGGCTGGACTATGACATGGTGTGGAGCAGACTCAGGTGTGGCTGAGATATGGATTGGAGCAGGCAGAGGCGTGGCTGTGATATGGCATGGAGCAGGCTCAGGCATGGCTGTGACATGGTGTGGAGCCAATTGTGGTGTGACTATGAAATAGGTTGGAGCAGACTCAAGATGTGGCACAGTTTGGAAAGGCTTCAGATGTAGAAGACTTGGAATCTGGGATCGGTATTGAAAGAGGAGGCTCCCCCGAAGCGAGTGTTTCTAATATCAGCCTCACATATTCCTCCCACGTGTAATCTCCGGTCTCTGGAAATTTCCTCCTCTGGTGTGCTGCGAGTCCAATTCTGTATATAGATTTCATAGTGGCATCATCAAAACCAATGTGGGTGGCAATGGTGTAAAAGAAATGGGAGAACTCCCTTATTGATAAGTCTGCCTGGCTTAGATGAACAAAGAATGCTGCTAGATCCATGGTGAGGTGAATTGTTCTAGATGAGGCTGGGTATGCTGCTGGTTTTGATGAGGGAGTTGATGAGGGAGATGCGTCAATGGTGTAGTGGCTAGAGCACAGGGCTGCTAATCAGAAGGTCGCTGGTTCGAACCCCACGGCCACCAACACTGAGCAAGGCACTTAACTCCAGGTTGCTCCGGGGGGGATTGTCCCTGTAATAAGGGCTCTGTAAGTTGCTTTGGATAAAAGCAAATGCATAAATGTAATGTAAATGTAGTAATACAGACAGGCAGGGGTAAATCACCAGCAGCAGTAATGTCAAAGGCAGTCCAGATGGGTATTCAACAAACAGACAGGTCGGGGCAGGTGGTAGACAATCACAGGTTATATTCAGGATAATACACAGGTAATTCAACACGCTCAGAAATGTTAGTCTTCACAATGAGAGAAAGTGAGTGGGAGTCTTAAATAGCTGAGTGGATTGGGAACAAGTAGTCATTGACAGGTACAGGGATTATGGGAAATGCAGTCAAGAGAGTCCCCAGGTGATAGAGCCCTCTTGTGGTGACCGGGAGGGACAACAAAGGTGGGATTCATGACAATATCAGTGTAAATTGTAAACAGGACAAATTGTGCATGTAAACAAACATGCATTTATGCATTTGTTTTTTTATATATTTTAATATTCTGTCTACCAAAATGAACAAAATGTTGAAAAACAAATGAAAAATGTAATTATGTAAAATTCATATTTCCCAAAGTACCGTCCACATCTGTTCTAACTGAGAATTTCACAACTCATTTGGTCAGGTTTTGTTTTTGTTGTTATTGAAAATATAAAAAATTATCAATATTTACAAATTATATTTCAATATATAAATTACATTTAGCCTTTAGTAGCCTACACATCTTTTATTTTGTGTCAATGAAGGGGTACTTGAGCCTAACTGATGGCACTGTGGGGGGACTTACGGCAAAACAAAAAAAGATTGGGAAACTGTTCTCTATGAAGTCTGGGACAAAGAGCGAGAGAGAGAGAGAGAGCGAGAGAGAGAGAGAGAGAGAGAGAGAGAGAGAGAGAGAGAGAGAGAGAGAGAGAGAGAAGGTTATGATTTTAAGGAGATAAAAAGATTTCACTTAACGGGTGAGCCGAAAGGCAAATCTCCTCTATGACAGGCAAGCCATAGTTTTATAGAAGGTTGTCTAAGACGCCAAGCATGGGCTCAATAATATTGAAAATTTCAGACTTTACCCAACCCGCTTGGCAAAAAATAAAAAATAAAAAAACAACCCAAATGCAGGCCTCTTGTGATAGCTTACAACACATCATGTTTAATGAGCACAACTTCCCTAGGCTTTTAACAGCATAGGGCTCAAATATTCATGCCAATCCTCTATTTTGAGGTCTCCCTGCATGCTCCTCTGAATCAATGACATTCTCTGCAAGTCTGCTATTCTCCATGAACCATGCTTTAGAACAGAAACCTTATTACAACCCAGACATTTACAATAAATAGGCAATTGGCACCTAAAACTACAACCCCTGTAAATGCCAGCATTTACTTCCTTAAAATGAGGCTGTTAACTTGCGGTGCCCTTCTGTGACTACACTCCCTACCCAAAACGTATTGATCTCCATGGGAATGGGATGTGCACTGCCAGATGTATTGAGAAATGGGAGAAAATAAATGAAAAGAGGTTTAATAATAACTGAATCAATTTTGAATTTAATCTAAAATGTGCCTTATCAGCAGAGCTGTGCCAAGTCTGAGCCTGTACAATAAGCTCAGACTTCCCTGTGGCTGTAATGTGTGTTATGCTAACGAATAGCTGCACCAGGATTGGCCGACAGAAGACACTAAACTGCTGAGTCAGACTCAGAAATGTAGTAATCAACCTTATGATACACAACGTTGTGTTTTATCACCGATAAAAAAATCAGGTCCTCCATAATAGAATACTTGGTGTACCTCCATGTGTAACTTGTGCCAGCCCTTTTAACATCTATAGCCCTGGTTACACTGGTCAACAGAGCCAGTTTACTTATTATTGGTTAAAAAATATGAGGAAAGTATTTGTAAAAAAATAAATAAAGCACAATATATAAAGTGCAACAGTGCATACACCATCATATCATAAACAAGATGAATGATTATCAACACATGAATCAAGCTCATTTAGAATAGCAACAATTTCACTTAGAATGGCAAAATGATTTTCCATTTTCCGTGATTATCTTAAATAGTTTTTCTTATATCCTTATATGCAAGTCAAATCATATTGAAGAGTGAAACTTCTCACAGTAAACATGAACGTCTCTTTCATCTTGCCTATACACTTGATTACATTATCTCAAAGAGGACAGATCATGTGAGCTCCACTGTCTTCACTTCCATAGGTAGTCACCGCATTGTGTTGCTGTTCATTTGCCTGAAGTAAACTTTCAGTCACTTGACATGCCACATTCCATCACCAACCGTTTCCGTCACTGTCTTCAGTGTGAACGGGGCTTGACAGTGCAGGTGAGCTAAATTAAATGTGTGTAACCGGTCCTGTTCGACATGCTCCAAGTGGGAATTGAACCAGCGTCAGCCGGCATGGGAGCCAGGCACTCTAACGAGGAGGCTAATTGCTACAGCCTCTAGTGTCAGTTGCTAGTGTGCCTCTTAAAGCCAGGGGAGTGAGGTTTACACATTCTGCACAGCTATCGCATCCCAGCTGACCCATTACACTCACCCCCCTAAACCTCACTCCCATCTGGGTCATGGCACCACTGTAAGTGTTCTTCTGTAAGTGGTCCTGCTTGACTCGCTTCGGACAGGTTTCAAACCAGCATCAGCCGGCATGGGATCAGGCGTATTAACAAGGAGGCAAAAGGCTACAACCTCTAGCGTCAGTCGATAGTGTGCATCTTGAGGCCAGGGGAGTGAGGTTTACACACACCTTACAGCTATCACATCCCAGCTGGCTCCTGTTACATGTGCTTATGGCAAAGGTGAGACGATGGGGTGTCAATGACATAACATAAGGTTCCGTACTAAGCAACAAACAGTGACAGTTGTTATATGATTCACAGCTGCCATTAGGAAGAAGAGTCACACTGCCTCTGAATTTTTATTGCAGCTGAAGAGTTGCTCAGGGCACAAAACAAGAGAAAGTAAAATGTGTGGGAAAAAATTGAAGTGTAAAACTTCCTTCAAAGACACTTGTAAAAAGGTATGCCAGCACTGACAATAGTAAGAGCTGTTTTTCTTGTGCAAGTGGCAGCTTGTCATTCTTGTATTCTGAGGTAGCAGAATTTTTGCAAGAAGTTATTATGAAGAACATATGAAGAACCAGAGGTGTAGCAATCATTATAAAGGTGCATATGACATTTTTTTATGAGAATTTCACCAACCACTTTATAAAAGTGATTATAATAAATATACTGTACATTATTTCAGAAGAGTTGTTTTGCTTAGCCACTGTGCAAAGGGGAAATAATGTAGCTGTGTAAAATGGCGAGAGCAAGCAGAATCCTCTTCCAACCGGTAGCATAAGTGCCACTTCCATTCAACTCCATCAGGAAATTTGAACTGTTTCTTTCCAGAGGCAGTATGTCTGCTGAGTCCTATAACACAGATTCCTCCCATCATACAATGCATGCATCCCAGCATGCCTCACTATCCCAGAATGTTAGCTGGTTTACTATCAATATCTCAGCGGTTAACAAACTGTCACTGAACAACATGAATTGCCAGTCCAGAGGCTAGGAAGTCTTTAGCAAGGAAAACTGAGAGTTGTCCATGTCCATCTAAATGTAACTGTGTAACTAAATTTACTGGTGCTCATATTACAAACTACACTTACAGCACTTTTCTCTTTATCTACAAAGCACTGTCTGTCTAAGCATTTCCTCCCAATCTCCAAATGATCTGTGGACCCTGCAGGGGTTTATGCAAATGAAGTGTGTTGATTACAATGCAAAAGCATTCTAAATTAATCTCCTGCTCTTTTGTGGATTAAAGGAATCATTTTTCCAAAGGCATCTGATATTTAAGCAAGATGATAAAAAATATATAATTATAAAAAAATATAATTAAAAAAAAAAAAAAAAAAAGTGTGTCTCCAAGCCTTCTATGGAAAATCCCTAAACAAAGATCTGGTCAAATCAAACTGTGTGTTTATCAAAGTGTGTGTTTAAAGGCAACAGTGTCAGATCCACGGTCCACAATTACTCTGCTGTCCTGACATGCCTTTGAATCCATATTTTGATAATGTTTGAACTTCTTGCCCTCTCCATCAGTTGCTCTCTCTCCATTAGACCCCTGGATTATAAAGCAGCTGAAGGGCCAGCAAGAGGGTAAGGATGTGAATGCAACCCTTTCACTGACCTGCTGCATCTTAATCAGTCCAGTTTGCACTCTTGTAACCTCGTCACACTGCTCAGCCCTCCCAAACACTTTAGAATTGCAGGTTTTCTTGCCCTATTATTGAATTGATGATTGAAGGTTCTGACTCTGTGGTGAAGGAGATTGTGTAACTTTGTAGTGACAGTTTCTGGGCACTCATTTATAATGACTCCATTCAAAGTGGAGTTTACTGGCACTGAACTTTCAATGCCCAAGAAATGAACATTTACAGCTCCAATTAAACTACTTTATACAACAGTAAGTTCCAGTCTTATAAATTGATTGGACTAGCAGCACTAGGATGCTACGCTCTTTGTATCACTTCGCTTGTCCATGATTAGTCGCTGACGGTTGTGCATGTGCACGTTGCTTTGGCTTCTTTTGGAACTATTTTTGATTGTGGAGCAAAATTAACTGACCATATTTTGTCTAAAATATAAGTAACTCAAAATTAACTTATTGTTTATAGAACTTTTTAGATCAATATCATACTCACAATTGTGCTGTTGTACTGGTTTTCAGTATACTGTGACATCATCACATTGCTCTATTTTGTCACCAGCCAAATACTAAATTACTAAAACTAGTATCAGCATTGATAGCGTGCCCTTATATTAAACACATAAATGCAATTACTGTACCTCAAGACAACTCATTTCAGATATTCTATCAAATCTGTGTGTGCATTAGAAGCAAGTCGAATTATCACAATTAGAAGATCTGGTATACAACTTATCATCTCAGATGTATTATGCACTACACGAAGAACGGGCCGCTGATCTGTGTAAAGTTAAATCTTTTAACCTTTTAACTTCATTTAATATGTAACGGCGGTAAATCTGGTAACTTTCACATAACAAGGAGGATACCAGACAACTTTAACTCAAATAATAAACAGGTTTATAATTCATGAGTGCTCCAAAAAAATACAAGCTTCACATTTCTGCTTTTAAACCCTCCATAAAGCTGACCTGATTTACTTTACTGTTTTACTGCAATTATGGTGAGCTGCTTTTTAAATGGAATGGATGAATTGGTATACACATTGGGAATAAATATTAAGCCACAAACCATATGTAATAAACAGATAAATATAGAAGCCACAAGCCATAATTAGTAATTACTGCAGTAGTAGAAATGTAAAGGTTTTAATATTAATTTTGCCTATATTTGAGAGCAGCTTGACCTATCCAAGCCCAGAGATTCTAAAGTGCCATTTGAATTATCCCAAATAAAGTAAAAAATACATTACATTACATTAACTAATTACTCTATTCAGTGGTCCAAACCTGGTCTCAAAATATTCTGTCAGGCCTCCCTGGAAGCAGCCATTGGCATAGATATCATAACATGTGCCTATCTATTTGAAAGGTGTGTGCCACAGATTCGCTGTCTGTCCACAAGCTTGACTGCATCAACAGTGCCAGCATCAGGCTTGATTGGCTGTGAGGACACTAAGAGGTTTAGTTGTCTGTGTGCTTGACTGCACCCTCTGTGAAGTTTGACTATAAGGAAGGATCAACTTGTTATTTCTTCAGTATTGTGTGACAGAGACAGATGGGTAAAGATTAAATATATGACTAGTAATAGAAATGCTGGTTGAGAATTTCAAAATAGTGGTTTGATATGTCTTGTAATTTCTTTCAAATTTAAAGTTCTAAGTGTGTTTTTTAAGCAGGGCAGGAAAAACTGCAGGAAATCAAGCCGGTTCAGTTCTTCAGAGTTTTCCTCAGTCTATAACAATTTAACTTGGGCAAATGCTTCCTAAAGTGTGCAGAAAGCCATTCCACTTGTGATAGATGTGGTTGATGGCCTTGTGGAGGACAGAAGGCCTTCCGATAAGCTTTACTAATCAGAGGCCGAAAGAAAGTTAGGAAGATAGAAAGCAAGACAGAGTGAGTTTGGAGAGCATGGCCATACCACAGATGGGCAATCTGCACACACATCATCTCAGCAGCCAGAACTGAAGCAACCCAGCTCTCTGTTAATGGTCAGGTGAATAACGTCTAGGTTACTGTTGTAACCCCCGTTCCCTGATGGAGGGAACGAGACGTTGTGTGAAACACTGAACCGTGTTACTTGAACTGCTGATGTAGGTGCAAGCAAGCTGTTGCGTGCCAAAGGAGCAGACCACATCAGGCTGCACGTAACCTTCCCCAATGCCCCATAAGACGTCATATACATTTTAGGTTCCCGGCAACCCTGTGGGGGGGGGGGGGGGATGGGGGGGTTGGGGCAAGCGACGTGACAAGCATGTGAGCAGGCTGCGTCATTCACAGCCTTTTCTCTTTTTATGTTTTCTCTCCATAGAGTGTTAGATCATTGGATGCACAATGAAACCTTTTTCTTTCTCTCTTCTTTAAAAAAAAAGAAGAAAAAGAATGACTGATAACAAAGCAAGCGGTGTGTGTTCCCATGTTTACGCTCTATGGCTGAAAAGGACACACACCAATTTTGTTTTGTGTGTTTGGGGGAAGATCATGCTGCTCTTGCATTGGGCGGGGCAGGTGCGAGCATTGCGATCTGTTTACAGTCAAAATGCTTCGCACTCGTCTCGCATACTTCCAAGAGCCAGCACACACTATTTTATCGTAGGGCTCTCGAATAGATCTGGCTGAGGAGCGAGAGACGTGTCCGTCCCTATCGCTCGTTCTCTCCCCAGATCCAGCTGATCCTTCTCGTAAGCCTGAAGCTCGCTTCATCACGAGGGGGACGCTGAACCTCTGAACATTCCACGCACAATAATAAAGCGGCTGAGGAATTACTTGAGGTGGTTACTCGTGGCCAGGCAACAGTTAGACTGGGCACATGAACAAGAAACCTCCCAAACGCTCCAAACTATTTGACAGATTTCTGCCTGGTGGCCAAAAAAAAAGAAAAAAAAAGAAAAAAAGGAAGGGAATGCAGTCTCTTCCTTTCTTTGATGACCTCCATGACGAGCTCTCTTGTTCATGGAGGAAAACTTATACTTCCCATTTCTTCGTGCCCTCGATGTCGACATATTCTACTATCGTGGGTGCCGAGGCACGGGGGTATTCAGTGATGCCACCAGTAGAAGAGACACTTGCGGGTTATCTTTCGCCTGGCTCGGCATCATCACTAAAGAGACCCACTCTCCCCACAAAGCCATGCAGAACCACCTCCACACTTGTGGGGAAGGCTTATCAGGCAGCAGGTCAGGCTGGTGCTGCCCTGCACACTATGGCAGTGTTACAGGCGTACCAGGCGTTGAAGGACATTAAGAGGCTTTCTCTGAGCTTCGTCAAGCCACGGATATGTCTCTCCACATGACCAAGCAGATCTATGTCTTCTTTTGTCTGCATGGAGAGACACTTATGGCTCAACCTGTTGTGCATCAGAGACAAGGACAAAGTTTTCCTTCTCGATGCCCGGTTTCGCCTTCTGGATTATTTGGTGACACTATGAATGTAGTTATCTCCATGTTCCAGGAGGCAAAGAGTCACAAGGAAGCCTTCGGTAAATTCCTTCCTCTCCGCACTCAGGGGGAGGGGCCGTCGGCCAGCCAGCCCCACCCCGGTCCTTCTAGAAGGGAGGCTCAAAAACAAAGCGTGGCGAGTCGTGCTCCCCCCGTAGAGACTGGGGGCCAGCTCGTCACCCTCAGCAGCCCCCAAAGCAAGTCCTCAGGGCAGTCATTTCTGAGAAGAAAAAACCCTGATGGTCTTGCGCTCAGCCTTGTGGGGGTAGCCCCCCTTGTGTAGGGGCACTTGAAGCATTCACCTGTACCTTCCCAGTACCCCCACGAATCCTCTCCATTCCTGCCACCTCTGGTGTTTCGGGAATTAGAGGTTTCCAGCCAAATCAACGGTGTTCTGTTGCTTCAACACTCAACATCCCCTCAACAGGAAGTGTCAAAATTGATACCCATCTCAGAGAACCATCTCAGAGAAACAGAGCACGGATGCTACTGCCAGGTGTTTCTATGTGGGTTCTAAGAACAGTAGAAAAAGAATTTCAATTCGATCGCCATCCTCCGTGTTTCAATGGTGTGGTCTCCACTACCAGGAAACCAGAACAAGCATGTCTACTGTGGAAAGAACTGCAAAATCTCTTGGTCAAAGGGGCCATAGAACATGTTACCCTTCCAGAGAAAGAGTCAGGTTACTACAGCAGATACTTCCTGGTTCCCAAGGGTGGGGGGGGGGGGGTTGTGTCCGATTTTAGACCTTTGAGGCTTGAATTGCTCAAGCAAGGCATTTAAGTTCAAGATGCTAACTGTCAAGATGGTCGTGTCTCAAATCTAACGTCACGATTGGTTGGTCACGATCAATCTCATGGACGCATATTTTCATATAGAAATTCTGCCACAACACAGGAAGTTCCTGAGGTTCGTTTTCGGGGGCGAAGCTTTCCAATATCAGGTTCTTCCATTTGGCCTAGCCCTACCGACCTGCACATTCACAAAATGTATGGATGCAGCGCTGGCTCATTTGCTCATTCTGAATTACATAGATGACTAGCTGATACTAGTACAGTCACAAGAACTGGCAGTTCAGCACCTGGATATCATCTTAGCTCATCTGGTTTCTCTGGGTCTGAGACTCAACTTCAAAAAGAGCGTTCTCTCTCCCACTCAGAAAATTACCTATCTGGGTTATGGAATTCGATCATGATGCGGGCACAATTGTCTCCCGCTCGAATCGTGTCCATTCAGAACACCCTGAGCAAAGTCAGGCTAGGCCAAGGTTGCACTGTTTATCAGTATCAACAAATACTAGGTCTCATGGCATCTGCATCCTCGGTGATCCCTTTGGGCCTTCTGCACATGAGACTGTATCAGTTTTGGCTCAAAGCCAGGGGATTTCATCCAAGGGCCTGTCCCCTAAGGCAGATAAGGGTTACGCACCGCACACTTTGTACCCTTTCTATATGGTTCAGACCCCGGTAACTCACTTTGGGTCCCACTCTAGGTGCGTCTTGCCGTCGCAAATTGCTAATGACAGACGCCTCTCTGACGGGCTGGAGTGCGGTCTTAAGTGGTCATCCAGCTCAAGGGGAATGAGAGGGTCATCAGTTCGATTGGCACATCAATTACCTCGAGTTGATGTTGGTATTTTTGACTCTGAAATACTTCCTCCAGTATTTAGAGGCTGCCATGTCCTGGTGCGGGTGGACAACACAGCAGTAGTCTCTTACATAAACCATCAAGGAGGTCTAATTTCACGCCAGCTCAACAGACTGGCACGACAGATTCTCCTTTGGGCCCAGGGCAAGCTCCTGTCAATCAGAGCAGTTTATACCCCTGGATGCCTGAATGTGGGAGCGGATTTACTGTCCAGACAGAAAATACTCCACCCCGAGGTAGTGGAACAAATCTGGTTTTAAAATCTGAGATTTTACAGAGTGGAAGTGGACCTCTTCGCCTCCCAGCAGACAGCGTAACGTCCCCTCTACTTCTCTCTGAGTCACCCAGCCCCACTGGGTCTGGACGCGATGGCTCATACATGGCCCAGAATGTGACTGTATGCATTTCCTCCGGTTTCTCTTCTCCCGGGAGATTTGGCCAGAGTGCGCCAGCAAGGGTCTTGCCTCTTACTGATAGCGCCGTATTGGCCGAACAGGGTATGTTTCTCGGAGATAATGTCTCTCCTTGACGGCTTGTCTTGGGTAATTCCGGACAGGAGGGATCTTCTGTCCCAGGTGCAGGGGACAATATTTCATCCCTGGCCCGAGCTGTGGAACCTTCATGTTTGGCCCCAGAAGGGTACCAATTGAGGGAAACTGGGTTTTCACTTGAAGTTATTAAGACCATTCTAAGTGCTAGGGCTCCCTCTACTAGAAGAAGTTACGACAATAAATGGGGTTTCTTTGAAAGATGGGGCAGTACACATAATGCAGATCCAGTTATCTGCCAGATTGCTTCAGTTCTGGACTTTCTGCAGGAAAAATTGTCAGCAGGCATATGCCCCGCCACTCTCACGGTTTACATGGCCGCTCTATCGGCTTGCCACGCCTTGATTGACGGGGCCATTGGGGAGACTCGCTCGCTTCATTCGTGGAGCCATGCGACTGAGCCATCCTGCTAGGACCAGGATCCCTTCATGGGACTTAGCAATAGTCCTTTAGGGTCTGGTTGAGACCCCATTTGAACCTCTAGAGTTAGCGTCTGATAAACTTCTGACTCTCAAGATGGTTTTTCTTATGGCAATTACTTCTCTAAAAATAATTGGGGATCTACAGGCTCTGTCTGTCTTGCCAGCCTGCTTAGATTTTGCCCCAGGAATGGCTAAAGCAATTCTGCACCCTCATCCTGACTACCTGCCTAAGGTTCCTTTCTCGACTGTACATCCGGTCACTCTCGAAGCCTTCTGCTCCCCACCGTTTACAAAGCCGGAGCAGGAAAGACTTCACAGACTTTGTCCAGTATGTGCCCTTGCACCACTCTAGCCAGTGGCGTAAGTCAGGGCAACTATTCGTTTGCCAAGGGGTCCGCAACTGGGTGGCGGCCGCCACCAAGCAGACTATGTCGCACAGGGTGAGGGACGGTATTGCCCTGGCCTACGAGGCGCGCGGTCAAGCTTCGATAGTAGGTATCAGGGCTCACTCTACCAGAGGGGTCACCTCCTATAAAGCCTTGGCTAGAGGTGTCCCTCTGCAGCATGTTTGTGATGTGGCAGGCTGGTCCTCTCCGCACACATTCATAAGATTTTATAGTTTGGATAGTTTGAATAACACTTGACTTATGTCCTTGAGTCAACATCACAAGCTCATGTCTGAGAACTCTTGCGTTCTTGTGACCACAACTACACAACCGTAAGTGGTCCGGACATCCACAGTGTGGCGGCGTGGGTATTCTTGTTCCCAAAGCGCTAAATCAAAGTGTAGCTTTTTGACAGGGAACGTCTTGGGTTACTTAACTGTAACCCTTGTTCCCTGATAAAAGCGGAACGAGATGCTGCGCTTCATTGCTGCACTGGGATGCCTCAGGACAGCTCTTCAGACAAAATACCTGATGATGCACCTCTGACACATCTATTTATAGCACTGCTACAGGTGCATCCAATGATGTCACCAGCAGAGGCTATAAATTCTGGTCAATTTCATTGACGTGTTGCACACATATTCACAGCTGGTCACACCTAAAGTTGTTCCCAAAGCGCTAAATCAGCACAGCATCACGTTCCACTTTTATCAGGGAACAGGGGTTACAGTTAAGTAACCCGAGACATTTTGGTACAAATTTGTTCCCAGAAAAGATAAATCTGATAAAACTTTCTCTGGGGACATTCAAGGAAATCCCTATTTGGCAAAATGATTAACAAATGTTTGTTTTATTCTAAAAAAGCAAAAGTTTTCTTTTTTGTTTAATATTATTAAATTAATAATAAATAAAAAACCTATAGATGTCTATTTTACATACCTATAAAGTGCAACAGTGCCGCCCCACTTGTTCAGGTGTTCTGGTTCCGGAAGTATTTTTCCATTATTTTTATTCCTTCATAAAAGAATGCTAAGCTGTAAACCAAACCAACCAACTCCGAGGTGAATCACAAGGTTACAAACTTTGAATTTAAGCAATAAAAAAGGCAATACTTTGTATTTACCCTCTTTAATATGGGAATGAACTACAATCGCATGAAGCATGGTGAATGACAGTCAAATAAAAATAATGGAAATTAAAGCTGCAAGCAGCGATGACGGGCCCAAGCCGGTGGCACCGCAACCCTGGTGCCTTTAGTTACCGGGCTCATTTCCACTTGGTGGCTTTCGGAAAACAAAGGATGATGGACACAGCAACAAATCAAAAATATAGCTGCAAGCAGCAATGCGATTCCTCCTCAAAATGGCAAATCATTTAAAATTGATCAATAGAGGGTTGGGGTTAAACCCTCCCAATGAAAAAATCCAAAAAACATGTCTTTCTGTCTGAATCCTAAACTAAACATTTTCAGTGTACAGGAAAATCCATCATGCCGGACCTTATGGATCCTGTAGGGTTTTTTGTTTACAATGAGAAATGAGGTATGTTCACCAGGTTTCAGAAAAACTAAATAAATGGGGTGGAAATACAATCACTTTGAAAAATTGACATTTGGGCATGGCCTGTACCGCCCCCTAAGGGCGAATGTGAGCCATTCTTGGTTTGTAGGTTCCTGTTGGCCTGTAGTATTAATGTACCAAATTAGAAAGTATTTGACAAAAAAATGTGCAATTTGGGAATGTCCTTTAGCACCCCCTAAGGGCAAATGTGAGACATTCTTGGTTTGTGGATTTCTGTTGGCCTGTAGTGTCAATATACCAAATTAGAAAATTTTTGACCATAAAATGGGAATTTTGGGCATAGCCTGTAGCGCCCCCTAATGGCGAATATGGGCAATTCTTTGTTTGTGGGTTCCTGTTGGCCTGTAGTATCAATGTACCAAATTAGAACATTTTTGACCAGCAAATGGGAATTTAGGGCGTGGCCTGTAGCGCCCCATAAGGGCGAATGTGGGCCACTCTTGGTTTGTGAATTCCTGTTGGCCTGTAGTATCAATATACAACATTAGAACATTTTTGACCAGAAAATGGGAATTTTGGGCATGGCCTGTAGCGCCCCCTAAGGGCGAATGTGGGATATTCTTTACGCAGTACTTCAGAGTGATGTCATCTTGAAGTATATATATATATAGGTCTATTTCTAACCCACACCTATAATATCACTTCTGAAGGCATGGATTTAACCACTGGAGTGGTATGGATTACTTTTATGCTGCATTTATTTGATTTTTGCAGCTTCTGAGTTCTGATCACCATTCAAGTCATTGAAAGGTCCAACAGGGTTGAGATAATCTTCTAAAAAGCTTAATTTGTGTTCACTAGAAGAAAGAAAACAATACACATCTGGGATGCAATGAGGGTGAGTATATGATGAGAGAAATTTATTTTTGGGGTGAAAACCATTTGTAGGCCTACTTTTTATTTACTTGGAAAATTGTTACTGTCTCTTTAAGAGGATTTTAAACGCATTTCATTCAAGGCACAGTCTGTGCGGCTTGTTTTAGTGAGTTTAATCTTTTGAGAACTGTGAAGTCTCATTATTTTCGTGCTGTTACATCTGTATTCATTTCAGAGATTACTTGATTGAGATTGTGAAACTACATACAACCGACAAACCTCCATGAAGATGCGAGTAAAAATGAGATGCCTCGCGCTGTCAGACACAACGCTGATAATCATTCTCGGAAGTGTTGATACTAGATTTCGATTCGCGATTTCTTCATCAACTGTTTATGTTCACTTGGGACAAAACAGACAATATATCATGTAATTTGACATTTTGTAGTATGAAATTGTCCGTTCAAACGCAAGAAGAAGCGAATGCGATCTCTCATCGGGGCTCGTGCGTTAGACGCGACGCATCTCGCGGTTTCACACAAAACTGCTCACAAACATTTATTTGAGTTGTTTTGTCATTTTTTTCCAGAAATAACTAGCAATACTCCTACAAATAAATGCTTCGTCACTAAAACGTTTTGACTTTCTATAGAAAATATAGACAACACACGTTCTTACCTTGCAAAAATCGCCTCAGTATTTAATTTGAAGCAGTAAATCCAACACTGGAGTAAATCTCTCGTGATATCACCTTTCCATTGAAATGAAGGAAGACGGTGATGACGATACAGTTATTATTCTTGCCCAGTAACCCCTTAACCAATCACATGTGCCTTTAGCTTGTATTGTCATGAGTATCTGGGCAGACTTCAGAAATAAAATCGGTGATCGGACGACGATGACACTGAGACAGGAACCATGGGAATAATTGTTCCCAAATTTGAACGCTCTGGCTGTAAATGGTTAAAGGTTGTTAAAAATTGTATCCTCCACTCAGTTGATGTATACATTGAGTGGGGACACATTGTTTGCCTTTTTTCTGGGATTCGACTGCAAAAGAGCTCAAGCAACTGTTGAACTCAGTCCCTGCCCATTCTGGACTCAGACCTGTTGTAAATCATTGAACAATGAGGCTTGGATGCCATCTATTGGACATTTCTTGTAATTGCCACTCAGAGAATGAACAGACAGTGGATTAAACTTTAGTTTTTTAGGCTTTAGTTCTTTGTTGTATTCACCTGCTACGGCGTGTGTAACATTTTTCTGTCAACTCTGCATACAGGTGAAACTCGAAAAATTAGAATATCGTGCAAAAGTTAATGTAACCCATACTATGTTGAACACAAGAGGGCAGTATAGCCCTATGTATTACTTCACAAGACCCCCTCCCTTCCTACTCCTCACACACAAAGTCTTAGAGAGTGACTTGCAAAATTCTGACATTTTCTCCACATTCAAACCAAAATATCTGACTTTCTGTTGGTCGGAGCTAATGACTGTAAATTAGAAAGTTGTCCGGCTTGAGGAGAACTATATCAATACCAATTTTTGTACCTGTAGATGAAACTAACCCCCCACTTTTTTGTCAAAAGGTGGCGCTACTGAGCCCCTCACCACACCCATTTCTGAAACTTTGCACATGTCTACTGGCTAATAAATGTGACGTCTCTGTCGAGTTTCATGCAATTTCAAGTATGTTAAGAGTCTCAAAAGCATCAATAAAGAAAAGTAAAGTTTGAAGTGTTGCCACGGCAACAGTATCTAAGATATCAATAATCCTTTCACAGGTCTAAATCTGCCGTGTGTTTACATTATACACGTAAAGTTTGAAGCAAATCGGGTAAAAACAAGAGGGTGATTTCAAAGCATTTTGAAAGTGACACACTTCCTGCTGCCAGTTGGTGGCGCTATAACTTTGACTCACAATAGTCACATCCATGTGATCGGCCTCTTACAACGAACACACTGCTGAAGTTTCATCAAGATCTGTTAATTTATGCAGAAGTTATAACACACTTCCTGTCTCACTTTTCTCGCCATAAATTTGTTTCCTCGCCACGGCCAAACCGTTCGAGATATCAAAAATCCACTGGCAATTTTTCATCCTCAATGTCTTGACTTCATGCTGACTGAGATTCGTGGCGATTAAATGATTTCTCTAGGAGGAGTATTTCAAATTCCATTGTATACGTTTTCCAAACAACCCTAAATAGCCGACTTCCTGTTGGGCTGAGGTAAAAAGTAAGAGCATGAAGTATATATGAAACGATGAGATCTATATGTGTACCGACTTTCATATTATTACATGCAAGTGTGTTTGATTTATGGACCATGGTTTCGGACCCCGTTCCAGGGGGCGCTGCTGAAACCCCCTGCCACGCCCGGGTACCATCTTCAGCCCAGCCCTGATGGCCGCAGGTTCTGACCCGTGTGCAAAGTTTCAAGAGTTTTAGAGCATGTTAAGGCCCCCAAAAGTGCCCGAATAGTCGATAAAATAATAATAATAATAATAATAATAATAATAATAATAATAATAATAATAATAATAATAATCCTAAGGAAAACAATAGGGCCTTCGCCTTTTCAGGCTTGGGCCCTAAATATATAAAACTTTAAGCTAGTTAATTATGTGTTGAAAACGAATAAATGTAAAATATATTGTTAAATATTCAGACGTATATATGTAAATAAGTAGTTTGAAAGTGAAAAATTATTGCGTCATTCAAAGTGCATCTTGGGAGCAGATGGTTGCTACCAGGCTTGTTTGCTGCACTTTGTTTTTAGAGATTCTCTGATTGGTAGATCTTTATTTTATGGTGGATTGATGGCTTTAGTAGAAGCATATGCAATCAATTCCCTAATGAACAAAATTAATGGTATTTTTACTAATAAAACCTCACCTACACTGTGCCAATCAGCCAATAGTCCCTGCAACGATGACAGCGTAACAAACATTCTAAATAGACTTAATGACAATTTACAAATGTTTGTAAGTAAGGCTAGGGAATAAAACATATCATTAGCTCAATATAAAAACAATGGTGGTCAAAGTCTCCACCCTGGCGCGTGCGTGTGTGTGTGTGTGCATGTGCGCGCGCGTGTGTGTAAAAGACAGAGAGGTAAGAGGCAGAGATAAAGAGATGCAAATATATTTTGAAAGAGAAGGGGGAGTATTAAGTAAACAGGTATTTTCTCAAAAGAGAGGTTAAGAACCACTGACATGGATCTATATATGACTGTGCCTGTGTGTGGCATTCGTCACTATAATGGATGTGCAGTTCTATTGCCCTCAACTGCCTGTATTTGTTATTCAGACAGCAACTGTAGTTATAAAACAATGTGCAGGATCAACAGAGGCATGCATTACCTTCTCATTCTATTAAAGCTTGTTTCAAAGCCTGGGCGCACACACAGAGTGCTCAAGAGCCATTGCTTAACCTTCCAATACACACACACACGCACACACACGCACGCACACACGCGCACGCACACACACACACATACTGAAATGCAAGGAAAGACCTTGGGTGTGTACAGAGAGAGTGGTCTCTGGTTCACTCATGCACAGCTGTACAGCATCTGATGAAGAGAGGCCTTGAAATAAACAGCATCCCACATATGAGAGTATCAGTTAACACATGTTCAAGACAGACTGAGCTGAGGTGCTCATTTCAGAGACATGGGTTTGAATCAATCCTGCGTTGTGCCTTGCCTTCTCCCTATTTTTTGCCCTTTCTTTCCTAGCAGCAAAATAGCAATGCCCCACGTGGTTCAATAAGATATATTAATATTCATATACCATGGTATTTACATTGCTCTCAGTGCTTTTTCTAAGAATAATATGATGTTACTTACAGTAGGGACCATGTCCAAAAATGTAGGAACCGTGTCTCTCTGTGGTGTGACTCATACATCAAAACTAATTTTAGGAACCACTGGGAGTTCTCAATGTCATAAAACACCATTCAGCCACCAAACAACACCAGCAACATAAACAAGCCAGCTGACGGGTTAACACTACTTCTCACAGAAAAGGCGGTACTACTATCATTTCATTAGCTCGTTCAATTGTTTTTCTCACACTGGATTGGGCTATTATGAGCATGTTGGCTTTTCAATGTCAAGAGCAGATTCAGATGCAAATATCAATGTGGGGATAGTCTACCTCTGCTTCACCTCCATTATCTCACTTTGCATTCATTTCTGTCCAAAAAGGGGGGATTATTAATATACAGCTAATCTGAGTCTCTCAGTGTGAAATAAGCCTGATTGTGCCTTCACCAAATTTACATGTTGATTGTACACCCCCGTCCCCATGTCAACTCATATTTGCATAAAATCCAATTTCTCTGATGCAGTGTAAATGCGCCAAATCAATTCACTGTTGCTATTGCAGAACCTGCCGGAAGAAGGTGAATGTAGGATGGTGAAGAGAAAAAAATTGAACCAGCTTTTCTTTTTACCTAATTTCACACCTCCAACTGTCACATAAACACAAACAATCCGTTGAGGAAAAATTATGTTTTATGCTTGCATAATTTAAGGTGTTCCAGTGTGAAAAATGCAGGCATATAGTAATGTTTAAAGGTTAATTGTGTAATTTTTGTAACATCAGTTGCACTAAACAGAATTAGAAAAATAGTGACTGAATATTATTCATGAATAGATCATACAGGAAATAGACATGCAGCTTCCGAAAATTATTGTACCCTAAACATGTTGTATAACGAATCTAAGCATGTTCAGCGTGAGATGCAGATACAAACACGGAGACAGCCCTCAACAGCGAAAGCCTCCGGTGCAGCACAGGTTGATGGAACTTTTACAACAAAAATTTGAAAAACACACTTTTGGAACCTCTTTGTAGACATTTCACGCGGAAAATAGAGCATGCATGTGTCTTCACATTCAACAACACTAGAACACTTGACTGCTCAACACTTGACTGCTTTGGCCACTGGGGGGCAGTGGTTTGAATTTAGGAGTACATTTTACAACTACATTTGCATTTATGCATTTTGTGGACACTTTTATCCAAGGGACTTATGTTGCATTCAAGGTATACATTGTATTAAGTTGTATGTTCCCTGGGAATCAAACCCATGACCCTCGGATTGCTAGCGCCAGGCTCAACCAGTTGAGCTACAGGAACCCATTAAATCGATAGTTCACCCAAAAATTACTCACACTCATAATATCCCAGGTTTGGATGAATTTCTTTCTTAACCAGAACACATTGGTGCTGAATGGGGGTTTTGCTCAAGGTGTCATACAAGCTAGAACCGTTACTGTGGTAATAATAAATAATATAATCATGGTTACTAAATGGAAACTACAGTATTTCTGTTGTAAAAAACATGGTTAATTGTATCAAAACCATGATTTCTGCAAAGAAATACCTGGTGAAAGCAGTCATGATTACTACAGTATTACTATAGTAAAACCATAGTTAATTTTCTTTAGGGACCTGAACTGTAAAAAAACTTCAGTCAATATCAATATTCAAATCAATATTTTAACTAAATACCTACACTATTACACTACATTGTAGGGAACAGTATGTGTGTTAGGAATTAAATTAAACTGCCCGACTGTCTACGTCATTTTGTAAAGGAATTTATAATGGAATTTGTCGCATTCGACCACCATTATAAGAAAGATAAATGACAAATAATTATATTATTTGTCTGAATAAAATTCTCCACCATTAAAATCGTATTACAATGGCTCACTGTATCTGCTCACAATTATCTATTGTAAGAAATTATCTTTAATAAGGGAATTATGATTATTTCACTTATTGGAGTAATACTATTCTTCAACGAGATTATTTATTAAAATATGCCACAGTGAAATTATCTAATATAAAAATATCGCTACTCTAAACATCAAAACTAATCTAACACATACAAACATGAAACAGGTTGGTGAGTAAAATGAACAGAGTAGCTTAAATGGAAATTATCTATACAGAGAAAATTAATTTATGGAGTCTATAGACAATGCCTTGAGAACCATTCAATACTTAATTCAGTCTAATTTGATTTGTAATCGTGTAACTCTAATTATATTAGAGAGACACCAGCACTTTCAGCAAAGTCTGGAGATGTACTTGCATTTCCTTGTTTTGCTTGGTTCTTTGGCTCATTGTAGAAAGTTCTGGTTGTTCCGTTGATGTTTGGACCTCTGTTATGATTGTGGATGTTTGTTGCTGGAATGATGAGGTGGGACTTTGAAGCAAGGCATTCCATAAGGGAGACTCATGACTTCCATCACATGTGTGGGTCGTAGAGCAGAGAAGAGCTTCCTCTGAACTTTGTTCTAAGCCTCCCTGACTCTACATTGTACAGGATTGATAGCTGCAAGCCATGAGGCCAGAGCGCGGAGGGTGAGGAGCTGAAGAGGAAGTGAAGAAGCAAGAGAAGAGAGCTTTTCCTTGGTATGAGAGTTTTTGTGTTGAGACTGGCTGCACCCCAATGGCGTCCTAAGCCAATTAGAAGTGACGTTTTTAGTCACGTGGTAATTTCTGTCCCTCCTTCTGATTGGTGATTGAGCCTTTGTCTGTGAAGTGTTTAATCATGAACTTTTATATCTTGAAAACGGTGCCAGAGACATGACATTCATTAACATCAACATTCTCTACATAAACCAGCAAACATTTACATACTAAATATGGCACCCCATCATAAATATTCAACATGCA
Source organism: Moxostoma hubbsi (assembly GCA_032164185.1). Taxonomy (NCBI): domain Eukaryota; kingdom Metazoa; phylum Chordata; class Actinopteri; order Cypriniformes; family Catostomidae; genus Moxostoma; species Moxostoma hubbsi. The sequence continues at coordinate 10,546,362 of JAVLUX010000011.1, read as the reverse complement.
AGAAACAAGGCATGAACATATCTGGTGCATTAGCAGATGTAACTGTGAGTCTATTTGATGCTTTATTTTCTTCACAAAACCTTGTGCTCCTGATACGTCATTAAACTTAAGGTGAACTGTGGTGCCAATGCTTACCGAGCCGTGGGTGGCGAAACATATGTTTTTTTTTTTTTTTTTTTTTTTTTACAAAGAACCGTTAAAACCCTAGATATTATGAGGGTGAGTAAATAATGAGAAATGTTCATATGTGGGTGAACTAACCCTTTAAAAACCACAAACCACAAAACTAAAAGCCCAAAATACTCAAGTTCAAGGTTGTAATATATGAGTCTCAAAATTCAAATTCTTCCTCTGTGTGTCAGGTTTGGATGCTTTGATCATGGACTCTGGCGTATCTCTGATCACCAATCAGAAACCTCTGCTGCCAGTCTCACTAAGCAAAAGCTTGAGCAGAATACTCAATCACCCTCCTTTGCCCATTTGATATTCCACTCCATGCAAGTGCGCCTTGTATCTCTTGGTGGCTGTCTTATTCACTGTGTCTATGTATATCTTTCCATCTCTCATTCACTACTTCATAAATAACAGAGCTAGTTAACTGGTCCTGTGTAAATCATTACACCAAATGGATGTCAGATATTTCTTGTGTACTGCTTGTCTGGTTACAAAAGTTCAAACAAATTGTCACTAGTATTATTTTTTATGTATCTAATTACAGTATACTAATTACAGGATCAGTCCTTCTGCAGCAAAGTGCCTTGCACGTGTGCAATGATCTCGGTAACTCATCAGTTCAGAATGAATGATGTCATAACTTCAAAAAAAATTCAGGTTTAGATTCATACATCTTTGCCTTCTCCAAAGATCCCAGTCTTAAACGTATATGTTTCTGAGGATTAATATATACTTTTTACAGTATATAGAGTTTATAGTTTAAATTTTTATTTATTTAATTGAATGAATGTCGATTACGAAGACAGCATTAAACATGGACAGATAAATGCATACTTAAAAGCTGCAAGCACAATAAATTATACATCTGATAGGCCTATATTCAAAAACAGTAATAAACAGCATTATTTACTTAAATATTCTGCTATAAAAAGACACAAAATGCAGACAGAGACTTGATGCTGAGTAGAGACTCAATCTTTGAATCCTTTGTTTTTGATCCGGTTCATTTACACAAACAACAAATGAACAAATTGTTCAAATGAAACAAATCACTAAAAAGAATCAGACTTTTCAACACTACATATGAGAGAGAATAGAGTAGATTTGATTATTGCCTCAGCTAGCAATACAATTATGGGACATAATAAACAGTACTGTAACTAGCTGTAATTAGCAGCCCAGGTTACTAGTGTTGCTAGTTTTCAGTCAGTTACTCCCCAACACTGTTAATCACGTAGTACAACAAAAACACGCACAAAGAGGCAGTATGCTACATGACAAAGTTTTGGAAATACAGTAAATACATTGTCATACAAGGAAAACAGACTTGCGTCAAAGTCACAAAATTAGATAAATGTTTTTACATTTCGTCAGGTGTGGCATGTTTCTACTTTTTATAACTGCCCTATTTCTCAGCTGATGGAGATTTGATGAGTGTGCATGCAGATTAATCTTATTTAAAGAAAGCTCTCATTTGTCCTTCTGACAGTGGCCTCATTGCATTTGTCTCTCTGGAGCACTTCTGTAAGCCTATTCTTCTTATAAATCACCATACGTGTACAGAGATGTGCCATTACAGCTGTTTTGCTTTGTCGCTAAACAACAATTATTGCTCAAATCCCTGAATAAAACCTCTATTCAGAAGAAACAGCTTAATAAAGTTTGTTCTATTCTTTAGCACAACATTGTGTTCCTCCAGCAAATACACTTGATAAATTTAATATAATTGTATGTGATACATCACACAGAGATTTGTGTCAGCATTTTTCAGTGCTACATTTGTCTCTGTAATCACACTATTGTTTTGCTAACAGTTTGTAGTGTCCTAGGGGAAGTCTTTTTTTTCCCCCTCATTTTTAAATTAAGTTAAACTTAGGGCAAACTATCATAGTCAACGTGAAATGCTATTAGCAACCTTGTAAACTTCAGTAATCTGACATATTTGAGTGAAAAAGGATCTTTAAGGGGGAATTCATTAAAAATAAATTGTGCCCGGTAAAAGTGCTGGTTAATTGCACATGTTGTCTGTGCTGGTCTAGTGCCTAATGCACTAAAGAAATAATGCAGATCAGGCAACAGTGCAAATGTGCCCCGCAAAATTCGCTGCTGAACACAATTTGCACACATAATTCCGTTCTCGCAAGATGAGTCTGAGTTACATTATTCAACAGAAGATGCCCCAAATCAACGTTATCTGACATACCCTGCTGGGAATGAACAGCATCACTATAATCCAGACACTTGAGTCCTCTCTTAAACATGCCAAAAGTGCACTTGACTACACTGCGCATCTGGATTTAATCCAGGTTTGAATGCTCTTCTCCATCATTTTATAATTATTTGATTAATTACTGCTGAAAATATTAATAGAAAGTGTACACAATCAAATAAATAAATAAATAACAAAAAAATCATGCTGCTTTCATCTGGCAGTAAAAGTAAGATGTAAATTGCCCCAGGAACTTTTGTAAATGAAGTGCAATCTACAATTAGCATAATTTACAAATACTTAATTTAAGTACTCAAGATGCAGCACATTTTCAATGCTGATACTGCCTGCTTAAACTAGACTTCAGTTTGCAGATGGTTAGTGGATAAGATGCAGCATTTTGCACTGAAATACCATGTAAAACCATGTAAATTGGCACAACTGTTTAGTGAAATCCCTCAATGATAAAAATGTAAGAGGAAATATTTAAATCAGATCCATAGGGAACTGATTGGATCATAAAAAGTGGGTGTTACAAGCCAAAATGTAGCTAGGTGGTTGGTGGGAACAGGTTAAAAAGAGGGATTCGTGACATCATACAAAACGTCTAGGTTACTTATGTAACCTCCATTCCCTGATGGAGGGAACGAGACATTGTGTCGAAGAAGCGACACAAGGGGTCTCTTTTGAGCGCCGAATATGCCTCTGATGCATGAAAAAAGACCAATGAGAAGTTGGCAGACAGTATTTGCATACCCTGCCCCCGGACATAAAGGCAAGGAAATACTATGAGTTCATTCAGGATTTTACTGAGGAGCCGGGAGTATCCGGCCACCTCAGTGGCTCGGCTCAGCGATGTGGCCGGGAGGACACGACGTCTCGTTCCCTCCATCAGGGAATGGAGGTTACATATGTAACCTAGCCGTTCCCCGTCTGTTGCTCACTTCGACATCGTGTCGAAGAAGTAACACTAGGGGTCCACTTCAAATCACGCCATGCCCTGAGCCGTGTACGTGTACTGCTGACACAGGAGCGGGCAGGTATTTCACGTGCCAGGACGACCAGCTGTGTCAGACTGCACGTACCCTTCCCCAATGCCCCATAAAAGATGTCGGAATCCTTCTAGTTACCCAAGCAGGGGAACAAGGCGACGCTTGCCAACCTGGGACGTGCCGAGCCTAGCCGGGCCTCTTTTCTCTCAATGTTTCTCTCATAGAGCCAAACGGCTGGGGCCTTTACCGCATCATGGGAAGGGGGTCTTACCCATTTTCCTATTCTTTCAGGGGGAAAAGACCCTGCGGAGACCACACCTGCCCAGGAAGGGGGAGGTAACGTGGCAAAATACATCACATGGGCCTCTTCGGTCACATGTGAGAAAGAATGGCGCGGTTGTAGATGCAGCCTCGAGGAGGGGGGAGTTGCTACAACATGGCGACTGGAGGGCAGCAGGAACTGCCTAAGGGAGACGCGGGTCCACAATTAAGGGGACCGTACCGTGGAAAATACACACAGAAGGAGTCCGCGTAGGAGACCTGACCTGTGGAGCACCTTTCTCAGTGCAGGGTAGATTTGAGATACCCGCAGTGGATTGGGTCAGCGAATTCCTCCACTGAATTGCGGACCCATAGGGCTAGGGAGGATTCATCCAGGGAGCCGAGTGAGTGGGATCTCCTGGGAGGGAAAAGCGCACTGTTTTACCTTGGCCGAGGGTGCTAGGCGCAAGCGATTGACCCAGTTAGACCGTCAGTGTGTACAGAGTTCGGCTCGGACCTGAGAATACACGGGACGAGACTGACTCAACCCTGAGGTTGAAACCGCAGCTCTGCATATGTCTGCCAGAAAGGCGCCCCTAGCCAGTGCCGACAAGGACGCAACACTCCTTGGCTGTAGAGACCCTTCTTCATTTCGGTTGGAGGGACAGGCTCTATCACATCTTTGAGTAAAAGGGTAGCGATCTCCGTGTGCAGTGATTTGGCATGCTCGCCGTGTACTGTGGTAAAGTGTGGCCTTCTGTGACCTTCGTGGCCCTGAGGGCGAGGTTGGTCGCTGAGTGCAGTTCCAGCAGCACATCAGGATCAGGGCTACCCACGTGCAGATCTTTAAGCACCTTAGCCTGGTGGAATTGCAGGAGGGCCATGGCGTGCAGGGCGGAAGCGGCATGTCCAGTGGCTCTGTAGGCTTTAGCAGTCAGTGTAGGCGTCAACTTACAGGCCTTGGAGGGGAGCAGAGGGCGACCCCACCAGGTGGTCGGGTTTCCGGGGCACAGGTGGAGTGCAACAGCCCTATCCACCTGGGGAATTGCCGTGTACCCATGGGCTGCTCTGCCATCGGGGGTAGCGAGAGCGGATGAGCGGGTGGCATGACGAGTGGTGAGCGGCGCCCTCCACGTAGACGTTAGCTCATCATGCACTTCCGGGTAAAATGAGACCGGGGATGTGTGCGGGTGTGAGTGGTGCTGTGTTCCCAGGAACCAATCATCCAGCCGCGATTGCTGTGGGGAGGACGGAGGGTTCAAGTCCAGCCCCATGCTAGCGGCGGCCCAGACATCGGACATCTGCGCTTCCACCTCAGCCTGGCCGTGCTGGCCCAAGGGCGGCAGTGCAGGGGAGTCGTCTGCATGCAGCGGCGAGCTCATCCATTTCTAGCTCTAGAGTATAGGCAGGCTGGCCGTGAGGTGAGCCGCTGTTGCCTCGAGCACGGACGGGAGTCAACGAGCGTGCCGGGGGGCAGGTGGTCCGAGGGGGCGTACCCGGCGGAGCTGCACCCACTGCCGTCCCCAGATCACCTCCAGCTCCACTGGCATCGTCCTAAATCCCGTGGGAAGAAGGAGCGATGTGGGGGGCGGCTTGAGTGGCGTGTTGTCTGTTGAAAGCGAGCCACGACCGCAACACTGACATTGTCATGTTCTCGCAGTGAGAGCATGAGCCATCCACAAACGCTGCCTTGGTGTGATCGCTACCCAGACACTGAAGTGGAGAGCACTCTACCGCATCCAGGAACTACACAGGGGCAGAATGGCATCTTTATAAAGACGCGTCCTGAAAAGGACGTTCAACGCCGCTGTGTATTGCTCTTTTAGAGGAAAATACTTTTTTACAGAGAAAATCACTCTTTTAAGAATTTAAAATCTTTAAATTTGCACTGTCAAAGCGCCCAGGGGCAAACTGCACTGCCGTGCAGAGAAGGAGAAAAGCCGCTGATGTGCGCCGTAGATCCAACAGCAAGCAAAGCGTCAAAGGAACAGGAATAGGTGTGTAACTCACAGCTGACTGCTGACACGACCAAGGCTCCGAAGAAAATTTCTGAATGAATTCATAGTATTTCCCCGCCTTTATACACGTATGTCCAGGGGTGGAGTATGCAAATACTGTCTGCCAACTTCTCATTGGCCTTTTTTCATGCATCAGAGGCATATTCGGCGCTCAAAAGAGACCCCTAGTGTCGCTTCTTCGACACGACCTCGAAGTGAGAGACAGACGGGGAAATGAAGGTTTAGGATTGTTTTAGAGAAAGAGGAAGTTATTACATTGATAAAAGATTGTGTAGATAAGCATTTTAATTTGGAAAACATGCTTTTTTGATTAGTGTACAATAACACCAGGAATGTGGTTTAAACAGACAGATGGATGGTCTGTATAGATAGAAATATTCAATATACTGTAAATACAATTTGTATAGATGGATAGAAACAGACAGAGGGCTGGTAGAAGGAGTTAACAGAAGATAAAGTTAGGGGTGGGGAATAAGATTCCAAGAGATTTCCAAAGAGGGAGCAAACTATGGCCAGATAGAAGTGAAAATGTATCTTATAGCCGTCACCATTTTCATTCACACTGCTAATGGCCTCTCAAGAGAAAGCCACAATGATCTCTGTAACTTAATTGAGAGGACAAACCAGTGTGGTTTTTACCCACCCTGTTAACCACAATCAGTTGCAGAGAGCAGATAAGAGCCAGGGTCACAGCAAACACTCCCCTCGGCTTTATACATGCTCGACCTGCACTACCACTATAGTGCTTGGTAGTTGCTATAGTGATGGTTGTTGCAATACATTATATCAATAAAAGCAATCACTATATGTTTTCATTAAAATGATTTTCAATAATGTGTTCATTACAGCCCTGCTTAGAAGTCTAAGTTGTGTTTTTGATGCTGGTCACCAGTGTGGGTGTCCCCAACAGGCTTCTCAACTCGATTAATTACCTATATAGGTACACCAGCCTAACAAGCTAAATTTTGTGACAGGGTGGCAAATCTTACTCTACCAACTAGACCAGCATCAAACCAGCATTAACCAACATATACAACCCTGAACCAATATTGAAATGCATGTTGGCCGGAATTGGTCATTTCAGCATAGTAAAACTATGATGTATTTTTTAACTACATATGAACAGGTTCTGCACACTGATTTCAAAGATTGGAGCCACATGTGGTCAACTAATGTTGCTCAGAGTCATGAATTTTATAACCTCACCTCGTGCACTAAACTAAACCGAGTGTAGTGGGACAAGATTGAGTGATAGTCTAGCTAACCCACTGGGTAACTCAAAACTAAGTTCTCATATTACTATATTACAATTTGTATACTTTAAATCACTTGAAAGGTGCACTATGTAAGATTGTATTTATTACAATTAACAAAAATTCATTATTGAGAGTGTAGCAACACTGGATGACCTAATGGCGCAAGTTTGAGGCAGAGCTATTTATTTATCTTACAGGGGGAGTGATTAGGAGAATACCTTTAATAAAAATATCTTCTAAATGGGCAAATAACTAAGTTTAACTAATTTTTAATAGTAAAAATCTGATTGCTCTGTGATTGTAGATGATGTGTGCCATTACTCATCAGGCTTCATAAATTTAGTGTTTCTTTAAGGGTGTATTCACACTAAAGCATTTGACATCAGGGTTTGGTTGATTTGGTTGATATGAAAGCCACTTTATGAACTTTTAGGTTGTGAATCAAAAAACAGTAAATTAGTATGCTTTAAAATGGATGTCTCTGGTAAAGTGCATGTGAGGTTCCCATTTGGTGTGAAACCAATCTGGCATAATTTGTGAAAGTGAAACAATACTGATGAAGAAAACCTATAATTTGCTTAATGCGGCTTGTGTCCACAGAAATTGCATTTGGCAAGCAGCACAGCTTGCATTCTTTGCTGCACAATGCAACAGTGACGCAAGTGATGTAAACTTTTGGTAGTAAAATCAAAGATACAAAAAAATGGGTGAAAAAATGTATGCAGTCAACACCTTAAATTTTTGGCGTACATGATTTAGACCCAAATTAGAATAGAGCAAGAGACATGCAGGGGCAGGAGAGGGGTAGACTCAAATTTGGGCTCCAACCAAGTAATCGAAGCAACTGTGAAAACAACCTGAAAGCGTTTGCGTCCTCTGAAGATCCCACAGCTTTTTGGAATAGCATTTACTCACTCTGGTGTATGCTCTATTTGGACTGGACTAGTTTTCCCTGAGGAGATCAGGCAAATATGTGTTTCACAGATGTACTGGGTGAGTTTAATACAATCGATCACGTCTTTGTTTTACACTACCTCTGTAAAAATCATGGAGAAAATTATGTTTAAGAAAGACATGTTCGATTTGAATGGGATTAAAATAACCAAGTATGTCTATGAAACAGTATCTTTCCAAATGTTCTCAGTGTCCCTCTTTAGTTGAAAAAATTTAGGAAATTTGTTACATAATTTTTACCAAGGGTGTATGAGGAAAAAACATGGATGTCTGTTTCAGATTGGGATTAAAATTATGTCAGTAAAACAATTTTTTTTCTGACCTCATCAGCAGCTATTCTAGCCTATTTTTAAGATTTAACTATCAGTTTTATAACAAAATTCCATGAAAGTGAATTATGCAATTAACAAAATTACATTATTAAAACTTTAAAAAAAAATATTAAAAAAAAAAAAAAATTATTTATGATTACTCAATTCAATTTCATGGAATTTTGTTATGAAATTGAAATGCATAAATCTTAATTTTTATTTTTATTTTTTGAGCATGTAACTCTAGTTACATGTAGACACAAGTTAAAATCCCATCCGATAGTGCTTCAGAATACATCCAGTGAAGTTTGTGAAGGTGAATTTTAAAAATCACCTGCTTGGAACTTTAGTTTATCGTGAATAGGTTTAAGGTTCAGCTCTCGAAGGTTTTTGAAAAAGCACAGAGCATTGGGAGTTTTGACCAGAGAATCCACTCCAAAACATCCCTGATTTCTCAGTGGCTCAATGACCCTGCTGTTCCTCTCAGAAATATGCTTATGAGTGCTCAGCTCTTGCTTCATAACCTCTCTAGAATCTCTGTGAATCTCAGGGTCATGGTGGAGCAGAGCACCGTTAATGCCCTGATGGAAAAAATGACCTGTGCGATGCAGCAGTCTGGTTGAGTTGACTAAACATGTGTACGATGAGAGTTCCCATTGTTTCTGAAGTGTAAAATCACCCAAGCCCTCTCAGGGCTTCGGAAAATGGTACTCATGCTGGCATATAGATGGAACTGCTCGAATGGTAAGTGGGCCAAGACAGTTACCACAGAGCCCATGTACCACATAAACATCTCTCTCTATATCTCTCTCTCTCTCTCTGGCTCCGTTTCATTTAGTGCCTCTCACAAAGTCACTCAGACATACATTTTATGAGGCAATCTGTAGATAATAACTGACTTGAAGTGATTTGTACCACTGATTTTCACCTCAAGGATTTAGATGTCATACACATCTAATTTGTTGAAATATGCTAACATGGTTTTTGGGTTTAAGATTTGTTTTGACTTAACCTAGTGTGAAACCGCAAATGAAGTAATTTGTCTGAAGGCTAAAATATGTGATGTAACATAATAGCAGCCAATTGAACAATTTTGATGTTTCATATACAGTTATGTGAAGCAGAATTTTGGACCAATGAGATTTTACTGTGGGCAGGGCTACCCATTAAAAAAAATGACTCTGGTTACTTGAGTGTAACCCTTGTTCCCTAATAAAAGTGTAACGAGATGCTGCGCTGAAAAAGTGCTTTGTGAACAACTTTAGGTGCGACCAGCTGTGAATATATGTGCAACACATCAATAAACATTGACCAGAATTTATAGCCTCTGCTGATGTGGCAGGGCTATAAATAGATGCGTCACAGGTGCATCGTCAGGTATTTTGTCTGAAGAGCAGTCCTGGGGCATCCCAGTGCAGCAATGAAGTGCAGCATCTCATTCCGCTTTTATCAATGAACAAGGGTTACATTCAAGTAACCCGAGACGTTCCCTTTCAAAAAGCTACACTTATGATGCTGCGCTGAAAAAGTGCTTTGGGATTCGAGAATACCCATGCCGCCAAACTGAGGCTGTCCGGACCCCCTATGATTGTGTAGTGTGCTGACAAGGGCATGAGAGGTCTCAGACGTGAGCTTGAGATGTAGACTCAGGACATAAGAGCCCGGAGTGGCAGGAACATCCAAACTATAAAACTGATGAATGTGTGTGGAGAGGACCAACCTGCCACATCACAAACAAGCTGCAGAGGGACACCTATAGCCAAGGCTTTAGAGGAGGCAACCCCCCTGGTAGAGTGAGCCCTGATACCTACTGGCGAAGCCTGACCACGCAACTCGTAGGCCAGGACAATAGCATCCCTCACCCAATGCGACATAGTCTGCTTGGTGGCGGCCGCCCCCCAGTTGAGGCCCCCATGTCAAACAAGAATTTGCCCTGACTTATGCCACTGGCAAGTGCGATGGACATAAGTCTGAAGGGCACGGACTGGACAAAGTCTGTGAAGTCTTTCCTGCGTTGCAACGGCGGGGAGCAGAAGGCTTCGAGAGTGACCAGATGTAAGGTCGAGAAAGGTACCTCGGGCAGGTAGTCAGGATGAGGGTGCAAAATTGCTTTAGCCATTCCTGGGGAAAATTCTAAACAGGCCAGCAAGACAGACAGAGCCAGTAGATCCCCAATTCTCTTTTAGAGAGATAATCACCATAAGAAAAAATATTTTGAGAGTCAGAAGTCTGTCAGAGTCTGTCAGACGCTGACTCTAGAGGTTCGAAGGGGGTCTAAACCAGACCCTCAAGGACTATTGCTAAGTCCCATGAAGGGGTCCTGGTCCTAGCAGGAGGCCACAGTCGCATGGCTCCACGAATGAAGCGAGCAAGCAGACGATTCCTCCCCAAGTGCACCCCGTCCATCAAGGCGTGACAAGCCGAAATGGCAGCCACATAGACCCATGAGAGTAGCGGGGGCATATGCCTGCAGAAAGTCCAGAACTGAAGCAATCTGGCAGTTAACTGGATCTGCATTATGTGCACTGCACTCTGGGTGACTCAGACAGAAGTAGGGGGACATTGCGCTGTCTGTTAAGAGGTGAAAAGTTCCACTTCTGCCCTGTAAAATCTCACCCAGATTTGTTCCACTACCAGACATGCCTGCTCCGGTTTTACGGTATTGGGGACCACGCATTTGAAACACAGAGGGCGGCGAGCGAATTTAATTCCGTAGCCCTTTTCTACTGCTCTCAGGACCCACATAGAAATACCTGGCAGAAATTTCTATGCTGCCAGGTTCTCTGAGATGGGTATTAATTTTGGCACTTCCTGTTGAGGGGATGTTGAGTGTTCCGCGTCCTGGACTAAGGCAGGAAGCAACGGTACACCCAACTTTTATTTGAAAGCCTCTAACTCCCGAAACACCAGAGGCGGTGGGAATGGAGAGGTATTGTGGGGGTACCGGGAGGGGATACGCATGCCCCGTCCCGAGGGGGCTACCCCCACAAGGCTGTGCGCAAGGCCGTCAGGGTTTCTCCTTTTAGAAATTACCCCCCTGAGGTCTTGTTTGGGGGCTGCCGAGGGCGACGAGCCTGTCCCCAGTCTTTACGAGGGGGAGCATGACTCGACATGCTTTGTTTCTGAGCCTCCCTTCTAGCAGGACCGGGGTGGGTCTGGGTCCTCGCCCCATGAGCGCGGCGAGGAAGAAACTGCCCAAATGCTTCCTCGTAGCTTTTCGCCTCCTGGATCCTGGAGATATCTGTATCCATGGTGTCTCCAAAAAGGCCAGAAGGCGAAACCGGGGCAACAAGAAGGAAAACTTTGTCCTTATCTCTGATGCCCAGTAGGTTGAGCCATAGGTGTCTCTTCGTGCTGACCAAAGCAGACATAGACCGGCCAATGGCATGGGCTGTCTGCTTGGACGCATGGAGAGATAGATCCGTGGCTCGACAAAGCTCAGAGAAAGTTTCTTCGTCAAGCGTGGTACCCGCACTCAGGTCCTTCAGCAGATCAGCCTGGTATGCCTGCAACACTGCCCTAGTGTGCAGAGCAGCACCAGCCTGACCCGCTGCCTGATAAGCCTTCCCTACTAGCGTGTAGGTAGTCCTGCACAGCTTAGTGGGGAGAGAGGGTCTTTTTAGTGTTGATGCCAAACCCGGCGAGAGATAAGTGTCTCTTCAACCGGCGGCATCATCAAATACCCCCATAGTCGAATATATCGATGTCGAGGGCACGTGGACATGGGAAGTATAAGGTTTCCTCCATGAACGAGAGAGCTCGTCATGGAGGTCATCAAAGAAGGGAAGGGACTGATGAGACATTCCCTTCCCCTGGCCACCAGAGAGAAATCTGTCCTCCAACTTGGAGCGTTTGGGGGTCTCTTGTTCACGTGGCCAGCCTAATTGAAGCCTGGCCACCGCACGAGTAATCACCTCGAGTAATTCCTCAGATGATTTATTATTATTGCCCAGAATGCTCAGAGGTGGGTAACTCAAAATTTGCTCTGACTTTCAGTCATTCTCTCTTTTTTCCCTTTTTTTTCTTTTTCTTTTCATTTTTTAAAAAGAAGAGATTGGTTTTCTGCGCACTGCCTAACAAATTCTAACTCCTAACAGAGGAAAGAAAGTTCTGACAGGCTCACAAAGCACACACACACACACAGAATGATTTGAAGACAAAAGATTTGACGATGCGCCTGTGACGCATCTATTTATAGCCCTGCCACAGGTGCATCCAATGATTACACCGACAGAGGCTATAAATTCCGGTCAATGTTCATTGACGTGTCGCACACATATTCACAGCTGGTCGCACCTAAAGTTGTTCCCAAAGTGCTTTTTCAGCACAGCATCATAAGTGTAGCTTTTTGAAAGGGAACTCATCTTTAAATGGAAGAAATTGTATTGCTTTTTGTCAGGCCCAGATTGACTTTTGTGAGAGTTCCAGATGGTCTGGCCTATCTTGAGCATAGTTTAACCAGACATTTGTATATTATTTTATTATTATTAATCTAATGCAGTCTGCTTATTATAAATCAGTTTGGGCTTGTTTATTTATTTATTTTTTAATATTTATATATTCACAAATATTATGGGCAGTCACATGTTGCGGTTTTATTTTCATAATAGTCACGTTGAGCTTCTTGGTGCTAAGCTCCCACAGCCCAACATCATGTGACAAACCACGAATCAGTGCAGAAACATAACTTCACTTAGTGGGTTGTACATAAGTGGTGTCAAACACAACCAAATTCATGCTTTTTATTGGACACTGGATTTGTGAATGTGAGTCACAACAAGGGCAGATACAAGGAAACATCTCAGTTTTTTCTAAGTCTTCACTTAATTACTGTTATTGTTATATAATGCATTATTACAGATTTAATGCTGTCAAGTTTGACTGAGAAGCAGACACGTGATTAAATACTGATATTAATTATTTTTTTCTTCTTCTTTTTTAATTTTTTAATACTGTCCTTAATTTGTGATAATGCATGGATTCAGATTAAATATTTGTCCCATATTACAGGTAGTTCACATTTAGTTCAAACAGACAAGTGCCTTAAAAGAAATTTGACACCTCTGCTCTACAAAATATCATTGTTATTAGTTTGCTTCTCCTGTACTAGCCAACATGCATTCACCTGTCTTAGCTTCTCTTCTACCCCAATTATGCTTAATCAGTGTGTCAAGATTTATTTATTGATTTTAGCCAGTTGACCTGTTGTATATATGAAATATTTTCATTATATTTGAGAATATATTTAAATAAGTGCTGTCAGTCAATTAAAATATTTAATCGAGATTAATTTCAATGAATTAGAATCAATGAATTTTTCATAGCTAATCACATATAATAGCACAATTTCAAGTAACATTAAATGTTTCCAAATGTCTATGTTTCCCAAAGTCAAGCCAGTAAGATGGAAGTGCAACGTGGTGTCGGGGAAGCGTTTTGCTTCACCTCAGCAGGCCATGTAAATTCGGCTTTAGTTTGCTGTGCATGTGATTGTTGACACTGACAGGCCTTCCATGTGAGAACTCCAACAAGCTAGTTGACCGCAGCAGTCCCTTGTCAGTGCCATGTACCGTGTGTTTGGCTTTTAGATGATAGTTAAAGGGATAGTTCACCCATAACTGATCAATCTCTCATTATTTACCCTTCGTCATCCAAACTTGGCTATGTAACATTACTATTTATATTTATAACACTCAAGCATTTGGGCAGTGAAGGCACAAGTTGACTGTAATTATTTTGCATAACATCTCCTTTTGTGAATAATGGCAGAAATTAAGTCATACGGGTTTAAATAAATGTGAGTATAGAATTTTCATTTGGGGTTGAACTACACATTTAATGAGCAGAATAAATAACATTGTACCTATGATTTGATCAACTGATCAACTGTATATTGTAATAATTTTTACACAAATGTTATTGCAAGACAGACCCCACTAAGTCTAAATCTCTGGCAAGTGAAGTGTGGCCAGCTGGCAATGCAATAAATGTCTTACCATGCAATATAGCATTTGGCAAAGACTATAACAGGCCATTAAACTTGTGATTGGTTTTAGTTGAAGTTTATTCAATTTGCTGGCTTTAAAGAGATTAATTTAAATATCAGGCTAGAATCAGCAAAGCAAGATACATATCTCTCTTAATACCTTGGAATTAAGACAAAAAAGCTCAGAAACAGAGAAAGAATGAAAATTTAATTAGCTTATATTCAGCCATTATACTTTGTTACCAATGGAATACTATAGCCCACCACACAATATAATCTGCATGCAATCCATGAACAGTTCTCTACAATATGCCACAGTTGCCACACTTGTTCCATAAAATACAGAAATGCCTAAATCTCTTGAAAAACATTTGGATGGATTTTTCCAGAACTGTAAGTCGGTGCATTAAAGATATTCTTAAGTAAAAAGACAGTAATTTATACTGCAGGGTAGAGAATTATATGAATGATTATTATGTTGGCTTGCTACTCTTGCCCTCCAGGATTTGCATTTATTGTTCCAAAATGCAGTCAATTTATCATTGTGGAAAAGAGAGATATGGGTTTGCAAAGCATGATATCCACCTACACTATTGCATGGCTAAATACATCTGTAAAATAATAATTTGTTTTCAATTTTACAGGTGGTTATGCAGATAAAAACGCTTTTTCCAACTTCAAAGCCTTAATCTGAACCATAAAAATCTACAACGTATAACTGATCTCGCTCTTTGATGCCAAAGAACAAATGTAATATTTTAGAAAAAGTCAGCACTTTTCACACATCAACCACGAGCATGGAAAAGACAAGGGGAAACAATGGCTTAATTTGCTGTCTAAAGTATATTAACACACAGAGTTATCACATATAATGTCAAAGACCAAAATGTAAAACAACAATTTTCTCAATAAATCTTGCCCTGTCTAGCTATTCCAAAGATTTTATTTACTAAACAAATTAGAGCCCCTAGATATGAGTAACAGCATTTAATTTTACTCTCTCGGAAGCCACTGTCTCAATGGAGAAAATAAATTTGAACAAAGCAATTACTATCCCAAAATGGCATAAAATAGCCCATCCTTATTGTGCTAAAGCATTTTGTAAACAGATGTCTTTATCATTGCAATTAGAAATATTAATCATGTTCTAAATCTATCCTGTGACCAGTTCATACCCAACACAATTAGTGTCCATCAGTCGGCTTAGTTAAGTGCATTATAGTGACTATATACAAATGTAAAATTTGTCCCTGTTTGTACAATGCAAATCAATATTTAATTTCAGTAAAGTTCAATGGTGGACAGATCACTCTATCTTGAATAGGGGAATCAGAGCTATCATATTCTTAAAGAAACTGTCCACCTGAAAATAAACATTCTAAAATGATTTACTCACCAACATGACATTCCAAACAATGAATTCTTCCATGGAACACAAAATAAGTTGTTTATGGCAGGATGTCCAAACTGCTCTATGTGCTCTATGGCTGTCAAGCAAGTTCCCTGTCAAAAGCTACACTTAATGCCGTGCTTAATTCAGCGCTTTGGGAACGTCTTTGGAGTGACCAGCTGTGAATATGTGTGCAACACGATGAAATTGACTAGAAACTTTATAGCCTCTGTTGGTGACATCATTTAGAATGCGCCAGTACCACGGCTATAAATAGATGTGCCACAGGTGCATCGTCAGGTCTTTTGTCTTCAGACCACTCTGTGATGTGTTTGTGCTTCTCGAGCTCTCTTTTCTCTTTCTGTCATTCTGTTTGGGAAAAAAATAAATAAATAAAATAATGAGCGATCTACAAAGCAAACTGTGTGTGTTTCCATGCTTACAACCTATGGCTGAATCGGACACACCAGTTTTGCTTTGTTTGGGGGAAGAGCACGCTGCTCTTGTGTTGGAGCGAGGCAAGTGTGAGCATTGTGAGCTGTTTACAGTGAAGACACTGCACGCTCGTCTCACTTACTTCAAAGAGCCAGCACCCACCATTCCTTCGTGGGGCTCGCAAAAGCGCACCCCGGTGCCTCTTCAGTTCACGTGGGGGACGATGAATCACTTGGGTCTGCGGACTTTGAGTTGCTGACCTTTGAATATTCCTCACGTAATGAAGCGTTTGAGGAATTACTCGTGTGGTGGCCAGATTACAGCTAGACTGGCCATGCGAACAAGAGATCCCCAAAGGGTCGAAACAAGAAGACAGATTTCTGTCTGGTGGTCAGGGGAAGGGAAAACAGAACCAGTCTCTCCCCTTCTTTGAAGAACTCCATGACGAGTTAACTCGTTCAAGGAGGAAACCTTACACTTCCCGTATCTTTGTACTTTCGACGTCGACATATTCGACTATCACGGGTGCTAAGGCACAGGAAAATACGAGATGCCTCAGGTAGAAGTGACGCTGGCGGGCTATCTCTCGCCTGGTTCGACATCATCAGTGAAGAGACCAACTCTCCCCACAAAGCCATGTAGAACCACCTCAACACTTGTGGAGAAAGTTTATCAAGCAGCAGGTCAGGCTGGTTCTGTGCTACACACCATCATGGTGATACAGGCATACCAGGCTGATCTGTTGAAGGACCTGAGTTTGGGTGGTACAATCGACGAGGGAGCATTCTCAGAGCTTCGTCGAGCCTCAGATTTATCTCTCCGTGCTACCAAGCAGGCGGCTTGTGCTGTCAACCGTCCATTGGCTGCTTTGGTCAGCATGGAGAGGCATCTGTGACTAAACCTCTCGGACATCAAGGATAACGTCAGAGTACTCCTACTTGATGCCCCGGTCTCATCTTCCGGCCTGTTCGGTGATTCTGTGAATACGGTCGTCACCAGGTTTCAAGAGGCAAAAAAACACGAGGAAGCCTTTTGTGCTTTGTCCTTCCTCGTCAAACTCAGTGGGAGGGCTGTCGGCCACCCAGCCTCGCCCCGGCCCTTCAAGAAGGGAGGCTCAAAAATGAAGTGTGGCGAGTTGTGCTCTCCCTTGTAAAGATTGGGGATCGCTTTGTCGCCCTCAGCAGCCTCCAAAGCAAGACCTCAGGACCATTATTCCTTCTTGCACCCAACCTTGTGGATTAGCACCCCTCGGGACGTGGTGTGCAAAATATTTACCTGCTCCTTCCTGACACCCCTACAAAACCTCTGCTTCCCTACCGCCTCTGTTGTTTCGGGGGCAGCGGTTTCCTGCAAAATGTTGGGCTTTCGGTTGCTTCTTGTTGTTGCCCAGGACATGGAACACCGACATCCCCTCAATGAGAAGTATCAAAATTGGTACCCATTTCAAAGAACCTGGCAGCTTGAAATCTGCTGCAGAGAATTACTATGTGGGTCCTAAAGACAGTAGATAAGGGCTACAGAATCCAATTCATTTGCCGTCCTCTGCGTTTCAACGGCATGGTTCCCACTACCGTGAAACCGGAACAAGCACATTTACTGTCACAAGAGCTGCAATATCCTCTGGTCAGAGGGGCCATAGGACATGTTCCCCTTCTAGACAGAGAGTCAGGTTACTACAGCAGATACTTCCTGGTTCCCAAGAAGGATGGGAGAATGCGTCCATTTTTAGATCTTCGAGGCTTGAACCACTGAGTCAAGATGATCAAGTTCAAGATCCTAACTGTCAAGATGATCATGTCACAAATTCAACATCGCAATTGGTTAGTCACGATCGATCTCATGGATGCATACTTTCATATAGAAATACTGCCACAACACAGGAAGTTCCTGAGGTTTGCTTTCAGGGGCGAAGCTTACCAATATCGGGTTCTTCCATTCGGCCTACCCTTATCACCTCGCACATCCATAAAGTGCATGGATGCAGCACTGACTCCATTGTGACTCCAGGGCATCTGCATTTGTAATTATTTAGATGACTGGCTGATATTAGCACAGTATCAAGAACTGGAATTACAGCACAGAAATATTTTCTTAGATCATCTGGTTTCTCTGGGTTGAGGTTCAACAAAGAGAAAAGCGTTTTCTCTCCTGCCCAGAGGACGACGTTTTTAGGGATCGTATGGAATTTGATCACAATGCAGGCACAGCTGTCTCCCGCTCGAATCGAGGCCATTCAGAATACCAGGAAGCAAATTCAGGCAAGGCCAAGACTGTACTTTTCTTCAGTATCTACTGACATTAGGTCCTCTGTGATATTTTTTTTTTGCAGATGAGACCATTCCAGTTGTGGCTCAAAGCCAGGGGATTTCATCCAAGGGCCAATCCCTGAAGGCAGATATGGTTACGCGCTTTGGGCTACGTACCCTCTCTACGTGTTTCAGACCCCACTTTGGGTCCCTATCTAGGTGTGTCTTGCCATCCAGATTGTTAACATCAGATGCCTCCCTGACGGGCTGGAGAGCGGTCTAAAGTGGTCGTCCAGCTCAAGGGGAATAGGAGGGTTATCAGCTTGATTGACACATCAACTGTCTCAAGTTGACGGCTGTATTTCTGGCCCTAAAATACTTCCTCCATCATCTGAGAGGCTGCCATGTCCTGGTGTGAGTGGACAACACAGCGGCAGTCTCTTACATAAATCATGCCAGCTAAACAGACTAGCATGGCAGATTTTCCTTTGAGCCCAGTGCAAGCTCCTTTCATTCAGAGCAGTATATATACCTGGATGCCTCAATGTGGCAGCGGATTTACTGTCCAGACGGAAAATACAGATGGTAATGGAAACTCCACATTTTACGAAGCAGAGTTGGACCTCTTCGTCTCCCAGAAATGTCCCATCTACTTCTCTCTGAGTCACCCAGCCCCCTGGGTCTGGACGAGATGGTGCATACATGGCCCAAAATGCACCTGTATGCATTTCCTCCAATTTCTCTGCTCCCAGGAGTTCTAACCAGAATTTGCCAACAAGGATCTTGCCTATTACTGATAGTGATGAGTTTGTCGAACAGAGTATGGTTCTCGGAGATAATATTTCTCCTCGACCGTTCGCCTTGGGCGATACCGGGGAGGATGTACCTTCTGTCTCGAGTCCAGGGGACAATATTTCATCCACGGGCCAAGCTGTGGAACCTTCATGTTTGGCCCCTGAAGGGTACCTACTGAGGGACTCTGGGTTTTCACCTGAAGTTATTGAGACCATTCCGAGTGCTAGGACTCCTTCCCCTAGGAAAAGTTATGTATGGAGGACAAAACCTGCAAAAATAATAAATAAATACATAAATATATAAATGTAATAATAAGAAAATAAATAAAGGAATAATTATGAAATAATTATTTTCTCTTTTTATTTTTATTCTTTAAAACTTTTTTTATTCTTAATTTTTTTATTTATTATTATTTATTTATGCATTCATTTATTTTTATATTTATTTATTCCCACCTGTATTTATTTCCATATTTAAATATTCCCACATATATTTATTTTGATATTTATTCTTACATTTCTGTCTCGTGTATGATAATTATGTGGGCTGGTCCTGCTTACCATTGGTTTATCGTAGATTGAAGTGTGTGCTCGATTACTCTTGACTTGTTTTGATGTGACGTTAGGTCATAGCCATATCGTGTAAACTATAGCTATTTGTGGGGCTAAAAACATAAGAGCTTAAGTCAATCCAAGATTTATTGGTTATACTACAATCACAAAATAAATGGGGAGCTGTTTCTTCAACAAAACCACAAAATGAGCAAGTTTCATAAATTATATGATTTAACCTTATGCTTTTTTTTTTCTACGTATATAACTTCATAATTTGATGTCCGCAAATCCATAATATTGTTTTCTGTTGATATGATTATTCATTGTAAAAGATACAACCATGCTACATTTTCCTGATAATTTATGTATGTATGTATATATAAGTTCTGCAATAAAAAAATAAATAAAAAAATCTATAGCTGACGCTTCGCATATATCTAGAGAGTTGCACAACTTAAGTTGCGCGAATTAAGTCGATAACCACGCATCAAATGACTATGTTTCATTTAGAGTAGAGGTGCTTATTGATGGTTTAGGAGAGCTGTAGGCCCTCCTAAAGACTCCATGCAAAACGTTTCCCTGCATATTCAAATCTGTGTGAGTCAGAGGGTGCTAAGGTGGGACATTGAGCTCTCAACCAATGATGCACTGGAGCTACGGACCACCTACCTCATTTCCATGTTGCACACAGAAAAGTAAAAATAAATACATGTATGAATAAATAAATCTATATGGAATATATAAATATGGAAATAAATATATGTGGGAATAAATACAATGTAGTGGCTAGAGCACAGGGCTGCTAATCAGAAGGTCGCTGGTTCGAACCCCACGGCCACCACCATTGTGCCCTTGAGCAAGGCACTTAACTCCAGGTTGCTCCGGGGGGATTGTCCCTGTAATAAGTGCACTGTAAGTCGCTTTGGATAAAAGCGTCTGCCAAATGCATAAATGTAAATGTATAAAAAAATAAAAAACAATGCTAAATAAATGAATAAATATAGAAAATAATAAACGAATAAAGTCATACAATAATACATTCAGGAATACATTTAATTAAAAACAAATTATATTTGTTTTATCAAGACATTTATTCCTTTAGTTTTTTTTATTATTACATTTATTTATTTATTTATTTATGATTATTCATTGTAAAAGATACAACCATGCTACATTTTCCTGATCATTTATGTATGTATGTATATATAAGTTCTGCAATAAAAAAATAAATAAAAAAATCTATTTTTTTTATTATTACATTTATTTATTTATTTATTTATTTATTATTTTTGCAGGTTTGGGCCTCCATAGTTATACCAATAAATGGGGTGTATTTGAGAGGTGGTGCACTGCACGTAATGCAGATGCAGTTCACTCCCAGACTGCTTCAGTTCTCTGCAGGAGAATTATCAGCAGGCACAGGCCTCGCCACTCTCAGGGTTTTATGTTGTTTTATGTCCGCTTGCCACACCTTGACTGACGAGGTGCCACTGGGGAAAACATCTCTTGCTTTCTCACTTTGTTCGGCGACTGAGGCTACCTGTTAGAACCAGGATCCCTTCATGAGACTTTGCAATAGTCCTTGAGGGTCTGGTTGAGACCCACTTTGAACCTCAAGAGTTGGTGTCTGACAAGCTCCTGACTCTAAAGATGTTTTTTCTTATGGCTATTACTTCTATGAAAAGAATTTGGGACTTGCATGCTCTGTCTGTCTTGCCATCCTGCTTAGACTTTGCCACAGGAAGCAATATTGCATCCTCATCCTGACTACCTGCCTAAGGTTCCTTTCTTTTCGGTCACTTTTGAGGCCTTCTGTCCACTGCCGTTTACAATGCCAGATCAGGAGAAACTGTCCAGTCCGTGCTCTTCAGGCCTACGTCCACCTTACTGGCCGGTGGCATAAGTCAGGAGAACTATTTGTTTGTCATGGGACCGTAACAAGAAGACGGCTGCCACAAAACAGACAATGTCACATTGGGTGAGGGACGCTATTGCCCTTGCTTATGAGGCATGCGGTCAAGCTTCGCCAGTAGGCATCAGGGCTCATTCTACCAGGGGAGTCGCTTCTTCTACAGCTTTGGTGGAGGGTGCCCCTCTGCAGCATGTTTGTCCATGAATGTGGCAGGCTGGTCCTCTCTGCACACATTCATAAGATTTTATAGTTTGGATGTTCATGCCACTCCTGGCTCTCACGTCCTTGAGTCAACATCACAAGCTCATGTCTGAGAACTTTTCGTGTTCTTGTAAGCACAAACTTCACAACCGTAAGGGGTCCAGACACCCACAGTGCGGCAGTGTGGGTATTCTTGTTCCCAAAGTGCTGAATCAAGCGCAGCATTAAGTGTAGCTTTTGACAGGGAATGTCTCATGTTGCTTAACTGTAACCCTTGTTCCCTGAAAAAGCGGAACGAGATGCTGCGCTTCATTGCCGCACTGAGGATGTCCCAGGACTGCTCTTCAGACAAATATACCTGATGATGCACCTGTGGAACATCTATTTATAGCCCTGCTACTGGCGTATTCTGATGATGTCACAAAAAGAGGCTTTTCTAGTCAATTTAATTGATGTGTTGCACACATATTCATAGCTGGTCACTCCAAAGACTTTCCCAAAGTGCTGAATCAAGCACAGCATCTCATTCCGCTTTTTCAGGGAACAAGGGTTACAGTTAAGTAACCAGAGATGATTTTCAGTGAACAATCACTGTGTATAAATTCAGTCTGTTCTATACACAAAGCCATCATATGGCTTCAGAATACTAGCATTAAAGTTGAACTTGTCATGTGGACTACTTTTTGGTGATTTTTTTGTGTGTTTTTTAAGTCGTCTATTATATATATTTATTTGTGGAGCGCTTTTGACAACACACATAGTTTCAAAGTAGCTTTACAGAAAATAATGCTTTAACAGAAAATTAAACTAATATCTATAAAGTCTTAGAATCCTTATTGTGTATTTTGATTAAATATGATTGTAAATTGTGTATACATATAAATAAGTAAATAATTAAATCATAATTGTATTTTGAACCTCAGTGAGCAAGCCGAAGGCGACTGTGGCAATGAACACAAAACTGGTACGTGATAGATGTAAAGTATGTGTAAACTTCACTCCCCTGGCCTCAAGAGGCGCACTAGCGGCTGATGCTAAAGGCTGTAGCCTTTGGTCTCCTCATTAGTGCCCACCTCACATGCCAGCTGATGCTGGTTCGAATCCCACTCGGAGTGGGACGAGCTGGTTACATATGCAACAAAGAAAGTCCTACAGAAAGGCTTGTAAAAACATAAGGGTGGCTTAATGATGAAAAAACTTTACTTTTTGGGGAAACTACCTTGTTAATAAGCAAATATAGTTTGTTCTTTTGAGGCTGCGGGCTGGTGAAAGAGAAAACAAAAATACATCAGCAGGTTTTGTAAATGTGCAAAATTTGCTATGAATGTAAACTAAAAAGCCCACAAGCATCAAAATGCCAAGAGAGTTTACGAGATACAGTGGGATGTGTGGGTAAAAAGCCAGAGCATCAGTAAGAAAGCTGGGAAAAATGTGAGAGAAAGAGAAATAGAGAGAGCTCCATTGGAGGTGTGACAGTAGACAGACAAGCTGATGGAGATTAGGCTGTCAGAGAGGCAGTCCGTCAGTGTTGCATCACACACACCTCACTGGTTCCTGACAGCTACACGTCTACTCGTATGGGCCGCAATAACGGAACACTGTTATTTCCCTCTGCTTTCCCTTTTCCTCCAGGCAATTAAGCACAGAGGGCTTCCCATTACAGCTCGGTTTCCTGGGTCTCTCTATCTCTGTCCCTGCATCCAGCACATTTCCATTGTCAAAATGGACACACAGTATTTGCAGGTGTGGTAAACAATCTACATTAGCACAGTGAACAAAACATTTACCTGTAGGGATAAAGTGTACTCTGTTTTTATATATCCTGCCAGCTGTTGTTTTGTATTCCAGAGACAAAAATGCAGGAGCTATTGAAACTCAAGAGTTCCACTTTGTTAACAAAAATTATGACACCCCTCCATTATTTGATTGATGCCAGCCTGTGCAAAGTGTAAATGCAGCAACAACACATTTTGGCAAAATGGAGTTATGACTGAAATTGGGTCCATTAGACATCGATTTGTCTTGTGACTGATGGGTTTGATACAACTATTCTCAGATTCAGAGAAAACGGATTGTAAATACAGAAGTAACAAATAAATTTATATTAAAAACAAAAAAAATTCAAAGCTATTTCTTAGTTTTAGTGATGGTGTACTTAAAGCATTTTGATTACTACTAATGACCACACCGATCACACTGTAAATTCGATGACAGGAGGTCAAACCTTCAAAGCACAGAAATTCTAACCACTGCACCCAGTGGCTGAAGTTGGAAGTGTTGTTGCCCACAGGGTGGCACCAATAGATCTAAGTTGTAAAGATGTGCAAAAATGCAACCTCATAATCATGCTCACCATTGTTTATGTACACACAATTACTTCCTGGTTTCCATTGGACAAGAACCTGTGTCCTGGAGATTGCTTGGAGATTGGTGGTGGTGGCATCTCCAACACCACCACACTGAGCACTGGGCCCCCCCAGGGCTGTGTGCTCAGTCCACTGCTGTTCACACTACTGACTTATGACTCGAATCACATCATCAAGTTCGCCGATGACACGGAGGTGAGGTGAGGTGCTGCGGCTAACTGACTGGTGTAGAGCCAACAACCTGTCTCTGAATGTGGACAAAACAAAAGAGATGGTTGTTGACTTTAGGAGAGCACAGAGTGACCACTCTCCGCTGAACATCGACGGCTCCTCTGTGGAGATCATCAAGAGCACCAAATTCCTTGGTGTTCACCTGGCGGAGAACCTCACCTGGTCCCTCAACACCAGCTCTATTACCAAGAAAGCCCAGCAGCGTCTCTACTTTCTTCGAAGGCTGAGGAAATCACATCTCCCACTCCCGATCCTCACTACATTCTATAGAGGGACGATTGAGAGCATCCTGAGCAGCTACATCACTGCCTGGTTTGGGATTTGCACCGTTTCGGAGCACAAAGCCCTGCAGAGGATATTGAGGACAGCTGAGAAGATCATCTGGGTTTCTCTTCCCTCCATCAATGACATTTACACAGACTCCTCAATACTCAGAGACTGGTTTGACATACACACACACACACACACACACACACACACACACACACACACACACACACACACACACACGTCCTGAGTTGCACTTTAATTATTGTCACTGTATTACTGGCTGCTAACTCAATAACTGCTATGTGCATAGAACACTATCTCATAGTATGTTATGTTTATATTTGGTATTTTTATAAACTGTCATCTTTGCACTACTGTGTACTGGTCGACGCTGCACTGTCCCTTACTGTGTCTATTGTACTGTTCATTGTCAGTAATTTATTGTAATGTCCCATACTTTTAGCACACGTTTGCACATGCACTTTATAAAGGTATGTTGTGTAGTCTCATGTGGTTCTGTGTTTGTCCTATGTTGTTTTATGTGGCACCATTGCCCTGGAGGAACGTTGTCTCATTTTGCTGTGTACTGTACTAACTGTATATGGTTGAAACAACAATAAAAACCACTTGACTTGACTTGGCTTGCACTATCAGTAGTGCCACAGGAAAAGGTGAAAACATTTGAATATACGCACAAATGTCTTATGGGGGATGCCGCTTGTCAGTAATTTGCTAGAAAGACAATGGTGCTAGTCAGTAATTTAGCAGAATGGGGTTGATTGCAAGGTCCAGGGACATTGGGAAGCAGCATTTAGATAAGCAGAAAATACTGCAAAAATGCATGCAGTATTCAGTAAGTAGTATGCTAGAATTCAATTCCATTCCAATCTGCCCTATACTAACTAAGAACTACATGTTCCAGACAAAAAAAAAGTCCTTAAGCTTTCGTTCCTTCCAAGGCTTATTCTCTACCCTAAGGGAGATATATTTAGGGCTTTTAATCTACCCTTGCCTTAACTGTCATGGCACACATATCTTTGGTTAAGGAAATATTTGACTATGGATTTAAGAAATTCTATGGACAATTCGAAACGTGGTGTAAATAGACTGCTTTGAGGTATTGGGTGGTACTGTTTCTTCACGTCATAGATAGACTTGTGAGATTGGTAACTGGCTGGAATTTACTCTCTTCAATGTTTTATAGTGTGTATGTGGGTGCAGTGGGTGTTTGTATGAGCTGTAGTATTGATCCACGGGTTGTTAATATATGGTGGTTATCAGATCCTATCAGAAAACGAGCTCTCCTCTCATCCCTCAAGCCCCCAGGAACCTGCTTGCAGGACAGTTTATATCCCAAACCGCATGCAGAGTTATGTCCAACCTGTCCTCTGACATACCTCCTCCACTCATTCTTTCTTGCCATAGATGGTTCTCTCAGACATTATCTCATTTTCTCTTTCCCATTCTTCTTTCATTCTACCAAGTCAGAATGTCCCTGTTAAAAAGACAAGCATTGCTTATCTTCAGCATATGTTGTGTTTTGGATGTTGGTAATACTTTTATGCAGCATTTTTGGAGCTTAAAATGTATTTAAAACGTCGAAAGAGAATTGCAGAGCTAGCAGTTGAGGACAAAATTAACACAAAAAGCATAGTATACCATTCAGACAATTTGGGGATATATTCTCAATGTACAATTTGGGATACATTACAGATAATCTTTTATACAATATAGGGGGGATAATATGCTAATTTGGAATCAGCCACCTTTATGTGGTCATTCAGGCCAGTACCATGTGCCAGAGAGGAGGTATGTTCAAATGCAAAATTACAGGCACTAATTGGTGGGGGTGCACCTGATACTTATTGCGCATCGCCAGCATTGCCGTAAATCCATTACTGTATCACTCATTCAGGCCACCTAGTCCTGTACCATTGGACCTTTTATGAGAACCAGAGCCAGATGCATGCTTGATGATATAACAGTATACCTAAAAAAAATCTTAATTCCTTCATTTAATATTTCTAGAATTGCATTTATATGTCTATTATGTATAGTAAACAATAGTGAACAAAAATCTAGAATTCTAAAACAGATAACCACCATTTTAAATATGTTAATTGTGTTGAATTGAGCTGCATGTAGAACACTATTATATCGGCATTGGAGACCATTACATTCATTCTGGCCTGTTAATAGTTTCTTGAATCTCAAAATCCACAAAAGGAGATAGACTGTATTCCTCTTTGGCTTCTAAACTATGGAATAGTCTTCCTAACACTGTTCGGGACTCAGTTTAAGTCTAGACTAAAGACTCCTCTATTCAGGCATGCATACACCTAATTTATCCATCAACTCATATTTAGGCTGCTTTAGCTAGGTCTGCCAGAACCGGAAACACTTCTCATAATCTATAACTGCAATAAATTGAATGGCATATACACTAATTTTATTCTATTTGTTTCCCTGTCTGAATTCATATCCCAAGGTTACCAGAGCTGGCCAGATCCTGCTCCATTCCTGCTTGGTGTCGGACTCCACTGCTACGTGTTGCTGAGTGATGAAGACTAACTGCAGCTTGTGCAGACAGACATCAATTCAGTCTAATATGATGGACTTCAGAGGATTAACTGATGCAACTCCAACTGTAAGACAAGGAATACTTCATGTGCCACTGCCTGAACCTTGGACTTAGGATGGACCTCATCGAACTGCACAGAAATGACCTGCCGGTTGCACTACGGTGCACCTCACTGATCTCTGCCTGCATCACCTTGGTTTAATGATGCACTACACTCTTAAAAAGGAATACACAGACTATCAATTAATTTCCAACAAAAGCCTTCATCAGGCAACTAACAAAGGACAATGTAACTATGTGAACTTCTGAAGTTAATCCAGGATGGACTTCAAAGACATTAGTCATTAACCTTACAGTTCATACACAATGTTTGTTTAAACACTGGCCCTTAACACTTACTTAGTTTACTAATTTTAAACCATGACTTTCACTACACACACAAAAAAATTATATTTGCGTTATATTAATGTTGTTTAACCAAAAGGGAACTGGCTCCCACAGTGAGCCTGGTTTATCCCAAGGTTATTATTCTCCATTAACCAACATCTTATGGAGTTTTGAGTTCTTTGCCACAGTTGCGTTTGGCTTGCTCTTTGGGGTTCTAAATACAATTATTATTTACTTTTTTTTTTTTTTTTTTTTTTTTTACTTAATATTTTTTTTTTCTCAATTTACAATCAAATTTTAATGAAACTACACAATGATGACTCTAAGACTTTGTAGATATTACATTTTCAATTTCAGTTAAACCATGATTATCTGTAAAGCTGCTTTGAAATGATGTGTGTTGTAAAAAGTGCTATACAAATAAAAATGACTTACATTTTTAAAATGTTAACATTGTGTTAATGTTATTAAAGTATTAAAAGTATAAAATATTGTGCCACCACTCCATACAAATCCAATAAACTTTTGATGAATTCTAGCCATTATTGGTTCAAAATGTTGCCACATACTGCTGATGAATAATGGATAAAAAAGTTTTCGTTGAAAAACCACTGTGAAAAAATTATTGTATTTTCTCTCAGGTTTGACATGTTATTGAAAACAAACAAATGTTTTCACTGTTTTGTTGAATAATGAAAAAATATATTCTTTATTAAAGGTGATTAAACTGAATGAATTTTGTCACTAAGCTAATACTGCGCTGTTATTTTCTTTATACATTGATTGCTTTTTTTATCATTTTCTTTATGCTCTGTTATTTGACATTTATATATTTATGTATTACAAAAATACACAAAAATATTACTCCTTGAAAATGCCAAAGGCTTTTTTAAATTTAAAAATAAATAAGATGAAACAGCAATACTTTTTCTTCAGTTGAATATAAAGATACAGTACATTGATATGAGATGATGGCAATTGTGTCTCCAAAATGTTGTCTCCAAAACGACAGACAAGTGTGTAAAAGTAGACCATACGATTTGTGCACTATATTTTAAACGTTATGAAGCCATTCACATTTGTGTGAAGAACAGACCGAAATGTTGTGTTTCCATGTTTTATGGGGACTTTCCATAGACATAATGGTTTTTATACTGTACAAACTAACCCTTACAGAAAACTTTCTGCATTTTACATTTTCAAAAAACATAATTTAGTATGACTTATAAGCTGTTTTCCTCATGGCGACCGGCAAAATGTCCCCACAAGGTAAAACATTTCGGGTTTTACTATCCTTATGGGGACATTTGGTCCCCACAAAGTGATAAATACACGTTCACACACACAGACACACACACACACACACACACTTGTTCCTAACATCTCTGGGAGACTGGTCATCAGAGTGTAATCCCATTGCCTTGTGTTGTAGATAAATTAGATTAATTTAGTTAAATTCATTTATGTGTGACTTGTGTGAGGATCAGGCCTGGTTTAAAAGGGCAGAGCCACAGGTGTAATTTTATTTCTGGAAGCAGGAAATAAGTGTGATTATGGACCCCCGCTTAAGTGATTGGGTCAGCGAGAGAGGGGATGTGTGTCTTTGTGAGGGTTTGATTGCCTTCCAAGCCAATTTGGCGGCACAGACATTTAGCGGTAAATAATACAGGAGGTAAGTCAGTGTGACGAGGAGGAGGACATTGCCGGGCTGTGATGATGCATGGCCGGCACTGTATCAGCTGATCAGAGGGAGAGCTGCATTGCATATGTGTCTGTGTTTGTTTGTAATGTCAAGTTAAGTTTGACATTAAAACTTGATGGTTACTTTTAAACATCTACCTGGGGCCAGAGGACTTGATGCTATCTGCCAGGGCAGAGAAGCAGTTGAGGACTGGGCGATAGCACATCCGGGAGCCGGTGAGCAAGTTCTTCTCTCTCTCTCTCCTCTCTCTCTCTGTGTTTGTCTCCGCTCACCCTTTCCCCCTCCTCATGCCTCCTTTCGTCTCTACCCCAGGTTCACAGGAGGCAGGGTGGACCACCAGCTGACAGAATGGCTGGAACGGCAGCATCTCCCTTCCAGAGATGGGGGCAGTTGGTCAGACTGGTGGTGTCCTGGCCTGAATCAGGTGGGGGAGGAGTGTGATGAGGAGGAGGGCATGGCCAGGCCATGATGATGCATGACTGGCACTGAATCAGCTGATCAGCAGGAGAGTGAGATAAAGGGGATCCGGAGGTGCAAGTTTGATGCACGCAGCCGCGGTGTATGTGTATCTGTGTTTGTTAATGCTTGTTTTATGTTATGTTTGACATTAAAGCTTTGTTTACAGTTCAGCCGCTTCCCGCCTACTCCTTGCCCGACCTTGAACAGTTACAGTCAGCTATCAGACACTTTCAAGATATCAGACACTTTCATGTGGAAAAGACAAAGCTTTGAATACCACAGGGTATCTGTCTGAAAAAAAAATAAAATAAATAAATATCTGGACTCATCTTAGGGGTGGGAATCAGCAGGGGCCATTACAATATTATATCGATATAGGGGTTTGCAATGTAATATAAATAATAGGCCTATTGCGATAAAAAATGTTTTATTTTTTTAATTTTTTTATTGTGATTATTTATATTTATAGTATTGCAAACAATATTAAAAACAAAGTATTAAAAACTTTGTAATACTATAATAAGTTTTCTCAGTTGTTTCTCATTCATCTTCACTGGACTTCGGTGCTTTGCCAACTTGATCACACTGGAATTTGACATGTTGCTTCAAAATGTTCATGTACCAAGAATCAATTCAATTTTGCTGAAATACTGACAAATGTCAGCCCTTTATTTTTGCATCATTTCAAACCTGTTGTCTCATGGTGCTACTGATAGCACATTGTGTGAGCAACCTCAAAGACATGGGTTATGGTCTTATGGAAACGAGGAAATAATCGCGTTCACATAAACAATGGTCAGCACAATTCTGAGGTTTTATTAATACTCTAAAATTAAAAGTTTACTCCACAGACGGTTAGGTTTAGGGTTGAGGTTTGAACTAGGAGTTAGAGTTAATAAAATATGCATTCCTGTTGACTGTATTACATCATTTACAACTAAAACAACTTTTCCTTTGGCAGTGCTCTGTGGACATTTCACCCTGAAAAAAGTATTAACACCCACTAGAAACTTCAGAGTAAAAAAAAATAGAGACATCAAGCAATAATGTCACTGACGGTGTGAACTGGGCTTTAGCTTCACATTCTTTAACACTTACTTTGAGTGGTGGTCAATATCTTTTCCCCTAAAGTATTAATGTGAAAAATGTAACTAAAAATAACATTTTTAGTAGTAGATTATTGGTACCTAGTTGTGAGGTAAAAAATTAATTGTAGAACTTTGAAATCTGCTTACATACCCACATTTAGTGTACATTCTTCCCCACAGGAGCTGAGACGTTATGTAAATCCCACTCTTGGCCTGTAGTGTAACTAATGAGCTTTAATGAAAAGACCCTGTTGTCCTTTAAATGTAACTGTACCAGTTCAGAGTGTTTAATATATAATTTGCACCATAGCAGGATTTTAATCTGCATCACTATGACAAATGATCCACAAGACTAAATGGGACTGACTATGTTGTACAAAGATACATCTCTATAATATGCAGATATATCTGTGCTCTGTGCAATGTGCATTCATCTCCACTGGCCCTCCTGCTATAATCAGCCAACAAGAAAATACAATAGGGTAGAATTGTGGGAATTCAGCATATATTTAGTAACAAGTAGAGCGATGCATCTGCCTGCTCAGCTAATGTAAATTAGAAAATATTTAGAAGAAGACAGAATGAAGGACAGAGGCATGCAAGAGTTGAAGAAAGTGTTTAAAATAAAGAACTAAATAAAGAAAAAAACTTTGCATAATTTCTTGTAAATTTCTTAGGTAAGAAAACTTCTGCTCCAAACTCTGTAAACTCTCCAAACATTCACTTCTATAAACTGCCATTTGAAACAGGTTATTCAATGAGAAGATAATAATAATTATAAAAATACATGGTGGGCTTGATTTTATCCATTAGTATTTGAATGGATTGTGAAAAGTCAAATTATATGAAGCCTGTTGATTAGAGGTAATGGGATTTGTAACATCAGCCGAAAAGAAAAGTTTGTTAAAGCACAGCATTTTGTTAAAAGACTATGACAAAATAGTAATGAAGCCAAAATTGAATTAATTGAACTGACTTTAAATGTGAACATGGGCACACAGAGACTCAGTAGTCCCTGTAATATGTGACATAAGATCATTAGAGGTCATGATATAACAGAGCAGTGCTAAAACACTTACTGAACAGCAAACCCTTAACACAATGCATTAAAGCAGAAACCCATGCCATCACAAGTGTTATGATTTCACAGACTGTAGCAAATATAAGCTCATATATTTTAACCCAGCAAGCTATGATTCTCCCCAGCAGACGAATTTAGTATGGGAGCAGGCCATGCCTTTTCTCTCTATGTTTTCTCTCCACAGAGTATTTAGTTTTTTGGCTGGGGCCATTTAACACTCATTATATGCGCTGGAGAAGGTGTTCTTTTCCTTTCCTATTCTTTCAGGGGGAAAAGACCCCGCGGAGACCACATCCTGCCCCATGGAGAGGTTAACATGTGGCAGATATATCACATGGGCTCACACTCACACATGGAAGGAGCACAGCGGTAGGTCCTGCCTCGAAGGGGAGGAGCTCAACAAACACAGCGACCGGGACAGAGAGGGCTCTGCCCAAGGGAGACGCGTGTCTAACGATATGGAGACAGTGGCACAGTAATGGCACCTGTGGAGCACTTACCCTAGTACAGGGCATGTTAGCACACGTAAAGGGTCTGACTACGAATTCCTCTGCCAAATTCATGAGCCAGAGGGCTAGGGAGGAAGGACATCCAGGGTTCACGGTTCATGAACTCGCATGGGAGAAGAAGCGCACGTCTTTGCCTCATGGAGGGGAAAGGCACTATACGCAAGCGATACACCCGGCCAGCTGGGCCGTATTCCCAAACTTATCTGTTTGTACCTGATAAAACACAGAACGAAACCACTCAACCTGTAGATTGTAAAATATTGTGAAGGTATTGGGTGTTGCCCAGCCCGCTGCTCTGCAGATGTCTGCTATAGAGGTGCCATTGGCCAGTGCCCACGAGCAAAGCACGCAGCGGACAAAGCAACGATGAGGCTGGGTCTGCCTCGTACAGGGGCAGCACCTGCAAGCTCACCGCATGATCCCTAAAGGGGATTGCGCACATAGCCTGGTCAGGGTCTCAGGAACATGTGAGAGTAACCCGAACTCTGGCACGTTTCACTGAGAGAGAATGCCTGCATGTACCCTACCCTTTTGATGAAAGTGAGCATGGTCAGGATGCTCAAATGGAGCTCCCAACGGAGAAGTCCCACAAGGGGAAGACACACGATCTGGGAGAATTCAACCTCGTAGTTCCGCTCAGGAACATGATGATCAAGTCATGCTTCACTAAATACTTACCGTCTACTGCATCATGGTGTGCCGATATGGCGGCTACATACACCTTCAAGGTGGAGGGGGACAGTCACACCTCCAACCTCTCCTGCAGGAAGAAAAGCACTGATCCGACTGCACATATCTGGGGGTCTTTGTGTCGGGAATAACACCCTTTAGCGAACAGACACCACTTCAAGGCAAACTGGCACCTCATAGAGGGAGCCCTGGCCTGAGTGATCGTGTCTACCACCACAGGCCACTTAGTTCTTCCGTGTCACGTCCAACTGCCGACAACCGGGCCGGCCTCGTAACCGTAGTTAGAAGGACCAGCGCGGGGGATGGCTGAAGTGGTTTTCCCCCCCGGAAGAAAGAAAGCCGCAACTGCAAGGTTGCCATGGTCATGTTTTCGCAATGAGAACGTGAACCATCAGCGAACTGCATGAGGCAGCGATCGTGGCCATCAGAGGTGGAGAGGTAACGACTGCATCCAGAAACTACGCAAAGAAGTAAGAAGGGCATCTTGAAAAAGATGTTCACGTCAATGTGTTTTGCTGTAATAGAGGAAAACATACTCTTTTGCTCAGAATAAATTTTTTAGCACTGTCGCAGCACCAAGGGGGATACTCTGCACTGATCGTGTAGAAGGAGAGAAAGCCACTGCAATGCACTGTATATCCAACAGCATTCACTTCTTGTTAAGAGGTGAATGGAATGCAGCAGAATTCAGCTCGCTGACACACAACCGCTCAGCTCTGAAGAAAAATCTGAATGAGTGGATGCATTCCAGCTTCTTTTAAACCCATATGCCCGGGGGAGTGGCATGCAAATTCCATTTGCCAACTCTCATTGACTCTCAATGTCTCATTGACATTGACATCGACACAATGTCAAGTGAGTGACAGAAGGGGAACTTCTCTCTACCCCTACTGTCAAAGTGTTACAGTAGAATCAAAATGAGGGCATTGTAGATCTGATGGAATGGTCTGCGATATCGACTCCATGCAGGTATACACCAGCCAAGTCAAGTCAAGTAATTTTAATTTGTATAGCGCTTTTCACAACACACATTGCTTCAAAGCAGCTTTACTGAAAATCATGCATTAACAAATAATTAAACTGTAATATCTATAAATTCTTAGAGAGATCATTGTGTAGTTTGATTAAATATGATTGTAAATTGAGTATAAAAATAAATATTTAAATAATGATTGTATTTAGAACCCCTGTGAGCAAGCTGAAAGTGACTGTGGCAAGGAACACAAAACTCCATAAGATGTTGGTTAATGGAGAAAAATAACCTTGGGAGAAACCAGGCTCACTGTGGGCGCCAGTTTCGCTCTAACTAACCAGAATGAATACAATGTTTAAGGGGCCTTTGTATCTCAGCAAGTAAAGACACTGACTACCACACCTGGAGTTGCAAGTTCGAATCCAGGGAGTGCTGAGTGACACCGGTCAGTCTTCCTAAGCAACCAATTGACCCGGTTGCTAGGGTGTAATCATGTTGGGTTAACCGCCTCATGGTCACTATAATGTGGTTCTCTGTCTCGGTGGGGCACGTGGTGAGTTGTCGGAGGGTGAGGATGCCGTGGAGAACAGCGTGAGCCTCCACAAAGATTAGGTCTCTGCGATAATGCGCTCAACAAGCCACATAATAAGATGCGCGGATTGATGGTTTCAGACGTGGAGGCAACTGAGATTTGTCATCCGCCACCCGGATTGAGGAGAGTCACTACGCCACCATGGGGACCTAAAGTGCTTTGGGGAAAGGGCATTCCAAATTGGGGAGAAAAAATGTCCAGTGTTTAATAAATTATATTTTTTATGAACTGTAAGATTAGTGACTAATGTCTTTGAAGTACATCTTGAATTAACTACAGAAGATCACATTGTCCTTTGTTAGTTTGCTGATGAAGGTTTTTGTTGGCAATTAAATGATGTATTCTATTTCAAGAGTGTAGTTCATCAATAGACAGGTGATGCAGGCAGAGATCAATGCAGTGCATCGCTGTTCAAGTATATCATGTCTTACAGTTGGAGTTGGCATCAGTTCATCCTCTGAAGTCCATCGTAAAAGACGGAAGCCACTGGTTGAAGTTTATTCCAGAATGAGGGTTAAATACATAAAGAGAAATTCTATTTATTGGTGAATTCCTAATACATAGCACCCACACTTATGAACAGAAGTAGAATGACATGTTATTTTTAAATGCTGTGCAAAGGCTTTGAACTTTATATCTACTGTTAGAAATACTGAGTTGTGGCCCATTGGCTAGTAACACAGAATTCTGCAGAATTTGAACATTCGCCATTCAAAGTTCTATATCCTGCACCATCTTGCATGTTTGTTTACCAAATGTGCTTCATTATTAAACAAAATTTGACAAAATTAGTGCAGGAAATGTGAAAAAAGCCAGCAGATTTTGTCTGGGTATGGCCATTGGCTAAATACTTTTGTCATGAATTTTTTTTTGATAATGTAAATGTTGTTCAATTCAGTATTGATTCTGTATGTTTGATTATACAACAGTTAGTTCTGGTACTCTTATGCCAGAAGATGGACTGCATTAAACCATATGAGTTGTATGGATTACCTGCACTGCTTTTATTTCCTTTTTGGAGCTTGGAAATGTTGGACCACATTGAATTGCATTATATAGGTATATTTGCATCATATCTCAATCAAAATATCTAAATAATATAAAGTCATATGAGTTTGACATTGCATAAGGTATAAATGATGAGAAAACTGTAATTTTTGGGTGAATTTTTCCTTTAAATAAGTGGGCCCTATATAAAAAGAAGAGAACTCACAGACACCTTCCTAAGAGATCACCTTCCTAAGAGATTCATGCACACACTGGTGTCAGGTGCTCATCATAGTTCCAGTGAATAGGCTTGGTGTCTTTATAGGGCTACAAATATCTTACAAAGCCACGAGCCAAATAGATCAATATTGTTGCTTTCGGAACCCACTCAGTTTAGCTCTTTTCATTGAGCCAGAATGAGAGAACATCGTCACTCACAAATGAATGGCAGTCTCTCTCTCAGGCTGCAAAGAAAGCAATAGAAAACCGAACAAAATAGATTAAAGGAGGAAAGAAGTGAAATGCAGTGAGAAATGAGACCAACAAATAGAAAAAAAGAGTGATAACAGAGAGATGGAAAAGACTAGAGGAGGGAACAAATTGCAACATATGAGGAAATATAGGGCTGTGTGTTCTTTCTCTTTGAGCTCAATCTATGGGTAACAGACAGATTGCTACAAACAATGGCTACGTCCACGCAGCAGCAGAATACGATTGTCAGTTCTGTTTGGAATGCTAATTATAGTTAAGATTGTACACAGTCCGGTTGTGATATACAATGAAAACTGCTTTCGTTAACAGAGGTGGTGACCTGAAATTTTACAAACAGAATTGGTTGACCTGTATTGTCATGCAAATCAATGACACATATACTTTGCTGTCAATCACTAATGTTAGGGTCTCTCTCAGGTTTTTAAAAATGGCAGAAAATAGATAAAGATAGTATGTGGACAGAGAGTGAGACAAAACCCACAAATAATAATAATAGTAATAACCTGCTTCACCTCTGCAATGAATGTCCTCTTCTTATGACATCATCAAGCCCTGCCTACCAACCACTTGTCGTGAGATGGGTTTAGCATGACAGAGCTCCAAAAAGGGATGGAAGCTCCAAACTGCCAGCAAAGATATAAGGATCCCCATACCTAACCCTTTTGCTAACCCCCTTTTGGAGTTGGTGCAACCCTATTTTGAAGTAATCCCGCCCCTTCCTGCCCCTTTTTACATGTCCTTCAATTTGTATAAAATTAACCAGAAATGTATTTACAGTAAATACACATACAATAAAAAAAGTCAAGTAAATTATGCTATAACAGAAAATTATGCTGGAATGTCTATAATGTCTTAAAAGTCTGCATTGTACTTTTTTAAATGAATAATATTGATTGAAAATCATGAATGAGTGAACAAGCCAAATTTGACAAGCAAGTAGCACAGTAAATAAACATTTAAATATGCAATTCTTTCAAGTCAAGTTTTGTGTCACAATCTTTCAAAAGTAGGTGCAAAGTTAATATAAATTTCCACCAACAAGTTGTGTTTTTTCACACTAAATACGAAACTGACATGCAGCCAATAACAGCCGATTAGATTTGGCCATTACATGACACATAACCTTAAATTCCTCCACCTTGAAAAGTTGTCCCAACTTTAATTAATTATTTTGACTTAATATAACAAAATGGTTTATTTTTAAATTTTTGCAAATTTCACATTGTCTATGATAACAACAGCATTCCACAGATATGGTCGGTAAAGCCCTTAAATTGAGAATACCCTCAAACTATTCCTTTAAGAACAACAACACACTTGTAACACACACTTAAAATACAATACTGCTGCACTAAGGATTCCAAAATCTTCTGAGGTTCATTTGCACAGTGGAAACATGGCTGTTTCAGAACAGTATGGTTTCACACCTCAGTAATGTTAATGCTAATCCTCAAACTGACCTCCTAACGCACTGGAGTGTTTGGGGCGCATGGGAAATGGAAGAGAAGAAATGTAGAGGAATAAAACTTGTAATCCAGTAACAGGATTAAGCACTGCAGAGAATCCAAACACACAAGAAGATGGAAGGGTGGGAGGCCTGACATTTGGGGATATTAATGTTTAAAGAGCATTGCAGAAAATCCAGCAAGAAGCGTGAATCAGGCATAACCGATAGCATTTATGGTGTCTTCCCAGCAAATATCCAAAGTCTATTTAAAGTGTTCATTGAGGACAACAACGGATTCAGAGATGTTTAATAATACACTTTTCAATTGTCCTTTTATGGTCCATATAGCTAAGTTATCATCCTCTTTATTAACAAAGGGTTGTTTGAGGATTTGACCTCTGCACAAGAATATGAAGCCTAATCAAGAAGGAGAACAATGATTTTTGGAGTTTGCCCTGCTTTTATCCCTTTATGAGAGTCATACTACTCTCATTTGCGGCAAACAAAAAGCACATTTAAGTCCAGAAGTCAGGATCAATATTTAAATTCAATCATCTTATCCTAGCCTTAAGAAGGACCACCACTGAAGAACAGCATCACTGCATAACTAGGGGAAATAATCAATGCAATGTCAAACTTTAAATTGACATGCACGGCTAATATTTTCAATTGTACAATGACAGAGAACCAACTGAAATAATCATCTAAAACGTCTAAAGCATGATATTACAATCGTACTATAGCAGCCCAGCAGGAAGGCTTGTCATCTGGCGGAGGCACTGATATTATAGCTGTCACTAAAGGTATAGTTTAACAGATCAGTTTGTCAAATTGTTGTGGCATGTCAATAAAGGTTGTCTGGAAAATTGCACATCAATAAGACACATCAAAAGATTATAGCTCACAATGTGTTTCGCACAGCAGGCAGAAACGATTCTCAAAATAACATGAAATACCAGACAAAACTTTGTTTGGATTGCATGTTGATTGCTTTAAACCATATTCTGTGTTAAAGACACTTTCAAATGGTTGTTGCCTGTTGTTGCTTGTTTTTGTGGTTATGTGTCCAGAATGTATTCTGTGCAGTGGATTGGCAAATGATGTAGTGAATAGATAGATGATCACACCCACCCACCCTTCCACCCACCCACTCACTCACTCACTCAAGTTTTAACGTTAAACACAAGTTTTAACGTTAGTGTTGGCATTTCACAGGGCAGCTGTGGCTCAGGTGGTACAGTGGGTCAGCCACTAATCGCAGGGTTGGCGGTTCGACATGCTGAAGTGTCCTTGGGCAAGACACTGAACTCCAAGTTGCTCCCAATGGCAGACTAGTGCCTTGCATGGCAGCTCTGCCCCCATTGGTGTGTGAATGTGAATGAGACACAGTGTAAAGTGCTTTGGTAACCTCTAAGGTTAAAAAAGGCACTATATAAGCACACATCCTTGATTATCTATTGATTTATATGAGTATATCTGTTTACTTTTGCTTTTTGCAATTAAATTGGTGTTCTCAACACTAGCTACTGAGAGCTGTGCCCACCGATACAGCTCCACATGAAAGTGTGCATTGAAATGTTAGACTAAACAAGACAAGTGTCACATGCACTCTCTCTCTCTCTCTCTCTCTCTCTCTCTCTCTCTCTCTCTCTCAGTGGCATTTGAAGTGTATGTGCCTGCTGGGTGGAAGGTAGGGGGATAAATGAAGCAGAGATGGATCTGGTGACAAGGCCAAAAAATATATCCATTTACCACTTCTATTTATCACCCAGTGAGCCATGGAAACCCGCGGAGATTAGAGACGTAGACACTGACACACACATCACAGTGCAGACACACAAACACACGTACAGCACAGCAGATGTGCAGTGAGCACTTCTTGTAAGGTAGACCAGGGAACATTCCAAGTACACAGCATGTAAAGGCAGAGCTTCAGTGACGATCACCATCCACATTCAGGTGGGTGGGTATGCACTTGTTAACAAATGAAAAGCTTCTCTCTAGAAACAGTGGGGGTTAATTAGCTATCTCAGCCGATCACTGATAAATTGTTTTAGGGCATGAGTGAGATTTAATCTGTTTCTCATGAAAAGCTTGAACTGCTTCATGGGGAGTTTAAAGGGTCATTTAGATAAAGGGTACAACTCAGTCAAGAAGGGCTGTGCTGAGAATACATTCTCAGAGCTGAGAATAAATTCCAAAATTTATTCTAAGTGATGGATTCAGAGGCATGAACATGCAGAGACCTACAGAGAGAACAAGATAAGTTCAGACATATCGGCATATCTTGAGACTAAACTTCACT
Organism: Moxostoma hubbsi; assembly: GCA_032164185.1. Classification (NCBI taxonomy): domain Eukaryota; kingdom Metazoa; phylum Chordata; class Actinopteri; order Cypriniformes; family Catostomidae; genus Moxostoma; species Moxostoma hubbsi. Next base: position 10,506,508 of record JAVLUX010000011.1, on the reverse strand, counting down.
GTAGTAAAACGTTTATCTGTTTAGTTCCAAAATAATCAGTTATGGTCTTCTCTCAAAATGACGCACATAACAACATAATTACGACTTAAGAAACTCATAAGAATGCAAAACATGCACAAAACATGCCTAGAAGTTGAGCATCATACTTCTGAAAAGCTCAAACATTTTTAAATAATTACCTCCTACCTGATCTCATAGAATCACATTACTATACATGCATTGCTTAATGGTTTTTACGTGGCATGTACAGTATCTCTGCAGTTTTCTGGTAAAATGAACACTAGAGATGCTAATACATCAATTACTTTTTTTTCCCCTTTCACACAAATCACACATAAAAGGGTATATTATCAGTTCATAAACACTTTTCACCCTGATCCTCACGCAATGCTATCTTATCACATCTAAACACTTTTACAATAGCGCATGTAAAGTGATACATTATAACATTGCATTACATAACTGGTGAGCAGGGCGGGCCGAGCGGCATCTGAGCCGAGCGAGGCCGGGAAGACAAGTGGTGAATGAGGTCCACCTGTGTTTCACACCGGTCTTGCATTCCAGAGAGGGGAGATGGGAGTATTTAAGGAGAAGAGACAGTGGCAAGAGGAGAGAGAGAGATGCACGAAGCCTGTTTGTGTGTGTGTCTTTTTATGTTCAGACGTAGCTGGCTGAAAAAAAGTGTGTGCTTTTATTTTGTTACACACTGATTGTGTTTATTAAATGTCTACATGTTGTTCAAGCCGTTCACAGCTTCCTCCTTTGCCATCTTTGAATTGCTACACTGGTGCTGAAACCTGGAAAGGAGGAAGGATGCGCAATCAAGGAGTCCTCGCTGCTGACTGAGTATTGTGATGCCGAGGGAGTGCTCGATCCGGTGGCGCTGGAGCTCTGCATCAACCGGCAACCGAAAGGGATGGCTAAGGGGGTCCACTGCCATCGCCTGGCATCGCGGATGGAAGCAGTACAGCGAGCTGAAGGCCAGTCGACGGTTGAGCCCAGATGATGGTGAGCCCATCTCTCTCTCCTTTCTCCTCACTCTGCTTCCTCCTCTCTCTCTCTCTCTCTCTCTCGCTCTGAATTCTCCCCCTCCCCATGGTTTTCACCATTACTCCGATCTGTATGTCAAATAATGTGCACCACGCATGGAATGGAGTTATTGTGCACATGAAGCAATGCACTACAATGTGAAAGTAATAATAAAAAAAAGCCATTATATTAGCTTTACCTTACAGAGTTTTTTGTAGGGATGGATGAAACCACTTATTTTCTTTTCGATACAATACCAAGTACTTTTGGCCCATCATTACTGATACCTCTATTAAATTGAATTATATATACACATATATGGGCACAAACAGAAAATTATTAGACTGCTTTGTTTACCCTTTAAAAATTAATCCACAAATAAAACCTCAAAATTAACCATAGACATTATTATATGCTACTATTACTAAAACCAAGTTACCATATGGATACTACAGTAATTCTGTAGTAAAACCATGGTTAATCAAAACCTTGGTTAATGCCAAAAAGAAAAGAAAAATATAGTTACTTCAGTCGTTGTTAATACAATATTACTACAGTAAATCCATGATTAGTTTTCATAATGGTATCATTTATTAACGAGGATTAAAGCTCATTATACATTTTTTAACAACTCTGAATTTAAAGAAGCATGTAAAATTGTCACACAAGCCCATTATTATACATGTCACATCTAGGTTTTTCATTACTTAGAGTGAATAACTCCAGATGCTCTTTTTCTGTCATTACATCAGTAAAGCAATGCTCCCTCTTTGAACGAGCACTATGACTGAAAGGGTGAGTGCTGTGTATTTTATCATTTCTGCACATCAAGATGAGTGGAAGAAAATAATAGTACTGTTGCCAAGCAACAATTTGCTCACATAATTAATTTTTTTTCCACTGCAAAGCTTATGAGATGCACTAATATTCAGGTAATCTAAATAATAAGATCACTACTTTTATGTGAGGATCGGTATTCTTGATACCACATCAGAATCGGAATTATAGATACTTTAGTATAGATCCGTCCATCCCTAGTTTTTTGAAAATTCAATCTATAATGGGGTCCTTGTGAGCATGTTGGAGCCAAGCACATCTGCCTATATCAACTGTAGGTCAGGCCGGTACTTGCGCAGCAATGGGCCGGCCCAAATTATCCAGCGGCCAACTGGGAAAACACCCAGAATTCCTGACGGTCAGTCCGCCTTTGGCCGGGGTCCTGGAGACAACACCTAAGTCGACAGTGTCATAGAAGCACCAGAAAATTACGTGGCTGCTTCAGCATCTGACAATTGCTTTTAATGATATTATCGGTTAGATTCAAGTTTAATTTTTAGGGCAGGGAGGTAGATTTTGTTGATGTTAAACTGACTAGAGCATTAACCTTAAAAGCCTTATCTTTTTGGAAGAAAATGTAACTCACTTTTAGCGCACAGTGGACATTTCACATTGGAACAGGAATGTACAGTGCATCCAGAAAATATTCACAACACTTCACTTTTTCCACATTTTGTTATGTTACAGCCTTATTCCAAAATGGATTAAATTCATTATTTTCCTCTAAATTCTACAAACAATACCCCATAATGACAATGTGAAAGAAGTTTGTTTGAAATCTTTGCAAATATATTAAAAAGAAAAAAAAAAAAATCACATGTACATAAGTATTCACAGCCTTTGCCATGACACTCAAAATTGAACTCAGGTGCATCCTGTTTCCACTGATCATCCTTGAGATGTTTCTACAACTTGATTGGAGTCCACCTGTGGTAAATTCAGTTGATTGGACATTATTTGGAAAGGCACATACCTGTTTATATAAGGTCCCACAGTTAACAGTGCATGTCTGAGCACAAGACAAGCCATGAAGTCCAAGGAATTGTCTGTAGACCTCCAAGACAGGATTGTATCGAGGCACAGATCTGGTGAAGGGTACGGAAATATTTCTGCAGCATTGAAGGTCCCAATGAGCACAGTGGCCTCCATCATCCATAAATGGAAGAAGTTTGGAACCACCAGGACTCTTCCTAGAGCTGGCCACCCGGCCAAACTGAGCGATCAGGGGAGAAGGGCTTTAGTCAGGGAGGTGACCAAGAACCAGATGGTCACTCTGACAGAGCTCCAGCATTTCTCTGTGGAGAGAGGAGAACCTTCCAGAAAAACAACCATCTCTGCAGCACTCCACAAATCAGGCCTGTATTGTAGAGTGGCCAGACAGAAGCCACTCCTCAGTAAAAAAGCACATGACAGCCTGCGTGGAGTTTGCCAAAAGGCACCTGAAGGACTCTCAGACCATGAGAAAAAATGGACTGAATGGCAAGCGTCATGTCTGGAGGAAACCAGGCACCACTCATCACCTGGCCATTACCATCCCTACAGTGAAGCATGGTGGTGGCAGCATAATGCTGTGGAGATGTTTTTCAGTGGCAGGAACTGGGAGACTAGTCAGGATTGAGGAAAAGATGAATGCAGCAATGTACAGAGACATCCTTGATGAAAACCTGCTCCAGAGCGTTCTGGACCTCAGACTGGGGCGAAGGTTCATCTACCAACAGGACAACGACCCTAAGCACACAGCCAAGATAGCAAAGGAGTGTTTATGGGAAAACTCTGTGAATGTCCTTGAGTGGCCCAGCCAGAGCCCAGACTTGAACCCGATTGAACATCTCTGGAGAGAACCCTAAAATGGCTGTGCACCGACACTCCCCATCCAACAAAGTATTGAGCAAAGGCTGTGAATACTTATGTACATGTGATTATTTTATTTTTTTATTTTTAATAAATTTGAAAAGATTTCAAATAAACTTCTTTCATGTTGTCATTATGGGGTATTCTTTGTAGAATTTTGAGAAAAATTCTGAATTTAATAAATTTTGGATTAAGGCTGTAATTTAACAAAATAAGGAAAAAGTAAGTGCTGTGAATACTCTCTGTAGGCACTGTATGTAAAGAGCCACAGCATTCTTTTGTCTTTCATGGGATCAAGCTCAATATCTAATTCTTAATTTACAAGTAGCCTAATAGGAGTTTAGGTTACTACTGTATGTGTAAATTTACAAAACTAAATTGGTAACACTTTATTTTAGGAATCAGAAATTAGACAGAAATTAATGACTAATAATTTGACTTGTAAGGGACTATTTACTGACTTGTTTAGAATTATAAGGTATTTATTAAGCCTTTGTTTGTTGATTTCTTACCGTTGCCAAATAGCCTCTTTACATTTGTATACCAATAGCTTGTAAACTGCAAAATACCTCAATAAGGTGCAACTTATAAGTATAAAATAAATATAAAAGGCAGAGATTTTTTGCTTTGTGTAAATGGCAACAAAAAGCATCCTCTTTGCACTGAGGGCAAATAGTGTTAGATGCTATTTGCACCCCTAATTAAATACTACCGTACAGTATAGGGGCATCACTGCAGCATGTTTATTGTGTTTATTTAGAGTCCCACAAACACCTTACACCAACCCTTAGCCCTAAATCTAACCCCGATTTTCCCAGCTTTGTTGAAATACTATACAGTATGCATTCTATATCTTTTCATACTTATAAGCCACACATTCGCACAGAGTACTGAGAACCTAAAAAGGATGCATTCTGCATCTTACTAGCTATTGATATGCTTTGTTTTTAGCTAATAAATTCATTGTCATGACAAAAGAATATATAAATGAGCTATAAAGCAAGAATAAGATATCAGCCAATAAAGGCTTAATAAATACTTTATAGGCTACTGTAATGCCAAACAAGTCCATAACTAGTCACTTACAAGTATAATTATTAATCGCAAATTACTGTCTAATTTCTGGTCCCCAAACTAATGTGTTACCACAAATGCTTGTCATGAAAACTGTGAAATCAGTAAAGCACAAATATATGTATTAGTATACAAATATTAGTACTCTGTCCCTGTCTCAAACAGTATCAAATGCAAAGGGTTTAGAGATCATTTGCGCATAAAATTGCATATACAAAATTCCACATATTTATATATTATATTGTGAGCTCACAAAACAGTGTATGTATTTGTAGATATTTTAATGCATGCATTTGAGGGAGATTTACATATGTGGATCTTGGTCGAGCATATGTTAACTCCATATGTGAATTGATGCGTGCAATTGTTTAAGATTCTGACACTGATTTAATTGCCTCCATTCTATCCAACAGTTTAACTATACCTCTGTGCACATTATGCAAATCTAACATTTGCCGCAGCACCCTAAGCAACCCTTACTTCCCATGGCATTGTATACTTAAAAACCTAGCAATTTCAGCTGTTGATTTACAGTACAATTACAATTCCCATTCTGTTTCTTAAAGCTCTCTAACGGCCAATCTTCCAGGAGCTTCCTGGCCAACCTCCAGTCCCCTAAGCCTGACACATCACTGACAGCAGATGTTCCCCGTCTGTCGCTCACTTCGATGTCGTGTCGAAGAAGCGACACTAGGGGTCTCTCTTGAGCGCCGAATATGCCTCTGATCTATGAAAAAAGGCCAATGAGAGTTGGCGAACAGTATTTGCATACCCGACCCGGATACGGATATAAAGGCGAGGGAAATACGCTCTTTATTCAGTAATTTTCTTCGGAGCCGATGGTCGTGTATGCAGCCAGCTGCGAGTGACACAACTGTTTCCTGCTTCTATCCTCTGACGCTCTGATTTGCTGTTGGATCTACAGCGCACTTCAGCGGCTTTTCTCTTCTCTGCACGCCGTGCAGTTTGCCCCTGGGTGCTTCGACAGTGCAGAGTTAAAAGAGTTTCCTATAATGAGTAATTTTGCCTTTAAAAGAGTTTAATTCTCTGAAAGAGCAATACACAGCAGCGTTGAACATCCTTTTCAGGACGCGTCTTTTTAAAGATGCCATTCAACCCCTGTGTAGTTCCTGGATGCGGTAGAGTGCTCTCCACTTCAGACGGCCACAGGCGCTGTCTCGTGTGTCTGGGCGCCGATCACACTGAGGCAGCGTTTGTGGATGGTTCATGCTCTCACCACTGCCCCAGGCTGCCCCTACTGGAATAGGTGCTCCACAGATCAGGCCTCCTACGCGGACTACTCCTGTGTGTACTTCCGTGTAAGACCCCCTTCCCACGATGCGGTAAGGGCCCCGGCTGCTCTTGCTCTATGCCGAGAAAACATAGAGAGAAAAGAGGCCCATCCAGGCTTAGCCCGTTCCCTAGTTGGAAGCATCGCTTTGTTCCCCTCTAGGGTAACCAAAAGTATTCCGCCGACTTTTTTTGGGGGCATTGGGGAAGGGTACGTGCAGTCTGAAACATAGTTGGTCACTTGTGCACGTGAAATACTTGCCCGCTTCTGTGTCAGCAGCAGCACACGTACACAGCTCAGCACATGGCGTGATTTGAAGTGGTCGCTTCTTCGCCACAACGTCAAAGTGAGCGACAGACGGGGAACGTCTCGGTTACGTATGTAACCTCCGTTCCCTGATGGAGGGAACTAGACGTTGTGTCTTCCCGGCCACGTCACTGAACAGAGCCGCTGAGGTGGCCAGAACACTCCCGGCTCCTCAGAAAAATCCTGAATGAACGAGCGTATTTCCCTCGCCTTTATATCCGTATCCGGGTGCGGGGTATGTAAATACTGTTCACCAACTCTCGTTGGCCTTTTTTCATAGATCAGTGGCATATTCGGTGCTCAAGAGAGACCCCTAGTGTTGCTTCTTCGACACGATGTCTCGTTCCCTCCATCAGGGAACAGAGGTTACATACGTAACCAAGATGTTTTCACCACATTTTTACTAATAAGGTTACAGCCATCAGTAATGCATTCTCAGCACCACACCCTGTCAAACACCCATCTTCTGTATGCAACTCTTCTGTCTCTAGGTTCTCTCCTCTGACTGACACCGAGGTCTCTAAACTCCTCCTCTCCAACTACCCCACCACCTGTTCCCTTGACCCCATTCCTTCTTACCATCTCTAGGCCATCTCTCTGTCCATCCTACCTGCACTCACATACATAATTAACACATCTCTACTTACAGGCCCTTTTCCCACTACATTTAAACAGGCTCGAGTAACTCCACTGTAGAAGAAACTTGCACTTAACCCCACACAAGTAGAAAACTACAGACCAGTCTCTCTCATCCCATTCATGGCAAATTGTTTGAAAGGGCAGTTTTCAATAAAATCTCTGCATATCTCTCACAGAACAAGCTGCTGAATGACAATCAGTCAGGCTTCAAAAGCGGACACTCCACCAAACTGCACTGCTGTCTGTCACTGTGTCACTGAGACAGGTGAAAGCTGAATCCAGATCATCCGTCCTGATTATGCTGGACATTTCTGCAGCCTTTGACACAGTCAACCATCAGATCCCCACACACTCTTCGCTGGACATCACAGGAACTGTACTTGACTGTTTTAATTCCTAACTCTCAGGTAGACACTTCAAGGTAGCCTGGATAGGTGAGGTGTCCAAGCCAGATCAGCTACTTACTGGGGTACCTCAGGGTTCAGTGCTTCTTTATATACACAACATCATTGGGACCCATCATTTAGGCACATGGTTTCTCTTACCAACTCTACTTGTCTTTACAGCCCGACACCACAGTGACTGATCAAATCTCTGCCTGCCAAGCAGACATCTCAGCCTGGATGAAGGAACACCACCCTTCAACTTAACCCAGCCAAGACCGGACTCCTTGTCTTTCCAGCCAACCCTGCTGTTGAACACAACATCACCGTGCAGCTGGGTACAACTATAGCAACGACTTCCAAAATGGTCAGAAACCTAGGGATAACCATAGATATCAAACTAAATTTCACAGATCACATCTCAAAGACTGCAAGATTATGTAGATTTACACTACAATATCAGGAAGATAAGACTCTTATTCTCTGAACATGGCACACAACTTCTTGTTCAGTCACTTGTCATAACTAGACTTGACAACTGTAATGCTCTCATTGTAGGCCTCCCTGCAAGTGCAAATAGACCCCTGCAAATGATCCAGAAAGCAGCAGCACGTCTGGTATTTAATGAACCAAAGAGAGCGTATGTTACACCACTCCTTGTCTCTCTTCACTGGCTGCCGGTTGATGCACGTATAAATTCAAGGCTCGGATGCTGGCATACAGAACAGTCACTAGGTCTGCTCCATCCATCCATGCATCCATCCATCAACCGCTTATCCTGTGTACAGGGTCACAGGGGGCTGGAGCCTATCCCAGCTAACATTGGGCAAAAGGCAGGGTACACCCTGGACAGGTCACCAGTTCATCGCAGGGCCACACATAGACAGACACACACTCACATCCACACCTAGGGCAATTTTTTGGAGACACCAATTAACCTAGCCTGCATGTCTTTGGATGGTGGGAGGAAGCCGGAGCACCCGGAGAGAACCCACACAGACACGGGGAGAACATGCAAACTCCACACAGAAAGGCCGGGGCAACCGGGGTTTGAACCCATGACCTTCTTGCTGTGAGGCGACAGTGCTATCCGCTGCGCCACCGTGCCTTAGGTCTGCTCCAGCATACCTAGCTATGTGCCCACTGGAAGCCTGCGGTCGGCGAATGAACTTTCAATTGTTGTACCAACACAAAGAGGCACCAAAACACTTTCGGTGTTTTTGAGACTTTTGGCTTCATCATACCACATTGGTGGAATGACCTTCCCAACTCCATCCATAAAGCTGACTCACTTTCTGTCTTCAGAAAACGGCTAAAAACACATCTTTTCCATGAGCACTTAACTAGTCACTAAAAAAAACAAAATCTCGTTGCACTTGAATCTGTTTTAAATGTTACTAATCTGATGCTAGTGAAACTTTGTAATATAGCACTTTTCGTACCACTTTCTCCTTAATATGATTCGCTTATGTTTTCCTCTTTTGTAAGACAATTTGGATAAAAGCATCTGCCAAAGGAGTAAATGTAAACGCAAATGTAAGCCAGATGCATTTTTAATTAATACTGCTCTCATCCCCTCTATCTACTGGGTGCTTGTTTATTCTGATATTCCAAAGAGAGTCACAAATGAGCTCCTGGATAGACAGGCCACACTGGCCTTCAAAGGTGAGATAGAAATTAAGTCAATGATGCATTCCCCTTCACTGGAGGCATGCAGTGCCAGCAGTCCCCCCCCCCCCCCCCCCCTTAAAGCATCTGAGCAGCATGAGAGCGCAGAGGATTAGAAGTACACAGTGGATGAATGGCTCCATGTGCGACTGTGTGCGACCGGCTGTGGCCCACGGTGGTCCATTTGCTTAGAGAGGATAGGAATGCATACCCTTACACACACATACACCTGACAAGCACTCTTCAGACTTCTAGGGAGTTATCATAAGCACCAGTGTACCAGCGAACATGACCTTGACGTAATGGCTTGAGGGAATTGATACATTAGTGCCGAGAAAAGTGACGTGCGTTCTTCTATTTTCTAATCTCCAGTAATACAGCCTTGCAGAGGCAAAAAGAAGAGTATACGGGAAACAGAATGCATAATGTCATAAATCAAAGGGATCAGGGCCCAAATACAAATGAGGGAATGCATTGACACCATGTGTGAAAAAGAGAAGTAGACATATACTGATAAATGAGAAAAGGGCAGCAAAAGAAGGATAGAATCAAAGGTCAGAAGTTCAGAGATAACTCGCTGCACAAGGCTGAGCTGAATTTGCTTAGTGTGAAAATTCACACTCAAACAGTTTGGGTAGCTATCAGTTTCTAAACAAAGATGTCAAGACCAGAAACTAGATTTTTTGCATTTACTTAAGGAAATAGCAGGGCTTGCAAGGCAGCAAAAGAATAGTGTTTATGTTTTAGGTTAGTTTGAGTTTTAGCCACCTTAATAATGTCATGATATTCTGCACACTTCTTGTTTTCATTCGGCTGTGCATGACAATAACCACATTACTCAGTCACTGTGCAGAGTAAAGAAGGCTATAGACCATTTCAAGACAGTTTAAGGAAGTGACGTCTTATTGTTCCTTTAACACTTCCTGCTCAGAATGCATTACAAATTAGATAAATAACCCTTTGAAGGGCACTTTGAAGAGAGAACAGTAATGATAGTCATGCTGTAAGATTGCGTCAAACAGCGTTTCCAATGAAAATTAATTGAAAAGTGAGTTCGTGACCCGTATATTTGAGCCCCATACCTTTTACCCTTTCAAAGCTCTCACAGTGAATGTTAAAGTCTTAGAAGTGCAAAGGGATGACTACTTCTAAATAGATTGCACCCTCATTCAAAACAACACCGTGAGGCACTTAATTCAAAGTGACTTTAACACGATTACTAAGCTCCTCCGAAAGACATTTACTTTTACATTTAGTCATTTAGCAGATGCTTTTATCCAGAACAGAGACAATAAATGTATTTTAGTAATTAAAAAATAAATCCTTACCTTAACCACAGGTCACACAGACAGCGTGAAAGCCTTCATTGATTATAGCCAGAGAATATTTAGTAGAAACAGGTCACTTCTATTAAAATTAATGGGGGAAATTGGAATGCCCATCAGTCATTTGCCACATGTGTACTCCAATCAAAGTGTAGAAACATATCAAAGATGATCCAGAGAAATTGGATGCACCTGAGCTAAATTTCAAGTGTCATAGCAAAGGTATGAATACTTACAGTATATCAATGTGATATTTAGTTTTTTCTTTTTAATACATTTGCAAAGTTATCAAAAATAAGTTTTTTGCTTTGACATTATGGGGTATGGATTGTAGATTGATGTGAAAAAAATAAAAAAGCATTTTAGAATAAGCCTGCAACATAACAAAATGTGAAAAAATTAAGGGGTCAAAATACTTTCTGAATGCACTGTATGGCTTGTTTTTTCTTTTCTTTGTATCAAAGCTCTCATTTCTCTATACTGCATCCCTCCCTCTATCCCTTGAGGGACCAGTTAGCAGCTGGGACTTGGCAGCCATTCACTCTCCCACACAAAGACCCCACAGCACTGCCACCCACGCCAAGGTCACCCACACCTGAGATTGTAAAAAGCCAGCACTCATCACTATGAACCTTTCTTCTCCAGGTCAGCAGTGTCACAGATGCATTTCAAAATTACTATCTGCTCCCTAACCAGTTCCGATGCTCTCCGGATTACTCTTAGCATCAGCTGCATTGAGACAGGGTTTGGCTAAAACAGTTGAGAGCCTTAAATCTATCGACTCTTTTCCAAAATGAGCCTGTCCCTTTGCAGTGGTTCGTCCATATATAGAGGGCAAGCAGATTGACTCAATGATTTTTGGATGACTCTGGCCTTTCATAACAAATTAACCACCCACACAACAGGCTTAGCTTTAGACTAAACACCTGCACAGTCAGCAAGGTAAAGACCATGACAATTACTAAGCACATCTACTCCAGAGGGCCACTCAAATGATAACAGAAAAATTGCTGATGTTTTTGTAAAAGCTCTTGTTCTTATCCAAGTCAATATGCAGAAAAACACAGCTATAACAATATGTCATCTGATTAAAAAACTCAAACTAATAGCAAAACATTGGCTGAGGGCCACACTCTCCAAAGCAGGCCCTACAAACTTGAATAAAATCCAAAAGCAGATGGCCTACTTCACACCAACGCACTGATCCTGTTACCAGTCCTTATGCAGGCGGAACTGGCCTGCTCCCATCACTCACCTACACAGTAACCTCTTGCAAGGGGTCGTTCCTCACATCCAGACTCACACCTAATCACTTCCAATCTTTGTGTGCGGTCTCCCATCGCGCCTGGCCTCCTCCGAGGATCAAGTTCTCCCACAGGGCAATAGCACAAATGCACAGTTGAAACACTCTGGCATAAAAGTGTCCCTTAGTTGAAAAGGAGTTACTTGAGAAAAAGCTGGCCAAAGGATGCCTATTTCAACTACTCAAAAGGGTGGGCAATCAAATTCCCTTATTAGATCTTAGATCTAATTAGATCTGGAACACAAAAGAAGATGTTTGGAAGAATAGCCTCAATTCATCATTCACTTTCATTTTTTGGAAAAAAGTGAATGGTGACTGAGGATAACATTCTGCCTAACTTCTCCTTTTGTGTTCCATGGAGGAAAGAATGTCTGTTTGGAACAACATAAGATTGAGTAAATGATGACAAAGTTTTCATTTTTGGGTAAATTCTCTCTTAAAACAGTTTTACACAGAAAGCACTCATGAATGTTTCAGTCAAAGAGATTTAATCTAAATCAATCAGATGGCAGTTTTAAAATGATGGACAGGGTGGATTTGGCCCACATTCCACCGGTTGAAGAGCACTGTCATAGAGGGACAGCGGTAGAGTTGGACCAGCATTGTTCTTAAGACATTCTCTAATCCATTTACCTCTATGTGATCTTAGAGTGAAATAGCATTTATGACCGAGCAGTAATCAGTGTAAGATCATTTCACAACCTTAAACGGCCCCTCTGAGCCACCACTAACATACATTATCAGTTGTATCCTCACCTGCCAACCAAATCGCCACCAAAGCTTCAGGTCTGTACAGTATGGTGGTTTTCAACCAAGTTTTTAGAAAGCCATATATGAAAAACTATTATGCATGGGGCTGAATGTAGTAAAAAAAGATTTCTCCATGCATACTTGATTAAATCTTATTTTGTTTCACCTTCACAAATGTCTTCATTGACCGATGTTTTAGTCTTCCTTTATAAAGACCCATATGGAGATTTTTATACCAAAACACGCAAATGGATCTCTAATGTAGTCAGAGCATCGCAAGTTGCCCAAGTAATTCATCCAACACATCAGTCTTTCCCTCTGGAGTCTGTAATATGACTTTAATCACTTTAACTACCATTTTAGCAGACAAAAATTGAAATTCACTTGCTTTGTAAAAAAAATCCCCCTCTGTATCTGTGAAATTAGGGAACAATCAAATCAAGCTCAAATGAATACTCAAGTAAGCTATTGCCTCCTGCTATAATGTCTTCATTAATTTACCATGAATGGCTCAGTCACATCTGAGAGACAATGAAGAAAACTAGGGAAAAACTTCAGAGAGGAGGGGACTGAAACAAGGATGGAACAAGAGTGATATGTATCAACTACTGAAGCGTTTTTCTTTCAAAACCTCAGTCATGTAGAGAACAATACAAACTCATGCATTAAATCATACTGACGATCTTGCAAACTCCTCTTAGAATTTCGTTAAAAATATGCCCATACGTTTTCAGACTTTGCTATTTAATTACTCCCATAGGAATGGGAAAACACATATGATATCTGTAATATCTCCTTGTTTGCCTCCTAGACAGCAATGAAATGGAGAGCAAATGGACACTTTTGTCTCCAGCTTCACAGATGCTTTCCTGAGAAGCAATCATGCATTTATCCTCTTGAGTTCCATATCTTAATGTCACAAACTATGGTCAGATTTGCAGTGATAACAATGTTTGCAATCAAGTGTCATCATTTTTTATATGAACTTAAAAGTTTTTTCACCATTTTCTCCTAAAACTAAATTATATTGGCTATGGAATTAACATAGGTTTGATACTGTAGCTCTATACACTTTCTGCATGTCAACATTTGGCTCATTGTCTATTTTTGTTTCTCCTATGGGATTTTAGCAGAAACATCAGAGACGAAGTAAAAACTTAAATGAAACATGACTGAGTCTTCCTTTAAGTTAACCTTTTCATGAGTGTGGTCTACATTTCCAAGTAGTGCCCTCTGGAATGAGTTATTTTTGCACATGACACTGCACAGCCGGTGGGAGTGGGCAGAGTGTATTTTCAGAGTATTCTTTATTTATTAATTTTATTTTGATATTTTATACCTTGTCAAAACAAATTGGTTATATCTGCTGTACTGTATTTGTTTTATTTTGCTTTTATAGTTGTAAAAAACAAATTAAGAATTAATATCAGCAGTCTGGTTTGCCTATATGCAGAGTTTGACTTCTAAGACATTGTTTATGTGTGTTTGTGTGCTAATGTAAACAGACTTGGCTGCGTGCATCAGATAATCACGCTTGATCAGCATGTTTTCACTAACCTAGTCTCCATCCATTTTTCGCACTGTTTTGTTATCAACAAAGTGAAAATTCATAAAAACGTGTTTGTGAAATTTGAAGTCTTTTGCCTGTTTCCATTCAAATTGACTTTTATCGATAAAAAGGTGTGCGTGATGACGTCATGCTTAAAAAACTCTTTGTCACATAAGTTTTGGTTTATCGTGAAATAAATTTCCCCTTAAGCCGTTTCCATACAAAAATGTGTGTATATCGCTAATTGTGTACATTTCACCTCACACATGTCCCTAATTTCTTTGTAAAATGGGGAGTGTATGGAGACAATTCATAGAAATTAGCCAGCTTACTGTAATTTTAATTTCAGAAATATATGCAATCAGAAGATGAGGAGTTGCAATCAAAAGGGAACAGTTGCCATTCTGTACTGTAATATTGGTCCTGATGTTGTGCCTATCGTAGGTTGCCACTGGTTCTGACCGAAAGTGAATCGTCATGGCCGTTTTCAAGCTGGCAACCTGCACCAAGTGGGGAAACTTTTCTTAGTATAAGGACCATTCATTGATGTTGTCAGTTGAAGTCAGAAGTTTGCATACACTTAGGTTGAAGTCATAAAATCTTCATCTTTATGGGTTCAACATCTCAAAACATCAGCCAGGAAGTTAAAGCTTGGTCACAAATGGGTCTTTCAAATGGACATTTGCCGCACGCATACCTCCAAAGTTGTGACAAAATGGCTTAAGGACAACAAAGTCAAGGTACCGGAGTGGCTATCACAAAGCCCTGACCTCAATACGATAGAAAATTTGTGGGCAGAACTGAAAAAGCATGTGCGAGCAGGGAGGCCTTCAAAACTGACCACACCAGTTCTGTCTGAGGTATGGGCCAAAATTCCAGCAACTTATTGTGAGAAGCTTGTGGAAGGCTACCCAAAATATTTGACCCAAGTTAAACAATTTAAGGCAATGCTACCAAATACTATAAAGTGTATGTAAACTTCTGACCCACTGGGAATGTGATAAAAGAAATAAAAGCTGAAATAAATCATTCTCTCTATTATCCTGACATTTCATATTCTTTAAATAAAGTAGTGATCCTAACTGACCTAAGACAGAGAATGTTTTCTACGATAAAATTTCAGGAATTGTGAAAAACTGAATTTCCAAACCAGTTTTTTGCGACATTTGAAGTATCAACATAGAGTTTATGCACTAGAGTTAAACAGAAAAATATTTTGTTGACACTGCTACACTTTTTGTCACAAAAAACCCTTGGATGGAAACGTAGTTAATCTGAGTACACAAGTTTTAAACTGTTATAGTGATGCTTTTGTGATAGTTTAGCTGTCTGTTTTAGAAAAAAATAATAATTATATGCCTTAAAAGACTGTTTGAGTTGGTGTTTGTGTGATTGAAAACCACAACTGCACCTAATAAGTAGAAGTGACTGGGTGCATGGGAAGATCATGTTTAGATATTATGGCTGTGCATATACAAGCTGTAAACTGTTATCGTGGTACTTTGGTGACAATTAGGTTTGTTACATAAAATAAACATATTATGTGCTTGAAAAGACTTTATGAGTAGCTGTTTATTTGACAAATGACAACCACTACTAATGTAACAAATGGAAGCACACATCGGAGGAAGATCACTTTTGATGTGTATAAGCGTATACAAGCTGTAAACCTTTTATAGTGGTATTTAGGTGACAAGTTGGATGTATGTATATAAAATATATTATTCTGTAGTTTAAAAGAATGTATGAGTAACTGTTTGAGCGAATATTAATTACAGACACTTGACCAGTGCAGCCTGTGTTGGCACGAAAGCCGATTTTAATCTGGCAGCTTGTAACGTAACTGGCTGTTGCAGAAACACATAAGTGTGATGCTCCTCTGTGGGGCCCAGTTATTTTCCATAACTTATATGTGATGGTACGTATGAAAGGGTTAAGAAAGAGCAAGCTCAGAACAATATATTTTTCTCTGGACAGAGACCAGCTATAGATTAGATACAAGATGCATTTTTGGTGGAGATAAGATGTTCTGTTCTTTTAAAATGGAAAGCATTGTAATAAAAGCGGAAGCCACACATTTTAGGTGCATTTTTCATTCTAATAGCAAGCTCTACGTGTGCTTGTGCTGGATCAACAAGACATCCATCAGCACATTTAAATTGGGAAATTATTCTCTATCAAGATGCCTTTTATGAGAATGCAGTTCTCTGATTTGTTGTTTGACTGAGTCTTCCTTTCTGTTGCCATGCAGGTGTCATGTTTGATTTGACCATGACATATGCAGTAGTTGGAAAGAAAAAGCCATCTTTATGTGTCTGGAAAGATTTGTCAAAAGAAACATTATTTTGCCTAGCAGTAAGCAGGACACCACAAATTGAGAGCATCCATTCAAAAACAAAGGCAGCAGGGGGAATTGAAGTCTAACATGCCAGAAAGCTGGAGCACTTAAAGGCATAGTTCACCCCAAAATGACATTGTTCTCATCATTTACTCAAACTCATTTTATGATATGTTTTACATATGTTGCAATATGGCATCATTATGCCATATTGCAACATATGTGACTGTAAAGAAGATCATAATTCATGGGCAAGGAAGAGGCGAGAAACCGGCTTGTCAATATAAATAATAATTTAATGAAGAACTTAAAACAAACACATAGGACAACAGACATGTCTGCTGATTAAGCTCTCTCTCCCGATCGCCGTCTGCGAGTGGCCTTTATCCCTCTTGACGGCTCAATTAGCCTGATACGGGACCGGGCGTGCGTAATCACGCGCCGGTCCCGCCCTCCACCGTGCCACAGTGACTTTCTTTTTTCTGTAGAACACAGATAAATATTTTTAGAAGAATATATCAGCTCTGTAGGTCCAAACAGTGCAAGTGAATGGTGGCCAGAACTTTGAATCTCCAAAAATCACAAAGTCAGCATAAAAGTAATACATACTGTACGACCCCAGAGGGTAAATCCATAAATCAGAAGTGATATGATAGATGTCCTTTTACTTTAAATCTCCACCTTTGACCACCATCCCAGCCAATAGGTGGTGATACACATGAAGAATGCTAATAACCAAAATACAGAAGATGAATGTGGAAGTGAAAGTGGACATTTGTAGTAAAAAGGACTTAAATATTTATCTGTTTCTCACCCAAAACTATTATATTGCTTCTTAAGACATGGATTAAACCACTGGAGTTTTATGGATTACATTTATGGTGATTTTATGTGATTTTGAAGATTAAAAATTCTGGACACCATTTGAATGCTTTGTGTGGATCGTCAGAGCTGAGGGTTTCTTCTAAAAATCTTAATTTGTGTTCTGCAGAAGAAAGAAAGTCATAAATATTTTGGATGGCATGAGACATTTTTGGGTGACCTATCCCTTCAATCACCCAAATGTTCAGCTTTCAACATCAACTTTCTTTCTTCTATGAAACTCAAAAGGAGATATTAGGCAGAATATCAGCCAGCATTGTATATAAAAAAAAAAAAAAAAGGAAAGGAAATGGTAACTTAGGCTATCATTCTGCCAAACATCTCCTTTTGCATTCTCTAGAAGAAAGAAAGTAATTTTACATAAATGTGAGTAAATTAATTTCTGTTCAGCCTAGGGCCTGCATGACTTCGAAAGTAAATACGTTCCAACTAACAGACCTCATTACCACAAAAAAGAGAGAAAAAAAATAATAATAAAAATGGCGGATGGTCAAATTTAGCATTTATTTGATTCTCTTTATAGCCTCTCTAATCAAAGTCAAAGAACGATTCAGCAACTACAAAGCCTCCATGCTCTCTCTTATTTTCTGCCCTTCTCTTCAATGAATTTACAGGCAACACTCTGAAACCGTTCATGGGTGGCAGAGGTCATTGGGCGGGCTGCATCTAGTGCAGTCTGCACTCAGTGCGCTTGGAATGGGAGCACATGGTGTTTTCAGACTGAGGCAGGTCGGGCAGGAATGGTAATGGGTATGGAGTGTATTATTCTCATAGCTCTTCACACATGGAGGCCGAGTTTCCCATTTCAGCAGCCTGATGTGTAGTCAAAGGAGATGGCCACTTGGGCAGGCAGCATCTGTTCTGTGCCTGATCATCAACTTAACAACTGATGGAGCGCGAATGGAACGAGGAAGGAAGAGACAGAAAACCAAGGAGACAAACAACGAGGAATGAGCCCAGAGAGGAAAAGGACCAGATCGAATCAGACGAAGAGGCTCAGGGACGGTAGACATGGATTGCATTCTTACATCTGGCAAAAGTTCAATGTTCAGTCAGACAGAGCAGAGGATGACTGATGGGGCAAGATTGCTATCATACTGAGACCGAGTTTGAGATAAATGGTCAGACAGATTCAGGCAAATCTCAATTCTGTGCCTGATTAAAATGTACATCCCGAACCAGGTCTCAATAAGAAATGTATGCAGGCAAAAGAATCATACATATGAGCTAAACCTAAATGAAGAAATAAACATAAAAGATCACATTGACATATTGAAAAATATTGATGACTCATGATGCATGTGGAAAGATGCTGAAGTAAACCCTCAATTTGGTAAAAGCCTCCACAGAACAGCACTGCCTGCAGGCGCAAAGTCATTGATAATTTGAGTGCACCCCTGCCATGTCCTCAATCCTTTCTTCTTCATGAAAACAGGACAAAGGAATTTGTGTGCATGAACACACTTAAAATGTTTCTCTGTAGCATCTGCTCCCCACTGTATCACATGAGGAAAGATTGTTGCTGTCTTTTTCAATACAATCAGCTTCCATGGCTCTTTAGTCTTCCTTTTTCTACAGAGCTACAAACATGGTTTGGGTAGTTAGCATGTCCCAGTTGGCCCCTGCTAGTAGATGTCTCAATGACACCATTCAAAAGTGATGAAATTAAAAAATACAAGCAATAAAACGTATACTCTGCTATGTCAACTGATATTGGGATGAATAAGAATGCTCAAAGATAGCTGTCTCCATGTATTATTGATGTTCTTGGTTGCAAAACACAAGACTCACAATCATCTCATCTTTGATTTCTACCTGTGACTATATGTCTCACACCTGTCATTCTCTCCTTGTTATCAATCCTTTCTTATTTGCTTCCATTTGTCTCAGCTTTTTGCAGTGAAGAATGCATAAAAATGTATTGGGCTTTGTGATATATCAATTCCTTTAAGGACAGTTCACCAAAAAAAATTAAATTCCATCATTACTTTGATTTATTTTTGAGGAAAGTGCTTGACGAAAGACTAACGTTCTGCCCATTATACTATTGTCTGCTTTTTCCTCTCCCCTATTCGTTTGAGTACAAGTTTAAAAGGCAATAGATTCAACCCAGCATCTTGAGCAGTAGGGGGTTTCCTTCCCCAGCTTTGTGAACAGATGCGAACACAAGTCAAGTGAGAATGTTAAAGTATGGATAAAGAAAATGGGTGTGAGGAATGGAAATACAAATATCTTCCTTCATTCAAAGGTTTCCCAGTCTTAAGGCTAACGGTCAGGAGGCGTGTGGAAAATGTCAACATTGATTTGTTTTGAGAAGAGAAATGTCAGGAAGCATGCTGTCAGTGAAATAGAAATTTCCAAATGAGTTTGCTTAGTGAAGAAAGACTGCACACATCACTCTAACTCTGCCGTTCAATTTCAGTCAGGCAGCACAGGGCAGGATACATTTTTATTACTTATAGCCGACTGATTTCTTTGTATGATAAAGTGTAGTTATCAATAAAAGAACAAAAATAAGATTTGAGACTCAAATTATCAACTCATGGAGTTCCAGAGTACAGACCTTGATCTGATTAATTGCAATATCAGCTAAGAATGGAAACGTTTGGAAACTTATTTAGATTCCACTTTGGTCCTACAGAGATGATCGCACTGGAAATACATGCAAAGATAGATTTATTGTCCAAGGGGAAAACCAGCCTCTGCAATATTGACTCTTCCTCAAAATTCACTGACCTGCAAGAAACCAAAACCAGTTTGAGTCAAAAAGCCAGAGAACAATTGCTTCAACAACACAAGTAATGGTTATATGAATGCATATGGTTATATGAAAACTATTAATATGCAGAACTATTTTATTTTACTTTATTTCATTAGGACTGACTCTTATCATATTTAGTTAGTTATTTAATCAATAGTAAAACAAACAGTGTTTAAAAAAATAACACATTTAATCTAGCCCCCTAATCCCTATGTCATTTTCATAACAAGGGAAAAAATGAAAAGTAATTGAAAACTACACTATGTAGCTTTTGGCCCACTGGCGGTTGAAGCATAGAACTGCAAGTTACTTGTGGAAGAACATTGTTTTGGTAATTATGTGAGCTGGGCTTTGGCTCTGCTCTTCTGCATGAATGAATCTGGTGGTTTGAATACCACCGGTGTTCCCATGGTTACAGATTATCAATTTATCAGAGCAAATGTCACAAAAGTAAACCCCTCCCTCAAAAAATAAATAAAATACAAATAAAATAATTAATTACGAAAGGAAGAAAGACAAATATCCTAAAAATATATATCTTATTAGCCAACGTGATCTCATGACAATTCGTAAAGTTTGGTTCTAGCAAACGTACATTCTCTTACATTTGCATAGAAACTAAAACGAAAAATTTTGACATATTGCCAGCATCTAAACGTCATAATGTTTACATATTAACACCTATAGAAACGTACAACTCTTTATGTGTACTGTTTGAATTGATTAACATTGATTAATATTGATTAATTAGTTAATTACATTTAATTTATAATCAGTGAGATTTGTTAATGCTATCACGTTTATTTAATGCTGTTGACATTAGAATATGACATTTTAATGGTTTCATTAAGTTCTGTTTGATTTCTGCTACCCTATACAATGTTTTAAAGGATTACATCACTTTAACCAAGACTAAAGTTTAAAATGTTAAAATGAATAAAAACTCTGTGTAGTATAAATGTACACAATATGTATTAAAGTGCCACCATTATGTTTAGCAAATTTCAGTTGATGTAGATGTATATGGTACGGATTAAAGTGCCACAATTCTCCCACTATTATATGTAGGAAAACAGTATGTGAGCTAGTAGTTAATTTACACTCTCCTTATTCTACATCATTATTATGTAAGGAAATGTATAATTGTTTGTCTGAATAAAATTCTCCACCATTATAATTGTAATACAATGTCTTGTTGAATCCGCTCACAATTTCTATTGTAAGGAATTAGCATTAATAAAGGATTTATGATTAATTCAGTTATTGGAGTAATATTATTCTCATGGCTTATTGAAAATAATATTACACATATTTAGGTACAGCTTTGAAGTGAAATATTTTAAAAACAGGGATATGATTATTTTTCAAAATATACAACAATCAAATTACCCGCTCAAAAATAGCGCATGCTTAATCATGAACTTTTACATTTTGACAACAGTACAAGAGACATGACATTCGTAGTCATCAACATTCTCTACTTAAAACAAGCAAGCATTAACAT
The DNA here is from genome assembly GCA_032164185.1 of Moxostoma hubbsi. NCBI lineage: Eukaryota > Metazoa > Chordata > Actinopteri > Cypriniformes > Catostomidae > Moxostoma > Moxostoma hubbsi. The sequence goes on along the minus strand of JAVLUX010000011.1, from coordinate 10,485,018 downwards.
AATAAATATGACATTCTATCATGAATATTATACATGTAAGTAACAAAATATGAAAATCCCTGGTTACAAATCATACTGGTTAATTCATTGTTTTTACAACATTGATAATACATTACTTGTTATGAGAAATCCTATTGTCGGGGTATAATATCGAGTTGAATAGTTATCATTCTTAGTAGAATGAGATGAATCATGCCAGATTAAATTTTATAATCATCAATTTGTCAGTTATAAGTGATTACTAATCACTATACATATTTTAAAAGGCACATCAGCTATAATCATTATCATCATCTTCAGACTGCTGTCTGTGAAGAACAGACACAAATTCAAGCCTTTTATTCAAAACTGAGACTTGTCCTCCGCCACCTGGATTGAGGTGAGTAACCGCAACACCACAAGGACCTACTAAGTAGTGGGAATTGGGCATTTCCTAATTTTTCTCTTTTCATTTCTAGCAATTTTTTTTTTTACATATTGTAACTTTATGTTAAGTTATTTGGGAGCTTTTCTTAGCAAATATTCATGAATGCAATTAATTTAATTAATCAGCCTATCCATGTAATTATTTCCATTCAAAATGTAATCAATTAAAAGCACTGTGTAATTTATTTTTTATGTATTTTATATTATAGTTTCCAGGCATGTTCTTGAATTAATTATTGAACATTGATTTCTCTGAGTACTGTTTACTGGATTCATTAGACCACACTGACATATTTATAAATGTTTTTTTTTTTTTTTTTTTTTTTTTTTATGAAGAAGCAAGCCAGTGTGTCCAGGTGCTGCTGATGTCGGCCATGCTGAGCACAGGTTTAATTGCAACAAATCAAATGACAGGCTTAAATAAAAGCCTGGTTTAATTAGCCTTCTGAGCCAGAGTGGTGCAGACTCTCTCATGTTTCATTAAAGTCAACTGAGCCCAGTAAATGGCACATCAGTGCCAGTCTGACCGTTAGATTACACTCAGAAAAGAGCGCACTCATGGGTAACATCACAGATTACAATGCTTTTACACCTAAGATTTAGTTTAGAGCAAGCCTGTAGCATTGGACTTTTATGAAGTTCTATTGTTTTTTTTTTTTATTGTTTTTTTTTTTTTTTACATATCTAAAATAGAAATATTTTATATATTGGGATCTAAATAGTAACCCAAATAAAAATGTTAACGTACAGAGGTTGCTCTTTCAAAGCTCAGGAGAATTAATGGAATGGACAAGTGGAATTCTCAATTACATTTAATTTACAGAATCAATTTAAGCTTGCTCTGATTCAGAGGCAACATTTAAGGCAATATGATATTACATGGTTTATTACACGTATCGTTGCAGTTTTAAGGTGAAATGTTCACTGAGTGGTGCTAAAAGTGAGTTTTTCAAAAGAGATTATGTTTTTAAGGTTAAAGCTCTATTGAGGTTTAAATCAACAAAACCTAACTTAAAAAAAACCCTACTCTAAATCTAAAACCTAAACCTAACCTATAGTGTCATAAAAAACACACGTGAGACAAAAACAAATTGATTTTTTTAAGTTCATGTTCTATTGAGTTTTAAATCAACAAAACCTACTTCCCTACATTCAACATATAGCAAGCCAAATAAAATCATCATCATTTGCAAAAATAAGTGATGTGTTTCTATGACAACAGGTTAGATGAATATAAATCTGATCCATTTCTTAATTTGGTATAATTTATTGCACCATGTGAACCCTACTCAAATACTCGATAGCAGCTGTTATGTTTCACATTTTCCCTATGCTGACGTAGCTCTGTTTGAGCAGAAATTTTTTTATATGTGTGGCTTGAACAGCCAGATGCATTTACACTTGACCGAGTTTTGTCTGGAATTTATCTTAAACCTCAGGAGATGATTTGAGTGAGCAATCCGATCAGCAAAAGCGCATGAAGTAACCAAGTGTAAATACTTGGGCTGCAACGGTACATGTATCCACACCGAACCGAACGGATACAGAGCCTATGGTATGGTACATGCAGTCACACTAATGATTATAAAGTATATCTTAGCATGTATGAAATTATTATTTAAACAACATAAAACGAATTACACAAACCATGTAGAACTAAAATAAAAAATGATTGTGGAGCAACATTGGACCACGCTGAACCAAAATTTAACAGAAGAGAGTGCCAGATGGTACACTAAAAACTGCGGATCAGATAAATGCATGTGAAGTTTATACTAGCTAGCTTGCTATTTTCCCCAACTGTGATAGAACTAAACAAAATATAAATATGACGGCGTTAAATAAGCTAGAGATTTAAGACTCATCGCAGTCTCTTCAAAATCTAAATCGGTTGTTTGGGAGCATTTGGAAAGGCGCAGTGAGAAAGTGCGAGCAGGAGGCGTAGTGAGAAAGTGCGAGCACACTTATTAATTAAATGTTAATATGTGAAAATAAGTGGTATCGCCCATCCCTAGTTTCAACTGCAGGGGACTTTGTCAGTGCTAACAGATCTTCCCTCTGCTCTGATAATGTTGGATATTTTCCTTGTTAGCTGAAAGTCAAAAGCCTTTTTTTTAATGATTATTTTAATTGCACTTTTTTATTTAACTTTTATTATTACATATGTTTTTATACAATGTACATATCAGAGGCTCATAAGTTTTGTATTGTAATTTCGTTTAAAAAATATAAAATGAGCCTTCATAATAAGAATAGTTGCCCATCTGCAACTGTATTTTCAAAATAATTAATTTAAAGAAAGATTCTTTGTTTTTCCTGCTGTACCGAAACCATACCTAACTGTAACCCCAAAATCGAGGTATGTACTGAACCGTGAATTTTATGTACCATTGCAGCCCTGGTAAATACCACCTTAAATGAGTCTCCTGTGGCCACTTGTGTTCAGATTTCGAGGGGGACGTCTTTGATTTTAAATTCATGTCATTGTGTTACTGCATGATAACCAACAACAAAAAAGTCAGAAAAGACAAGGGAAGCATGAACAAAACAGGTGCGCTGTTTCAACCAGATGCAGGTCATAAGATCTGAATAAGATCTGTTAAGTTCTCTTGCTTGTATATATGAGTTTTTTTTTATTTTATTTTCAAATTGGTTGGTTATTTCTTTTAAAACCACTCATAATCAGCAGTTTAAACTCTTGTTGTAGCGCAGCAGTTGACTGACAGGTAAGAAATGTTGCATTGCTGCTGTCCAGGATGCATTCATGATGGAAACGTGTTTACACCTCAAATGTGACATGGTAACATGCATTTTTGACAACTTTTTTTTGGGTCATTTTTGACATCAAACGTCCAGCACGAGCACACGGTGTTCAGCCGGCAAAGACGGCTGCACAGTCACAGTCCAGAGCATAACAATGAGTGACAATTACTTTGGATTGAATACAAGAATATGCATTATAGGGGTGGATATTCTGAGATGGTTAAAAACACAGACGAAAAGTAACAAAACAGAAGATAAATAAACATATTTGTTGTGAAGTGGCAGCATTTAATAAATTAACATCCAGTATCCATGACAAGTATAAAGTCCAATACCACAAGTAATGCATGTTTAAGTGAAGTTCCAGCAGGAAGATCCCAAGATACATTCTATCAGACATCTCATCCAATCACAATACAGCGTTCTCTTTTTTTCACCCCCGGCACCATCTCCACCAAGCTCTGCTCCCCTGCATCATTGCATCCATCAGGATCTGAAGTTCCAAACAAACATTGGAGCCTGAACCGTAGGACGGGGCCAAATTATATAAGTATCTTTTCGTCGTATTTCTCAAAAGAAAAACCAGTCTTGCTCTGCATTCAATCTCAATGCTGTCTATGAGAAACAACTATTTTTTCTTTAAAGTCAAGTAATTTTTATTTGTATAGCGCCTTTCACAACACACATCGTTTTAAAACAGCTTTAAAGAAGATCAGGCATTAATGGAAGATAAAACTGTAATATCTATAATGTCTTAGAATCATCTTTGTGTACCTTGTGTATCTTTACAGTGAGACAGTTAAATGAGAAAACATTTTTTCTGGTTGCTTGATTTAGTCTGATGGATGAACTTCCACCAGGGAAAAAGGCCTGAGGACGCTTATCAAGCCCACCAAAGCAAAAATAAATAAATAAATAAATAATAGTTCTCTCTTGCCCTCGGTACAATATATTATGACTCTCAAAAACATTCTTTGAAAATTTATTTCAAGGAAAGCGGATTCTGTATGGGTCCACCACACACAAGGCAAGACGTTGAACTGTGTTTATCATTTTCAAAATATCTATGAGTACTTCTAAGATGTAAACCCCACATAAACTGAGTCAAAACTGTGCAAAATACACATGCACACAGCATATGGGTTTAGTCTGTAACAACATCGAATGAATAACAAGAATCAATGTAAAGAAATAAAGCTATGAAATTGTATTAAATGTAACTTTGAAACATGCTGATGATATGATTGCAATGCCATCTGTTCTTTTAAATGCATATTGAACTGGTTTTAAGTAAAGATTTGTAAATAACAAAAACGCAACTATCTATAACTATAAACCATCTCCTGAGGTTTAAAATAAATTCCAGACAAAATTCGGTCAAGTGTAAATGCATCTGGCTGTTCAAGCCACACATATTAACTTTATTCTGCTCAAACAGAGCTACGTCAGCATAGGGAAAATGTGAAACATAACAGCTGCTGTTATGAGTATTTGAGTAGGGTTTACATGGTGCAATAAATTATACCAAATTAAGAAATGGATCAGATTTATATTCATCTAACCTGTTGTCATAGAAACACATCACTTATTTTTGCAAATGATGATGATTTTATGTGGCTGTTTTTTTCAGGCGGGCACGCCCTGGGCGTGATAGGCTAAGGCAATAGCATCAACGACCCAGTGGGCTAGCCTCTGTTTGGAGATGGCGTTCCCTTTCCGGCGTCCGCCAAAGCAGACAAAGAGCTGCTCAGAGTATCTAAAACTCTGCGTGCGGTCCACATAGGTACGCAAAGCATGCACCGGACACAGCAACGAAAGGGTTGGGTCTGCCTCCTCCCGAGGCAGTGCTTGCAGGTTCACGACCTGGTCCCTGAAAGGGGTCGTGGGAACCTTGGGCACTTAGCCTGGTTGGGGTCTCAGGATAACATGAGAAAGTGCCGAACCAAACTCCAGGCAAGAGTCGCTGACAGAGAATGCTTGCAGGTCTCCTACCCTCTTGATTGAGGCTAACGCGATCAGGAGGGCCGTCTTCAAGGAGAGGGCCTTGAGCTCGACTGAATTAAGCGGCTCAAATGGGGGCTCTGAAGGCCCGAGAGGACCACTGAGAGATCCCAAGAGGGAGACAGGTTAGGCCGGGGAGGATGTAGTCTCCGGGTGCCTTTCAGGAACCTGATAATCAAGTCATGCTTACCAAGGGACTTGCCATCTACTGCGCCGTGGTGGGCTGCGATAGCAGCTAAATACACCTTCAAGGTGGAGGGGGACAGCCTCCCCTCCAGTCTCTCCTGCAGGAATAGAAGCACTGACCGAACTGCGGGTCTTCGGCTCGGGAAGAACACCAATTCGCGAACAAACGCCACTTTAGTGCGAGCTCTGGTTTGATTGATCGTATCTACGACAGCAGGTGGTAGATTTACTAGACATGGAGATTCCAGAGGTCTGGGTGCGGATGCCAGAGGGTGCCCTGTCCCTGAGAAAGAAGGTCCTTCCTCAGGGGGATTTTCCAGGAAGGGGCTGCCATGAGGAGCGTGAGTTCTGAAAACCAGGTGCGGGTGGGCCAGTAAGGGGCCACCAAGGCGACCTGTTCCTCGTCCTCCCTGATCTTTCACAGCACAGATGCAAGAAGGCTCACTGGGGGAAATGCGTACTTGTGCAGCCCCCGGGGCCAGCTGTGTGCCAGCACATCTGTCCCGAGGGGACCGTCCGTCAGGCAATACAGAGCGGGCAATGGAAGTTGTCTTGGGAGACAAAGAGGTCTACTTGTGCCTTGCCGAATCGGTCCCAAATGAGCTGGACCACCTGGGGGTGGAGCCTCCACTCTCCGCGGGGCGAAACCTGTCGCGACAGCGCGTCCGCCATCGTTTTGCGGTTGTCAGGGATATGAGTGGCGAGCAGTGACCTGAGTCGCAGCTGACTCCAGAGTTGATGGCGGGCGAGTTTTGACATATGACGAGTGCCCTGGTGATTTATGTACACTACCGTCGCGGTGCTGTCTGAGCGAATCAGAATGTGCTTGCCTCGGATTAGTGGAATAAACCTCCGTAGAGCAAGAATAACAGCCATCAACTCTAGGCAATTGATGTGCCAACGTTGCCGGGGACCTTTCCAGGTGCCAGCGGCAGTGTGCCCGTTGCACACGGCGCCCCAACCCAGTCGAGAGGCTTCTGTGGTTACCACGACACGTCTGGACACCTGCTGCAAGGGAACGCCGGCCCGCAGGAAGCAGAGGTCTGTCCACGGGTTGAAAATCTTACGGCAGGCGGGGGTGATTGCCACACGATGCGTGCCGTGGCGCCATGCCCATCTCGGGACTCGAGTCTGTAGCCAGTGCTGTAGCAGTCTCATATGCATCAACCTGAGCGGTGCGACCGCGGCTGAGGATGCCATATGCCCCAGGAGCCTCTGGAATTGTTTTAGAGGACCGCTGTGCCAGGCTTGAAGCGAGTGAGGCACCTGAGCACTGACTGGGCGCACTCGTTGGTGAGACGCGCTGTCATTGAGACCGAGTCTAACTCCATACTGAGAAAAGAGATGCTCTGAACCAGGGCGAGCTTGCTCTTTTCCCAGTAGACCTGAAGCCCTAAACGGCTTAGGTGCCTGAGCACCTGGTCCCTGTGAGCACATAGTAAATCTCGAGAGTGGGCCAGAATGAGCCAGTCGTCGAGGTAGTGGAGTATGCGGATGCCCACTTCCCTTAAGGGGGCAAGAGCGGCCTCTGCGACCTTCGTGAAGACGCGAGGGGACAGGGACAGGCCGAAGGGGAGGACCTTGTACTGATAAGCCTGGCAGTCGAATGCGAACCATAAGAAGGGTCGGTGTCGCGGCAAAATAGAGAAGTACGCATCCTTCAGGTCTACCGCCGCAAACCAATCTAGCTGTTGTACGCAGGTGAGAATCTGCTTCTGCGTGAGCATTTTGAACGGGAGTCTGTGCAAAGCCCGGTTGAGAACTCGCAAGTCCAAGATTGGTCGCAACCCGCCACTTTTTCTGGGTACGATGAAGTAAGGGCTGTAGAGACCCTTCTTCATCTCGGCTGGAGGGACGGGCTCTATCGCGTCCTTGAGGAGCAGTGTAAAAATCTCTGCTTGTAAGGCACTGGCTTGTTGGCCGCGCACTAGAGTGGAGTGAATACCGCTGAAACGAGGCGGGAGCCGGGCGAACTAAATCGCGGAGCCGAGTCGGATGGTCCTGGTCAACCAGCGCGATTGGTTGGGAAGCGATAACCATGCGTCCAAGCTCCGTGCGAGGGGTACTAAGTGGACGATCACATTTGACGTACCGCGCGGGGCTTTGCGGCGGGGGGAGCAGGTAATAATGCGTCGGGAGGCAAAGGATCGTCCCGAGGCTGAGATGCTGAGAAAAGACTCAAAGCACTTACCTTACTCTGCACACCCGGCAGGGGGCGGGTTAGAGACTGAAGAAGAGATCCCGAGAGGGCGTCTTCAAAACTCGTCAGCGCTGGCCTGCCGGGGTTGGACAGTCGCGGGGCCGGAGGCGAGAGAGCTGCGTCTAGGAAAGATGTAGGGCCGGGGTGCCGTGAAAACGGCACACACCGGCTGAATGACCCAGGGAGTGAGGGAATCGCTCTGTAGATACCGCAGCCTGAAGGTGGTGCGGCAGGTGAAAACAAGGATTCTCTTCACGGCCCTCCACCGGGGGACGGAGTGGTCTTGAAACCATCTCCGGAGCGAACATCTGACTGCCTGGGGTGTCCGTCTCAGGAGCGCTTCGGAGGTTTTCTGGGTCGAGAGGGGGTCCTGGAGACGGGGGGCGTACGCCGCCGGCGAGGTGCGGAGCTACCTGTTGTTGCTTTCTCACCACAGGGGGGACGCCCTCGGCGAGCAGGCGGGATGCGGGCACGCTGACTGGGTGACGCCGCGGCATGATGTGAGAAACTGTCCCCATCTGCTTCCTCACCACCGAGAACTGCTGGGCAAAGTCGTCGATGGTGTCACCAAAGAGGCCGAGCTGGGACGCGGGGGCGTTGAGAAATCGTGACTTGTCAATGTCATGTATCTCGACCGTGTTCAGCCAGAGGTGGTGCTCCTGGACCACGAGTGTGGCCATCATCCACCCGAGTGCCTGTGCCGTGACCTTCATAGCTCTGAGAGCGAGGTTGGAGCAGAGCGCAGTTCCTGCAGCACATCGGGGTTGGAACTACCCAGGTGCAGATCCATGAGTGCCTTGGCTTAGTGAATTTGCAGGAGAGCCATGGCATGCAGGGCGGAGGCGGGAGCTAAAGGGAAAATACCGGCAGGCCGGGAAGCGAGCCGCACACTTCCCGAGCTCGGATGGAAGCAAACAAGCGTGCTGGGGGGCGGGTGGTTCGTGGGGATTTACCCGGCGAAACCGAGCTTGTGGTCATCCCCAAATCGCCTTTATCGCCAGCCGGGTCGACCTCAATCCCGTGGGAAGAAGGAACGACACGGGGAGTGGGGAGTGAAGTGGCTTTCTCTCATGACAAAAGAAAGCGTGACCGCAATGTTGCCATGGTTATGTTCTTGCACTGAGAACATGAACCATTCATAAAACGCTGCCTGCGTGTGATCGCAGCCCAGGCACGCGAGGCTGCTTTTATGACCGTCAGAAGTGGAGAGAAATCAACCGCATCCAGGAACTACACAGAGGCGGAAAGACATCTTTAAAAAGATGCGTCCTGAAAAGGACGTTCAACGCCTGCTGTGTATTGCTCTTTTATGAGTGGGAACTCAAACTCTTTATAGAAAATATACTCTTTTAGGAGGAGAACACTCTTTCAAACAGAAAGAAGCGCTGTCGAAGCGCCCAGGGGTGTAAACTGCACAGCGTGCAGAGAGAGACAGCAATGCTTCTCGCTGATAAAGGTGAGTGAAACAGTAGTGTGTTTCAGCTGCTTGCGGTACAACCATTCGGCTCCGAAGAAAAATTCTGACTGGCATTCGCTGCCCCGCTTCCCCTTATACCCGTAGGTCCGGGGTGGGGCATGCAAATTCTGTCTGCCAACTTGACATTGGCCTTTTCTCAGGTTCAGAGGTACTATTCAGCGTCTGAGAAGACCCCTTGTGTCACTTCCTTCGACACTACGTCGAGACAGAGTGACAGAAGGGGAATGTATTCTATATAGACCTATTGATTTCTCATGATCAGGAAGGCTTTCCAATTGAAGGATTCCAGTCCAAACAACATCTCTTAAATGTCTGATAGAATGTCTCTGGTTTTTATGTGGGATGTGGAGATAGTCCTATACGATTTTGTCATGCCCCTTTAAAATTACAGAAAGAAGACCCTATATTTAATTGATGCAAATGAAAACGAAGCTGTCAGGGAAGTCCAGTCAGTTCAATGGGTTGTGATGTCTTGCATGTGTCCAAACCCCTTGAATCTACTGTACATCTATCCCTCTCAGTTCCTGTCAAACTAAATATGGCATCTAGTCTAAAGGCTAATTTATACTTACTGTGCAAATAGGCTTCACTTAGTTCGCCTACAAATGATGACGAAATGCAATGACATTTTGTTCTGCCAAGCTGTTTGTTTGGTGAGATTTGTCCTGTTCATGTACATCACTACAATTCTTGACCCATGAGAACTGAGCACTGATGATTGGTTAAAACTATTTTTGTGTATGGTTTGGATGTGACGTTTTATATTGACACACATGCCAGCTGAGTTGTTAACTCGGTTACTGTTGTTAAAATGGACAACTTTGAAGCCCGTCTCTCAGAGATTGAGCGAAAGCGGTAGTGTAGTCTAGTGGCAGGTATACGCCATTTGCCCACCTATCTTTCTTAGAATTTACATGCCCACCTAAAATTATTTCTGATACTTATGGCAGCAGGAAACCGATGGAGTGCGTACTCCGGGTGGGGAAGGAGGTATTGCCCCAAGTGAAGGAGTTCAAGTACCTCGGGGTCTTGTTCACGAGTGAGGGGACAATGGAGCGGGAGGTTGGCCGGAGAATCGGGGCAGCGGGGGCGGTATTGCATTCGCTCTATCGCACCGTTGTCATGAAAAGAGAGCTGAGCCGGAAGGCAAAGCTCTCGATCTACCGGTCAATTTTTGTTCCTACCCTCACCTATGGTCATGAAGGTTGGGTCATGACCGAAAGAACTAGGTCGCGAGTACAAGCGGCCGAAATGGGCTTCCTCAGAAGGGTGGCGGGCTTCTCCCTTAGAGATAGGGTGAGGAGCTCAGTCATCCGCGAGGAGCTCGGAGTAGAGCCGCTGCTCCTTCGCGTGGAAAGGAGTCAGTTGAGGTGGTTTGGGCATCTGGTAAGGATGCCACCTGGGCGCCTCCCTAGGGAGGTGTTTCAGGCACGTCCAGCTGGGAGGAGGCCTCGGGGAAGACCCAGGACTAGGTGGAGAGATTACATCTCCACACTGGCCTGGGAACGCCTCGGGGTCCCCCAGTCAGAGCTGGTTAATGTGGCTCGGGATAGGGAAGTTTGGGGCCCCCTGCTGGAGCTGCTGCCCCCGCGACCCGACTTCGGATAAGCGGTTGAAGATGGATGGATGGATGGATGGACTTATGGCCGCCAGTGCAACGAGCAGTCTTTTGACCTGGAACTTTTTCAATCTACTAACGCGATGATGCAGAGTGAATTGTGTATATATATGTGGGTTAGGGATATTTAAGTGTACAGAGATTATCTCTAAATGTGTACAGAGCTGCAGGAGCGAACTGATGGCACTGGCAAGACAGACAGCCTGACTAAGCTGATCCACCAATCAGAATGTTCATTTCAGATATGATTGGATATTTGCTAACCAATAATATTTTCCATTTCAGTAAGGGGCGGGACATTTCCAGCATCTGACGCACAAGCATCTCTGGAGTAACCATAAATTGCATTGTAAATGATTATATATTTCATAAATTCAAAGTATGCCCACCTCTTCAGACACTACTACACCACTGTGTGGAAGAATACTTTTTGTATATGATTTGCAACACAAACTTTCTAAAGACAGTGCAGCCACAACAAATGAGTAGAGAGAGATTGGAGCTTTTAAATGTGGAAGAGGCCATGACAAGTTGAATAAAGCAAAGAAGTAACACAGTGCAAAAAGCGGTGGTTCACAGAGAGAAAAATCTGCATTATTGGCTTTACTTGTGGCTGGAACAGTACTTAAAAAAGAGAAAATGTTAAAACAACATTGCGAGTAGTATAAACGCCGGCTTTGTTCACTTAGTGTGATTTAGTTCATCCAGGAGAAAAAAAGTTCAGCTTCTTCCAAAGTATAAACCAGGCTTATGTAAGGTCCGCTGGTGCAGCCTTAAGTCTTTAAAACACCATCCTTTTGAACACAGGCCGAGGTGGATAAATGTGATCCTGAAGCTGCAGCTTAAAAGGTGACTTTTGAGACACGTCTATGCAAGGTTATGCAACATCCCTTTATGTACTTCCACCTCTCCTGCTCTTCATTCCTTTATGTTGGCTTCTCTCTCCCCCTTTTATTACAGCTCCAGGGCTGTCTTTCTGTCGGCATGGCTGTCATTCAGCCAAACTTATCTGTGCCCTCTTGTCTTGCCTGTCTCAGCTTATTCCCATTAGAGAGTCGGTTGAAGGGAGCATGGCAGGTATGATTGCACCCAGTCTGTCTGTCTACTTTTTTCATGTCTGTCTGTCTGTGTAAGGACAACTCTAAACCCATTTTCCTTGCAATACACCAATGCAGACCTGATTAACATCACAATGGATGTAGATGCAAAGTAAACAGCACAACAGTGAGTAAGCCCATTATTTTTTGACATAGGGTGAAACTTTATTAAAGAGAAGCCAATGGGGAGAGGTAGTGCTAATTATCTGTCTGTACCCCTGACCAAGCAATCTTGTCTTTGTTTTTGTTTCAGGTGATATGTATATGATACAGTGTTCCGCAACTGCTTTCGGGTCCTTAAATAACGTATAACGTGCGAGTAAGGGCAGCCAGTGGACTTTCTGGTGACCTCCTAGCATAAGATGGTGCCCCCCTAGGGAGTTGGTGCCGTACGCAGACTGCGTAGTCTGCTTATAGGGAGCGGCGGTACTGTCCAAAATGAACAAAGCAATGGAAAAGTAATGAAACTAGGGATGGTTCAGTTTGGTTGACTACTTGGCAAGTTATCCAACAACTGACTAGTCAATTAGTGAGATTTTTAGCAATGGTGCTTTTTTTACCGTGCTGTGCTTTACCTGTTTGACAGATTGCAATATCAAACTGTGGCAGGGTGGAGGGCGGGGCCGGCTCGTGACTCAACACACCCAGTCCCATATCAGGCTAATCAAGCCGCTGAGAGGGATAAAGGCCGATCGCAGGGGGTGGAGCGGCAGAGAGAGATCCTTATGGACATGTCCGTTGCCTTATGTGTTTGTCTTTTGAGTTTCTCATTAAACCTTTATTTATACATTAAGCCGGTTTCTCGCCTCTTCCTTGCCCGTGAGCCATTTATTATGTTACACAAACCCTCTTGGAAAAGTTGTGTATTTAAATTATTCCATTTTAAAGCACAGGTGCTACAGCCAAACACTTTCAGACAGATGGTTTTGGCCATTGCATTGCATCTTGCACTGTTTTTATAGTGTCCCGCAACAAATTTTTTTAGATGTGTCAACATTAATGTATTCCAAACCTTCAAAAACTCATCTTGAGATTCTGTTCCGTTCCATCTCGTTGTGCTCCATCAAATTGTTTTTGAACACAAGAACAATTCTTATGCAATGATAGTGAATGGTGACTGAGGCTAACATTCTGCCTAACATCTCCTTTTGTGTTCCATGGAAGAAAGTAAGTTGCATGGGTTTGGAAAATATATCTAGTCTTCCTGTAGCAATGCCACAACTCTCACAATGAATTCTATATCACATTCAGTTACTGTATGAACAGGCTTGTGGTGCACAGGTGCCGTACTGTGATATTCATTCCCCTGATCACAGACATGGCTTGTTTTGAATGCCACACACTCCCTGCCTGTGTGTTTTGGGTACAGATATTGCAAACGCATTTCAGCGAAGGGTGAAGCTAACAGCCTGTTTTGCTAGAGTCGCTGCGGCAAACAGGGCTCCAATGACATGACACTATGGGGCCTGACACCTCTTGTGACCCAAGCCTGCACTCTGCATTACAGCTCTCATCCGCCATGCTGTCATTCTGCATCAACAACAACCAGCAGATGTGCTAAGATGTGCTAGTCACTACTTTACAGCTTTGAAAATATAGCTTCCAAAGAAAATACATGCAAACTCTATGCTTTTGTATGCACAGAAACACAAACAAACAAGCATGCAGATATCTGTTTGATAGTAGCAGTTAGTAAGCATACAGCACAGTTTGTATGCAATTAAAGGAATAATTATGTTATTGTATGTTGTTCCAAACACAAATTCTTTTATTTTTTATTCCATGGATAAAAATGGGAGAAACTTTAAAGAATCTTTACGCAGCTCTTTTCCATACATTGACAGTTATGGGTAGTGCCAAGTTTGACAAGACTGACTGCTGCAACATCCAAATTCGAATATGCTAGATTTAAGAGCTGCATAACTGTTGTCCATGTATAATTACATACTTTTTAATCTCTTCCTAACACAAAGCTATTGAAAGACTTCAGAAAAAACAGACTATTGCACTTTAGAAAATAGGAATATAGAGTCATATTGACTACTGTTTTGTGGTCATTTTTGGAGCTTGATAGCTGTGGCCAACTGTTGTTATATGAAAAATACCTAGAAGATCTTGTTTAAATATTTTGCAGTCAAAGAAAAAAAAAAAACATGTTTTCAGATTTTTTTTCTATTAAACTTAATTATAATAAACCAGTGCAACAATTGTGTTGAACATTATGCCACAACTTAAGAAGTTCCACAGTATACAAGTTAAATTTAAAAGGTAGGAAAACCTTTTCATTTTGTGTAAAAAATATTAATTGAATAATTAATTTAATTCAGCTAAATACTTGTTTTTGAGCGAGTGTACCTCAGAAAACATAACAGCATACAGGTATATAATAGAGTATATAATGACTGAATTTTAATTTTAGGTAAACTTTAACATTCCAGCACATGTACTGCAATGTTCATTGCCATGCTGATAGGGCAGTAGTCACCACTGCACAGAGCTTTTTAACTGATTAATGATCAACTCTGTGTGTGTGTGTGTGTGTGTGTGTGTGTGTTTCCACGTTCTGTAATACACACATTTATTGCTTTACTCTGAATCCTTATTAAATGTGCACAATTAGAAAGGCATTAAATGGAATGAAATAAAGCAAGGAAGACCTCATTAGTTTAAGAGCTTGTGATTGAAGAGAGTATAAAATAGAAATTATTCCTGTTTAAATCAGAAAGCTAATTAAAAACACTAATGAGTGTTTTTGTAATTATGCATTAATCTCTCTTTCTCAGTCTCTCTCATTTTCTACCATTCACCCCCACCGTGCCTCACACCTCTCTTTTTCTCGCCATCGTTACACAGAAATAGCTAAAGCAACAAGGTCGAGAATTCATCCTAAACTTAATCTCAGTCATATCACTTAATATGCAAAATAATTATCATACCACTATATCAGGGGTATTCAATTAAAATTCCAAGAGGTCCAGTATCTAGATATCTTTCACAGCAAAGGTCCAGACAGTAACTTACATGGTGTTAGTAGTCAGTAAAGCTATGAAATGACACAAGGAATTTTTTTAAATAGTAGGCCTAATTGTAAATTTCCAGTTGGCAGTAATAGTACTTTGTAAAAAAAAAAAAGAAAAAAAATCATCAAAGTCAAAACAGCCTCTTAAAACTGGGCAAGGACTAGGACATTTGGGCTCCAAAGACAAAGCCAAAGTAGTGGTTTTTCAAGTCAAGTGGTTTTTATTGTCGTTTCAACCATATACAGTTAGTACAGTACACAGCGAAACGAGACAACGTTCCTCCAGGACCTCCTGGGGGATCTTCTACCAAAAGATTGAGTTTCATCAATCGAGAGCACATTGTTTTACATTTTTAAAGATAAAATCATCTGTTAATTTTGAATCTGAATGACAACAGTCCAGTATTTGTGTTTGAATATTTTTAGATACTCAAGGGACTCAAGGGAGGCCTAGTGACTATTAAGGACATATATTGTTTGGAGGTTCAGGGGTATCCCCTGTGAGAATATTTTGAAAATGTAAAACTCTGAATGGACCATCTTCATATTTTCCTTAAAATGAAAATCTACCAACAACAAGCAAAGGAAAGCTTTCTTGGAAGAATCGCTGCATTTTCTTGTTCCCAGACTGCGAATTCGACACAAGAGAAACATGATCGATTTAAGGAATGCAAGAAACTCTTACATCAATGGAAGATCACTTTTGCTATGATGTTCCCGGCCAAATAGAGAATAGATACTAAGGATGGCCGCAAAATATTGACATGCCCACAGCAAGCATTGTCATTCATAGAGACAATGGGGTGAGTAAGCCATTTGGTGTATTTCTCACATGCTTGTCAATCAAAATCAAATCAAATCAAATCACTTTATTGTCACACTACTGTGTACACGAGTGCAACAGCAGGTGAAATTCTTGTGTGCAGTTCCGAGCAACATAGCAGTAATGACAGTGACGAGACATAAACCACTTTACAATAAACAACATATTACACAAAACAATTTACATAACAAACTTACACAACAATTTACATAACAAATGTACACATACCTACACAACAATTTACATAACAAATGTACACAATACACACAATGTAGAATACACACACTAGAGAAGGGTATAAATATATATATATATACACTGACTGAATTGGGAGCGAGAATATATTGACAGAATGAGGATTAATAAAGTGCAGTGCTGATTGTTGATCGTGAGGGATCAAGTGTTCAAAAGTCTTATTGCTTGTGGGAAGAAGCTGTCATGTAGTCGGGTGGTGCGGGTCCTGATGCTGCGATACCGCCTGCCTGATGGAAGCAGTGAGAGCAGCCCATGACTCGGGTGGCTGGAGTCTTTGATAATCCTCCGAGCTTTCTTCACACACCGTCTGTTATATATATCCTGGAGGGAGGGAAGCTCACCTCCGATGATGTTTCTGGCCGTTCGCACCACCCTTTGCAGGTCTTTGCGGTTGTGGGCGGTGCTATTGCCGTACCAGGCGGTGATGCAGCCAGTCAAGATGCTCTCAACAGTACTGGTGTAGAACCGTGTGAGGATGTGTTGGTTCATTCCAAACTTCCTCAGCCGTCTCAGGAAGAAGAGGCGCTGGTGAGCCTTCTTCACAACGGCCTCAGTGTGGACGGACCATGTGAGTTCCTCAGTAATGTGGACACCGAGGAACTTGAAGCTGCTGACTCTCTCCACCGGTGCTCCATTAATGGTGATGGGGCTGTGTTCTCTGTCTTTCTTCCTGAAGTCCACCACAAGCTCCTTGGTTTTACTGACGTTGAGGGAGAGTTTGTGCTCCTGACACCAGCGCGTCAGAGTGTGCACCTCCTCTCTGTAGGCTGTTTCATCATTGTCAGTGATCAGAACTACAACCGTCGTATCGTCAGCAAACTTAATGATGGCATTGGAGCTATGTGTTGCCACACAGTCATGTGTGTACAGGGAATACAGGAGTGGGCTGAGAACACAGCCCTGCGGGGCTCCAGCTCCAGCTTGTCTCACTGAACATACACTTGACCATCTGAGGAAGCTGGGTGCCTTTTTTGTTTCTTTTTGTGCTTGTTCTGCCTAGTGGCTGTAGTTTGTTTTGTGGAATAACACTCCATCGGGACAGTTGTGGATGAATCTGCTTGTTCTTAATGCTTATGTCTCTTATTGGCTGGAATTTGTTTTGTGGACATTGGAAGGATTAGGTCATCTCCTGCACTCATGAACAGCTGGCTCACTGAACATTTGTTTTTCTGTCCAAGAAAACTGAACAGCTTTTTTTATTTTTAATTATTATTTATTTAAAAAAAATGTGGTGTACTTGTGTGTGTGTGTGTGTGTGTGTGTGTGTGTGTGTGTGTGTGTGTCCTGCTGGTGGCTTGAATTTGTTTTGTAGAGGAACACACCTTCGAGAAACACATCTTTCCCCGCAGGAATCTGAAAGAAGCTGGAGGATATGGTGTAGGCATGTTTTTATTAGTGCTGGCACAAGTAAGAGCAGAGTCATTACACTGATAAGTAAACATCTACAATTCAAATGTCTCAAACAGAATACATTAGGAAGTTTCATTATTCTTTTAGCAGAAATTTAGGGGCAAAGGTTGATTTTGGCTAATATTTACACACCTAATGCTGATGATCGGGACTTTTTTTATAGATCTTGAAGGGATGTTGCAAGCTGCTTGCACCCCTCATGATATAATATTGGGAGGATACTTTAATCTTTTAATGGACTCGGTCTTTGATCATAGTGAAGCAAATGTGTGTAAGTAAAATTAGAGAAATACTGACGCTTCACAGGATGTGTAAATATCTTGGTCTTATAGATACTTGGAGAAACCCATCTGGGAGGGACTATAAATTTTTTTAATCCGTACATAAGATTTAATCTAGAATATATATTTTTTATATATCTAAGTCCCTCATTTCATCTGTTGTTGATTGTTCAATTGGAAACATCTTAGTCTTAGAGGTTTTGCCACATATGGAGAAAAATAAATCATATAGTTGGTGCATTAATGTATCCCTTTAGCAAAATCCTGATTTTCAACAAATGTTAAAGGCTGAAATCAATGTTTATATGGAGACCAACTGGTCCTCAGTATCCTCTGTGGGTGTAGCTTGGGAGGCATTTAAGGTGTTTCTTTGGAGTTGGATCATACAGTATGCCTCATTCATCAAAAAATCCAAAGCACAAGAACTTGTGGATTTGGAAGGGAATATTAAAAGTGCAGAGGCAGAGCTGAAGCACCGAATGTTGTCTTGTGGCCTCAGAGAATTGAATTACTATATAGATATAATACTATTTTGTGGCAGAAGGTGGAATTTTGGCTATTCAGTGCAAGATAGTGTCGGGGACAAAGCAGGGAAGCTTTTGGCTAGATATATAAAGCAGAGAGAGTCTTTTTCAACCATTCCCTCAGAGAAATCTGCTGGTGGCCATTGATATTAATAATGCTTTTAAATAATTCTATCTTGATCTTTACAGTTCCACATCTTCGTCTACCGATGAAGATATTTGAAACTTGGCGGAACCATTAGAACTCCCTAAAAGAACAAACGAGCAATAAAAATATATTGATTCTGAGATAACCTTGGAGGAGTTTGGCAAGGTAATTAAGGCCTTGCCTAAAGGCAATGCTCCTGTGCCAGATGTTTTTGCAGCTGAATTTTTTAGATCTTATGCTTCAAAATTTGCTCCACATTTATTAGAAATTTATGCGGAATCATTAAAGAATGGAAAGCTTCCACCAACCATCAAACAACCATCCAATTTCCCTGATCCAGCTAGACGTTAAAATATTGTCAAAAATATGGTCTAACCGATTAAGTAAAGTTATGGCATCTCTTATAAATATAGATCAGGTTGGGTTTATTTGGGACTGCAGCTCTTCTGATAATATCAGGCATTTCATCAATATAATGTGGTCAGTGGTGAATGATCAGACTCTGGTCACATGCCATCTCATTTTGATACCAAAATGACATTTTATATGGTAGAATGGAATTATCTTTTTAAGATTTTGGAAATATACGGGTCCGGGAACACTTTTATATGATGGATCAAGTTACTTTATAGAAACCCGGTAGCGGCGGTCCAAACAAATGGATTAATTTCAGATTATTTTCCTCTGGATAGGGGCACTGGAACCATTATGATTTTCCAGGGGTGTTGGCGGGAGGTGTGGCACAGATTATATTTTATTATTCATCTCAGACCCTATTTGATTTATTCCTTAAATAAGTCTCCACAGAATTATTAATTACTTTTCTAAGTTCAGGAAACAGAGTTAATTGCTCTAAATCCGAAGCTTTGTCTGTGACAGTGTACTGCCCACTGACGGCTTTAAAGCCGGGCGCCTTCCAGTGGCCCAAACAGGGCATTAAGTATTTGGTCATTTTATTCCAAGCAAATTTGTCTGATTTAGTTAGAGTTAATTTTGACACCTTAATAATCAGGATTTCGAGCAATGTTGGCAGGTGGGAGTCATTACATTTATCTTTATCTAAATTGAACTACCTGTAACAATCTCTCCCTATAGATGTCCCCCTCTCTTCAAGCAATTTGATAGCATAGCAAAGTCCTTTATTTGGAATGGTAAGCATCCTAGATTACATTTTAATGAGTTACATAGACTGATTGACAAAGCTAGGCTAGGCCTACCCAAGATTTAGTTTTATTATTATGCATTCGATCTTAGACATTTGGCTCACTGGTCGCTTCCACCTGAGAGAGCCCTTCCCAGTTTTTGTATTGAACAGGAAGTTATTGCCCCTATTTTGCCATTGCAAAGCCTTTCTATCAAACTAACTGGAGAAGTTAAGTCACACCCGTTATCTCGCATTTGCACTCGGTATGGATAAAAAAGTCCAGAGTGTTTAATTCAGACATTTATTGAAATGTTGCCTCAAGTATATGACTGAACCCTTAATTATGTATTAATAAGTCCCCTTTCTGCTGGACAGACTGGATTGTGAGGGCGGTTAATACACTTGGTTACTTACAGGATATGAGAGTGGAGTGATGAGATCTTTTGAAAATTTGATTCAACATTTTGGGATTCCCAGATCTCATTTGTGTAGGTATTTACAGCTGTGCCAACTGCTCTGTTACCCTGCTATTAATTAATTCAGAGTTTGGGGGACGGAGCTTCAACTTCTCTTAAGAGATTATGGGAGAAAGATTTAAATTTGGTTTTGGGGGAGAGAGTGTGGGCTAGGACTCTAAAAAATGTCAAGTCAGCTTCTAGAGATGCAAGGGTGCACCATATGCAATTTAAAATTTTACACAGATTCTATTGGACCCCATCTAGATTGTATAGGCTTGGTCTTAAAGACACACCCACCTGCTGGGGATGCTCATCAGAATACAGAGACACAATCCATGTTTTTTGGGGGTGTTAAGCTCCACACATTTTGGTTGATAGTTTCTTGCGTGATGTTCAAATTTCACTCTGCCACAGACTCTGCATTTTGGGCGATGGGGCGGTCATACATTTTGGGCATATACACATAAAAAACTGGGTTCTGACAAGCATTATGGTGGGCAGGCAAATTATTTTGAAAGGACTGAAGTCAGATAGGGCACCCACATTTCCAGAGTTCCTGCTTTTGAAGGGATGTCAAGCAGAAGGCTGGGGGTTCAGAACTTGTTTGCAAGGAAGTGGGGTAATTACTTGTTTTTTTGGGGGGACTCTCGGGGGAAGGGCTGGGGAGAGAGATGTTTTGTTATAATTATATATGATTGTTATGTTTGTGTGTGTATCTATTTGTTGACTACAGGGGTGTTCATTGGGGGTAGTTGTGGGTTTGATGTTTGGGGAGTGGGTTAAATGTTAAATATTGATTTAGTGTGTGTATATATATATATATATATATATATATATATATATATATATATATATATATATTGTGTTTTTTATTTTGTTATATATTTAAGAATAAATAAAAATATTAATTGAGAAGAAAAAACTCCAATAAAAAATAAATTTTTATCATTATTTGTTTTAAAAGATACATGTTTTTTTAAGTTCACACAGTACAAGACAAGCACTGTGTCTGCATTGCTACAAATGATCTGTATCTGTCTCTGTATCCGGATAGAACTGGTTGTGGGCGGGGCTTAAACTGGAAGTGTGTCGAAACAAAATGAAATGCCCATTTGCAAATGTTAGTCTTACATTTAGTTTCTATTAATAAAATATGCCTTGTATATACCTTTTCATAATAATAGCCCAATAATAATAATAATAATAATAATAATAATAATAATAATAATAATAAACAACTATTATTAAAAAAAATAATAAAAAAGTATTCTTTTTCTTTCTTACCAGATGAAGCTGAATTTGTTACCCACATTAACTGTAGTATGTTGTTAACATTGGTTTCTCCTGGTATTTCTGATATTAATATCTGCATTAAATCAGAATTTTCATTTGTCTGTGTATGTATAACAACATTATTCTGAAGGCAGGAGGTGTCAAGCAAAATGTGAAATGTCAAGCACACATTTTACAGTGAATAATAAATAAAAATCCAAACATTAAAATAAATGAAAATAAAATTAATCTAGCCTTAAAACAGGTGAAAGTCCTGTAAATCTATCAAGAATGTTTACGATAAGACACCATTATTTAGTTAAATAATAATAATAAAAATAATAATGTTAAATTTATATAGCACATAAACAGAGGTAGAACAGTTTAAAGAAAAAGAAGATAGAAAAAGACGCATGTTTCAGTTTCTTTATTTTACACAAGGAGTAATATTCCTAATAGATGAATAATCTACGGAGCATTTAAACCTTTATGGATCATTTTAACTTTTTTTTTTTGGAATAAAGTCTTAAATAATTTCCTTAATCGCTGATGTGGACATAAATGTGGACAATTTGAAAAGATGGATAGACGAGCTCCGACATGAGATCATCTCTTCCGGTCTGGAATTTAACATCGCATTCAGGTTTATGCTATAAATGAATGCATGGAAATAACGAGTGAATCGTGTGATACATTAACAAACACATTTCAAGAAGTGGAAAGTGGATATGATGTTGTATCTTAATGTTACACTTGACAAGTTCCAGACATGTACAATTAACAGAGACCACAAACAGAGTCAAGACCGCGGCAATCTGACCTGAATCACACTGTGTGCATTTTCATTCATAAGGTTTACACTGTAGAAATTTTGGCTGCACAGATTCGTAAATTCTTTGTCATTTTTTATATGTTTATATAAAATGTCGATTTATCCTTGTGCCTCTTGGATAATCAGCCATACGAACATTTTTTATATCATTCGGATGAAACGCTTATACGTTTGAAGTAATTTGTGCCTTTCCGAATAAGTTATTCACTTCGGCACATCCCTACTTGTCACTGTTGTCTTCAAATGCTGAGAGCAGAATTATAAAAAGTCGCCAACCATTTGTGCGTGCATGCGTCCACCCCCTTCTCTGTACTGCCTAACCTTTTGTGATCACGACAATAATTCTGCATTTATTTAAAATTATATCACAGTCCCCTTAGACACTTTATTTAGACCGTTTGTGTTCATTTGTATTTAAAATAAGTGACTTTCAAATGGCATGTACTGTATGTATTCACTTATAAAGATTGATAAGGGGAAAATACAGAAATATGCAAAAGGTGGACTCGAACCTGTATCGCCCACACAACTAACTAGTTGACTTACCAATGTCACCAATATCAGAAGTTAGACAGAGAGAGGTCAAATTCACATAGCCTACTTATCTCTCAATGTCTTTTCTTAAAAGCAAATGCAATATTTGTAACAGTTTTGACAGGTTCTATTGGAATATTGGCATGCACATAGCTGGTCTGTGGGCCCAGTGCTATTTTCATTTATTGAAAATAATAATATGGCTATGCTGAAACAGTGGTAGGGGGGCCCCTGGTGGCAGTGGGGGCATAAGTTGCAATGGTATACATTGCTTATTAGGCAGGGCTGGATCTGCGTCATTAACATACCGTTTGCTGTTTCAAGTTAAACATAGTTTAAAACTTAGAAAAACATGTCTTGAGATCCCTGCGTTCGGATTTGATCAAGCTGTGTTTGAATGCAAGAACAAGACTCATCTTGTGCTGGTTTCTGCAGGTAAGTGTGGTTTGTTCTCTGTATAAGATGCATGTAGCCTATACAGCTGGAGTTCAGCTTACTGCCCCCAGGAGAAAACAGGCAGTACCTCAAGCTTGAATTGCTCCGATGGTAAGAATATTCCTTATTATGGCCCGGGCACATAATAAATTGTTATTTTTTAAATATATGTAATTAATCGCACTGAATTAACACATTCAATTGACAGCCTTAATTCTAAGATTAAAAGTCTGTGTCTAGGAAAAGTGTAAAACAATAAATTCAACCCTGCAAAACTAAATAAATAAATAGATAAATAATAAAAAAGTCTGTTGGCTGGTTTTATGTCATTTTCAGCTATGTGACCAGCTCAGACCAGCTAGGACTGGCTTAAACCAGCTAAGACTAAGTTTTAGCTACCAGGTAAGTTATGTATATATATATATATATATATATGAATACACGATAAAACATTTCCAAAATGAATACGTTAAAATCTGTTAGTCTTAATAAAAATCAATCACAGGGACGTGTAGTTGAGGAAACAACTTAAAACAGATAGTCAGATGAAGACATTAAAATACAAGAAGTGGATTAATGAGCCCTCTAACTTCTAATGTAATTGATCCACCCAAAATAAAATCTTTTTATGACTGTAGTAACAGTCAAAAGGCAGAGAGAAAGTGAGACAGACTGAGCAATGAAGGATAGATGATTTCTGTGAGATTCTATTACAAGATAAATAAAACATGGCATAATGTAATAATATTTTCATTTAAATAAGAAACAGAGTGGGCAGATCATTCTCTCTTGTTCTGTGGGCAGGGGGAGAAGGAGGGGAAGAGAGAGGAGATTGAAGCTGTCAGGGCAAAACGGCATGATTTGGAAGAACTATCAGCCTGGTTGCGGCTGTCATATTTCTGCCCGAGTGGTGAAGGACACGCACACACACATATTCACAGCACTAAAAAGACAATGGATTGTCAATCTAGCTATCACAACTGTAACAGTATTACAGCTGGACAAAAATGACAAAAAAAAGAAAAGAAAAAAAAAATAACACAGAGATAAAGATACAAATGGTGTCGAAATAGATGGAGAGAGAAATACATAAAAGGGATACAATTCACCCAGAAGGACATTTACTTTTTTTTGTATTTGGCAGAATGTTTAATCCAATATTACTTACAGTGCATTGAAAGTATACAATATATTTTGCCAGTATTTTACAACAATTACAATAGCACCATGGTAACTACAGTTTCTGCCAAAATATTTAATACAATTTCAGTGACTGTAAAATCTTAATACAATTACAAACTCTTTAACAACACTTAAAATTCTAATTTCATATTTGTTTCCCTCCATACAGTAAAAGTAAATGGTTTTCATTCTGCCTAACATCTCCATTTGTGTTCAACGGAAGCAGAAAGTCTTTCAGGTGTGTAAACACATACCAGTGAGTAGATAATGACAGAATTTCCATCTTTGGGCAAACTATCCCTTTAAGGATGTACAGTATATGGACAGAGGGAATTTGACATTTCCGTCCGGTAAATTCCAAGACAAATCCAAAATTCAGCTGTTTTTAAGGGAGTTTAAAATAAACCTCTTTTCATGCAGTGGAAGGGCATAAAAGTTAGGGGAAAGGCAAGAAATAATTTTTAAAGGAATTAGTTTATTGTTAAGTAAGTCTGACAAAGAGACAACCTGAGTGAAAGCCCTACTTTTTCATCTGCACGTCACACTTTGACACTGAAAGGATTTGACAGGTCCCTTAAGCAGTGGACCACAACCATCCAGACAACGACCTCCCGTTCACCTCCGATAGCAGCAGGCACTGCATACCGACACACCACTGAACCACACACACAAAACAGTCACTTTATATAAGCTGGTTAGCGCAGATGAAAAAAGCACGTTTTTTGAGGCTTTCATCTCAGTGCCAGGCATGTGTGTACGGCTGATGGAAGATAATGTGCCATAATGACAAGCGCACAGACAAAATCTGCCACCATTGTCGAGAGTTTCTGACTGTGCATGGAATCTCCTTGAAATATAAAGGGCATTGTGCTGATGTGGACTGAGTGTGATGAAATGTTGAGGCTTAGGTGTGGTGGTTTGTCATTGGCATAGGCCACCACAGATGAATGAGATTAAGAAGTACTTTTACTTTTAAATGGATAGTTTACGTCCTTGAGTCGACATCTCAAGCTCATGTCTGAGACCTCTCGTGTTTTTGTGAGCACACTTCACAACCGTAGGGGTCCGGACAGCCCCAGTGCGGCGGCGTGGGTATTGCGTTCCTCATAGCGCTTAGCAAAGCGCAGCATCATAGTGAAGCTTTTTTGTAAAGGGAACGTCTTGGGTTACATGTGTAACCCTTGTTCCCTGAAAAAAGCGGAACGAGATGCTACGCATCTTTGCCGCACTGGGACGTCCCAGGACCGCTCTTCAAAAAGAAGTATCTGACGACACCTGGTGACGCATCCATTTATAGCCTGGCCACAGGTGCATCTAATGACTACATCAGCCGAGGCTATAAATTCCGGTCAATGTTCATTGACGTGTTACATACATATTTACAGCTAGTTCACGACTAGGGTCGTTTCCCCATAGCGCTTAGCAAAGCGCAGCATCTCGTTCCTCTTTTTTCAGGGAACAAGGGTTACACATGTAACCCGAGACGATTTTACATTTACTTCGTCTTGATAGCTGTTTTCTTGCTTGCTTATCTAGTAACTTAATATGTTTATAAAAAGCTTGTGGTGTTAAAGCCAGGTGTGGAACAGAAGCTCACACCATAAGAAACAAATAGATGTTGTTATTCCCCAGCACACACTTGAAGAGATGGCTGTTTCTGAGAGATCTGCTGATTTTGGATTGACAGCAGTCTACATTCGAAAATGCCATTTAACTTCGACTCCTATTCGTAAAAAGTTAGGACAGTATTAAAGATGCTAATAAAATAAAATAGGAGTGATTTGTAAATTATATTCACCTTTTGCTATTCTGAAAGCACTAAAATTCACATTATATTATATGTTTTCATTAAGAATTTAATTTATTTTTGAAAATGTACAGTAATTTCAAATCAGATGACTGCAACACGCTCCAAAAAAGTTGAGACAGTGGCAATTTAAGACTAAAAACAGTATGATGAGTTGAAATAACAAGGCGATGTGAGACAGGAGATGTGAAACAGGTGAGGCAATCGTGTCATAGTATATAGGGAGTATCCAAAAACAGCCTAGTCTTTCAAGAGCAAGGATCATTCAGGACTTGTCATTTTGCCACCAGATGCTTCAGCAAATAACCCAGCACTTTGAGAACAATTTTGGACATTTCACACTCTACATTGCACAATATAGTTAAAAGATTTAAGGAATCTGGTCAAATCTCAGCATTCATCTGTAATGGATATCATGAACATGTGCTTGGGATAACTTTAGTAAACCTTTGTTAGTCAACACCACTTGCTGCTGCATCCAAAGATGCAAGTTAAGACTTTACTATGCAAAGCAGAAGCCCTATATCAACACTGTCTAGAAGCGCTGCCAACTTCTCAGGGTTCGGTCTCATCTTTGATGGAATGTAGAACAGTGGAACTGTGTTTTTTGGTCCAAAGACAGACATTTAAAAATGTTTTTGAAAAACAAAGCTGTCATGTTATCCAGGCCAAAGAGGAAAAGGACCATCAAGCTGTTGTTAGTGCCAGGTCTAAAAGCCAGTGTCTGTATGGGTCAGGTGTGTGTAAGTGCCTATGGCATGGGTAAGTCGCACATCTGTGAGAACACCATGAATACAGACAGATATATATACATTTTGGAGCAACATATACTGCCAGACAGCACCGTCTTTTCCAGGGACGTTCCTGAATTTTCCATCAGGACAACTTCAAATACAGTTGCTTCTAGCACGCAGTAGCCTGCTTGCACCTGTGTCAGCAGTTCACGTAACATGGTCTAGTGCATGGCGCTTTTGAACGGGACCCCTTGTGTCACTTCATTCGACTCAACTCGGGGAAAGGAGGGAACGATACGCTGTGTCCCTTCTGCCACACCACTAGACCTACCACTGTAGTGCAAAAACTTGACTGACAGATGCTTCCCTTTATACCCATATGTCCTGGGCTGGACATGCAAATTCTGTCTGCCAATTTCTCATTGGTCTTTTCTCAAGTTCAGTGGTATGCAAGGCTTGCAAGGAAGACCCCTCGTGTCACGTTATTTGACACAACATCTTGTTCCTTCCCTTCAGGGAACGGAGGTTACAACAGTAATGTTTTTGCTGGTTAGTGCTGATCTAGCTGATGGATTAGCATAGCCATGTTGTTAACCACCCAACATATTTCTAATAAACCTAGCTGACTAAAGTAGGGTTGATTGTTAAGCTAGTTAGAAGCCTGGTGGGGACACCACATGATCAACATCCAAAACATATGGGGATGACAAGCAATCCCAGTCCTATGCTCACAGCTTAGTGCATGCAAAAAAATAAAAAAACAATGCAAACATACAAACAGACATGAATTTTACTGCCATACAGGGAATTTCAGATTGATTAATTGATACACGGATAATCCTGTGTTTGCCTGACTATATTCAGCAATGCACGGTTCATGATCTTTGTAAACGCATGGGAAAGGACTAACAAAATATTATAAGCTAATGCATAACATTTTGTGTCCACACAAAATGATAACTGATTAAATTATGCTAAATTGTTTAGCTGCTATTTTTCTAAAGCTCAGCAGTGAAGCACAGAGGACAATGTAATGTGGGCAATGAATATACCATTGATATATTGAGAAAAAGTTGAAGCTCTGGACTTGGAACAGGGCCATCTATGCCCATTATAGTTAGTATAGAACTTAAATGCATGTTTACACATGTGTATTTGCCTGACAATATTCAGACAGAATTTCAAGCAAAACAACTTCAGTATATCTGTAAACACAAGGATAAAGGACTAATGAGCAGCCTAATGCATAATAGTTTGTGTCTGCATAAAATGATAACAGATTAAAACATAGCTGCAAGCAGCAATTCTTGGGAATCAATTATTGGGGAAGAACATGACCAAAGCAGCCACATTTTGTTGTTTTAAAATTAAAATTTTAGCTTTCTTTATCACAGTTGTACAGATTTAAAGATTTTCTTACATTGCCCCCAAACATCAGAAATGTATGAATTTTTATATGTTTCCTCACATTGTCTTACAAGGGTTACACTTAAGTAACCTGAGACGTTCCCTTTCAAAAAGCTACACTTATGATGCTGCGCTGAGAAAAGTGCTTTGGGAATGAGAATACCCACGCCACTGCACTGTGGCTGTCCGGACCCCCTACGGTAGTGTAGTGTACTCACAAGAGCGTGAAGGTTTCAGACATGAGCTTGAGATGTCGACTCAAGGACATAGAGTGTCGTGAACAACCAAACTGTAGAATCTAATGAACGTGTGCGGAGAGGACCAGCCTGCCGCATCACAAACATGCTGCAGAGGGACACCACTAGCCAAGGCTTCAGTGGAGGCGACACCTCTGGTAGAGTGAGCCCTGATGCCTACTGGTGAAGCTTGACCGAGAGCCTCGTAGGCCAGGGCAATAGCGTCCCTCACCCAATGCGACATAGTCTGCTTGGTGGCTGCTGTGTTACGCGCCATCGCTTCCGGCCCCAGGGGGGGCTGGGTGACTCAGAGAGAAGTAGAGGGGACATTGCGCTGTTTGTTGTGGTGAAGAGGTCCACTTCTGCCCTGTAAAATCTCACCCAGATTTGTTCCAAGTAGAGGGAGCCCTAGCACTTAAAATGGTCTGATAACCTCAGGTGAAAACCCTGTGTCCCTCAGTTGGTACCCTTCAGGGGTCAAACATGAAAGGTTCCACAGTTCGGGCCGGGAATGAACTATTGTCCCCTGTGCCTGAGAAAGGAGGTCCTTCCTGTCCGGAATCGCTCATTGCGAGCCGTCGAGGAGAGATATTATCTCCGAGAACCATACCCTGTTCGCCAGCGCGACACTGTCAGTAAAAGGCAAGACCCTTGCTGGCGAAATCTGGCCAAGACTCCCGGGAGCAGAGAAACCAGGGGAAACGCATACAGATGCATTCTGGGCCATGTATGCTTCATCGCGTCCAGACCTAGGGGGGCTGGGTGACTCAGAGAGAAGTAGAGAGGACATTGCACTGTCTGAGAAGAGGCAAAGAGGTCCACTTCTGCCCTGTAAAATCTCACCCAGATTTGTTCAATTACCTCGGGGTGGAGTTTCCACTCCCCCATCAGTATTTTCTGTCTGGACAGTAAATCTGCTCTGATTAAGAGGAGCTTGCCCTGGGCCCAAAGGATAATCTGCTGTGCCAGTCTGTTCAGCTGACGTTAACGTAGTTCTCCTTGATGGTTTATGCAAGAGACTACCGCTGTGTTGTCCACCCACACCAAGACATGGCAGCCTCTGGAGGAAGTATTTCAGGGCCAGAAATACAGCCATCAACTCGAGCCAGTTAATGTGACAATCGAGCTGACGACCCCCCCTCCCATTCCCCTTGAGCTGGACGACCACTTAAGACCGCTACCCAGCCCATCAGGTGTCTGTCGTTAGCAACCTGTGAAGGCAAGACACACCTAGAGTGGGACCCAAAGTGTGGAACCATGGTCTGAACCACATAGAAAGGGTACGTAGCATGCGGCGTGTAAGACTTATCAGCCTAGGGGATTGTTTTGTGGCAGACTTTCTATATGAAAGTACGCGTCCATGAGATCGATCATGACCAGCCAATCGTGATGTTGTATTTGTGACACAACCATCTTGATAGTTAGCATCTTGAACTTGAACACTCTGACTGAGCGATTCAAGCCTCGACATGAACCCACCACCCTTCTTGGGAACAAGGAAGTATTTGCTGTAATAACCTGACTCTTTCTCTGGAAGGGGAACACATTCTATGGCCCCTTTGACCAAGAGATTTTGCAGTTCTTTCCACAGTAGATATGCCTGCTCCGGTTTTATGGTAGTGGGAACCACACCGTTGAAACCCGGAGGGCGGCGAGCGAATTGAATTCTGTAGCCTTTTTCTACTGTTCTTAGGACCCACATAAAGATACCTGGCAGAAGTTTCCACGCTGCCATGTTCTCTGAGATGGGGATTAATTTTGACACTTCCTGTTGGGGGGGGGGTGTCGAGTGTTCTGCATCCTGGACTAAGGCAGGAAGCAGCGGTACACCCAACATTTCGCTGGAAGCCTCTAACTCCCGAAACACAAGAGGCGGTGGGAATGGAGAAGTTTTGTGGGGGTACCGGGAGGGCCGAAGTGGATGATACATGTGCCCCGTCCCAAGGGGGGACTACCCCCACAAGGCTGGGTGCAAAACCATCAGGGTTTTCTTTTTTAAATAACTGCCCGGAGGTCTTGCTTTGGGGGCTGCTGAGGGCGACAAACTGGCCCCCTGTCTTTACAAGGGGGAGCACGATTTGCCACGCCTTGTTTTTAAGCCTCCCGTCTAGGAGGACCTGGGTGGGGCTGGGTGTCCAACAGCCCCTCCCCCTGAGTGTGGCAAGGAAGAAATTGCCCGAAGTCTTCCTCGTGACTTTGTGCCTCCTGGAACCTGTTGATAACTACATTCATAGCGTCACCAAATAAGCCAGAAGGAAAAACCGGGGCATCGATAAGGAAAGTTTTATCCCTGTCTCTGATGCCCGATAGGTTAAGCCATAAGTGTCTCTCCACCTTCCCCACAAGCGTGGAGGTGGTCCTGCACAGCTTTGTGGGGAGAGTGGGTCTCTTTGGCAATGATGCCTAGCCAGGTGAGCGATAACCCACAAGTGTCTATTCTACCGGCTACATCACCGAATACTTCAACAGATTAGCCTAGTATGCCTGTAACACTACCATAGTGTGCAGGGCAGCACCAGCCTGACCTGCTGCCTGATAAGCCTTCCACATAAGCATGGAGGTGATCCTGCACAGATTTGTGGGGAGAGTGGGTCTCTTTAGCGGTGATGCCGAGCCAGGCGAGAGATAACCCGCAAGTGTCTCTTCTACTGGCGGCATCACAGAATACCCCCGAGCCTCAGCACCCACGATTAGTTGAATATTTCAACGTCGAGGGCATGAAGACACGGGAAGTATAAGGATTCCTCCATGGATGAGAATACTCGTTATGGAGGTCATAGAAGGAAGGAAGGGACTGTGATATAGCTTTCCCTTCCCACTTTTTTAAATTTATTTCATTTTCTTTATTTATTTATTTTGGCCACCAGACAGAAATATGTCTTCTAGTTTGAAGCGTTGGGGGGGGGGGGGTTGTCTCTTAATTCCACAGCCGCTTTATTATTGTGCGCGGGAAGTACAGAGGTTCAGTGTCCCCCTCATGAACCGAAGAGGCGCCGAGGCACGCTTCAGGCTTACGCGAAATATCAGCTGGATCTGGGGAGAGAGCGAGAGCGATAGGACGATATAGCAACCCTTCTCTTGCTCCTCAGCCAGATCCATACGAGAGCTCCACGAATAAAGTGTGAGCACCCGCTCTGCCCCAATGCAAGAGCAGCATGCTCTTCCCCCAAACAAACAAAGCAAAACTGATTTGTGTCCCTCTCAGCCATAGAGCGGAGACAAGGGAACACACATCGTTTGCCCTGACTTTTAGTCCCCCCCCCCTTTATTTTTATTTTTTTGTTTGTTTGTTTTTTAGAAAGAAGAGAAAGAGAGAAAGGTCTTCTGCGCACTGCCTAACAAATCCTAACTCCTAACAGAGGAAAGAAAGTTCTGACAGGCTCGTGATAGCACACTCACACACAGAGTGATCTGAAGACGATCTGACGATGCTCCTGTGACGGATCTTTTTATAGCCCTGCCCAGGTGCATCCAATGATAACACCGGCAGAGGCTATAAATTCCGGTCAATGTTTTTTCTCAGTGCAGCATCATAAGTGTAGTTTTTTGAAAGAGAACCTAAAGTTCAAAAACCTTAAGAGATCTTATTTAAAAGTCTGAAGTTGGCACAATTAATTATTGTATATGTATTGTATTAACATTTTGAATTGAATGAAAAACTATATACAGTATATATATATATATATATATATATATATATATATATATATATATATATATATATATATATATATATATAAACAGCATGTCTTCTACATTCAGGCATGCTCAAAGATCCATTGACAAGAAGAATTTAAGTAAACCCATTCAATTTGTGAGATTCAAGTAAAAACAGTTTATTTTACCATTAGAGTGCCACCTTGTGGCAGAGCTTTACAGCTTGGACCCCTAATTATAGGTTTCTAAAAATATTCAGACAGTTGTCAAGAAACAAAAAGGAAAGAGTTCATGATTTTTGAACAAAATATATATATAAATAAATAAAGATTTGTATGCAGGCATTTAATATGGCAAACAAGACATATTAAGAAAAGGTTGATTTCTGCACATCTCCAAACTCTTTTGAACCAAAAAAAAAAATATTATTATTTTTTAAATAAATACATTTGTTTAGTAACAGAGCTGTCAGTGAAGAAAACAACACAAACCAAAGAATAAAGCCTCAGCCTAAAACTGAATGCCCAGGAACTGCTATCCAAGGTGAACTGATGTCTGTACAAAATAATGATTATATCAATGCCATTACAAAGTAAGCAACATATCAAAATATGCAAATACAAATGTATGCGACTACACTTATATGCATTTATCAAAGGCCAGGCATAAATGGAACACTCAGTTAAATAAAATACTGTATGTAACAGGGGCCCCTACTCCATCTGTATGGTCACATACACACTACAAGTTTTGCTGATAGTGTCTATCAGTGAATCGCCTGCATTTTAATTAGGTTTTTCAAGGAGAAGATGGACGCTCTCACATGCTATTGATAATGTCATTAACAACTAATTGTTAAGTTTGGTTCCATACACCACAAGGAATTTCTGAAAATGTGGTTGTCCCTACCTGACATTTTCTGGAATTAATTCAGTAGGTTTTGGTTTTCACTTCCGTAAATTACCGAACCATGTCTGTACAAAACAGTATTAAGCATTCAAAGGTGAACTGACAACCGTATTTAGCTGCAGAGTGTATGTGGCCATCATCTACCAAGGAGTCATTGGCATGAAAAAGGTTGAAGACTCCTGCTTAATGCCAATAGTCAATAGTCAAAGAGTCTAAGTCAAAAGAGTCTAAGCTCCATCTGGGTCCACAGGTTTACTCTCTCGACATCATCCACCCATCAACACCCAGTTTATTGTAAATTAAGTCACACTGTTACTTGTCTCAGTTTCTCATAACAACAGCTCTTGATTTATGTTACCACTCCAGTTTCCTCATGAAGAAATATGAGAGGCAGTTTAAACCTCATGTCATTATCATATTAGTCTGTTGTCGGGAAAATAATTTGTCTCCTCACATACACTACGTGACTGGGATAACACTTGCTCAGTAACACACCTCGGGCTGAGCTGTGTACTTTGTCTTTATTGGCTAAAAGCAGGATACTTGTCCAGGCAATTTAAAAAAGCAATTTGTTCTTTTTCTTCCTGCTTGCATTTACATGGTTCTGGAGTGTGCTCAGCCACAAGACTAACCATACATAAATTGCAGGTGACACCGATGAAAATGTCAACAAGGCTTTAGCGCGTTGAGAAAGGCAGGAAGGAGGGCGACCTAGAAGACGGTGGATGTCGACATGCTCTCGTACTTTATATCAGCATGTCAAAGAGCATCTTCCTGCACACAGCCCCTAGTCTCTATGGGCAGACTTGCCATAGTTCAAGAGACATTTTCTTGATGGAGTGAGAAACTGATGGTGTGCAGCATGGCTAGCAATGCTGAAATCTTCAGCCCTGAGAGAGGTTTGATGTGGCCCGTACTGATATGGAAGGCCTTTTTCTTGGATTTTACAACTGCCAGAATGTTTCTCATTTAAAATTTGAGGATAGCAAGGTGGCCTTGCACATTTAAAGCCACCTCCTTGGCTGGCCTCAACAGAGACTTCCACCACAAATACTTTTTTTTTACTAGTGACCCTAGTTTTTGATCTTTTATCTTTTTATAAATAGTGATCCTAGTCATAGAAGAGTGTGGCTGGCTACAGAGCAGAAATCACTCCCTTAAGAGACTTAAGAAGGTTATTAGCAGACATGCGGAAGAGAGTAAGCCCATACAAGACAACAGCATTACTAGTCAAGGAAGACTGGGGGATGTGATCAACTACTAAACTTGTGACAGGCAGCCAACAATGAGAAGGAAATAACAAAGTGTTCTTTCTGCCCTCAAGCTAACTGGAAATAGCAATTACCCACGCAGCGTCATGATTAGCATCCAGCAGAGAGTAGAGATCCACACAAACTTCCTGTTCAAGCAGTGAGAGAGATTGCCTAGATTGTTTTATTGTGAACATTGCACAGTTATAATAAAAACATTCAAGGAGATATGAATGGAAGTATAGTAGCAGGTGGAAATGGGTCCCAAAAATTGTCAATTATATTACTCTGTTAATTCTATTTTAAATACTTACCTCTTTACCCAAGTCAATACTTTGTCTTTTTTAGCAATCATTGGCTTGGTTATATGTCTGTATGAGCTTTGCACATAACATTTTCTTCATTAAACAAACTCTCAAATTTTCAACTGGATTTAATTCCAAATAATGAAACTCAATTCATAACTAACTGTTTTATCTGTTATCTCACATTTGGACACCTTTCAAAACAGAAAAAAAAGAATAAACTCCCAACAACATTGAAATAGTGAATACATCAAATTCTACTGTGTGGTAGACAGCAGCAAGCTTTAATTATAATATACAGTAGGAAAAGGTCATTTGTTTAAAATGTACTCTAGCAGAGCCTTTGTGTTTAAGAGAAAGTATGTTGCACTTTATATAAAGCAGATTTTGTATTTGTTTTGAATGCTGAATTGCAGGGATGTGCGGTGAGGTCAATGGCTGGGGAGGCACTGGCTGGTATAAGAGCCAGATTTACACACATATGAACCCGATAGAGGTACCTTAAATTCACCATTCAATTGGTAGGTTGCACAATGACTATTGGATAGGCTACCCTTTTTTTATATTTCATATCAGCGTTTTTTACAACACACGCATACAGGTAAGTTACATATTCGATTCTCGATATATAGGTGAATGTAGTTTCACTATTTATATACTCATTCAATACAAATGAAAATATATATTGCATGGTCTTAGCTTTACTTGTAAATTAATTCCATTCGCCTATCCTTCTAGACAAAGATGTCAGAGACGTATTATTTTAGTTTTAAAAGTCTCTCCGTCTCAATAGAGATGATTGCCAGGGATGAAAGTAGTCCTTTGCCAGTCCGATTCCAAATGTATGTTTTGAGTAAATTCAAAGCAGAGAACAATAATGGACGTTGTTGTAGCTGGTATAGTGAGCACCAGCTGGAGTAACTCAGCTAGTCGCCTCGGGAACCGTCTGCATCTGATCATTCTGGGCCAAAAAGCTGAGGAGCTGTCTGGGTGATTTGCATTCAGTCCTCACCATTTGTGAACTATATAATCCGAAAAGATCAGCCTTTAGTCTAACAAAGTACCTTGCATATTTTGATAGGCTCTGCAGTTTGGTGTCATCAATATGTTGTGACATTTCAAAAAATTTAGTGCAATCGACCAAACCAAGGAAAGCTCAACGAAATGATCAAATCTAGCTTTAATTTGAACACTGACATTGTCAGAATGTTATAAACCATTATCTTCCTCTCACCTCTGATCGGCTGTTTACTTTGGGCATTGTCTGTCAGGCCAAGTGTGACGCATTTCTGCTAAAATCGATCATATATGTATACTGTCAAACTCTTGCCTCTGGCATTCCACAACCCTTTGTGTCACGGATTCGTGCACAGCAGAATCCAATGTCATTATTTTATTCTGCAGCACATGAAAGAGTGCATCGTTTTCATTGAAAATGCCCTCATATGCCATTATGAAGAAGCAGGTTGGTGCTTTTGACAGCCAGAGATCATATCAGGCGGCTATAATCAGGTGTCATTATCCCAACCATCTGGATTTTCACTCATAATCTGGAACACAGCACGCAGATCAGATTGATAAATGCTGATCGTCTGCACTAGTCTAGAATTTATGCTCTATCTCGTGGGCACTGTTCTTGGTAAACGTCACTTCACAACATCATACAGTAGGTGTGTGCGCTTGGTTGACTTATTTAAAAATGTTGCAAGTCCCTCAACTGTTTTAAGAAAAACATTTTACACTCAGGCATTCATTTTGCTGAATGCGAGAGCACCAGGTTCAATTTTTGTTCCTAACAATGGGCAAACATAGCTTCAGATAAATTTTCTTTAATCTTAGCCTGCACCCCATTAAGATCTTGAGAGGCTCTGTCGTAAGTCTGAGCTACCAGCTTTTCAATGCAATTGTATTTCCCCAACACTCCCGAAATATCATCAGCAATAGCCGGTGCTCATCTGTCATCACTCACATCATCAAATCCCAAGAATGCCTCCTTCACCTCTCAAGTCATCTTACTTTAAGCCACATAATGCAAAATTAGAGACCTGGGCTTTGTTTGTGACATCCGTTGTCTGATTCACTTTGACTGCAACAAATGGGGCTGCATTAATCTCCTCTTTGATATCATTTCTAATTACATCACCAACAGCTTAGATTAAATTGTTTTGTATTCTGTTTGATAAGCCAGGCATTGGTCTTCCATTGTTTATGGTTGCCTCCACTGGTGCTTTTTCATTGCAGTTTTATGACGAGACCAGTGAGCTTAAATATATTTTACATATACATGAAATAAGTTACCTGCACTATGGAAGGCGAGGACATGTAATAAAGGGGTCTACAAACATTACATTGGTGACTTACAGAGAGACAGTAACAAGCACGTGTTTATTGCCTGCGCTCCATCCATTTGCTGAGGGGTTGCACAATCAGAGGGGAGGCTGAACTCGTCACTGCCTCATCTATCGTCTCCCCCTGTATTTGCAACGGAGCTCTGCAAATTTGGAGATTTTGACAATAAAAAATTATTGGAATCATACAGAAATTACATTTATAACACAAATCAGTAGAACAATCATAATATTTATTTTATTTTATAATTTCTTTTTTTTACTTTTCATAACAGTTATTTTCATTGGAGTATGACAGGTAAGGCTTTGCCTCTCCTGCCTCCCCTGAACGAACCTCCCTGCTGAATTGATTTTATAGGTAACAGCCATAATTGTTCAGAGTAAGGATTTATTTAAATTAAATAAAATCCACCTGAACTAATTGGATGGATGCATTTTTTATTGGATGCATATGCCCTAATCAAGTTAAAACAAAAAAGCCCCTGAAAATCAATTCAGAGGGCAAATATTGCCCCCTAGTTTAAAAAAGGGAATACAAATATCTTATCACCAATAACTGATCACAAAGATAAAGCCCTATTTTAACAAAACCTCCTTCTCGTACAAGCACAGATTACACATGCAATCATATCCTGTATGTTTACATATATATTTAGTAATTACAGGGAAAATTGGTACTTGGTTGAGATTATTAATATCTAGGCTGTAATCAAAACACAAAAAAAGATGGAAACACGCTTAGGCTTAAGTATTAATCACACATACACACACACTGATTCACACACCAAGGCGTTAAGATGGTGTTAAAATAAAGCAGATGGAACATTGTTTAAATAGGCACTGTGTGATTCAACCTGCAAGTGGAGGCACACGCTCAAACATTCCCAAACATGCAGAGAGATTACGCATACACATAGGCAAAGCTGGTCTGTGACTGTGCATACCTCTGCAGCATTAACATACAGCAGAAATTCATACACCGTCTGTTGTTAATTCGGTACCAGATTTTTGCTGGTTTAAGGAGTCAGGGAGGTGTGGAGAGGCTCTGTCTTTGCAGTAGAGTCAGCGAGTCCAAAGCAGCTTAACTAAAAGATGCTGAAAGAACAACGCATTGGACAAAAAACTGAAAACAAACAAAACTATTAAAATAAAATAAAAAAAACAGAGGACAGGTCACAGCTCATCAAATTCTTATGTAAATTATGGATTGAAGTATCAACCGTATGTTCATCAACAACTAACAAACAACTGTGACAAAAGTTGCTGTTTTGTGGCATGGCCAATATATTATACAGTTTAAGCATCAGAGAAGGAGAGTTTTCCTTGGTCGTTTGAAATTATAGCTGGGTGTACTATGAAAACATAAAAGGATTTCCCAGAAAATAACATTCTTATGTTAGTTGCTCACCATCATGATGTTCCAATCCCATATGTCTTTATTTTTTCTATGGAACACAAATTAAGATATTACACAGAATCTGTGAAAGTGAAAGGTGACATCATGCCATTTAGTTTTCTTCCACCAATTAAAGAGTGTTTTGGGTTTGGAACAAAATAAGGATAAGTAACTAAGGTGAAATAATGTTTTTAGAATGCTTTAAAGGTTTGTGCAGTACACTTTAGCATGGATTGTTTTGTTTCACAATATCAGTCAGGAACAGTAAGTATATTTGCGCAACTATATGTTTGCAGTTCTCCAGCACAGAAGGCACATGTTTAGAGGGAGATCATCCTGCAGGAATTAGAGAGGAAATAGTGATTTGTCTTGGCAACGTAAGAATCACTTTGCTGACTGGCAGAGGTTTTCTACGAAATTCGCTTGAGAGCCTGGCACGACCGTCTGCCAGCAGGGAGTTTTACAGTAACTTATCCATTCATCTGGTCGCTGCTGTGGCTGGCATTGGCACAATACTCCACCATGAGAAGAGTAAAGCAGCTCTTACTGGCAGCAGATGGGTCTGCTATGAAATGACTGCTGACAGTCTAAAGCACCTGACAAAAAACAAAAAAAGGCACATTTCTTTTGGGCTTACACCCTTGGTTTCTGGAGTTGTTTTGTGTGTGTGAGTGTGTGTGTGTGTGTGTGTGTGTGTGTGTGTGTGTGTGTTTTGACACAAAATGTTCATAAATAGAACATTAAATCTTATGTTATTTTATTTGTAGTGCAGAGCATATAATGGTGTGCACTTGTAAAAACGCCTCTGTGCACCTGTTTCTAATTTAACATATTTTTTATTTATTTTTTTCACTACAAATTATATAATCAGTATCAGTATAAAATTGAGTAAGAGTTTAATTGAAATATTAACACGACTTTCACTATTACTTATCATTTGATTGCCTTCGGACTCCACAGGTTTGTGCAAAACCTGATGATCAACTTGCCAGCATGATTTTTTTTTTTTTTTGGACTGTGTCAGTGTTCAAATTAAAGTTAGGTTTGATATTTGGTGGCATGAAGTGTTACTCAATGTCCCTGATAATAGTAATAATAACTAGATTAAAAAGTTTGAGTACAAACTTTAGGTTGGCTTGAGAAAGCCTAGCATAAAGTTTGAAGTAGTTGTAAAAGTTTGAAGATTTACGGTTTCTAGTTTGATGTAATTATAAGTAGTAGTTTTCAAAGTTCAAAGTTTAGAGATTATAAAACCATTCAGTCTATCAAATAGATTAGATAGATAGATAGATAGATAGATAGATAGATAGATAGATAGATAGATAGATAGATAGATAGATAGATAGATAGAGTATGACCCACAGATAGATAGATAGATAGATAGATAGATAGATAGATAGATAGATAGATAGAGTATGACCAACAGATAGATAGATAGATAGATAGATAGATAGATAGATAGATAGATAGATAGATATATAGATAGATAGATAGATAGATATTGACCCTCAGATAGATAGATAGATAGATAGATAGATAGATAGATAGATAGATAGAGTATGACCCACAGATAGATAGATATTGATCCTCGATAGATAGATAGACAGATAGATAGATAGATAGATAGATAGATAGATAGATAGATAGATAGATAGATAGATAGAGTATGACCCACAGATAGATAGATAGATAGATATTCACCATCAGATAGATAGATAGATAGATAGATAAATAGATAGAGTATGACCCACAGATAGATAGATAGATAGATAGATAGATAGAGTATGACCCACAGATAGATAGATAGATAGATAGATAGATAGATAGATAGATAGATAGATATTGACCATCAGATAGATAGATAGAGTTATTGACCATCAGATAGACAGATAGATAGATAGATAGATAGATAGATAGATAGATATTTACCCTCAGATAGATAGATAGATAGATAGATAGAGTATGACCCACAGATAGAT
Organism: Moxostoma hubbsi; assembly: GCA_032164185.1. NCBI lineage: Eukaryota > Metazoa > Chordata > Actinopteri > Cypriniformes > Catostomidae > Moxostoma > Moxostoma hubbsi. The sequence goes on along the minus strand of JAVLUX010000011.1, from coordinate 10,444,905 downwards.
AGATGTTGATCCTCGATAGATAGATAGATAGATAGATAGATAGATAGATAGATAGATAGATAGATAGATAGATATTGACCCTCAGATAGATAGATAGATAGTCATTGACCCTTAGATAGATAGATAGATATTGACCGTCAGATCTATATAGGTAGATAGATAGTCATAGACCCTGAGATATAGATAGATAGAGTATGACCCACAGATAGATAGATAGATAGATAGTTATTGACCCTCAGATAGATAGATAGATAGATAGATAGATAGATAGATAGATAGATAGATAGATAGATAGATAGATAGATAGATAGATAGATAGATATTGACCCTCAGATAGATAGATAGATAGATAGATAGATATTGACCCTCAGATAGATAGATAGATAGATAGATATTGACCCTCAGATAGATAGATAGATAGATAGATATTGACCCTCAGATAGATAGATAGATAGATAGATAGATATTAACCCTCAGATAGATAGACAGTTCGAAAGATAGATATAGATAGACTGATAAATAGACAGACAGACAGACAGATAGATAGATAGATCCTTGCTACCCTGAGTCCCATGAACAAAACCAGAAATCTTTATGTTGTTCTGGTGCAGAGATATGTAATTTGTTACTTGGTTGCTATGGTAACCCCATCTGGTTGCTAGGCAGTTACCAGAGTAATACATATCAAGGCTACTTTCCATCATGAGTGAAATAAGTCAACCCGGAAGTCTCTACGATTTTCTGTTAAATAGATATGTGATTTGTTACTTGGTTGCTAGGCTATCCCCATCTGGTTGCTAGGCAGTTACCAAAGTGTTACTCATAAGGCTCCTTGCAATCCTGTGTGAAATATGTCAACCAATAAGTCTCTACGAAGTTTTGGTTCAAAGATATGTGATTTGTTATTTGGTTGCTAGGGTAACCCTGTCTGGTTGCTATGCAGTTACCAGGGTGATACTTATCAAGCCTCCTTTCCATCCTGAGTGAATTAAGTCAACCCAGATGTCTCTACGATTTTCTGGTGCAGAAATATATGATTTGTTATTTGGTTGCTAGGGTAACCCATCTGGTTGCTAGGCAGTTACCAGAGTGATGCATATCAAGGCTACTTTCCATCCTGTGTGAAATATGTCAACCCCTAAGTCTCTACGATGTTCTGGTTCAAGGATATGTGATTTGTTACTTGGTTGCTAGGGTAACCACATCTGGTTGCTATGCAGATACCAGAGTGATACATATCAAGGCTACTTTCCATCCTGAGTGAAATAAGTGAAACAGGAAGTCTCTACGATTTTCTGGTGCAGAGATATGTGATTTGTTACTTGGTTGCTAGGGTAACCACATACGGTTGCTAGGCAGTTACCAGAGTGATACATATCAAGGCTACTTTCCATCCTGAGTGAAATAAGTGAAACAGGAAGTCTCTACGATTTTCTGGTGCAGAGATATGTGATTTGTTACTTGGTTGCTAGGGTAATCACATCTGGTTGCTAGGCAGTTACCAGAGTGATACATATCAAGGCTACTTTCCATCCTGAGTGAAATAAGTGAAACAGGAAGTCTCTACGATTTTCTGGTGCAGATATATGTGATTTGTTACTTGGTTGCTAGGGTAACCCCATTTGGTTGCTAGGCAGTTACCAGAGTGATACATATCAAGGCTACTTTCCATCCTGAGTGAATCAAGTCAATCCGGAAGTCTCTATGATTTTCTGATGCAGATATATGTGATTTGTTACTTGGTTGCTAGGGTAATCACATCTGGTTGCTAGGCAGTTACCAGAGTGATACATATCAAGTCTACTTTCCATCCTGAGTGAAATAAGTCAACCCGGAAGTCTCTCTGATTTTCTATTGCAGAGATATGTGATTTGTTACTTGGTTGCTAGGGTAATCACATCTGGTTGCTAGGCAGTTACCAGAGTGATACATATCAAGGCTACTTTCCATCCTGAGTGAAATAAGTGAAACAGGAAGTCTCTACGATTTTCTGGTGCAGATATATGTGATTTGTTACTTGGTTGCTAGGGTAACCCCGTCTGGTTGCTAGGCAGTTACCAGAGTGATACATATCAAGGCTACTTTCCATCCTGAGTGAAATAAGTCAACCCGGAAGTCTCTCTGATTTTCTGTTGCAGAGATATGTGATTTGTTACTTGGTTGCTAGGGTAATCACATCTGGTTGCTAGGCAGTTACCAGAGTGATACATATCAAGGCTACTTTCCATCCTGAGTGAAATAAGTGAAACAGGAAGTCTCTACGATTTTCTGGTGCAGAGATATGTGATTTGTTAGTTGGTTGCTAGGGTAACCCCATCTGGTTGCTAGGCAGTTACCAGGGTGATACTTATCAAGCCTCCTTTCCATACTGAGTGAATCAAGTCAACCTGGAAGCTACTATACTGTGGCTATGAAGATTTTAGGTCATTACTTATTGGCTGCTTGATAAAAGAAATCCTCTGAGGGAGAGAGAGAGGGAGAGACGCAGGGCTGACAGGCCCTTTTTTGCCTGTGTGTGTGAAAACGTCAGTTGGGATTTAAATTTCTGAACATTCCGCAATGTTAATCAATGGGAGTTTTTCCGAGTTTTGATCGTCATTTTTAGGAAAACCGTAAGTCTGATCAGTTAGAAAAGATATAGCACACTATTCGGGATTAGTCTGAAGGTCTGTGCCGAGTTTGGTGCATGTAGCTTAAAAGCTCTAGGAGGAGTTACATTTAGAAATTTAGTCTCAGAATAATAATAATAATAACTAGATTAAAAAGTTTGAGTACAAACTTTAGGTTGGCTTGAGAAAGCCTAGCATAAAGTTTGAAGTAGTTGTAAAAGTTTGAAGATTTACGGTTTCTAGTTTGATGTAATTATAAGTAGTAGTTTTCAAAGTTCAAAGTTTAGAGATTATAAATCCATTCAGTCTATCAAATAGATTAGATAGATAGATAGATAGATAGATAGATAGATAGATATTGACCCTCAGATAGATAGATAGATAGATATTGACCCTCAGATAGATAGATAGATAGATAGATAGATAGAGTATGACCCATAGATAGATAGATAGATAGATAGTTATTGACCATCAGATAGATAGATAGATAGATAGATAGATAGATAGATAGATAGATAGATAGATAGATAGATAGTTATTGACCATCAGATAGATAGATAGATAGATAGATAGACAGATATTGACCATTAGATAGATAGATAGATAGATAGATAGATATTGATCCTCAGATAGATAGATAGATATTGACCCTCAGATAGATAGATAGAAAGATAGAAAGATAGATAGATAGATATTGACCGTCAGATATATAGATAGATAGATAGTCATTGACCCTGAGATATAGATAGATAGAGTATGAACCACAGATAGATAGATAGATAGTTATTGACCCGCAGATAGCTAGATAGATAGATAGATTGTCATTGACCCTTAGATAGATAGATATTGACCGTCAGATATATAGATAGACAGATAGTCATTGACCCTGAGATATAGATAGATAGAGTATGACCCACAGATAGATAGATAGATAGTTATTGACCCGAAGATAGTTAGATAGATAGATAGATAGATAGATATTGACCCTCAGATAGATAGATAGATAGATAGATAGATATTGACCATCAGAAAGATAGATAGATAGATAGATAGATAGATAGATAGATAGATATATCATTTTTTACTTGGTTGCTAGGGTAACCCAATCTGGTTGCTAGGCAGTTTCCAGGGTGATCCTTATCAAGCCTCCTTTTCATTCTGAGTGAATAAAGTCAACCCGGAAGTCTCTATGATTTTCTGTTGCATAGATATGTGATTTGTTACTTGGTTGCTAGGGTAACCATATCTGGTTGATAGGCAGTTACCAGAGTGATATATATCAAGGCTACTTTCCATCTTGAGTAAAATAAGTGAAACAGGAAGTCTCTACGATTTTCTGGTGCAGAGTTATGTGATTTGTTACTTGGTTGCTAGGGTAAGCCCTTGTCGTTGCTAGGCAGTTACCAGAGTGATACTTATCAAGCCTCCTTTCCATCCTGAGTGAATTATGTCAACCCGGAAGTCTCTACGATTTTCTGGTGCAGAGATATGTGATTTGTTACTTGGTTGCTAGGGTAACCGCATCTGGTTGCTAGGCAGTTACCAGAGTGATATATATCAAGGCTACTTTCCATCCTGAGTTAAATAAGTGAAACAGGAAGTCTCTATGATTTTCTGGTGCAGAGATATGTGACTTGTTACTTGGTTGCTAGGGTAAACACATCTGGTTGCTAGGCAGTTACCAAAGTGATACTCATAAGGCTCCTTGCAATCCTGTGTGAAATATGTCAACCCCTAAGTCTCTACGATGTTCTGGTTCAAAGATATGTGATTTGTTACTTGGTTGCTAAGGTAACCCTGTCTGGTTGCTATGCAGTTACCAGAGTGATACATATCAAGGCTACTTTCCATCCTGAGTGAAATAAGTGAAACAGGTAGTCTCTACGATATACTGGTGCAGATATATGTGATTTGTTACTTGGTTGCTAGGGTAACCCCGTCTGGTTGCTAGGCAGTTACCAGAGTGATACATATCAAGGCTACTTTCCATCCTGAGTGAATAAAGTCAACCCGGAAGTCTCTATGATTTTCTGTTGCAGAGATATGTGATTTGTTACTTGGTTGCTAGGGTAATCACATCTGGTTGCTAGGCAGTTACCAGAGTGATACATATCAAGGCTACTTTCCATCCTGAGTGAAATAAGTCAACCCGGAAGTCTCTCTGATTTTCTGTTGCAGAGATATGTGATTTGTTACTTGGTTGCTAGGGTAATCACATCTGGTTGCTAGGCAGTTACCAGAGTGATACATATCAAGGCTACTTTCCATCCTGAGTGAAATAAGTGTAACAGGAAGTCTCTACGATTTTCTGGTGCAGAGATATGTGATTTGTTAGTTGGTTGCTAGGGTAACCCCATCTGGTTGCTAGGCAGTTACCAAGGTGATACTCATAAGGCTCCTTGCAATCCTGTGTGAAATATGTCAACCCCTAAGTCTCTACGATGTTCTGGTTCAAAGATATGTGATTTGTTACTTGGTTGCTAAGGTAACCCTGTCTGGTTGCTATGCAGTTACCAGAGTGATACATATCAAGGCTACTTTCCATCCTGAGTGAAATAAGTGAAACAGGTAGTCTCTACGATTTTCTGGTGCAGAGATATGTGATTTGTTACTTGGTTGCTAGGGTAACCCCGTCTGGTTGCTAGGCAGTTACCAGAGTGATATATATCAAGGCTACTTTCCATCCTGAGTGAATAAAGTCAACCCGGAAGTCTCTATGATTTTCTGTTGCAGAGATATGTGATTTGTTACTTGGTTGCTAGGGTAATCACATCTGGTTGCTAGGCAGTTACCAGAGTGATACATATCAAGGCTACTTTCCATCCTGAGTGAAATAAGTCAACCCGGAAGTCTCTCTGATTTTCTGTTGCAGAGATATGTGATTTGTTACTTGGTTGCTAGGGTAATCACAGCTGGTTGCTAGGTAGTTACCAGAGTGATACATATCAAGGCTACTTTCCATCCTGAGTGAAATAAGTCAACCCGGAAGTCTCTCTGATTTTCTGGTGCAAAGATATGTGATTTGTTACTTGGTTGCTAGGGTAACCCCATCTGGTTGCTAGGCAGTTACCAGAGTGATACATATCAAGGCTACTTTCCATCCTGAGTGAAATAAGTGAAACAGGAAGTCTGTATGATTTTCTTGTGCAGAGATATGTGATTTGTTACTTGGTTGCTAGGGTAACCCCATCTGGTTGCTAGGCAGTTACCAGAGTGATACATATCAAGGCTACTTTCCATCCTGAGTGAAATAAGTGAAACAGGAAGTCTGTATGATTTTCTGGTGCAGAAATATGTGATTTGTTATTTGGTTGCTAGGGTAACCCTGTCTGGTTGCTATGCAGTTACCAGGGTGATACTTATCAAGCCTCCTTTCCATACTGAGTGAATCAAGTCAACCTGGAAGCTACTATACTGTGGCTATGAAGATTTTAGGTCATTACTTATTGGCTGCTTGATAAAAGAAATCCTCTGAGGGAGAGAGAGAGGGAGAGACGCAGGGCTGACAGGCCCTTTTTCGTCTGTGTGTGTGAAAACGTCAGTTGGGATTTAAATTTCTGAACATTCCGCAATGTTAATCAATGGGAGTTTTTCCGAGTTTTGATCGTCATTTTTAGGAAAACCGTAAGTCCGATCAGTTAGAAAAGATATAGCACACTATTCGGGATTAGTCTGAAGGTCTGTGCCGAGTTTGGTGCATGTAGCTTAAAAGCTCTAGGAGGAGTTACATTTAGAAATTTAGTCTCAGAATAATAATAATAATAACTAGATTAAAAAGTTTGAGTACAAACTTTAGGTTGGCTTGAGAAAGCCTAGCATGAAAGTTTGAAGTAGTTGTAAAAGTTTGAAGATTTAAGGTTTTTAGTTTGATGTAATTATAAGTAGTAGTTTTCAAAGTTCAAAGTTTAGAGATTATAAAACCATTCAGTCTATCAAATAGATTAGTTAGATAGATAGATATTGACCCTCAGATAGATAGATAGATAGATAGGTATATAGATAGATAGATAGAGTATGACCCACAGATAGATAGATAGATAGATATTGACCCTTAGATAGATAGATAGATATTGACCATCAGATAGATAGATAGAAAGATATTGATCCTCAGATAGATAGATAGATAGATAGATATTGATCCTAAGATAGATAGATAGATAGATATTGACCCTCAGATAGATAGATAGATAGATAGATAGATAGATAGATAGATAGATAGTCATTGACCGATAGATAGATAGATAGATAGATAGATAGATAGATAGGAGTATGACCCACAGATAGATAGACAGATAGATAGATAGTTATTGACCCTCAGATAGATAGATAGATATTGACACTCAGATAGATAGATAGATAGATAGATATTGACCCTCAGAAAAATAGATAGATAGAGAGATAGATATATTATTTTTCACTTGGTTGCTAGGGTAACCACATCTGGTTGCTATGCAGTTACCAGGGTGATACTTATCAAGCCTCCTTTCCATGCTGAGTGAAAAAAGTCAACCCGGAAGTCTCCACGATTTTCTGTTGCAGAGATATGTGATTTGTTATTTGGTTGCTAGGGTAACCATATCTGGTTGCTACGCAGTTACCAGAGTGATACATATCAAGGCTACTTCCCATCCTGAGCGAATTAATTCAAACAGGAAATCTCTACGATTTTCTGGTGAAGAGATATGTTATTTGTTACTTGGTTGCTAGGGTAACCCCATCTGGTTGCTATGCAGTTACCAGGGTGATACTCATTAAGCCTCCTTTCCATCCTGAGTGAATTATGTCAACCCGGAAGTCTCTACGATTTTCTGTTGCAGAGATATGTGATTTGTTACTTGGTTGCTAGGGTAACCGCATCTGGTTGCTAGGCAGTTACCAGAGTGATACATATCAAGGCTACTTTCCATCCTGAGTGAAATAAGTGAAACAGGAATTCTCTACAATTTTCTGGTGCAGAGATATGTGATTTGTTACTTGGTTGCTAGGGTAACCCCGTCTGGTTGCTAGGCAGTTACCAAAGTGATACTCATAAGGCTCCTTGCAATCCTGAGTGAAATATGTGAAACAGGAAGTCTCTACGATGTTCTGGTTCAAATATATATGATTTGTTACTTGGTTGCTAGGGTAATCACATTTGGTTGCTAGGCAGTTACCAGAGTGATACATATCAAGGCTACTTTCCATCTTGAGTAAAATAAGTGAAACAGGAAGTCTCTACGATTTTCTGTTGCAGAGATATGTGATTTGTTACTTGGTTGCTAGGGTAAGCCCTTGTCGTTGCTAGGCAGTTACCAGAGTGATACTTATCAAGCCTCCTTTCCATCCTGAGTGAATTATGTCAACCCGGAAGTCTCTACGATTTTCTGGTGCAGAGATATGTGATTTGTTACTTGGTTGCTAGGTTAACCCCATCTGGTTGCTAGGCAGTTACCAAAGTGATTCTCATAAGGCTCCTTGCAATCCTGTGTGAAATATGTCAACCCCTAAGTCTCTACGATGTTCTGGTTCAAAGATATGTGATTTGTTACTTGGTTGCTAAGGTAACCCTGTCTGGTTGCTATGCAGTTACCAGAGTGATACATATCAAGGCTACTTTCCATCCTGAGTGAAATAAGTGAAACAGGAAGTCTCTATGATTTTCTGGTGCAGAGATATGTGATTTGTTACTTGGTTGCTAGGGTAAACACATCTGGTTGCTTGGCAGTTACCAAAGTGATACTCATAAGGCTCCTTGCAATCCTGTGTGAAATATGTCAACCCCTAAGTCTCTACGATGTTCTGGTTCAAAGATATGTGATTTGTTACTTGGTTGCTAAGGTAACCCTGTCTGGTTGCTATGCAGTTACCAGAGTGATACATATCAAGGCTACTTTCCATCCTGAGTGAAATAAGTGAAACAGGAAGTCTCTATGATTTTCTGGTGCAGAGATATGTGATTTGTTACTTGGTTGCTAGGGTAAACACATCTGGTTGCTTGGCAGTTACCAAAGTGATACTCATAAGGCTCCTTGCAATCCTGTGTGAAATATGTCAACCCCTAAGTCTCTACGATGTTCTGGTTCAAAGATATGTGATTTGTTACTTGGTTGCTAAGGTAACCCTGTCTGGTTGCTATGCAGTTACCAGAGTGATACATATCAAGGCTACTTTCCATCCTGAGTGAAATAAGTGAAACAGGTAGTCTCTACGATTTTCTGGTGCAGAGATATGTGATTTGTTACTTGGTTGCTAGGGTAACCCCGTCTGGTTGCTAGGCAGTTACCAGAGTGATACATATCAAGGCTACTTTCCATCCTGAGTGAATAAAGTCAACCCGGAAGTCTCTATGATTTTCTGTTGCAGAGATATGTGATTTGTTACTTGGTTGCTAGGGTAATCACATCTGGTTGCTAGGCAGTTACCAGAGTGATACATATCAAGGCTACTTTCCATCCTGAGTGAAATAAGTCAACCCGGAAGTCTCTCTGATTTTCTGGTGCAGAGATATGTGATTTGTTACTTGGTTGCTAGGGTAATCACATCTGGTTGCTAGGCAGTTACCAGAGTGATACATATCAAGGCTACTTTCCATCCTGAGTGAAATAAGTCAACCCGGAAGTCTCTCTGATTTTCTGTTGCAGAGATATGTGATTTGTTACTTGGTTGCTAGGGTAATCACATCTGGTTGCTAGGCAGTTACCAGAGTGATACATATCAAGGCTACTTTCCATCCTGAGTGAAATAAGTCAACCCGGAAGTCTCTCTGATTTTCTGTTGCAGAGATATGTGATTTGTTACTTGGTTGCTAGGGTAATCACATCTGGTTGCTAGGCAGTTACCAGAGTGATACATATCAAGGCTACTTTCCATCTTGAGTGAAATAAGTGAAACAGGAAGTCACTACGATTTTCTGGTGCAGAGATATGTGATTTGTTACTTGGTTGCTAGGGTAACCCCATCTGGTTGCTAGGCAGTTACCAGAGTGATACATATCAAGGCTACTTTCCATCCTGAGTGAAATAAGTGAAACAGGAAGTCTGTATGATTTTCTGGTGCAGAAATATGTGATTTGTTATTTGGTTGCTAGGGTATCCCTGTCTGGTTGCTATGCAGTTACCAGGGTGATACTTATCAAGCCTCCTTTCCATACTGAGTGAATCAAGTCAACCTGGAAGCTACTATACTGTGGCTATGAAGATTTTAGGTCATTACTTATTGGCTGCTTGATAAAAGAAATCCTCTGAGGGAGAGAGAGATGGAGAGACTCAGGGCTGACAGGCCCTTTTTCGTCTGTGTGTGTGAAAACGTCAGTTGGGATTTAAATTTCTGAACATTCCGCAATGTTAATCAATGGGAGTTTTTCCGAGTTTTGATCGTCATTTTTAGGAAAACTGTAAGTCCGATCAGTTAGAAAAGATATAGCACACTATTCGGGATTAGTCTGAAGGTCTGTGCCGAGTTTGGTGCATGTAGCTTAAAAGCTCTAGGAGGAGTTACATTTAGAAATTTAGTCTCAGAATAATAATAATAATAATAATAAGTTTAAATAGGATTTCAGTAAGTTGGCTTTCTCAAGCCAACCTAACTAGATTAAAAAGTTTGAGTACAAACTTTAGGTTGGCTTGAGAAAGCCTAGCATAAAGTTTGAAGTAGCTTTAAAAGTTTGAAGATTTAAGGTTTTTAGTTTGATGTAATTATTAGTAGTTTTCAATGTTCAAAGTTTAGAGATTATAAAACTATTCAGTATATCAAATAGATAGATAGATAGATAGATAGATAGATAGATAGATAGATAGATAGATAGATATTGACCCTCAGATAGATAGATAGATAGATAGATAGATAGATAGATAGAGTATGATTGATAGATAGATAGATAGATAGATAGATAGATAGATAGATAGTTATTGACCCTCAGATAGATAGATAGATAGATAGATAGATAGATACCGTAGATAGATAGATAGTTATTGACCCTCAGATAGATAGATAGATATTGACCCTCAGATAGATAGATAGATAGATAGATAGATAGATAGATAGTTATTGACCCTCAGATAGATAGATAGATAGATAGATAGATAGATAGATAGATAGATAGATAGATAGATATTGACCCTCAGATAGATAGATAGATAGATAGATGGATAGATAGATAGTTATTGACCCTCAGATAGATAGATAGATAGATAGATAGATATTGATCCTTAGATAGATATTGACCCTCAGATAGATAGATAGATAGATAGATAGTTATTGACCCTCAGATAGATAGATAGATAGATAGATAGATAGATAGATAGATATTGACCCTCAGATAGAAAGATTGATAGATAGATAGATATTGACCCTCAGATAGATAGATAGATAGAGACCCTCAGATAGATAGATAGATAGATAGATATTAACCCTCAGATAGATAGATAGTTCGAAAGATAGATATAGATAGATTGATAAATAGACAGACAGACATACAGATAGATAGATAGATCCTTGCAACCCTGAGTCCCATGAACAAAACCAGAAGTCTTTATGTTGTTCTGGTGCAGAGATATGTAATTTGTTACTTGGTTGCTAGGGTAACCCTATCTGGTTGCTAGGCAGTTACCAGAGTAATACATATCAAGGCTACTTTCCATCATGAGTGAAATAAGTCAACCTGGAAGTCTCTACGATTTTCTGTTAAATAGATATGTGATTTGTTACTTGGTTGCTAGGCTATCCCCATCTGGTTGCTAGGTAGTTACCAAAGTGTTACTCATAAGGCTCCTTGCAATCCTGAGTGAAATATGTCAACCCCTAAGTCTCTACGATGTTCTGGTTCAAAGATATGTGAATTGTTACTTGGTTGCTAGGGTAACCCTGTCTGGTTGCTATGCAGTTACCAGTGTGATACTTATCAAGCCTCCTTTCCATCTTGAGTGAATAAAGTCAACCCGCAAGTCTGTATGATTTAATGGTGCAGAGATATGTGATTTGTTATTTGGTTGCTAGGGTAACCCTGTCTGGTTGCTATGCAGTTACCAGGGTGATCCTTATCAAGCCTCCTTTCCATCCTGAGTGAATTAAGTCAACCCAGATGTCTCTACGGTTTTCTGGAGCAGAAATATATGATTTGTTACTTGGTTGCTAGGGTAACCCAATCTGGTTGCTAGGCAGTTACCAGAGTGATGCATATCAAGGCTACTTTCCATCCTGAGTGAAATAAGTGAAACAGGAAGTCTCTACGATTTTCTGGTGCAGAGATATGTGATTTGTAACTTGGTTGCTAGGGTAACCCCATCTGGTTGCTAGGCAGTTACCAAAGTGATACTCATAAGGCTCCTTGCAATCCTGAGTGAAATATGTCAACCCCTAAGTCTCTACGATGTTCTGGTTCAAAGATATGTGATTTGTTACTTGGTTGCTAGGGTAACCATATCTGGTTGCTATGCAGTAACCAGGGTGATACATATCAAGCCTCCTTTCCATCATGAGTGAATAAAGTCAACCCGCAAGTCTGTATGATTTAATGGTGCAGAGATATGTGATTTGTTATTTGGTTGCTAGGGTAACCCTGTCTGGTTGCTATGCAGTTACCAGGGTGATCCTTATCAAGCCTCCTTTCCATCCTGAGTGAATTAAGTCAACCCAGATGTCTCTACGGTTTTCTGGAGCAGAAATATATGATTTGTTACTTGGTTGCTAGGGTAACCCAATCTGGTTGCTAGGCAGTTACCAGAGTGATGCATATCAAGGCTACTTTCCATCCTGAGTGAAATAAGTGAAACAGGAAGTCTCTACGATTTTCTGGTGCAGAGATATGTGATTTGTAACTTGGTTGCTAGGGTAACCCCATCTGGTTGCTAGGCAGTTACCAAAGTGATACTCATAAGGCTCCTTGCAATCCTGAGTGAAATATATCAACCCCTAAGTCTCTACGATGTTCTGGTTCAAAGATATGTGATTTGTTATTTGGTTGCTAGGGTAACCCTGTCTGGTTGCTATGCAGTTACCAGGGTGATAGCTTGTCAAGCCTCCTTTCCATCCTGAGTGAATTAAGTCAACCCGGATGTCTGTATGAATTTCTGGTGCAGAGATATGTGATTTGTTATTTGGTTGTTAGGGTAACCCTGTCTGGTTGCTATGCAGTTACCAGGGTGATGCATATCAAGGCTACTTTCCATCCTGTGTGAAATATGTCAACCCCCAAGTCTCTACGATGTTCTGGTTCAAAGATATGTGATTTGTTACTTGGTTGCTAGGGTAACCACATCTGGTTGCTAGGCAGTTACCAGAGTGATACATATCAAGCCTCCTTTCCATCCTGAGTGAAATAAGTGAAACAGGAAGTCTCTACGATTTTCTGGTGCAAAGATATGTGATTTGTTACTTGGTTGCTAGGGTAACCCCATCTGGTTGCTAGGCAGTTACCAAGGTGTCAGCCAACAGTGCTCCTTGCCATCCTGAGTGAAATAAGTCAACCCGGAAGTCTCTGTGATTTTCTAGTACAAAGATATGTGATTTGTTTCTTGGTTGCTAGGGTAACCCCATCTGGTCGCTAGGCAGTTACCAAGGTGACAGCCAACAATGCTCCTTGCAATCCTGAGTGAAATAAGTCAACCCGTAAGTCTCTGTGATTTTCTTGTGCAGAGATATGTGATTTGTTACTTGGTTGCTAAGGTAACCCCATCTGGTTGCTAGGCAGTTACCAAGGTGACAGGCAACAATGCTCCTTGCCATCCTGAGTGAAATAAGTCAACCCGGAAGTCTCTACGTCATTCTGATCCTAAGATACACATCTTAGTGATTTTGAATGGATGTCAATGGTTCTTTGTTGCTAGGGTGCTTTAAATGGTTGCTAGGGCATGGCTAAGTAGTTCACATGATGAAAGCTGAAGACTGATTACTCACCCAATGAAAACAAAGCAACTATCATGTCTCTAGGACATTCTGATCTGAAGATATCTTACTGTAAATGAAATCAATAAATGTGGTTGCTAGGGTGCTCTAAATTGTTGCTAGGGAGTGGCTTGGCAGCTGCCAATGATGAATCTCCAAAGGCTGCTTGTCAATATGAATGATATAAACCAACTCCCATGCTTCTGTGACATTCAGAATGGAAGATATCTCTCTTTGGATTTTGGTTGCTAAGGTGCTCGAAAATGGTTGCTAGGGAGGGGCTAGGAAGTGTTGAGGGGATTCATGATTGGCTGTTTTACTGCCCTAAGTCAAACGAGACCACCCTCGTGTTTCTATGATAATTCAGTCCGGAGAAATCCCTTTGATCTTTTTCAAAGGAAGTCTATGGGAATTGTTGCTAAGGTGCTGTAAATGGTTGCTAGGGCATGGCTTGATTGCTTCACAATGATCCTGAGAGACTGATTGGTCGTCTGAGTAAAATGAGCCCGCCCCCTTGTCTGTAAGACACTGTGATCCAGAGTTATGTTCAATACAAAATCTACCATAGACTTAACATTGGGGCAAATTTGGGCAGCTCCTGCCCCCCAGGGGTGCAACTTTTACCCCATTGTGAGGTATGTTCTCACAGAGCCTGTCAGCCTCTTCAAATGTGGTAAATCACATGTCTCTGCGAAATCCTCGCTCTGAGCTATGACTCGTCAAAATTCGGCTCAATGTTAAGTCAATGGGATTGTTTGCCCAATTTTTTGCCCCTGGGGCAAACACCGTACCCCCGATCGCTTATAAAAGTCATAGCACACCATTCCCAAATAATCCGCACGATTTGACGCCTCATTCGTGGGTCAGCGACCAAACATTTTTTCAAAAAATTCCATTGACTTACATTGGGGCAATTTTGGGCAGCTCCTGCCCCCCAGGGGTAAAACTTTTACCCCATTGTGAGGTATGTTCTCACAGAGCCTGTCAGCCTCTTTAAATGTGGTAAATCACATGTCTCTGCGAAATCCTCTCTCTGAGCTATGACTCGTCAAAGTTCGGCTCAATGTTAAGTCAATGGGATTTTTTGCCCAATTTTTTGCCCCTGGGGCAAACACCGTACCCCCGATCGCTTAGAAAAGATATAGCACACTATTCGGGATTAGTCTGAAGGTCTGTGCAGAGTTTGGTGCATGTAGCTTAAAAGCTCTAGGAGGAGTTAGATTTAGAAATTTAGTCTCAGAATAATAATAATAACTAGATTAAAAAGTTTGAGTACAAACTTTAGGTTGGCTTGAGAAAGCCTAGCATAAAGTTTGAAGTAGTTGTAAAAGTTTGAAGATTTACGGTTTCTAGTTTGATGTAATTATAAGTAGTAGTTTTCAAAGTTCAAAGTTTAGAGATTATAAAACCATTCAGTCTATCAAATAGATTAGATAGATAGATATTGACCCTCAGATAGATAGATAGATAGATAGATAGAGTATGACCCATAGATAGATAGATAGATAGATAGATATTGACCCTCAGATAGATAGATAGATAGATAGATAGATAGATAGATAGTTATTGACCATCAGATAGATAGATAGATAGTTATTGACCATCAGATAGATAGATAGATAGATAGATATTGATCCTCAGATAGATAGATAGATATTGACCCTCAGATAGATAGATAGATAGATAGATAGAAAGATAGATTGATAGTCATTGACCCTTAGATAGATAGATAGATAGATATTGAACGTCAGATATATAGATAGATAGATAGTCATTGACCCTGAGATATAGATAGATAGAGTATGAACCACAGATAGATAGATAGATAGATAGTTATTGACCCGCAGATAGTTAGATAGATAGATAGATAGATATTGACCCTCAGATAGATAGATAGATAGATAGATAGATAGTCATTGACTCTTAGATAGATAGATAGATATTGACCGTCAGATATATAGATAGACAGATAGTCATTGACCCTGAGATATAGATAGATAGAGTATGACCCACAGATAGATAGATAGATAGTTATTGACCCGCAGATAGTTAGATAGATAGATAGATAGATAGTCATTGACCATTAGATAGATAGATATTGACCCTCAGAAAGATAGATAGATAGATAGATATTGACCATCAGATAGATAGATCGATAGATAGATAGATATTGACCCTCAGAAAGATAGATAGATAGATAGATAGATAGATAGATAGATAGATAGATATTGACCATCAGATAGATAGATAGATAGATAGATAGATAGATAGATAGATAGATAGATAGATATTGACCCATAGATAGATAGATAGATAGATAGAGTATGACCCACATATAGATAGATAGATAGATATTGACCATCAGATAGATAGATAGATAGATAGATAGATAGATAGATAGATAGATAGATAGATAGATAGATATTGACCCTCAGATAGATAGATAGATAGATAGATAGTCATTGACCCTTAGATAGATAGATAGATAGATATTGACTGTCAGATACATAGATAGATAGATAGTCATTGACCCTGAGATATAGATAGATAGAGTATGACCCACATATAGATAGATAGATAGATATTGACCATCAGATAGATAGATAGATAGATAGATAGATAGATATTGACCCTCAGATAGATAGATAGATAGATAGTCATTGACCCTTAGATAGATAGATAGATAGATATTGACTGTCAGATATATAGATAGATAGATAGTCATTGACCCTGAGATATAGATAGATAGAGTATGTCCCACAGATAGATAGATAGATAGTTATTGACCCTCAGATAGTTAGATAGATAGATATAGATATTGACACTCAGATAGATAGATAGATAGATAGATATTGACCCTCAGAAAGATAAATAGATAGATAGATAGATAGATATATCATTTTTTACTTGGTTGCTAGGGTAACCCAATCTGGTTGCTAGGCAGTTTCCAGGGTGATCCTTATCAAGCCTCCTTTTCATTCTGAGTGAATAAAGTCAACCCGGAAGTCTCTATGATTTTCTGTTGCATAGATATGTGATTTGTTACTTGGTTGCTAGGGTAACCATATCTGGTTGATAGGCAGTTACCAGAGTGATATATATCAAGGCTACTTTCCATCTTGAGTAAAATAAGTGAAACAGGAAGTCTTTACGATTTTCTGGTGCAGAGTTATGTGATTTGTTACTTGGTTGCTAGGGTAAGCCCTTGTCGTTGCTAGGCAGTTACTAGAGTGATACTTTTCAAGACTCCTTGCTATCCTGAGTGAAATAAGTCAAACAGGAAGTCTCTACGATGTTCTGGTGAAGAGATATATTATTTGTTACTTGGTTGCTAGGGTAACCCCATCTGGTTGCTATGCAGTTACCAGGGTGATACTTATCAAGCCTCCTTTCCATCCTGAGTGAATTATGTCAACCCGGAAGTCTCTACGATTTTCTGGTGCAGAGATATGTGATTTGTTAGTTGGTTGCTAGGGTAACCCCATCTGGTTGCTAGGCAGTTACCAAGGTGATACTCATAAGGCTCCTTGCAATCTTGTGTGAAATATGTCAACCCCTAAGTCTCTACGATGTTCTGGTACAAAGATATGTGATTTGTTACTTGGTTGCTAGGGTAACCACATCTGGTTGCTAGGCAGTTACCAGAGGGATACATATCAAGGCTACTTTCCATCCTGAGTTAAATAAGTGAAACAGGAAGTCTCTATGATTTTCTGGTGCAGAGATGTGATTTGTTACTTGGTTGCTAGGGTAAACACATCTGGTTGCTAGGTAGTTACCAAAGTGATACTCATAAGGCTTCTTGCAATCCTGTGTGAAATATGTCAACCCCTAAGTCTCTACGATGTTCTGGTTCAAAGATATGTGATTTGTTACTTGGTTGCTAGGGTAACCGCATCTGGTTGCTAGGCAGTTACCAGAGTGATACATATCAAGGCTACTTTCCATCCTGAGTGAATTAAGTGAAACAGGTAGTCTCTATGATTTTCTGGTGCAGAGATATGTGATTTGTTATTTGGTTGCTAGGGTAACCCCGTCTGGTTGCTAGGCAGTTACCAGAGTGATACATATCAAGGCTCCTTTCCATCCTGAGTGAATAAAGTCAACCCTGAAGTCTCTATGATTTTCTGTTGCAGAGATATGTGATTTGTTACTTGGTTGCTAGGGTAATCACATCTGGTTGCTAGGCAGTTACCAGAGTGATACATATCAAGGCTACTTTCCATCCTGAGTGAAATAAGTCAACCCGGAAGTCTCTCTGATTTTCTGTTGCAGAGATATGTGATTTGTTACTTGGTTGCTAGGGTAATCACATCTGGTTGCTAGGCAGTTACCAGAGTGATACATATCAAGGCTACTTTCCATCCTGAGTGAAATAAGTGAAACAGGAAGTCTGTATGATTTTCTGGTGCAGAGATATGTGATTTGTTACTTGGTTGCTAGGGTAAACACATCTGGTTGCTAGGCAGTTACCAAAGTGATACTCATAAGGCTCCTTGCAATCCTGTGTGAAATATGTCAACCCCTAAGTCTCTACGATGTTCTGGTTCAAAGATATGTGATTTGTTACTTGGTTGCTAGGGTAACGCCGTCTGGTTGCTAGGCAGTTACCAGAGTGATACATATCAAGGCTACTTTCCATCCTGAGTGAATAAAGTCAACCTGGAAGTCTCTATGAATTTCTATTGCAGAGATATGTGATTTGTTACTTGGTTGCTAGGGTAATCACATATGGTTGCTAGGCAGTTACCAGAGTGATACATATCAAGGCTACTTTCCATCCTGTGTGAAATAAGTCAACCCGGAAGTCTCTCTGATTTTCTGTTGCAGAGATATGTGATTTGTTACTTGGTTGCTAGGGTAATCACATCTGGTTGCTAGGCAGTTACCAGAGTGATACATATCAAGGCTACTTTCCATCCTGAGTGAAATAAGTGAAACAGGAAGTCACTACGATTTTCTGGTGCAGAGATATGTGATTTGTTACTTGGTTGCTAGGGTAACCCCATCTGGTTGCTAGGCAGTTACCAGAGTGATACATATCAAGGCTACTTTCCATCCTGAGTGAATAAAGTCAACCCGGAAGTCTCTATGATTTTCTGTTGCATAGATATGTGATTTGTTACTTGGTTGCTAGGGTAACCATATCTGGTTGATAGGCAGTTACCAGAGTGATATATATCAAGGCTACTTTCCATCTTGAGTGAAATAAGTGAAACAGGATGTCTCTATGATTTTCTGGTGCAGAGATATGTGACTTGTTACTTGGTTGCTAGGGTAAACACATCTGGTTACTAGGCAGTTACCAAAGTGATACTCATAAGGCTCCTTGCAATCCTGTGTGAAATATGTCAACCCCTAAGTCTCTACGATGTTCTGGTTCAAAGATATGTGATTTGTTACTTGGTTGCTAAGGTAACCCTGTCTGGTTGCTATGCAGTTACCAGAGTGATACATATCAAGGCTACTTTCCATCCTGAGTGAAATAAGTGAAACAGGTAGTCTCTACGATATACTGGTGCAGATATATGTGATTTGTTACTTGGTTGCTAGGGTAACCCCGTCTGGTTGCTAGGCAGTTACCAGAGTGATACATATCAAGGCTACTTTCCATCCTGAGTGAATCAAGTCAACCCGGAAGTCTCTATGATTTTCTGATGCAGAGATATGTGATTTGTTACTTGGTTGCTAGGGTAATCACATCTGGTTGCTAGGCGGTTACCAGAGTGATACATATCAAGGCTACTTTCCATCCTGAGTGAAATAAGTCAACCCGGAAGTCTCTCTGATTTTCTGTTGCAGAGATATGTGATTTGTTACTTGGTTGCTAGGGTAATCACATCTGGTTGCTAGGCAGTTACCAGAGTGATACATATCAAGGCTACTTTCCATCCTGAGTGAAATAAGTGAAACAGGAAGTCTCTATGATTTTCTGGTGCAGATATATGTGATTTGTTACTTGGTTGCTAGGGTAACCCCGTCTGGTTGCTAGGCAGTTACCAGAGTGATACATATCAAGGCTCCTTGCAATCCTGTGTGAAATATGTTAACCCCTAAGTCTCTACGATGTTCTGGTTCAAAGATATGTGATTTGTTACTTGGTTGCTAGGGTAATCGCATCTGGTTGGTAGGCAGTTACCAGAGGGATACATATCAAGGCTACTTTCCATCCTGAGTGAAATAAGTGAAACAGGAAGTCTCTATGATTTTCTGGTGCAGAGATATGTGATTTGTTACTTGGTTGCTAGGGTAAACACATCTGGTTGCTAGGCAGTTACCAAAGTGATACTCATAAGGCTCCTTGCAATCCTGTGTGAAATATGTCAACCCCTAAGTGTCTACGATGTTCTGGTTCAAAGATATGTGATTTGTTACTTGGTTGCTAAGGTAACCCTGTCTGGTTGCTATGCAGTTACCAGAGTGATACATATCAAGGCTACTTTCCATCCTGAGTGAAATAAGTGAAACAGGTAGTCTCTACGATTTTCTGGTGCAGAGATATGTGATTTGTTACTTGGTTGCTAGGGTAACCCCATCTGGTTGCTAGGCAGTTACCAGAGTGATACATATCAAGGCTACTTTCCATCCTGAGTGAATTAAGTCAACCCGGAAGTCTCTATGATTTTCTGTTGCAGAGATATGTGATTTGTTACTTGGTTGCTAGGGTAATCACATCTGGTTGCTAGGCAGTTACCAGAGTGATACATATCAAGGCTGCTTTCCATCCTGAGTGAAATAAGTCAACCCGGAAGTCTCTTTGATTTTCTGTTGCAGAGATATATGATTTGTTACTTGGTTGCTAGGGTAACCCCATCTGGTTGCTAGGCAGTTACCAGAGTGATACATATCAAGGCTACTTTCCATCCTGAGTGAAATAAGTGAAACAGGAAGTCTGTATGATTTTCTGGTGCAGAGATATGTGATTTGTTACTTGGTTGCTAGGGTAACCCCATCTGGTTGCTAGGCAGTTACCAGAGTGATACATATCAAGGCTACTTTCCATCCTGAGTGAAATAAGTGAAACAGGATGTCTGTATGACTTTCTGGTGCAGAAATATGTGATTTGTTATTTGGTTGCTAGGGTAACCCTGTCTGGTTGCTAGGCAGTTACCAGGGTGATACTTATCAAGCCTCCTTTCCATACTGAGTGAATCAAGTCAACCTGGAAGCTACTATACTGTGGCTATGAAGATTTTAGGTCATTACTTATTGGCTGCTTGATAAAAGAAATCCTCTGAGGGAGAGAGAGAGGGAGAGACGCAGGGCTGACAGGCCCTTTTTTGTCTGTGTGTGTGAAAACGTCAGTTGGGATTTAAATTTCTGAACATTCCGCAATGTTAATCAATGGGAGTTTTTCCGAGTTTTGATCGTCATTTTTAGGAAAACCGTAAGTCCGATCAGTTAGAAAAGATATAGCACACTATTCGGGATTAGTCTGAAGGTCTGTGCCGAGTTTGGTGCATGTAGCTTAAAAGCTCTAGGAGGAGTTACATTTAGAAATTTAGTCTCAGAATAATAATAATAATAATAATAAGTTTAAATAGGATTTCAGTAAGTTGGCTTTCTCAAGCCAACCTAATAATAATAAGTTTAAATAGGATTTCAGTAAGTTGGCTTTCTCAAGCCAACCTAACTAGATTAAAAAGTTTGAGTACAAACTTTAGGTTGGCTTGAGAAAGCCTAGCATAAAGTTTGAAGTAACTTTAAAAGTTTGAAGATTTAAGGTTTTTAGTTTGATGTAATTATTAGTAGTTTTCAATGTTCAAAGTTTAGAGATTATAAAACTATTCAGTCTATCAAATAGATTAGATAGATAGATAGATAGATAGATAGATAGATAGATAGATATTGACCATCAGATAGATAGATAGATAGATAGATAGATAGATAGATAGATAGATAGTTATTGACCCTCAGATAGATAGATAGATAGATAGATAGATAGATATATAGATAGATAGATAGATAGATAGATAGATAGATAGTTATTGACCCTCAGATAGATAGTTAGATATTGACCCTCAGATAGATAGATAGATAGATAGATAGATAGATAGTTATTGACCCTCAGATAGATAGATAGATAGATAGATAGATATTGACCCTCAGATAGATAGATAGATATTGACCCTCAGATAGATAGATAGATAGATAGTTATTGACCATCAGATAGATAGATAGATAGATAGATATTGACCCTCAGATAGATAGATAGATAGATAGATAGATAGATAGATAGATAGTTATTGACCCTCAGATAGATAGATAGATAGATAGATAGATAGATAGATAGATAGATAGATATTGACCCTCAGATAGATAGATTGATAGATAGATAGATATTGACCCTCAGATAGATAGATAGAGACCCTCAGATAGATAGATAGATAGATAGATAGATAGATAGATATTGACCCATAGATAGAGAGATAGATAGATAGATAGATATTAACCCTCAGATAGATAGATAGTTCGAAAGATAGATATAGATAGATTGATAAATAGACAGACAGACATACAGATAGATAGATAGATCCTTGCAACCCTGAGTCCCATGAACAAAACCAGAAGTCTTTATGTTGTTCTGGTGCAGAGATATGTAATTTGTTACTTGGTTGCTAGGGTAACCCTATCTGGTTGCTAGGCAGTTACCAGAGTAATACATATCAAGGATACTTTCCATCATGAGTGAAATAAGTCAACCTGGAAGTCTCTACGATTTTCTGTTAAATAGATATGTGATTTGTTACTTGGTTGCTAGGCTATCCCCATCTGATTGCTAGGCAGTTACCAAAGTGTTACTAATAAGGCTCCTTGCAATCCTGAGTGAAATATGTCAACCCCTAAGTCTCTATGATGTTCTGGTTCAAAGATATGTGAACTGTTACTTGGTTGCTAGGGTAACCCTGTCTGGTTGCTATGCAGTTACCAGGGTGATACTTATCAAGCCTCCTTTCCATCTTGAGTGAATAAAGTCAACCCCCAAGTCTGTATGATTTAATGGTGCAGAGATATGTGATTTGTTATTTGGTTGCTAGGGTAACCCTGTCTGGTTGCTATGCAGTTACCAGGGTGATCCTTATCAAGCCTCCTTTCCATCCTGAGTGAATTAAGTCAACCCAGATGTCTCTACGGTTTTCTGGAGCAGAAATATATGATTTGTTACTTGGTTGCTAGGGTAACCCAATCTGGTTGCTAGGCAGTTACCAGAGTGATGCATATCAAGGCTACTTTCCATCCTGAGTGAAATAAGTGAAACAGGAAGTCTCTACGATTTTCTGGTGCAGAGATATGTGATTTGTAACTTGGTTGCTAGGGTAACCCCATCTGGTTGCTAGGCAGTTACCAAAGTGATACTCATAAGGCTCCTTGCAATCCTGAGTGAAATATGTCAACCCCTAAGTCTCTACGATGTTCTGGTTCAAAGATATGTGATTTGTTACTTGGTTGCTAGGGTAACCATATCTGGTTGCTATGCAGTAACCAGGGTGATACATATCAAGCCTCCTTTCCATCCTGAGTGAATAAAGTCAACCCGGAAGTCTGTATGAATTTCTGGTGCAGAGATATGTGATTTGTTATTTGGTTGCTAGGGTAACCCTGTCTGGTTGCTATGCAGTTACCAGGGTGATAACTTGTCAAGCCTCCTTTCCATCCTGAGTGAATTAAGTCAACCCGGAAGTCTGTATGAATTTCTGGTGCAGAGATATGTGATTTGTTATTTGGTTGCTAGGGTAACCCTGTCTGGTTGCTATGCAGTTACCAGGGTGATGCATATCAAGGCTACTTTCCATCCTGTGTGAAATATGTCAACCCCTAAGTCTCTACGATGTTCTGGTTCAAAGATATGTGATTTGTTACTTGGTTGCTAGGGTAACCACATCTGGTTGCTAGGCAGTTACCAGAGTGATACATATCAAGCCTCCTTTCCATCCTGAGTGAAATAAGTGAAACAGGAAGTCTCTACGATTTTCTGGTGCAAAGATATGTGATTTGTTACTTGGTTGCTAGGGTAACCCCATCTGGTTGCTAGGCAGTTACCAAGGTGACAGCCAACAGTGCTCCTTGCCATCCTGAGTGAAATAAGTCAACCCGGAAGTCTCTGTGATTTTCTAGTACAGAGATATGTGATTTGTTTCTTGGTTGCTAGGGTAACCCCATCTGGTCACTAGGCAGTTACCAAGGTGACAGCCAACAATGCTCCTTGGAATCCTGAGTGAAATAAGTCAACCCAGATTTCTCTGTGATTTTCTAGTACAGAGATATGTGATTTGTTTCTTGGTTGCTAGGGTAACCCCATCTGGTTGCTAGGCAGTTACCAAGGTGACAGGCAACAATGCTCCTTGCCATCCTGAGTGAAATAAGTCAACCCGTAAGTCTCTGTGATTTTCTTGTGCAGAGATATGTGATTTGTTACTTGGTTGCTAAGGTAACCCCATCTGGTTGCTAGGCAGTTACCAAGGTGACAGGCAACAATGCTCCTTGCCATCCTGAGTGAAATAAGTCAACCCGGAAGTCTCTACGTCATTCTGATCCTAAGATACACATCTTAGTGATTTTGAATGGATGTCAATGGTTCTTTGTTGCTAGGGTGCTTTAAATGGTTGCTAGGGCGTGGCTAAGTAGTTCACATGATGAAAGCTGAAGACTGATTACTCACCCAATGAAAACAAAGCAACTATCATGTCTCTAGGACATTCTGATCTGAAGATATCTTACTGTAAATGAAATCAATAAATGTGGTTGCTAGGGTGCTCTAAATTGTTGCTAGGGAGTGGCTTGGCAGCTGCCAATGATGAATCTCCAAAGGCTGCTTGTCAATATGAATGATATAAACCAACTCCCATGCTTCTGTGACATTCAGAATGGAAGATATCTCTCTTTGGATTTTGGTTGCTAAGGTGCTCGAAAATGGTTGCTAGGGAGGGGCTAGGAAGTGTTGAGGGGATTCATGATTGGCTGTTTTACTACCTCAAGTCAAACGAGACCACCCTCGTGTTTCTATGATAATTCAGTCCGGAGATATCCCTTTGATCTTTTTCAAAGGAAGTCTATGGGAATTGTTGCTAAGGTGCTGTAAATGGTTGCTAGGGCGTGGCTTGATAGCTTCACAATGATCCTGAGAGACTGATTGGTCGTCTGAGTAAAATGAGCCCGCCCCCTTGTCTGTAAGACACTGTGATCCAGAGTTATGTTCAATACAAAATCTACCATAGACTTAACATTGGGGCAAATTTGGGCAGCTCCTGCCCCCCAGGGGTGCAACTTTTACCCCATTGTGAGGTACGTTCTCACAGAGCCTGTCAGCCTCTTCAAATGAGGTAAATCACACGTCTCTGCGAAATCCTCGCTCTGAGCTATGACTCGTCAAAATTCGGCTCAATGTTAAGTCAATGGGATTGTTTGCCCAATTTTTTGCCCCTGGGGCAAACACCGTACCCCCGATCGCTTATAAAAGTCATAGCACACCATTCCCAAATAATCTGCACGATTTGACGCCTCATTCGTGGGTCAGCGACCAAAAATTTTTGCAAAAAATTCCATTGACTTACATTGGGGCAATTTTGGGCAGCTCCTGCCCCCCAGGGGTAAAACTTTTACCCCATTGTGAGGTATGTTCTCACAGAGCCTGTCAGCCTCTTCAAATGTGGTAAATCACATGTCTCTGCGAAATCCTCGCTCTGAGCTATGACTTGTCAAAGTTCGGCTCAATGTTAAGTCAATGGGATTTTTTGCCCAATTTTTTGCCCCTGGGGCAAACACCGTACCCCCGATCGCTTAGAAAAGATATAGCACACTATTCGGGATTAGTCTGAAGGTCTGTGCAGAGTTTGGTGCATGTAGCTTAAAAGCTCTAGGAGGAGTTAGATTTAGAAATTTAGTCTCAGAATAATAATAATAATAATAATAAGTTTAAATAGGATTTCAGTAAGTTGGCTTTCTCAAGCCAACCTAATAATAAGTTTAAATAGGATTTCAGTAAGTTGGCTTTCTCAAGCCAACCTAATAATAAGTTTAAATAGGATTTCAGTAAGTTGGCTTTCTCAAGCCAACCTAATAATACTATTATTAGTAATAGTAATCTTGACGTAATACAATCAAGTTGACTTGTTTTATTTTGAGACAATAATTTAAGTAATTTAATCTTATAATAGGCCTATACACAAAAAATTGTGTACTCAGTATAGCCATACTGCATCGGGACTGCAAAAGATAATTTGATTATTTTATAAAACATTACTTAAAAAATATATAAATGAATAAATTTAAATAATTTACTGAATTTGATTTACATGATCTCCATTTTTTATTTTGCATCATTTTTAAGAGATGTACTAGGCAGGGGCCTAGAGTCGAGTTCGAAGGGTGTGCTGATTGACTCCAGCAAGGTCTCCTGGTGGATCGCGGAGAATAGCATGAACCTCCATATGCTGTGAGTCTCTGCGGTGTCATGCACAGCGAGTCACGTGATAAGATGCGCAGATTGACTGTCTCAGAAGTGGAAGCAAATGAGACTTGTCCTCTGGCACCCAGACTGACCTAGTAAGTAATGGGAATAGGGCATGCCAAATTGGGGAGAAAATGGGATAAAATAAAAAACAAAAATATGTACTGGGCTAGATGAATTAAGACTGAATGTATTACATTATGAAAGGAAATAAATACAGGCTTTATGAAGAAGCAAATTTCTTCAAATTAAAAATGCGATAGGCCTATTAACTTTGTAAACTCCAAAACATGATTATGATAAAGAACCTGTTAAAGTTTACATGGTTTGTGGCATTGTATCTTTTTAAGATATTTAAAAAATTAGTTTGAGGCAGATAATTGGAAGAAAACGAGATATCCCAGCATGTTTGACAAACTACTTATGATGCACACTGATTTATTCACACCACAAAACAAGTAAGAAAGTAAAGAGTGACATGGCTTAAAATGTCAGTCAGACATTTCATGTCTGAAAGAATGCTGAAATATGCAGAAGATTACAGCTTTACAGTTTTTACAGACGTCACGCGAAAGGTTGTTCCAAATGGGTACATTCATACAGTACTTCATGCTCCCTTCAGAGTGTCCACATCAAGAGATCTGTCCTTCGAAGTGAGTAGGGCATAGTGATGATCACTTTCAATTGGAATTTGCCCATTGTCTTGTTGATGAGAGTCTGTTCACTTCAATCACTTGTGGGATGGATAATCATAGTGCTTGTTGAAATACCATACAGCGTTTGCAGTGGACAAAACCAATGTTTACATTATAGTGAAATGTTCCCTCGCCTAATTTCATGAAGCCCACTTTACGGGTGTGACATGCTATCTATATGCTACTATATGCAGTATTTCCCCCAAGTCCACTCAAATAACTCATTTCATGGCATTTCCATGCCGATTTAAACCGGTTTTATTGAAGGCCCATCTCCGACACAGGAAATTACCAATCATAATTGGTCCAGGGGTGGCCCTGGACACGTCCCTGGAAAGCAAGGAAATCTGACCTTTTGTACAAGTGTTAACATGGTTAATAAAACAAATTTGCTTGTTTGATTTGTGCAGAAGTGAAATAATGCAGAGTCTTAAATATTTATAATTAATTTTACATAATAAAGTCTCTTTGAAATATTTTCAAATCCTGAAGCCCAGGAAGATTTTGAAGCCCAGATTTTCAGTTTGGATTCAGACTTTTGAATGCTGAAGACCAGCCAGAGTTAAAGAGCAAAAAACTGTGTTTGCTGTAAGTACAATCACTTTTTTTTTTGGCTGCACTGCAAACACCATTTAGTTACTACACAAACAGCTATGGTGCTATGCATAAGGCCATCACGCTATCTGTTCTTTCAGTATTATTCTAAAAAAAAGTCTTTTGCAAACAATCCAGTTAACATTTCAGTGTTAACTCATAGAACCTTGCTTTGTTTAGTGAAGCCCTTACAATGCAATAGCTGACTCCATGTCATCCAAACAACCTCATGATCCCCAAAAAAAAGCAAAATATGAAGTCCATCCAATCTGCACTCAGACAAAGAGTGCAAGCTTGCCAGGAAGACTTTAATGTCTTCTCTCTACCACTAATGTCGACATCACAGATCCAATCAGGGCTTCTCTTACGATAGCACTGGTGTTTTATCTCTCCATAAAGCCTGGATAAAGAGATGCTAAAAGGTGAGCAACTCATCAGATATGGGGGGCTGATAACTTTGAAGATAGCCATCATTCTCCCTGATCCTCTTCCAACAACCCCCCTTTACGGTAAGAAATCTTTAACTTCTCCAGCCAATTCAGACATGGACAACTGTGCAGAGGAGGCCATAAAAAAGCCACTTAGCC
The DNA here is from genome assembly GCA_032164185.1 of Moxostoma hubbsi. Lineage (NCBI taxonomy): Eukaryota > Metazoa > Chordata > Actinopteri > Cypriniformes > Catostomidae > Moxostoma > Moxostoma hubbsi. The sequence continues at coordinate 10,417,112 of JAVLUX010000011.1, read as the reverse complement.
CCTTTAATGGGCAATCTTTGGGGATAAAAGGTAACCTTTCTGACTCCCATCATACAGACTACCTTTCAGAGCCAGTAAATTTTGCCCCACCAATGCACTGCAGGCAATAAAATTATGAGTGCCAGCCGTTCAAATAAAGTATTAAAGTGTCAAGTGAAATGAGGACGTTTTGTTTTATGGGGTGATCAATCGCTGTCCTTTATGTCCAAAGATGTCCCTGTTTTCTGCTAATCTATGTTGCCTTTGTTTGGTGTCTGCAGTGTTGGGTGTCTGTAATTTGACCATAAGGGCAAGGTAAACATCTAACTACTATTACCACTACTAATTAGATGTCAAACTTCCCCAGGAGGTCTGGAGAAAAACTGCAATTGATGATCAATTGGCCACCAGCAGAGGCTCAAGGGGCTGGTAACAGCTTGCCGTCCATTCAGGCATATCACAGTGAAATAAACATACACCAGGAAAAAAAAAGATAAAAATAATTAAGGAGGCACTGCAGAAGACTTTTATCTCAGCTTATGCCAAATTAGACTAGTTCATCACATTGGACCAGTTTAATTAACCACATCCATAACACTGGTGAGCTCTCCTCCAGCAAATCACCTACAATATATTATAAATAATTGTTTACTGCAGCCAACAATGCTATCTAGTTTGCCATTTAAAATCTTGCATAGCTGGGATTAGGGAGTATCAAATAAAACATTGCATGTGTTTAGTTGTGATTTCTTTTAAAGAAAGGCAATGTAATTTTTTAATAACATTTGGAGATGACACATGAACTCTCACATCCTTTTGGTTAGACTTCTGGAGAATATTTTAGCTCTGTAGGTCAATACAATGCAAGTGAATGGTGGTCAGAACTCTGAAGGTTTAAGTATAACGTAAAGGCATCATAAACGTAATCCATACGACTCGTCTGAAGTGATACAATCGGTTATGTGAGAGAACAGACCAAAATACAGTACTATGCAAAAGTCTTAGGCACATAAGATGTTTCAAAAAAGCATTTGTCTTAATATGGTTATTTATATCTTCAGCTTTAGTGTTTCATTAGGAAATATACGTTTGAAACGTGTTAGAATCCAAAACATTACTTTTGCAAATAGAAAAGTTTAGAATAGAAGAACAGGGAGCCCTCCAACAGATGTCATGTTGCCCACAAAGCCCCCCACTGAACATTGAGTCTGTTTGAGATTACATATAAAGACAGAAACAATTGAGACAGCCTAAATAGATAGAAGAACTGTGGCGAATTCTCCAAGACGTTTGGAACATCCTATATTCCAACAACCAAGAAAAACTGTGTCCAGGTGTCCCTAAGAGAATTGGTGCTGTTTTAAAAGCAAAGGTGGTCACACCGAATATTGATTTAGCTTTTTTATGTTTACTGGACTTTGTATGACATTAAGTGATAAAAGAAAACTTAAATGAATGGATTATGGCCCAGTGGTTAGCACTGTCGCCTCACAGCAAGAAGGTCCTGGGTTTGAGTCCTGGCTCAACTAGGGCCTTTCTGTGTGGAGTTTGCATGTTCTCCCCATGTTTGTGTGGGAATCCTCCGGGTGCTCCAGTTTCCCCCACAAGTCAGAAAACATGCAGGTTAAGTGAATTGGAGACTCTAAATTGGGGTAGTGTCAGGAAGGGCATCCAGTGTAAAACTTGTGCCAAATCAAAATATGTATATGCGGACTGTCACGAAGTGGACCCTGCACCTACAGTATGTGGGACAACTGCTAGGAAAGAGAGAGAGGGTGAACAATTAATTTTAGTGTGGCAGCTGGTTTTAGCTGTTTTTTGTTGTGTGTGTTTTTTTTTTAACTGGATTATGGCTAGATTTGAAAAATACAGACACATTTAGGCTGTTGGAACCAGAAAGATTAGTAAAGCAGCTGTGGAGAATGGGACAAAGAATGTAAAAACTGAGGTCTTTAGAACAGAAGACTATTAGCTTCTCCAACATTTTCTGCTCTGCTTCCTAATGCAGGTTTGATAATAACATTTTCTCCTTAACTTTCCTGGTTAAGCACCACAGCCCAAATCTTCAGTCTTGCACTGTGGTTTAGTTCATAAATTAGCAGCATTTGGTTGCACACTTGATTAGCTATGAGCTTTTACAGGGAATTGCTGAACTAATATTTAAGTCCTGAAATGGGCCAGAGTCCAGGAAGCAGTTAGGGGCCATTATCAGTGTTTCACCTGAGTGGGAGCCTCATTTAGCTGGAACAGTCTTTCAATTACTGAATTAGAAGGGCCATATAAAATGTGCCTTTGTCCATTTCCTCCGTGATCAATGGTGAGTTTTGTTGAATTTAAAAATCAGGATATATACAAAAGAACCATTTAAGTCTTAGTTTGCTTACTCACGATTAAAAAAACTCAAAATTAAAATTGGAGTCACTGTATAAAAAAAGACAAAAGAAAGCATAATGAACATACTCATACATGTCTTACGAAATATCACTTACTCAGTTAACCTCAGAAATTAATCATTACGACACCTAACTTCATATTAAGGGTACCTTTGAACAAACATATCTACACTCATTAGGTATTAGTACAACCGTTCCCTGAATATTTTAAAGGTGCAACATCTGCAATGTTAAGCCCCACCATTCTACAACCTTATACTCATACCATGGGTCACAAGCCTCATGCGGCTCCTAAATGACTGTTATAGCTCAAAATCTCACTTTAAAATTGTTCTATAACAATGTTTTTTTTTAACTAGTTAACTAGTTGGCAGCTTTCTGTACCATTGCAAATCAAATCCTATGCAGTATGTTGGTAATAACCCACTTTAGCTTTAAGAATAACATACAAATGGATCATTCATAATAAGACCAGGATTATTGAGATTTAAATGGGGTCAATTTTGATTTCATGTCCACTCTTATCACTCTAGATAAGAAATACATTGGTCCTTCGGGCTCAAACAAACATGTGCTTAACAGCTGCAATATGCGAAGCAACATGTAAATGCTTTCAGCTACAAATGTATTGTCACATAGCAGACAGCAGAGCTACACTGGTAAAATAGTTAATTACAGTAATGAGCTCTTTTTCTCCTGAACACCATGGAATGAGCAACAATTTAAACCGCATATCTAATTACATAGCCATAATACAGTTTCCCAGGGCTCTCCAATGACCTTGAACAAGCTCTTTCCACAGAATATGGATGGCTCTCTGATTAGCATTTTAAATGAAGTCCCTTCATTTAAATATTCATCAATTTGCAGTGCTTTAGCCACTTAAATCTATTTACATCTCATTGGCTGAGCCCAGGTTGAAACAAACACTCAAGTGTAGTCATTTACTTCTTTAAACTTGTGTCCCACACTCTGCTCCAGTTTTGTACCTGGACTGCATTATTGATTTATTCTATTGGAAGTTTAATATTTATTACTGTTCATGCTCCTCTGATCTGGTGTCTAGTGCTAGGATTAAAGGGAGGATGATAAGTGTACCGCTAAGCTTGTCTGGATCCTCAACTGCATCTTTACAAGCCCAGATAAGTTCTGGCCAGATTGTATTCCATATCTGGAGCTCTGTGATCAAACATGAGTGCCTGTCAAAATTCTGTTTTTGTTTGCTTGCTTTTACAGAATGGTAATGACAGATTAAGAGGAGATCCATTCCAACTGGTGTAGCAGTCAGACTTTGCACTGTGCTTGACCTGTCCTTCTTCTTTCTACATCTGAGCAACATGGATGGTGAGAGGTAAGGGGATCTTATAAACCAGATATAATTTAACATCAGCATCCTAAGAGCACTCATAACTATTATGTAGCATCAGCACAGAGGGACAAGATCTATGGGAGGAACCATTTCAAAGAGGGCAAACTTGGTGAAACTATCTCAAAAACCTCCAGATTGAACAATGAAAATGTATTGGTGGCAAATGAGCAGTATTTGAGGATTTTACGCACAATAACTACATTTCTTACACAAGTACAATAGCTAACAGTTCACACAAAACTTATTTTTTTACCTGAGGCTAAGTCAATATAAACAGATTTTTTTCCCTTTAACTGCATAGATTAAGCAGTTTGTAATTGTGCATTTTGAGAAGGTGAGATTTCGCTACAGAAGGCGATTTATAACAGCCAGAGTGACACCATATCCTTCCAACCCTTTTGAGCCCTTGAACCAATCGTGCCTGGTCACGTAAATGCAATTGCAGAGGCCTATCAGGTTCACCGACACCCTTTCAGTGGCACAAACACTGATGATTCACAGCCATGTCTTTTTACCAATAACTCTTCCCAGCCTTTATCCTTTTCTGCTGACAATTATGATGAAGGGCTTCACTAGGAATTGTTGATTTGGTCCTTCATCAGGGTCAGCTCGTCCATCAGTCACTCCCACAATTCTCTGCACATAGAGGGCTAGCAGCAGTTTAGAGCAGAAAGGCACAGGGTGTTGAGCAGTGTAAATCTGCTGTGGATGGTAATAGGGGCTTGAGCAGGTTTCATACATTATGTGCATGAAGCTTCTGAGGACGCAGCGTAACACTGACAATTCTATGAGCGACAATACCTCATCACACTTAACACTTTCAATGGCTTCACACTCCCTCACTATTTCACTGTTTGTGTTAATCCATTAGAGAAAAGATCTGTGAGTTCCATGATCCCCTGACACGATACCTGCTCTGCTTCTTGCAGTAAACTCCAGCCCCTCTCACGCTGTGGACATCTGCACAGTGTTGTAAATAAAAGGGCAGAGAAGCAGCAGCAGCATTTTTCAAATGTCCTAGATAAAGTCCTGTAGATTCAGATGAAGAATCGATCTGATAACAGAGTGAACCAACTCAAACATTTTAAACACCATAAAAATTATTTTCGAGCATGCATTATGGATATAACTAACATATTTTTTTTGCAAACATATGATTCATACAGACACAATGCAGATAACCAAGGATGGGTAACCTCTGTTGTGGACAGCAAGTAAAAACAGCAATAAAAAAGGTAATTTCATTTTCAATGCTTTGAGTATGTTACAATCCACACATACTATAGTGGGGCTTTTCCACTGCACGGTACAACCAACCCAACTTGACTCTGTTCGCTTTTTGGGGGTTTTCCACTGTGGATAGTACCTGGTACCTGATAATTTTTTTAGTACCACCTCGGTTGAGGTTCCAAGCGAGCCGAGCCGATACTAAATGTGATGTCAAAACCCTGCAGATCACTGATTGATCAGGAAGAATCGTCACTACCTGCATCACTGGATTTCCAAAACACGACATCAACCCACTAGTTTTAAAGTTAGTAACAGCAATAACAGTATAGTTTGTTCACATGACTTTCAAATTGTGAAAAAAGAAATGGCTGTGCGTAAAACCACACCATGGTCAATAAACAGGGTGCAGACAGTCCACTCGTTAGCGATGAGCAAAGCAAAAATGTCTCTCAGGATGTGTCTCAGCTGTTGGCCGCACTCGGCTACCACCGGGCCTCAAAGTGACTATAGAACCATCAAGGAAAAGTGGAAGTGGTCCGACCAAATGGACGCCATCTAAACCGGTGAGCAATGGGAGGGAGAGTGCCCTGGAATCAGCCACGATGGAGGATGGTACATTTTGTTATGTTAACTCTATGCTCTGCTTGAAAGCTTCACTTTATTTAGTTGACCAACAACTGCAAGCTTGCTTCTAAAACAACCAGGCCAATTTAACTGTTAAACTTGTGTAAAATCATCAAGCAATAACTGCTTTATGCAGCACATTGAGCTAGTAGCTAACAGCTAGTGGTTCTGTTATTATTTTGGTCAGTTTGTGTCGTGATTAAGATGATGTCACGGCAGTAGAGGCGGCACAACTATGCAGATCATCCTATAATCCCACCCAGGTTGAGGGGCAATAAACTGCAGTGGAAATGCAAGCTCATAAAAGTAAAGCGAGTAGAGTTGAAGTGGGTCGAACCATAACATACTGTGGAAAAGTGCCTTAGTATCACTGCAATATGCAGTATCAAGCATATTACATTATAACAGATTGCAACAGAAGTGAATCTGGACTGGTAGTGAAACAAATATCCCAAATTACATAGGTTTAAATTTAGGATTTAACTCCACATTTGGATATGAATACAATTTTGAGGAATACAATATTCAAAATTAGCCCTACACCATACATGAAACAACAACAAGAAAATATTCAATACTTTTTTTTAATATATGAACTTAGCTCAAAACAAATGCCAAATGGAAATTAAGGGCCTAGTCCTTTCAGAGAAAAATAAACTTTATTTTTTATTCTGCTCTAGTACAGAAACACTTCACTTCAGAGGCCAACATATAGCACGGGGGTGTCTGCAACCCCCTAGGGCATCTTTCTTTCCCTTTCCCAACACAGTATAATAGAGTGCAAAAGAAAGAAGAAACATACACACACAAACACACACACACACACACACACACACACTTACTATGTTAGCTTTCACATTTCTCAAGTGTAACACTCTTGTATTCCCACAGGGCATGTTATTTATTTATTTGTGTCTCTTTTCTCTTTCTTTGAGCCTGGCTTCCACTCTTAGCTCCCTCAGATACACACAGCCCACTGAAATCAAACAAATCAAATTATTAGCCTAACACAGGTAGAAAGAATAAGACATGTTGGAAAGACTTCAGATAGACTAAAAATGCTTCTAAAATGTGAGGTTTGTAAGGGAAATCCACTTCAATAGTTGTATAAGAGTAAAGGCATTCAGAAAAAAGAAATATTTTTTTTAGTATACGAAAAGTATGAATTGTCAGTCACTTAGCTCATATGTCAATGACATCAATTTATCTGCTTTCAGTGTCCGTTCCTTTTGAACATTTTGAGTCATCCATAAAGTTTAAGAAGCCTCCATCAGTAAAAGAGTGAATCCTCAATGGCAAAGCCATCATTGATAATGTGCAAGTCAAATGACACCTGGCCACCTTACAGGTATACATCAACTATTACACGTATCAGTATCTTTCAAGTCTATCCATTGAGCCCTGTGGACAAACGTTACAATATTCCCTTTCTGTCAGGTTACAAGCGATCAAGACAGGGTCATAATCCATTTGCTTCTCACAAATGGGGCAATGAAACACAAAAGGAACAGAAAGAGTGGAAGAAAAAATTAAATGACAAAGACGGATGAATATAGAGGCAGAGCCACAGAACAAAAGCGAGAAGGCAATTCAAATGCCAAGAAAGAAGTTATCGGGACAAAGCAGACAGAGAAAAAAGTGGCATTTGACATTCCTCATCACTCTACCAGTGATTGGCCATAATTACAGCTGGCAGAGTGAGCTTCCACGCAAAGGCTGTCAACTGCCAGACAAATGATGGCAGGAGTTAAAAAACAATGAAAGCCATTCATGCTCATTACCAGCCGAGGAATGGCTCCTCAATAGCCCAATGTACTGCTCTATCAAACACAGAACTGGACTTCAGCTGAAAACACATCAGCCAATGCAGAAAACAATGGGGCAATGGGAATAAAGAATATTTTCATTTGGACTCTCAAAATGAGGGCTGTGTTCTGTGACTATTTTAATGAGCCCAAAAATGTGTGTATTGGGCAAGAAGTAAAACACTGGGACTCTGTGTTGTCATCAAATACTTTTGAAGGAATTAAGTAAATATGGATCTCTTCACATTTGTGGTCGTTATTATCCCTCAAACTATGTTTTACATGAGGATACAAGTTTCACAGAAAAAGAAACACCCCAGCACATGCTCACTTCCCAGACAAAGAGCATGCCATTCTGCCCCTAGTTCTGAACTAGCCATGGGACATGCTAACACTTCCATGCTTATACTGAGTGAAAGCATTAAGCAGCAATATCAATCAAAGACTTTGACCCTGTTAACGACTGGTACTTAGGTGGTTTTCATACTGGACATGTTTCCTGGGGTTTGACTCCGAGTGCAATTGTTCCTGGCACCCTTCTGCAGCATTGGTCTGGTTTCAGACACACATATGAATCTGTCGAACCCTGGTGCTTTTCCGTCATCAACTTGTGTCATCATAAATGTGCACATGATGGAATAAACAACGTGAGTTGCTATATTTGCACATGATGGAGTAAACAATGCGAGTTGCTATATTTGTGTTTTTTTTGTGTTTTTTTTATAACTTTGGTGTCATTATGTACACCGGAGCGAACTACACTTGTGTACATGTACAATGTACATGTCCAGAAGGTGACTATATCTGATGCTCACAAAAAATCATTTTTAAGGATACGGCTGGTTACACTCTCACTCATGCACGTATATAAAAGGCACCTCACCTCGTGTGTGTCCCAAAATGTCCCCCTATGACACATGTGCACATGTGTTTGTTTTTGTGCAACTTATGCTTAATCATCATGCTTAAATTGAAAAAAAAAAAAAAAAAAAAAATTCTTCCTGAACAAGTGCGGACCTGATTATAGGTTGCTTTCTCACTCATGCAAATGTAACCGATCCTGCTTGACCAGCTCTGAGCAGGATTCAACCCGGCGAGCTAACGAGGTGGATAAAGGCTACAGCAGGGGTACAAATGGATAGCCATGTCAGAATCACAAAACCAGCTAAATACTACTTGCTTAATCTCATTTAATGACCTGTTATTGGAGACTTTCACTCATTGATCATATTAATCCTGGCTTACTGTGCATAGTGAGTTTCTACAACTCATTGGCAATTGAAAACTGCTGTTTGAATGATGCAACATCCAGGCCACTAGGTGTCAGTGTAAACTATACTTCATACAAAAGATTACTGAGTGCACATTTAAAGTTAAATTCAGTTTTATCATAAAAACTCTAATGAAAATAGAACAATACTTTTGTAGCATAGAATTGCATTATTTGTTTTATTAAATGAAAGGCTTGCAGATCTTCACAGCATATTCCCACATTTTTTTTTTTTGTCAAATACAGTGTGGCACAGCTAAGCATGACAGTATTCAATGAAAGCACTCTTGCTTGTGAGAAACTGCTTAAATATAATTTAATTATTATTGATTTATTATTATTATTATTATTATATTAAAACAAATTATGCACTTTTAGTTTGTATGTTTTTGATGTTTGCTACAGTATATGGCTTAATGTGCTTTTTAAACCGCAAGGCTACCATTAAATGACATAAATATATAGTCTGCATGTGCTGTATTCTTCACAGTGAACAAATGCTCAGCTCTTTGTCATCTACACACACAGAACGTACGTGATGTTTATAATGCAGTGTTATCGGTGTATGAGCTGCCAACCTCACACATTCACTTTTGAAGTGCGCAGCACATGCAGACTGTATACTTATTTTATTAAATCTCAGCCTCTTGTTGTTTGATCATCATACTAGAGCGTATCATGAATTTACTTTGAATAATTGTGCATTCATACATTTAATTTATCCCAAATATGTCACATTCTGTGAAATTCCACATTTTATAGTTCATGCCATTTTTATAGCTGGATTCCGCGCTTCCATCCGTGTTTTCCGCATCACTGATATAATAGAACCCTGTATGAAGCACCCACACTCTAAGTTATTTGTGGCATCACATTATATGTGCTCGTCAAGTATATTTGGCAGTAACAGTACACATTTTTTTTGTAGTTTTTGCACTTTATCAACATATAATATAACAATGACATACTATGGTTATATCATAGTATGAGTACATCAAATGGTTACAGGGGATACATTTGAGACGCATGTAGGAGTAAATAGTGATCTGTCTTGGCTGTATACTTGTGACCCCCGGAGATGGATGTTAATACCACTATCAGGTATAAACAGGGCCTTTAAAATGGGTTAATGTACTACGATGACAAGGGCCTGAGACTAGGGCTAATGACTCCCAAGACAGAGCATGCTGGCCACAGACTGCCCTGACCAGCTATAACTTGCCTATACTTTGAACCATTGAACCACAAAAAAACATTCACAACTTTTCTCCTATTTCTGGCTATCTTCATACTGGCTTATATTCTGTGGACTAACTGCACTGCATTGCTGGCTTTTCATGCCATTTCTGCCTGTCAGCTCTTTATTCCCCATCTGCTATCCCCGGTTTGACCTCTCTTCAGTTAAATCACACAAATAATATCCAATCATCCCTGCCACACTTGTTTCCATTTGTTAATGTGTGTTTTTATTTTTAATCTGCTTAGTGAGACATTTTGACTCTCAAGCACTTAAATACCCCACATCCACAGCAGTTTTATCACAGCATGTAATCTCACTCTAACTAGACAAACAGGTAATGGGCAGGAAACAATTAATTCTTCATACAAGAGATATCAATGATGGTGAATCATTGCCCAAATTGAAGGTTATAAGGTTGTGTTTACTGCACTCATCGCTATTGAAACGCCACACAAGATCTCACGTCTGCTTTTGTACACCGGAGTTCATTTGGGTCAGAATCCTGCATGGGTCAGGTATCTCATCAGTGTTAAATCCAATTAATCAGCTTTTAATTTCTATTGGAATTCTCAGGTTAGGGGGGGGGCTGCAATAAAATCTGGATTTCTTTCTATACTTACTTTCTTATAAATTAAAGGGTTGTATCATAAATGTATCAAACAATTTTTCATAATTTATTTTAATTTTCACGTATAATGCTAGTCAAAGTTGTATTTTTATGTAACAAAAACAGTCATAATTTATTTAAAAAATTTAGAAGGGTTAGAATTTAAAGGGCTATTTTCAGTCTTATCCCTAACCTTAGAATTTAACTGGGTGTTATCAGCACTTATGTCTTGGTAATTTGCTGTCAGGTCCAGTATAATTGGCACAGTCTCTTTAGTTTCTGATAACTTGTTAATGTGTTTATATAGTACTGTATGTCTCAGAACAAAATGTTGCGGAAGTCCAAAATGAGTCTTTTTGGACTGGGTAGGAATTTTCAGTAGGAAAAGTCTGAATTTCAGGGGTGCCTCTAGGATTTGATCTTAGGGTACACACAAAAAACTGACCAAGAGGTTTTTCCTTTTGAGAAAGGATGTCCAGGGGATGTTCCTCTTGGAGAAATTACTTGCAAAAACAACACCAAGGCCTTCAATTCTGGTGACTTTGAGAAAGCATTTTGTCAGTATGTGTAGCATTAATAAACCATTGTCTAAAGCAAATGTAAAAAAATACTTTTTTGCAATAAACAAGCAAGACACAGGGCAGCAAATAGAGAAGCCGTATAATAAATGCAGTGCTCCCATGAGAGAAGCTCAAAAACACAGTGATGTAGTGGTAAAAAAAACAAACATCAAATGTATATTTACATAGGAAAACAATAAAAACAGCATGAACAGATTCTCAAGCAGGGTGTGAAACTTATTCACACGACACAGCAACAGGTTTCTCAAAGGTACCTCTCAAAAAATTAGTCTTTTCTTTGATATGATTTATTCTGTGTTCTTAGGTTTCCCTATATTGTTTTACTGATAAAAAATTATTTGATGGATGTGTGGACCGAACAAATGCACATAATAATTTCTCATCAAAATACAGTTCTTTAATGCACAATATAATAAAGAGCATATCATATACCTTTCTCTATAAGAAATAATCTCAAACAAATAACCTTTAAAAACATTTTGCTACATCTGTTAGATATACATGCTCACAAAATTGAATTTTTTGCATAATATGAGGTAAAGAATCACAATTTATGATTCCAGTATTGCCAGATTGTATTGCTGATATGAAATATGTTCTTTGATCCACATTTTTTTTTTGTCTTTCTCCATTCAAGTAGACAGGAGCTGCACTGGCATGACTGGAAATAGTCTCCCAAGAGCATTCCAAAGATGGCCCACAGTGGACTGACTTGCTAGAAAAAATGTAGGTAAATTGTACTTGCTTGTTTTTATTTGGGGCTTAGATTCCTGTTACTTTGTATTACAAATGCTAAAATGGTATGTGGAAGGGCGGAGGGCGGGGCCGGGTTGTGACGATACACACCTGATCCCGTATCAGGCTAATCAAGCCTCCGAGAGGGATAAAGGCAGATGGCAGACGTGGTGCGACGAGAGAGAGATAATTTACGGACATGTCCGTCATGTGTATGTTTGTCCTTTGTTTTATGTTTACTATTCAAATATTATTTATATTGTCAAGCCGGTTCTCGCCTCCTCCTTACCCGTCGAAATACCATTACACTGGTGCCGAAACTCGGGAAGGAGGAGGGATATGCCGTAGTAGAGTTCTCGCCACTACCGTCCACCCCAACGGAGCAGTCGCGGCCATCTGCCAGGGGACGAGGAGCCCAGCTGCCTGGAAGCAGAGGACAGACCGCCGACCGCGAGGGGAGAAGGGGCTCCTAACCGACCGCCTGGAACGGTCAGGGCCGCTGCCAGGGGCGGAGGAGTCCCCTTCCAGCTGCTGAAACGGCTCCCGTATCAGGCTAATCAAGCCTCCGAGAGGGATAAAGGCCGATGGCAGACGGTGGTGATATGAGAGAGAGATCATTTATGGACATGTCCATCATGTGTGTGTTTGTCTTTTAAATTTATCATTAAAATATTATTGACGTTATCAAGCCGGTTCTCGCCTTCTCCTTGCCCTTGAACTACGTTACATAGTACTTTCACTTTAAGCACTTAACGTGCATCTCACAGACTTGCCAGTTCATTCATTAACAATTGAGAAGTCTCTCCATTTCTTTATCACATCTGCTATGCAAGATTAAAATTAATATTTATTAGTACTTTTTAATCTGACTGTGAAGAACAGAGAGAATATTAAAAGACAAATTATTCAATAAAAGTAGAGCGCGGGATCTTATTTTTGATGGACACACGTTACACAGAAAAAAAAATTATTGTTTTAATCTCAAGTCAATTTTCCAGGTATTTGTTTTTGGTTATATCTAAATTCAATTCATATCATCCCATTCCCACAATACACTGAAAATAACCAACTCAAAATAATTATTCCTTCACGAAACTAGCATTGCTAGTTCTGATTTTAAACAGCCAACACACGTCACGATTGCTGAAATATTCTCAGGTAAAGCGTTTCTCAGGTCAGCCAGAGCACTCATGGTACACACAGTGCAAACAGCCGTCCAGCTGCAGGTGCCACTCAGGCAAAAGTTACAATATGTTTTCATAATACATCAAAATCTTTAATTAATATAAATAAATAAAATCAATGAAAATTCGATTTTTCATGTTATGACCCCCTTTAAAAACACCTTTTATTATTATTTTTTTTTTTTATCTCAAATGCAACCATCTGGAAAACCAGTTTTGGTGAGTGACATAAATTATTGCATAATGCAAGATAAGTGCTGTAACATTATTATATTTTCACACTGCACACTTTACTTTAATGCCTGCTTTTAAGTGCAAAATTAACAATTCAGGCTATACCTTTCTCTAGAATGACATTCAAACATATGCTTCCTGACAACACTCAGACCAACATTCATTCATACCAGGAGTTATGATCATAGCCTTTCATCCTTCTTTGTCAGCAGTCATAGAAAACAGAACAGTATTTAAATCCTCTGCAGTGAAATGGGAACCTCCCCTTAAGTTCCCATTAACTGACTTCAAGAAGCATTATGGTTTTTACTGCATGCTGCCTTGGAAATGAAAAAGAAGAGGTTGGTGTCTGCTGGGCTTAAAACACGAATTCAAGTTCTGGGTGGCATTTATTACATTTTTATAATTGTCTCATGTCAGTAAATCTCATCTCTTGCCGGGTGATATGTGGTTTGAAGGAGCAGGACTTTAAATGAACAGGCACAGGTTGGCTCTTAGAATCACTGAGCCCAGTAATTAAACAGACCATTGCATCCTTCCATCCTAATGAGAATGACAGTATTGGAGATGGAAGGTCTAGTATCCTCAGAATCCAAAAGCAATCTCAAACCCAATACCATTCACATTGTTGTGCTGCAAGATCAATGCAGCTTTGATATTTGATTGACTTACTCTTTATGTCCATAAGCAATGCTCATGACAATGAATTTCAGTTTAACATGATGGATGTCCTACATCTCTGCCCAATTTCCTCCTCTGTACAATGTACCTCTCCAGACTCCTGTCACTGTTCCTGTTTTGGGCTTTTTTGCCTTTTTTATTGGCTAATTTGACAGCGAAGGGTGATAAGACTACTGAAAAGAGAGAGGCAGAATATTAGTAGGTCTGGAGTCGAACCTGCGTCCCTGCAGAAGCACTACAGCCATTATGTGTTAAAAGCACAAACACTACCACTGAACCTTGACATCACCTTTACTGTTTTAAGGAATAATTCACCAAAATAGGAAATGTGGTCATCATTTGCTCATGTTCAGGTGGCACCCTCCCATTCTGCCTAAACTTTTGTGTTGTACTGAATAATAATAATAATAATACAAGGTTGGAACGACAATGAAGGCGAGTAAATAAATCTTCTTTTAACTACATTCTGATTCATTCTTTCCCCACTTCATTACTGGATTTCAGGTGCCAACTCACCTTGAGTGCTACTGTCACATCTGCAATTTACTTGTACCCATGAATTGGGTACATCTCTTTCTCTCTCTCTCTCTCTCTCTCTCTCTCTCTCTCTCTCTCTCTCTTCTCCAGTATTCTCCAGACTCTAAATCAGATTTGTAAAGGGTGTTAGCAGGCCTGCTGTGGCAGACATACAGGGAAAGAGCTCATGCTATCCTACATTATTAATCCTGTTTGTTCATATAGCTTTTCCTCTCACTAAGTAGCTCAGTGAAATGAGTGAACCAGGCGAGCAGGGAAACCTCCAGCCGCTGTGTTTTTCTTCCTTCATCTCTTTCACTCTCTAATTAGGCAGCAGCATGTACAGCACCTGTCTGTGCAGAACAGATGAGGGCATGAGTTTATGAGCACAGGTTATGGACAAATGTAGGGTGGGAGTGAGGATGAGTTTAAGATAGTGAAAACATCTGTGCCACAAGGACCAATCAGTGTATATATATATATATATATATATATGTGTGTGTGTGTGTGTGTGTGTGTGTGTGTGTGTGTGTCAGTTTATGTGATTGTGTGAGTGTTTAAATTATAATTGATAAATTAATTACAAGCAATGCAAAATTCCATCCATACTGTGTAAAGCTACATCATCTATCATAACTACCATTGACTGAATTCAGCCTTTTCCACTACATAGCAATTTACCATGCTGAAAAGACCAGCTAAGATCAGGATGATTTATGCTGGATGGAACTGATGTGGTGCTGGTTTAGCTAGTGAAATGGTGTAGCAATTCATCACCAAAAAAATGCTAGTGAACCCACATGGTCATTCTGGTGAAGCTGGTTGACTAAGGCAGTCTTGCATATTGTGCTAGTTAAGAAGCGCCAGCATTCCAGGCTTGTGACCAGCATCCAAAACAAACATATGCTATTTACTAGCCATGCTAAATTCCTCATAATTGCTGATTTTTTTACTAGCCAAATAAGCCAAAGCGTACTTTTTGGAAAGCGTGCAAATATCCATTAACAAACTAAGGTTTCATGCATTGTCATGATTGGTGTAAAACAATTATTACATTTCACTTAAAGCCTCTATTAGATATTATTTAGCATAGATGGGCCACTTATATTAAAATGAATGGGAGAAATTGGAACGATCAACCAAGGAGCTCTGAGCACCCAATGGTCAACAGATGTAGAAAGGAAGCCCCGCCTGTCACTAAACTCTAGAACATGCATGCGCATTAGCTATATAGCTATATTGCTGATTTGAAAAAAAGTTATATGATTGTAATCTTGATCAACCGTTTTTGAGATTTTGGTATTTCTCCATTCAATTAGATAGGAGCTGCACTGACATGACACGTTCCAAAGATGGCCGACAGTGGACCAACTTGCTAGAATGACTTTGCCTCTATTCTGTCCGTTAGAATTTTGGCTTGTACGTAAACACTCCAAATTCACTTAGACCATCACAGAAGTTCACTATGTGGTTTGCTAATAACATGCTTTGTGAACAACACAAAGCAGCTAAGAAAGCATTAAGCACAACTGATGAAAGTAGCTTGATAGATTATTGCATGATGCAAATGTGTCTCCTGACACTAATATCAGTCACTTTGGATAAATAACTTTGGATAAATGACTATATTTTGTTCCTAAACTTTGTTTGTATATATACACATTGATCAGCCACAACATTAAAACAACATGCCTAATATTGTTTAGGTCCCATTCGTGCTGCCAAAAGAGCGCCAACCTGCTGAGATGATACTCTTCTCACCACAATTGCATAGAGCAGTTATCTGGGTTAACGGAAACTTTGTCAGTTGGACATTCTCTGTTGACCACTCTCATATATTTATATGGGTAGGTGTGTATATTTGTGTATATAGAGTATATACATATGTATTGTATTCACTAGTTTTATGTATGTTTTTAATGGGGACAAATGTGTGTTTTGTGTGTTTAAATGTGTGCTACGTGTTTCTTTATGTGGTATGTATGTGGATGTACAGTATTGTCTTATAAGATGTATTTTTTATGCCAGTGTCAAAGATTAATTTCTGTCCAGGAAATCTGAACAGACAATAAAGTCAAAACAAACAAAACATCAACAAGGCATTTCCGTCCACAGAACTGCCGCTCACTGGATGTTTTTTGTTTTTGGCACCATTCTGTTTTAACTCTAGAGGCTGTTGTGCATGAAAATCCCAGGAGATCAGCAGTTACAAAAATACTTATACCAGCCCGTCTAGCACCAACAATCAAGCCACAGTCCAAATCACTGAGATCACATTTTTTTCCCCATTCTGATGGTTGATGTGAACATTAACTGAAGCTCCTGACCAATATCTGCATGATTTTATGCACTGCACTGCTGACAAACGAATGCTTAATTATATATGGATGTTTTTTGTGCCAGATAGGCTGGTTTAAGTATTTCTGTAACTGCTGATCTCCTGGGATTTTCACACACAACAGTCATTAGAATTTACTCAGAATGGTGCCAAAAACAAAAACATCCAGCGAGCAGCTGTTCTGTGGACAGAAATGCCTAGTTGATGAGAGAGGTCAACAGAGCATGGCCAGACTGGTTCAAACTGACAAAGTCTATGATAACTCAGATAAATGCTCTGTACAATTGTGGTGAGAAAAATGTGGGTTGGTGCTGTTTTGGCAGCACGAGGGGGACCTATATAATATTAGACAGGTGGTTTTAATGTTGTTGCTGATCTCTGTATATAAGATAGGTATTTCAACTTTGCATTATGACTTTGTCAACATTTCTCTTACCTTTGGAATCCTCAGTGGCCCACAGATTTGCCTTAGTCTAATAGTGGGAGCCTTTGAAGCTGCTTTAATCATTTTATCAGATTGTCATGGTAACATGGTGATTGAATGATGATGATAATTGCACTGACATGTGTGCTGATCATGGGCGTTAACAGAACAGAACAATTTCACACTGATCAGACACATCAATCACCAACTATATTTCTGCCTTTGATGTCCTCCTAGAAGAAAACCTTTTATATGTGAATCTTTTAGAACTAAACAAAGATATACATGAAACCTTCCATTGCCTTTCCTTATGGACATGTCAAAAAATCCCAATAAAAGGCCTGTCTGCAGTGTTTCCTATTAATTACCTAGACTGTGGCGGCCCGCATAATGTTTCATAATGAACCGAAAATATTTCTACACTTCTCATTAAAGATCTCTAACGTTGTGTTTTGCACCGTTGCTTTGGCAAATAATCTCTCACTTCCAGTCAGTCAGATACAACTATGCAGAACTTATTATATTCTCTCTTCCATGTTCTATTTAATGGCTGATGTGGCCCATGTAACAAAATAATTGCACACCCCTGCTCAATTGAATATGTAAGACTAAAACTGTAAATTGGCCAGCAGATTTCCGTGAATCCCAGCAAACACAAAAATATTTTAACATTATCAATGTACAACAGCAAACAGATAACATTACGGCAGAAGTTACCATAACGTTAGCTATTTAAATGATATAATCAGCATAAGTTTGAGTGAAAATGTTATGCAAAATTTGATGATAATGATATAATCATGATCCTGCATGTGAATTTTCATGTGAATCTTGTGAAAGTACTTTAATGACAGAAAACCTATCCTTTCATACAAAATGAGTAACGCAGTTAATGTCACAAATATGCTTATTTGATTACTGATCACGAAATTGTGTGGAATCTTATATATTTCTTATATTATGTCATACATTTCTCAAAATCATGCAAAGGGGTAATCACTAGCAAGCAAGCAACAGCAAATGAGGAGCAGGCCATTTTATTTATATGAAGTTTTTCACTCCTGACATGCATTCCAGAATACATCTTGATGTAATCCTTCCTCATGATCACGCAGCGTGTTTTTATCAGCTGAATGGGAGGCTAAACACTATAAAAGTTTGACGAGACTCACACATTGCATGTAAGCCATTCATGCATCACAAGCCGATCAAATATTTACCCCTTTTCGATGAATCGCACCTGTAAAATCCTAAAACTTTATTTCCAGGTTTAATTTATATTTTGATAGACTCACGTTGTGGGTTTATGTTTTCTCTTTTAACCATTTAATGTAATTTTGAGTGTGACCATGGTTTAAGGAGGGTTTACCTGTATGCTGGGTTGGAAATCTCAGGGATTAATAGTGGTGTTTTCCTTATTACATCACGTGTTGTTCTGAAAGCAATAAAAAAGCTAAACAAGGAATGCAAGCTGTCATCCACGCAGCCTGACCAAAGTAAAGCGGGCGCGTTGACTCGAGCAATTAACCGAAAGTGAAGTGCTGCCACCTCATGATGCGCGAATAGCTTGCACGTGCTTCACGAGTCTGTTGGGTATCCTGCGGTCTCATCACACTTATATTTTTTGTTAAGCCTCCAATTCAGCTCCTGAAAACACGCTGCATGATCATGAGGAAGGATTACATCAAGATGTAGATTGGAATGCAGGTGAGGAATTTACATAAATAAAATACTGTAGTCTACTCATCTCTCGCCATTGCTGGCGTGCCAGTGATTACCCCTTTGCGTGCCAATGCTAACATAGGTTGCTGACCCCTGATTTAACCTTTTAAATTTGCTCTCATAGTGCATCAGATTGATGTATTAAACTTAAAAAAAGGCCACCCACCACCGTCTCACAAATTCCAGTGGGTAACACTGATCTGTGAAAACACCTTACTGTCATCTGGGCCACTATTTCATCCAGTTTAACTTCAACAAACTCAGAGTAACTGCAAAAGGGCAAGTTCAGTTTTGCATCAGTCTTAGAATTTTTATCCATATTGTATTCAAAGTACACCTTTCTCTTTAATGCTGCTTTTATCTTGGTAGTCACATAGATGTCCTCTAAGAAGACTCTTGATTGGAGAATATTTTAAAAGAGGAACTCAGACTTTGTTGTACAGCACAAAAGCTATTGAGATTAGATTAGGGTTGAAAAGAAGTTAAATTAAGGAAATCAGGAAAGCATGTACAATAGCAATTCGTTAGAAGAGAGAAAGCAATATCCTAATTATACAGAAACATGAAAGAAACGTCTTTCAATTTAAAATGCTGGGTTTTTAGCTCTTTATTAGACAGATACACTGGAGAGCACCAGTAAATTATTGGTAAGGAGAGGAGGCAATGGGGTCAGGAGTCGGGACATGGCACAGGCTAGAATCAAACACCATGGCACAACATGTCAAGAGCATGTCCACTAATCACAGCCCACAGCTCTAAATGAAAGTCTTCAACACATGTACATATGCTAAATATGTTGCTAAAGCATTAATCTACTTGAGGCTGTACATTACAGTGAATTTACAATGGGTAAGGGGTGTTCTTAGGCCCAATTATTGGCTTGCCTTAAACTCACTAAATCATGGTATAAAATATTTTATTGTAAAGCACTACCTCGAATGGTTTAATGCTTTTATAATAAGCAGCAACAGCTATATGACACCAAACCTCAATACACAATTAAATGTATTACAAATACTAATCAGAATGAACAATTCTTTCATCAAGTAATATAGTTCATTAACCTGTTAGGCAGTTAACGGTTGCAATTGATATAGAATGTGGAGTTACTGGTGTGCATTTATTTGCATTTTACAACAGCTTTGAAAACATCTCTCATTCAATCAGATTTCTCTCAGCAAATTCTCACTTCCTATAAACCTCGCACCCACCCCTCCTTTAATCAACTCTATCTCACCCCACTAACCAGCAAATTCACAACCTTTAAAAAATGTAACAACTATGACTGAAGCATGTTATCACCCTTTAAGCATGCAAGGGTAATATTTAGGTTAACAGTTTGAAAGATATTCATCTAAATGCAGTTAAGTGAGTGAAAGAGAGGAAATAGTGAGAGGAAATAAGAAACTATGAAGGCAAGAAAAGGGCAAGAAAATATGAATGTAATGGATCCAAAAGCACTTTTTGATAATGATCCACTCTGTAAAGTGAGCTGTAACAGAGAAAATAACCTAGGAGAAAGAGAGGAGATGGTGTGCACAAAAACCATATAGACAGAGCACCTCATTCATAGCCGTGTCCCCTGCAGAGAGAACTGGAGAAGCCCCCTACAACGAGAACATGAGGATGAGCTTTGGAGAATAGCTGTGAATAGGCCGTTAGCATTAATACCACCCCGCCCCGGTTGGAATGCTCTGCAAAAACCCACTTGAGAGGTGTCATGATGTTCTGGGCACACGGGCAAACACGCTGTTTTTAGCGCTCATAGAGCAGTTCTAGGTAGAGGTCCACCGGGTTTGGGGCAGCTTCTCAAGTACGATTTTGGGATCAAGTTTGTAATTTATAAAAAAATAAAAAATATACAGGACTTCCGAACTTGTTTTGCCCACGAGTTAGTGTCCGTTCACACCAAATGCGTTTTTGTGTGAGTCTGCTCTGTTTTCCCATTGTTTTACTATATAAACACACTTTGGACGAATGTCTTTGATTGTTGCACCAAATCTCACTATAACTTCAGTGCCTCACGCTGGACTGGTGTTGTATTTATTTGAATTCCCCGTCGGAATCTTTTACCCCCTAGCACCGATAGGGTATGTATGGGGTTATGGTTAGGGTAGGTAGGATACGGTAGGGTAGTGCAGAGAATGGTTAGGCTTAGGTTTATGCATGGAGGAATGCATTCTGACAGCAGAGACCCATTGCCGACAAAACCGGCACATTTTTAGTATTTAGTATTTTTAAGTTAAAAAAACTTCAGGTCTCAAAAATGTGCATCGAGCCACCTCCATTCTGTTTCATTCATTGCGCTGTGTCTAGACTGTTTCAGATTCAAAGTAAGACTCCATGGAACAGAACGGTGAATATCTATGACAATATGTAGGTAAATATTACTTGTTGATCACTGTATTGTCATAAATTAATTATTTTGAACTAGAATTTAATTTAATTAAACATTTTGAATGTACATGGCTACAACGGCTGATAGGATGGATTTAAAATTATAATAACTTATTGTTTAAATTATAGTAATTTTTTTCAATGGGGCCTGTGTTGGTCGGTTTCTTTGGGCCTCAGAAATCGGAAACCCAACGCTCTCTGATATAACTAACCCCAAAAACAAGAAGAACTCAAAGGTCTGTCAAAATAAAAGTCTAACATGAAAGCTCTATTCATATGGAAGCCTGAAATTGAAGACAGTTTAACAATTATGTAATATTAAATGGTTGTATTATTATTATTATTATTATTAATAATATTATCTGTAAGCAATATCACAAATGCAAGCAGCCTTGTGCCACAGGTAATAAGATTTGTTTTCATTAATACTGTGAAGCTCTGTTGTGCAGCATTTTATTTTACCAAAAATAAAATAGCAATATTTTGTACAAAAAATAAATAAATAAAAGATATGCTTTTTCTAATTCTGTTTGATGAATTGCAAAAATTACACACTTCAGCTTTAAAGTTTATCAGGAATGTAACTATTTTAACTATTTTACATATTATAATAATTCCAAGAAGATTTCAAGCTTTAATGTCAATGGTAATTTCTGAAGTACAAATAAAATACTGTGGTGGGCAGCACGTGGCCGATCAATAATTCTCCCCCAGCCGTCTATCCTTGTTGCTCAGCCACACCCTGCTCGCCATAAATACTAATACTTTAGCGACTGCTTGTATTGTGTCATTTCCCCTTATCTGGATGCCTACCAGTGAATTTCAAGACACTAGTTTACAAGAGACTTGCATAAAATTGAGAAAACTGTCAAGCAGTTCAGCCATCAACAATCTCAGTTTACCATTTTCTTGCCACAATTCGACCTGACATTATGCATAAAAAAATACCTTTGAGTTTGTGAGTCTCTGACTCACACAAACATTTGCTCTGTACTTTGATTGACAGAAAGCCACCCACATTTAACCCACTTCCAGAGATTTCACAACCTTAACCTTAAATACCACAGGATAATAAGCACATGAATAAATAAACAAATAAATACAAACAAATATAATATTGTGACAGGCAGGTGATGTCTTTTCTACATTAACAAATCCACGTGGAGGGCATCACTCGACCCCCTACACAGCAGAGTCACCTTACTGCCTCTGGTGAAAATTCAGACTGTATTTCTGAAGTGCAGGTCTTAAACACAGTCTAATGTTGTGAAGTTCGCCTTTGATGCATAAAATGGTTGACATCAAAGATTCAAGCGCATACTGTAGATAGCATAGATCAGAAAATAATTGCTTGTGAGGGGCTAATGGCCCCAGAAGATCTATGTGTATTTTTAGACATCCACACACCATGGAGAGATACAGGGGTTTGGCATCTTACCTAATAATATCAATAACAACACAAAAGTGTATTTTTGCACCGATGAAGTGTGTAATTTCTGTGCCACTAACGTTACCAAACGAATCAGCAAAAATAATGATTGTTTTCAAACAGTTTTCGAAATTGAAGCCCATCATCCATTGGTTATAAAAACAGATAGTCCCATCCCCAAACTCACACTATTGGTCGACTTAATGTTGCTGTGCTTGGCTGGACCAGCCATTCAAACAAACAGACCACAGATATTGCCACAGTGTTACACTTTTAGGTGAAATCAACCTAAAAGTTTTACTAATAATTAACTCTGCATATGAAGTTTTGATATAAGAAAAAAAATGTCCAACATATTTCTATTGGGCAGACCCTTCCACAACCTGAGCAGAAACAGCATATGTTCCTGACCCTTGTTCAATGTCTCTCTTTGCAACTACAGAAAAAAAAAATCTCCAGCAGAACAGTTTTTTTCTCACATTTTGGCAGACCCCTTCATTAATTGTTTATTTTTGTTAATTGAAAATACTTATACTAACTGTGCCAGTCTATTTATTTATTTATTTTTCATTATTTTTGCAATTAAATGAAAAATTCTGGTCCTTTTTTTGTCACAAATTAATCGGCACTGAACATTATCGCACAAAATTTGTTTTACACACTTTTGAGTCTGACTTCTGTGTTCACCACATATGCATGCAGCTTAGAGGGAGCACTGTTCATGACTACAATAAATGTAATGAAGAGTGAATATGGGTGCTTTTGTACCTCTGTCTCAGTGAGATGTTTACTGACAGGTGTAAACATCTCTGATGTTCAGATACAATCCCACCTGCCTCTGCTGTTTTATGCACCACAGCAGCTCAAAACTATTTGCACACACAGTGCCAAATAAAGACCCAATAAAGCAGCAGTGAATGCTGGTGCTACAATCACCGAAAGCTGATGAAGAGATTGATGAATCACATTTGTTTTGCTGCTGGCAATAATGAAAGAAGTCTCAGCAACCACACCTCTCTCAAACCTTTCTGTCTAGTTCCAGCAAAGCGAACCACAATCCTGAAATTATTTGACAACAATACAGCTCATGATGTCTGAACCCCTTGCTAAGACCAGGGTTTGAATCTATTTTGATGTGTTTTCTGACACACTTCTTGCAATCACCATCAAATGTTTAAGCTGAAGTGTGTAATTTCTGTGCCACTTGTGCCACTAAAAAGAACTGCAAAAATAAACGTTGTTTTCAAAACCACTTTTTGAATACGCCCCCGTCTCTCTCCGATCAAACAGAGTCCACTCACATTGTTGGTCGAGGCAATGTTGTTGTGTCTCATGAGCAGGGTCGCTCAAAGCAAACAAATAAATTTTCATAACGCCACAGTGACACTGAAAATTATTAATAACTATGAATGTCTTTCATATTGTTGTCTCTACTTATTAAGATAGGATAGAAAGTATTTTAATGCTGAAAAAGATACACACTTTAGCTTTAAAGCAGTTTTGTTTTTTCATATTAAAATACTGTTTATTATCCCATTTTAAAGGGATGTTCCAGGTTCAATAAAATTTTACCTCAATCAACAGCATGTGGCATCA
The DNA here is from genome assembly GCA_032164185.1 of Moxostoma hubbsi. NCBI lineage: Eukaryota > Metazoa > Chordata > Actinopteri > Cypriniformes > Catostomidae > Moxostoma > Moxostoma hubbsi. The sequence continues at coordinate 10,392,758 of JAVLUX010000011.1, read as the reverse complement.
TTTTGATTATCACAAACTATTTTGACTCATCTCATGTTCATTTATAAACGTAATGGCAACAATTTCAGGTATATATTAGTAAGGCACTTAAAATGGAAGTGAATGGGGCCAGTCAATAAACATTAAACCGCACACTGTTTCAAAATTAGAGCAAAAAGATGAAAACATTGTGTGTTAATATTATTTTAGTGATAAAATCAAGGATTTAATAGCATTATGCTGTTTACCAGATTTACCAGGGTTTACCTGTGTAACATTGTCATGACAAATGTAAATTGTACTATTGGATATAACTTTACACAGGTAAGGTTAGTAAATGGCTTTACAACACTGAAATCATGTTAACATGTATAATGTTTACATCTAGTGGGAATACTTTTGATACAGTATATAAATAAACATTGTCTATTTTAACATTTATGTTCTGGCCCATTTCACTTCTATTAGTGCCTTACTTTAACCATAACTTTTGCTTTTTTTAATGAGGGACGAGTCATTTATTTTTATTGGTAATCAACATTATGCCGCAATGCTATTGAAAGAGTTTTATTTGTACTGAACCCAAAACATTCCTTTAATTTATCATCGTTGGTTGATTTCCCTGAAAACTGTTAACACTTTAGCACTTTCAAAACATAGTTTTTTTTTTGTTTGAGCATCCTGAATAGCCCAAATTAGTACATTTGCTCAACAAGTTGTTTTGCTTTGGGTAATTCTATTTGTTTGGCAAATAGATTGAGGTATCGGGAAACCTCTTTGAAAACATTCATTATGGTAATCATTATTTTTGTAATTCAGTTTGCTGAGTTGTGTTTTATATGATAGCATCAATATACCATTCAGGAGTATTCTAATTTGCACATCAGACCAAGCATCAGGGAATGTATTGTAGTAAGCACTATAAAGAAAGACTAAGCTTTAAGCAGCCACGTCATTGCCTTCCTACTGAAGCACCATTAAACAAGCAGAAATCTTTCCGCATTTCGATTTTAACAAACACGACCGGATTTCTCATTTAGGTGGTAATTAATTGCATTAAGGCTTTAATTAATGAACAGAAATCTCTGTTGGAGGGCAGAGCCCTGAGATTTGAGTGAACGCTTTAATCAGAGGCAAAGTGGATCACAGGGAGAGAGAGCAATGTTTACTAATAGGGTCTAGAGAACGGCTCTCTCACTGAGCTGTTAGCTGCTCTCACTTCTCAGGCATTCTGTAATCCCTTCTACATCCTAAATACTGCAATATATATATATATCATGACAGAGTAGAACAATATTACTTCAACTATGCATAAAAAAAAGAAAATACAAAAATACAAAACAAGAACTGTTTTGACACATTGGGCCTTGGTGTGCATGCATAAGATGATAGTTTGAGTCTTGTTTGCATCATTTCCTGATAATGTCTTTTTTTTATCCCCAAAATGTTCTATCCTCTCAAAAATAATGAAAAGAGGGATGTCAAGCTCCAAGAATGACAAAAGATCTACAAAAATAAATAAATATTTTCAGCATTGGTGCAATGTGACTAGCACACACCCACACTGATATCCATGCTCACACACATGTTATAGATATAGCCTCTCTTCACTCCCCCTTTTTCTCCACACAGGCTGATTTTAATGTGTGAAAGTGAGAACCAATGTCATTCTGGTCTTATCAAATAAAAAAAGAAAAAAAAGAAAAAGATGAGCAAGCCAGGGAGAATGGGGAAGAACATAAATTAGCCGGAGTGACTGTGCACTAGGGATTTAGGGGTGTTTAGTTGGCTAACTCAAATACATGAGTAAAGTCTAAGTTAAAATACACGAGTAAACCGCTCACTACATAGCCAAAGTATGTGGACATCCTCATTGAAATAAACATTTTGTCAAGTCCCCTTAATGCCAGAGAAGAAAATCTTAATGCATCTACACACAATGTCTTTTGTGCTTTTAACTTGCAACAATTTAGGGAAGGTCCTTTTCTGTTTTCAGCATTACAATGCTTTCAGTGTACAAAGCAAGGTCCATAAAGAATTTGTTTACTGGGGCTAGTATAAAAAAAAAAACTTGACTAGCTAGCACAAAGCACAGACCTGCTCCAAACTGAACACCTTTAGAAGGATTTGGAAATAGTGACTGCAAGAACCTGACCTCATTGATGCTCTTGTATATGAATGGACTAAGAATGTGCAAGGTTATCGTTTTTAACATCCAGTTAACCAGGAGGGTTCATAAATGGTTACTTTTACTTTACAAAAATAAAGAATGTTTATTGTCAAGGAATATTTATGTGAAGCAGCAAACGCAAGTACTGTCATGTGCATTTCACTGCTGGGTTAAATATATGATGCTTTGATTTTTAAATGGCTTCAAATTTAATAGCAATGAACTTGTATAATTATTGAAGCGACACTAGGGGTCTTTCTTGAAGGCCTCGGTTTCCTCTGAACATGAGAAAAGGCCAATGAGAAATTGGCTGATAGAATTTGCATGTCACTCCCCAGACATAAAAGGAGGGAATCGTGCATCTGTCCATTCAGATTTTTCTGTCTTCAAAAGTCTGATTGCTTGGGGGAAGAAGCTGTCATGAAGTCGGCTGGTGCGGGTCCTGATGCTGCGATACTGCCTACCTGATGGTCGCAGTAAGAGCAGACCATGACTCGGGTGGCTGGAGTCTCTGATGATCCTCCAAGCTTTTTTCACACGCCGCATTTTATACATGTCCTCGAGGGAGGGAAGCTCACCTCCGATGATGTGTCTGGCAGTTCGCACCACCCTTTGCAGGGCTTTCGGTTGTGGGCGGTGCTATTGCCGTACCAGGCGGTGATGCAGCCAGTCAGGATGCTCTCTACAGTACTTGTGTAGAACCGTGTGAGGATGTGGTGGTTCATTCCAAACTTCCTCAGCCATCTCAGGAAGAAGAGGCGCTGGTGCGCATTCTTCACAATGGCAATAAAAGAGATATTTCCTCGTTCTCTGGGTCTCTGGCCCGCAAATGCCATTCTCATGGGCAACCCGGCGGCAAATATCGGCAGTCCTGGCTCCCCGGATGTGGACCCCCTCCTCCATCACTAACCCGCCCCCTGCTGGGTGCGTGGAGCGAGGTAAGTGCTTCGAGTCTTTTCTCAGCATCAAAGCCTCGGGATGTGCTTTTGCCTCCCGATGCAACACTACCTGCTCCGACTCTCTGAGCTGCCCCGCAAGGTATGTCAAAAACAATCGTCCCCTTAATGCCACTCGCACAGAGCTTGAATGCGTGGCTTTCACTTCCCAACCCAGGACCATCCAACTCGCAATCCAGTTTGACAGGCCCCCGCCTCCTTTCGGCGGTGTTCGCTTTCCCTCAGTGCACTGCAAAGACGCCAACACCCCACGTGCGGAGATCGCGACACTTTTACACAAAGACAAGATAGAGCCTGTCCCTCCACAGAGATAAAGAAGGGTTTCTACAGCACTTACTTCATCATACCCCAAAAAAGTGGCAGCTTACGACCGATCCTGGACTTGCGAGTTTTCAACCGGGCCTTGTACAAACTCAGGAACACATTACAACATGCGTTCAGCATTAGGATTGGTTCGCAGTGGTAGACCTGAAGGATGTGTAATTCCACATCTCTATCTTACCTCAACATCGACCCTTTCTGTGGTTCGATTTCGACAGCCAGGCATATCAGTACACGGTCCTCCCCTTCGGCCTGTCCCTATCCCCTAGCGTCTTCATGAAGGTCGCAGAGGCAGCCCTTGCCCCGCTAAGGGATGTGGGCATCCGCATACTTAACTACCTCGATGACTAGCTCATCCTAGCCCACTCTCGATAGTTACTGTGCGACAGGCACCTCAGCCGAGTAGGGCTTCAGGTCAATTGGGAAAAGAGTAAGCTCGCCCCGTTACTGAGCATCTCTTTTCTGGGTCCTAGGGTATATGGCATCCTCCGCGGAGGTCGCGCCACTGGGGTTGATGCATATGAGACCACTTCAGCATGGGCTTCAGACTCGAGTCCCGAGATGGGCATGGCTCCGTGGCACATACCGTGTGTTCATCACCCCCACATGCCACCACACTTTCAACCCCTTGACAGACCTCTGTTTTCTGCAGACAGGTGTCCCCCTACAGCAGCAGGGGGACACCTGGTCACCACGATGCCTCCAAATGAGGTTAGGGCGCCGTGTGCAATGGGCACGAAGCTGCTGGCTCCTGGACGGGGCCCCGGCTGGGTTGGCACATCCACTGCCTAGAGTTGCTGCCTGTAATTCTTGCCCTGTGGAGGTTTCTCCCACTAATTCGGGGCAAGCAGTTATTGACCCACTCGGATAGCACCACCACGATAGCGTACATAAATTGCCAAGGCGGCGTGCGCTCGTCACATGTCGCAAATCGCTCACCATTTCCTCTTTTGGAGTCAGCAGCAACTCAGGTTTCTGAGCGCCACTCATATCTCAGGCAACCTCAACACGGCAGCGGATGCGTTGTCGTGACAGGGCACACTCAGCGGAGTGTGGAGGCTCCAACTCATGTGGTCCAGCTAATTTGGGAGCAGTTCGACACAGCACAGATAGACCTGTTCACTTCCCAAGAGACCTCCCACTACCCGCTCTGTTACTCCCACGTAGACATGATCAACCAATCCAGAGCTCCTTCTAGCAGGCAGCTTTACACCCTGAAGTTGTGCTTGTTCACAAATTGGTGTTCTTCCCAATCTGAAGACCTGCAGAGATGAGCAGTTGGGTCAGTGCTCTCGTTTCTGCAGGAGAGACTGGAGGGGAGGCTGTCCCCCTCCACCTTGAAGGTTTATGAATCCGCTATATCGGCTCACCATGACGCAGTGGACTTAAGTCCTTAGGGAAGCATTACCTGATCATCAGATTCCTTAGAGGCGCCAGGAGGCTGAACCCTCCCAGGCCATGCCTGTTCCCCTCATGGGATCTCTCCGTGGTCCTCTCAGGCCTCTAGAGACCCCCCTTTGAGCCACTAGAATCAGTCGAGCTCAGAGCCCTCTCCTTGAAGACGGCCCTCCTGATCACACTCGCTTCCATCAAGAGAGTTTGGGACCTGCAAGCGCTCTCTGTCAGCGACACTTGCCTGGAGTTCGGTCTGACAGAAGCCCATGTCGGCCTAAGACCTCGACCGGGCTACATGCCCAAGGTTCCTATGACCCCCTTCAGGGATCAGGTAGTGAACCTGCAAGCGCTGCCTCGGGAGGAGGCACACCCAGCCTTTTCGTTGCTGTGTCTCGTGCGTGCTTTGCATACCTATGTGGACACACAGAGCTTTAGATGTTCTGAGCAGCACTTAGTCTGTTTTGGTGGACAGCTGAAAGGGAACGCCGTCTCCAAACAGAGGATAGCACACTGGGTTGAATAGGGACCCCTAGTGTTGCTTCATTCGACACAACATCGAGTGAGCAACAGACGGGGAACATCTAGGTTACTGTTATAACCTCCATTCCCTGATGGAGAGAACGAGACGTTGTGTTCCTCCAGCCACGACGCTGTACCGAGCCACTGTAACGGCCGAACCTTAAGCTCGGCTCCTCAGTGCAAAACCTGAATGGACATATGCACGATTACCTCCTTTTAAACCCGTATGTCCGGGGGAGGGACATGCAAGTGAGGGAGGAGTTGCTACAAACACAGCGACTGGGGGGCAGAGGGGGCTGCCCAAGGGAGACGCGGGTCCACCGGCAGGGAGACCGTACCTGGGTTTACTTGGATTAATCTCAAGTTCAGAGGTAACCAGGCCTTCAAGAAAGACCCCTACTGTCACTTCATTCGACACAGAGTCTCGTTCCCTCCATCAGGGAATGGAGGTTACAACAGTAACCTAGAAGTTTCTGAATGCATTCATAAAAATAAAGTTCTTTCCAACTTGGTGTCTCAAAATGAAGTGATTCTGCATGAGACACTGAAAGAAAAACAGTGAGATTGAGCTCAATAGTTAAAGACTTCCATCCAGCGCATGTTAAAAGTATTTAGAAATACAGCGCAGATGCACACAAACGTATGTTTGAACAGCCCCTGACTCGCTCTATACTTGACAAACATGACAGTTTGTCAGAACTCATTGAATTTGGGTTGAAGACCTCTTTTGCATGTGTAGAATAAACAGATTTTGGTATTTGAATAGTGGCGCATTGAACAGTTAACGGAATGTCGACTACCGTGCACATCCCAAGAATGGACATAAACCCCCAAAGCCATGTTGAAGCCTTCAAAGTAGAGGAGAAGCTATTAGAAAGGACCAACTCCAATGTTTTTTTAAATTTAAATGCTCAACATGCACATATGTGTGTGATGTCTGGATGTCCACATACATTTTGCCATATAGTGTATTTCAGGAATAATAATTAGAGCTAAATTAGTCATAAACTTCTCTCACACTACTGTATGAAACTCTTCACTCAGCTGTTTCAGGAGTGGAGACTACAGTTCAGAAAACAAGCAAACAAGTGAAAGCAGGAAAATCCATCATCTATTCCAACAGCAGGAGAGAGTTATCCAAGTTGTTCAGTAAAGTCAAACACACACACACACACACACACACACACACACACACACATAAACATACACAAAAGAACAGCATATGGGAACTGGCTGAGGGAGTGAGGCTAAGCAGCTGTGGATTTGATGGCATTCGGGTGCTCAGTCTGGTGAAGCTCAGAGGCTGTATGGTGGCGTTGTGTCAGTGTCAGCAAGATGAGGTGCTGCAATATGCCACAAGTCAAACACAAGCTCTGGACATATTGAGTGAATTTACGCTTCCTTCTTCAGACCCCAGCTCAATTTGATTATAACAATAAACACGCTTAGCCTTTAGATGTGACTTGTAATACATATCAGCACAATGTTAGAATGATCTGTTCAAACATCCATCTGTCCATCTGTTCATCTATCCATCCATCCATCCATTTACCAATCCATGCATCTGTCTGTCTGTCTAGCTATCCATCTATCTGTCTACCTATCTACCCATCCATACATCCATCCATTCATCCGTTTACCAATCCATGTATCTGTCTAATCTATCCATCTATCCATTCATCCATCCATCCATGCTTCTTAACTACACAATCAAATAACTACACAGAAAGAAGTAGGGAATAGAGGCTGAATGAGAGAGATATACAAGAAAGCAAGGGTGTGGGCCAAAGTTAGTAACATTCTCAGACTGTCATAACTGAGGAATCAAACTACCTCTTATTTAGGTCACTGTTATCCATCCATCCATCCATCCATCCATCCATCCATTACATAGCAAGCCCATTTAACACACATTGTGTTATGATCTCAGTGTTGCAGTAAGCTAGGTAGAGTTCTCCCATTAGTCCCTACTGAATGTTTAATATTATACCATTTTAACTAGAGAAAGTTCAGAATGTGGCAATCAAACTAAATGGATTCATCTTGCAGTTTTATAACTCACAACAGTGATCTAAATAATCTAAATAAGAGAAGAAAAAAAAGTTTTATTCCTCAGTTATGCAAGTCTGACAAACATTTCTACATTTGGCATGCACCACTTGCTTGCTTGTATATCTCTCTCATTCTACCTCTGTTCTCTCCTTTGTTCTCATCAGGGAATGTGCAGTTTAGAAGCACGATGTTGTCATCCAGAGAAAAAAACAAAAAACAAAAACAAGACAAAAAAAAACAAAAAAAAAACATAGTACAGTAAATATACTCTGTTACATAATCTGGTTACTGACTGCGTCAATAGACAGGTCTTATAAAGGAAGATAAACCTGGAGTCACACTGCAAATACAGAGCTCAGCAATCTCCAATGTTGAGTCAATAAAACAGTTAGTTCTGGTCCAGTAATCCACTTGGACAAGAGGGGTTCCATGAGTGCTAACATTTAGTATAACAGCAATGGGATGCTTCACTATTTGGATTGGGTTTCAAGGTTCAAGGCAGGCTGTATGTATGTGCCTTGCTGAGTACTGAACATAATCTATTGCTTAATTAACACATTTTTGACAAAGAAAGGCATGCACACAACAAATTGTGCTTTGTCCTATTTTTATTTAGTTTACCTTGATGATCACACATTTCCCACCTTAGTGCTCCAACACCATGCATCTCATTCACACATCTTTCTAACTTTTATTCACCTTAACATCAACAAACTCCCAATTTCCTATAGACCTTCTCTCACACATTCGACACCTGCTCATCTGCCTCCAGCCCTTCAGTGATGTTTTGATCTGTTCCAACAACAAGGCCTCCTGTGGTTCACTAACAAGCACCCTCCTGCACTTAAAGATCACGAGCTCTCCAATTTTCCGTCACTGATATCTCAAGCAACGATCCTACAGTGCCCTTTCCTTCCACATCAACCACTATATTCCAGAGGTGATGTATTCCTCCCCCACGGTCCAGCCTAGCTCACTAACAAGTGCCCTACCCTTGTGCATTCTCCCACCCACTGGTAAACACTTCTCCCATTCCCATGATCCTTGTATCTTCTCTGCACTGGCCAGCACAGAGCGCTAACAGGTGCCCTACCCGGCTAATTAACAGTGTGCATTATCCGAGCCCCAAGTGGCTTTGGGACAGCTCGTTTGCACATGGTGGGAACCCTGTCTAATTGCATTTTCAGCCAGCTGATTAAAACCAAGCCATAAATCACTTACTGCAGCTGACTTTGAATTGAGCCATCAGGTTTGGACACATGAGAAACATTGCTTGTTTGGCGTATACCACAGACACAAAGCAACTCTGAAAGATTCCTGTCACACACAAGCTCTGTCGTAGAGAGATTTGAAGGACTGGTTCTTTGAGATACTGCTACATGAAATGAGGCAGATATTATCACGTTGACCACTTTGTAGATTTAATTGAAGAGGGATATACTGGCATTGTTTATGTTTTGTGTGAAAGTGTAGTGATTCCCTAAATCACATTGTAAATCATAGTGTAGAAAGTTGTAAAAGTAGCATCATAGTACAGCACTGAGGAAAGAGTGAGAATCAAAGCTACTATCAAAAGAGACCATCAGATAAACATTGTCAGGCTTTCCATAATGCCAGAGACACACAAGGAAACATATCCAACATTATAAGAAAAGCATGCCTATTCCAATAGACACCGATGTATAGCTATATTAACCATTAAAGCATCAACTTTCACATGATACAACTTTTCTGTCTTTTAAATAATGATCATAAATGTGCGTACTGCTTTGGTTCCTCCACAAACTGTGGCTGGTCATAAAAGCGTTCATCACAGTGATGAAATGTACTCCAGATTTACTGTGGCACCAGAGCCAAACAGAGCTTTAATCATTAATTTACTTCTCTGGAAATGCATATCATATTTACTGCTTAAAAGCAGAATTGATGTTCAGCTCACATGTCATTGCAGCAGTTCTTCAATACAAAGCCACACAAATATCTTTAGAGGTCACTTACCAATGTCAAATGTCATTAACATGGATGTGCAGGCAGACCTGGCTCTAGTTATAATTACATTGAGGGAGTTAAAATAGCCTTGATGATCTCTACTGCCCATCTGAAGCATTTGAAGCTAGGGTAATACCCTATGTAAACTGGGTGTGTTCATTGACACATTGTAAATCAGCAGCTTGAGACTGACTACACTGACTTAATATGTCGACACAAACATTCTAATTCATTTATTTGCATTGTTGGCAGTAGTTGCGCCAGCACGTGCAGTGCAAAATGGAACTGGACACCCGTTTACTGTCGGTGTGATGCAAAACGGACACTTCATTGATTATCAATTAATGACTAGCCATGCGTCCGGTGTAGACAGGGTGTAGTTTAGTGGTTTTAAACATTATTGTCCCTAAAAGTGTACTTACACTTAGTCACTTCATCCATTTTTTACCAATCTAATCATGAAAAGACTCAGCATAAATGCCCACGGGAGGTTGTTTGAGACACATTGAAGAAGAGACCCGGCCAAGTGTAAATGTATCTGTTTGTTCAGGCTACATGTGCAAACTCCACTCCTTCCAAACAGAACTATGTCAGCCTTCAGAAGTTTGGGAGCAGCAATTCACACATAAGCAAGGAATCGCCATGAAACTCAAACAATAATTGCCATATGGGCGAAGCTTTCAACAACAACTCTCTCAAACTTAGTGAACAAAATAATTTATGAAAAACAAAGTTGCAAAGTTTCACAGTCCAGCATTGGCATCATCACAGAAGTGAACTCCATTTATATATTTTAATATATCACAGGAATAGTATCAGATCTGATAGTACAGGTTCAGATTTATATCTGTTTTACAGAGACACATTTATGGCCAAGTGTAAATGGAATAGCATTTCCAATCAAATTGCAACCCCATCAATAAAGATCCATGAAGTGACTAAGAGTAAATAGGCCTTAAATGTACTGAATTGTTCCTCATCAAAATTTTAGTTTTTCAGGGGCGAAATTTTTTGTGAGATTACATATGACAGAGTGCTGTTCAAAATTCTCCAACCATGCAAGATAATAGCTACGTATCATTCACAGAAATTAAAGGCGGTATTAAGTTTAGCATTAAGCAGTGGTTGTGGGTTTATTTAGGAGCAGCTAAAATATCCTCCCCACTGTCCTCATTACTGCTATTGTTTGCAGGCATAGGCTATAGCAGCCACACAGAGTCCCAAGTTACCTGCAGTCTACATTTCAGAAGACATATTTCATAACTAACACATTTTTTCACTGAATTCTACTTGTTTCTCTCGCACACTTTTCCAGGACATAGATAGTCGACATCTCTTTAAAAGGTCAAGCAGTGCTTTTGAGCTTCAGGGGGATAATGCAAGCTGATTACTAAACGCACTTGCCACAATTGCATTTTTTTTTATTTTCAGAAAATGAATGCTAACATGATACAGGCACAAATCAAACATGTGGGTGGAGGCCAGGCTTACTTATTATATTTTCAATGTGCTTAAATGTCTGCACAAAGCACTACAAAATAATACTGCATGCTTGTCTGAGACTCTGATCCTACTCCTTACATGCTCAAAAAGGCATTAATTGTCATTCAACATTTGTGTTATCATGTTTTAAATTTGATTCAACACAGAAATGGTGAAACTGATGAAAATTGCTTCATTTACCACAAAATGTTTTGACAGTTAACTGTAGACCCAATACTGTCAATTGCCTCTCAAAAAGAATTTAGTGACTGATAAATAATATTTGTTGACTTATTTAAAGAGGACTAAAAATAGATTGATTCAAAAACACAATTTCTTTACACACTTGTCTTTATTCATGTTTCTAATATCATAAGGCAGAGTACTGCATGCTGTTTGAATTAGTATAACTGTCACATAGTGTAATTCTCTCATGGCGGTTAAGGATATAGATACTGTATACGAGAGTCAAGCCCTACGGCCTCACACAGACTATGCTGAATTTTTATTATCTAACTCTTTATGGTCTCCATTCATCACTGTCCTCTAATCTAAAAGTGGTGTACATTTGTGAAAGGGGGGGGGGGGGGGGGGGGCACTCTCCATGCAGTCTCTTTCCTCTCATATCTAACCAATACAGCCAATTACTGTATCTCCAAAACATCCCAGTCTGAGAACAAAGCCATTTCATAAATTTTTTGGTGGTCTCAGATAAAGATTCACCCTGTGTCAGCCTAACCATTGAATACAACTACAGTATTTCAACATACGTCCATAATGCTGTTGCTAGAAAATACAACAATCACTGGACTTCCAGATCTGTAATCTGAGACTATACAGCACACATACCGGGTGGGGTACTTGTGTGGTACTCTATTCACTCAATTAATCACATAATACAATCAATTTCTTCACCGAGAGAAGTCACACATCAGCATTTTCTCAGTAGGATGGCTTAGTGATTTTGCCTTTTTATAGCACACTCCAAGTTCTATTACGTAGTGTAAAATCACTGAAAACATGGCTTGAAAAATATAAAGAGTTTTCAATATCTCATCCCTGGAGCCACAGGAGGGCTGAGAGTAATACTGGAATTTTACAAGTTTTCCTAGAGCTGGTGATATAAGAAATGGTAGCACCCTGTAATTGCCTTTGAGAGTGAACAAGAAGAGAATCTAAACAAATGGAATTAAAAGCAGGCATGTCTTAAGAATTCCTAGCAGTCATTCAGTTATTGATTGTGTAAGAATATCAAGAGAGAAGTTAAAAAACAGATTCAGATGTTAGCTATGCTGAAAGGACCAGCTTAGGCCAGCATGATTTTCATGCCTGTCCAGACTGGTTTATGCTTGTTGGTGCTGGTCTTGCTGGTGGACCAGCATAACCATAAATGCTGGTTAACCATTAGGTCCTTTATGTGAAGCTTGTTGATCAAGAAATGTATGCTGGTTAATCTAGTTATGAGGCCAGATGGGGAAACCAACAGCCCATGGTGGGGCCCAGCTTCCAAAACACAACATCTGCAGGTCTTTTCAACAAGGAGGTTTTCCTATTGGTTCTTCAGATGTCTAAATTTACAAAATGTAAAAATAAAAAAAATAAAAAGGCAAATGGTTTCCATACTGTATTAACTCAATGAAGCATATAATGACCTTGTCATTTCTTAATTTGTGCATCCTCGTTTTTTCAATCCTCCATCACATGACCCAGAAACCGATCACATCCGCCATTACAAAGGATGTATCAATTCTCCAAATAAACCATGAGGAGGCAAATACCAAGGATGGAGGAAGCTTCCCGAGGACGCTTGAGCGAGGGAGCTTAGGAGCATCCAATGCGGAAGACTGTTTGGTTGAAGCACCATATGCACACATGAATTCTCCTCCCACTTTACAGTATATCTCACACAACAGTTTTAATTCATATTCACCTTTGTGGTTTAAATAAACCATAATTGTGACATACTTCAGCAGTGCATCTTGAATTATTATTTCTTGTTATAAAAATGTCAATTAATCAAGTTTCAACAACATAATGGCAAACAGGCATGAAGTACAGCAGCTTCACAAAAACATGTTCTGAAGTAACGTGTGAGTGAGCAAGGACTTTCCATTTTAAAAATATATATTGCACACATAGAGGTTGCTTGGTTTAAGCCAGAATAGAATCGTGTTAGCATTAGTCATGAGTCATGACACCCAGAGCTGCTATTGAAATTCTGAAGCATTGAACACTGGGACACTTACTGTATATATGAGAAAAGGTAACATCACTTGTTAACATCTTAAATGCACTATGGTTTGCTATGGTTAAATCATCTAAGCGCCACTCTCCTTGCTCTTCTTAACACACACAAATTTGTATGCCACTCATTTCCCACCGCATCACACAGATATATCCTCAAAGAGGATGTTAAAGCGTTTTAATCAAGCCATTGCACAGACAGCATGGAATTCCAGGGCATAAATGTATTAATGCTCCAGTGTTAGCACTCATTGGGAGATTTGGAGGAATCCCTTCATTATAGCACTTAACACCTCGAAAGACTATGTCTAATGAGACCAGTGCACACAATTTATCACAAAGAAGGAGCTTCATTGAAACTAGACACACACACTCTACCACAAACAGTTATATGAGCCAACCTACAATAACAAAGACATGTGAGCCAAGTGGTAGAGTACTAATGGGTATCAGCACAACAAATTGCCTCTCTCTCACTCTTTCTTTGTGTGTGTGTGTGTGTGTGTGTGTGTGTGTGTGTGTGTGTGTGTGTGTGTGTGTGTGTGTGTGTGTGTGTGTGTGTGTGTGTGTGTGTGTGAAGATAATCCAAGGATCCTGTAACCCAAAAAATTCCAAAGACAGCTAAATCAGCCAACCATTTTTGAGACTACCAGAGGTTACTACTTCTTCCAAGCTGCAGATCATTCCAACCACAACACATGTAGCACAGTGCTGAAATGAGGGAACACCATCCTACACTTGTTTCAAGTCAACATGAAACGTCATTTGCAATCCAATTCACTTCTGTACTGATGCAGTTCTGATTGGAACAGAATATTCAATGAGAACAAAATGTAGTGTTGGACTTGATGTCATCCATCAGGAATTGATTGGATTGTGAAAAGTGGTGAAGAAAATGATTACAATTTGAAACAAACGTTTCATCATCTTAGAATAACATGCACAGATAAACCGCACACAACAGACCAGGACAGCACATTTAGAAGGTAAATTGGGATTTTAACTGTCATCACACGCTCACTCTAACGAGCCTATATCATCAAGAGATTTCACTGATGATAAACTAATGAACAAGCCATGGATCACTGTAACTGTCAGTCACAAAGATACTTCCAAAGACAACCAGAGAAGCACTAATTAACAAGGGCTTCTCAGTGGGATGTGGTTACTCCGCAGGCTGATTTTATCATACAGTATGACTGCTAATGAAACCATTTGGCTCATATTACATGCAGTTGAAGTACAGATTTTTTATGAAGTATATCTATCACAATAAAGCTACTGCGGGGTGATGCTGCCCTAAAAACAATATACATAACTTTAAAATGCAAGGTGTTCACTCTGTGGAACAAGATATTTGTTGTGAATTTCAACCACATTTACATGTATACTCATCCTTTCTCTAAAAAAAACCATAGTTGCCACAATTAATTCTGATAGGGTACAATGGAGCTAAAGTCACACTTTGAGGAAAATTAGCTTTTTTACAAGGTCAAAAAGTGTATAAAGTTTGAAAAAAATAAATGAATTTTAATTAAATATTGATGGAGCAACATAATGTGTTATAAATAAAGAATAAACGAAAGTTGTTTTGATTAAATTAGCAATTGCAATATAAAAGGTTGGGAGGGTAAAATGTAATTTGTAACATATTTCATTAGATTACTCAAGGTCAGTAATGTATTCTAAATACTTTGAATTACTTCTTCAGCACTGGTAGATTTTTTCACTTGTTTTGACTATAAAAAAAATCTGCCAGTACTGTAAGATAAAATACACATGTTAAAAATAAAATTCTCTGAAAAACGTAAATATCTTATGCAGTGTTGTTTCTAAAACAAGATAAATAAAACTTATCTTGTTTTAAGGATTTTTTTTTTTTTTTTTTTTTTTGTATATTTTTACAGGAAAACAATACAAAAATTATTATTAAGAATATGTTTTTCCCTAATATCAAAGGTCTTACTAGAAAAAAGAAATTATGATCTAATGTGAATTTGGATGGCATCATTTATATGTGTAACAGGTTTAGTGATATTGTGTATACAGGGACAACAGTTATAGGGCATAGTTGGACGATTTGTTAATCCAACTGAGATAGCAAGATACTTTTTTTTAATAGCAATTGTGATTGGATCAGTTAAGTTGAGCCCATTTTTAACAAATCTATTTGCCCTACTAAAGAAATAACAATGATTTTATTTAAATATGACACAAATGTTACATCAATGTTATTCCATACTATAGTAGTTTTGGATTAACTTAAATCTTAACAGTATTAACCCAATATTAATATAAGATTTCCTACCAACTGTGTCAGAAGTTTAATAATCGTGTCATTTGGTTTAATTCCCTCAATGTTTAACTATAGTGGTGACTAATACCAAGTTCTCACTGAAAATACACGGTTGTTGTAATTTTTGTAAGAGCAATGAGGAATTTAATTGTTTAGTTGACTAGCTAATTAACTAGTCTCGTTCTGTCTCAGACCTGCACAATGTAAACAAAAACAAATAGGGTCTCTGAGATTGCAAACCGACGTTTAGATCCGTGGACAGCACAGCTCTCAATTCAATGATTTTCCACGAAACAAAATCCTCTGATCTTCTCGCAAACATCGTCATTCCATGTTGGGGGTGGTCTTACTAAATACACAGCGCACTACTCCCACCTGCCGTCGAGTGGGAAGTACCAGCTTCTGTACGCGCAGACTCATTCGCTGCCCTGAGCGAACCTCGCAAGTGAGACTTTCGAAGCTGACGATAAAGTTAAAAGATGCGCGTCAGACCGTTTGTGTGTGTGTGTGTGTGTGTGTTTTGGACGTGTGTTTAAGTTTAACACCTGCACAAAACTGGTGATGTTATTTTTATTACAGTGCTGACGCCCTCCACAAACTGAACGTTTATCACAAGAAAATAGTACTGGTTGTGCAGAATAGTCTACTTTCGAATATCAGCAAATTAATCAAATAACAATAAATCGAATATATATTTGCTGACACAGAGACTTATAATATTTTACAAATAAAAATGTAACTTGTTACAAATATAACTAATTAGTAGATTTTATTTTAGACAACTAGTCTAATTCGCATTAAAGAGTGGACCATTAAGGCTACACATATTGCCTATATTATTTAAAAAGTTACTTCTTTAATATAATCAATGCACTACATTACTTAATGTCTAGTAAAATCTAGCTCTCATCCAGTGCTCTAGATTCGCCTGCAAAACTTTCACAAGCCCCATATGAGTCAAGGATAGCAAGTGCAAATAGAGAATAGCTTTACACTCTTAATAAAAGCTTCGCTTAATCATCAAAATAAATGTTTTCTCCAAAAGGACGTGCCAAAACTGCAAAGCACCACGCAGCACTCCTCCTACAACCCCCTCATTCAGAAAGACCCCTTCAAACGCAAGACTATTTTCTCACTCTTCTCATTGCCATGATCAGAATCATTCGGCCATACCTTGACTGCCGCCGACGAGCAATCCGAGGAAACAGAAGAAGGTCCGAATCATTTTCAGCAGGTCCTGATGGACAGCGGGCAATGGTCGAAGTGAGTTGAACGGACGACGGTTAGAAGAAAAGCAGCACTCGTCGCCCGGTTGTCTCTCTCTCCGTGCGTGTCAGTGGCTGGCGCACACACGCTCTCTCTACTGTTCGCTTGCTCACTGCCTGCCACAGACGAGATCTGTTGAGGAGCAGTAAGCAGCTGCCTCAATGCAGCACTCTTTCAAATGCGCCGAACCAGCCCAACCTACCAGCAAGCAGTACATCGCGGCAGGTAGAAACCAATGCCCATCATCAGTTCAGTCATCGGTATCTGTTGAGAACTCAGAGCCCCAAATATAGCATTTCTGAAATAATGTAGATAAAAATTGTAGGATAAAGATACCAGGGATTGTTGTCACATTTTTTACTCCAATTAATATTTATCTTGGTAAGTCAATTTCATTGCCACTTACCTCATGGCTACACAAAATCTACTGACCATTTTCATCCTATTGCCCCAGAACAAACTATACAGTTAATTGAGCACACCTTGACCCAATAGTGAGGCATGTTGACACAATATATGGGTTAGTTGACAGAATGGAACCTGCCTCTCTTTAATGATTGTCTTTATTGTATAGTTGCCCCTGGTCTGAATGAATGGTTTGATTATCTTCACTTGTTTACCAAAAAGCTATACTTCTAATTAAAAGCCCCCATAAGGCATTAGGGACCCTTAAGAAATAAAAAATGGACTTTAGGGGGTCCCCAAATATTATTCTATTTAATAAAGATAATAATGACAATTAAAAATGTAAACGCCCCAATGTCACAAGACCGCTATATGCCCCCGAAAACAACAACCATGAGGCATGGGGAACACCTCATAAAACTGGAATCAATTCAAGCACCGACTCACTGACTGAACTCACATCAGACATTTTTGCAGCGGCTGAAGCATGTTTACCTTCCTTTGTACGTTTGGAAGTGTGTTGTGTCAGCAGTGTGGGAGATCTGGGTTTGGATCCTGTGTTGAAACCAGGTAGTAATTGTCTTTGTATAATCATTGATGAGAGCAATTCTGAGGTTGCATTTTTCAACTTCATATCACATTTTTACTCTACAGATGGTTAGGTTTAGGTTTGGGCTTTGGGTTTGGAATACAGTTTATAAAACATGCATTCACGCATGCCATATGGCCAACAACACTTACCGCTTTGGCCACTGTGGGCAGTGTTTAAATTTCGATAAGCACAGACTGATTTTAGCTAAAGAACACTTTCTCTTTACATTTCTACTGTGGGTTCCCCTAATTCCTGAATTATATATTTTGTTGTCCTTGGAACAACATTCCTATCAAACAGTAATTCCCCTCTCATTTTAGGAGTTGTAGTGCAGGGCTCTCATTGGCAAGGTGGCCCATAAGGTCCCCTATGTTATAATCTAATTGGGCCCAGGGGAGGGGTGCCCACTCATAAAAAAATAATAAAATAAAATTCTCCCAGGCTAGGTTAATTTAAAATCTGTTAGTGTTAGAGCTAGGGTTGTATCACATGCAGGTGCGCTGAGGATGGTGGAGTGATCAATCTTCTAATTGTGTTTGCCATGCATGTTGAGTATAAGATTTCTCAAGAGTGGAGTGATTATTAAAATGGTTTATTATTTTATTTAATTTTTTTCCAAGAGATTTAGTCACTGATATTTCCCATGTCTTTGGGTTGTTTATCTTGAATTCATTGTAGCACAGGGTCCAAGCATTCCAGATGGAAACGTAAGGTAACTTAAAACCCTCCAAAGACCCCAATCCAGTTGGGACATTACTTAAATCTACATTCATAAACCTGTCCCCTAAAGGTCCACTCTGTGGAGGGCAAAAAAAAGATAAGTCTTATTTTATAATAGCATATTAGAGAACACTCCTTTAGTTGTCTCCATGGACAGGTATGACTCATAATTTTGCATGGTGCAGAATATGATACTGGAATCACTTTAACTCACAGATGTAAAAATGCCATTTGACCACCAGGACTGTACTGTATATTAAAATGCATTTCTATTCCATTATTTTTTTTAATAAGCTCTTTGGACACTTCTCATATATTTACATAATTAACAGGGTTTTAAAATACTTTAATTTCCACCCTGACATACCGTAGCACATACACTCTGCAGAGAGGAAGAGATGCTGCACAGAGTCTTAATGTGTGTTTAGGTAAAGCATGGCTATGGTTCTGTTTACTGGAGCTTAGTGATGTTTGTTTATCTAAGGAGATGTTGCAAGCATTGTCATGGAAAGTGGCTGTTACATTAATGCTGGGTGGAACAGAGCCATGGCAAATGGCCTCTTTATTCAACTCTGGAGAGAGCAGGATTGGTCTGAGGGTGTAAATTCTGTCAAAATTTCAAAAAAGGGTGAATCACAATGAATTTTAAAGGAATAGTTTGCATACATTTTGTTCCAAACCCATACAACGCTCTTTTTTATATCTTTCACAAGAGAGTTTGGCAGTATGCTTGTCTCATTCATCATTCACTTTCAGTGTGACCCATGACTGATGACTTCTAAAACAAAATACATCATTTATATGTTAAAAAGATATTTATTTTAATTTTTTTGATTATTTGTCTTCTTTACCTTGTTTATGTATACATTTTGAAATGGTTTATACATATTTTTTAATTTGTTTAAATTTTTTTGTTAATTTGTTTCCTTCACCTGTACTTGTCTTCAAGATTGTATTTAAACATTGTTTTACCTTATTGAACAATTATATAGAAAAAACTCTTTTCAGACATTTCCTTCACTCCCTACTCTCTCCACAGTATTAGCACAATTTAGCACAATGTGTGACATCTGACTTTTCAGATGGTAGCCGCTAGGCTAATTTTCCAACTTACATCCAGGGTTTAAATCATTGGTAATTAGAATACAGTTACATTCAAAAAATTGATTACTGAAGAGATTTCTTTGAATTTTATTGTATTTTTTTTATTTAATATTTAGTTCTTTCAGATGGAAAACATTTAGACATATAAATGATGCGATCCAAAGTGCATTTGAACAGCAGTGAAACACTTTCTTATGATGTGTTACATTCATATGAGCAGACAGAGATGTTTGAAGTAAGTTTGGAGCAGAAGAAATAGAAATAAACCTTGTATAAATTGTCAGCTTTACGCTAAGCTAAAATGCTATTTCTAGCCATTTTACATGCACGTTACCAGGCACAATCATATTTTTTATCAAAAAATTCATGTTGGATCATGAATTTCTAGTAAGATCTTTGATATAAGGCAAAACGTCTTGGTTACTGTCGTAACCTCCGTTCCCTGATGCGATGTAGTGACACTAGGGGTCGCTCTTGATAGCCCCGAACACCTCTATTCTTTTGAGAAAAGGCCAATGAGAATTGTGGACTGGAATTTGCATGCCGCTCCCCCAGACATATGGGTATAAAAGGAGAAGGAATGCCCACTCTCATTCAGGTTTAGTGCTGAGGTTTTCAGTGGATAGTACAGCATTGTGGCAAGAGGGACACAATGTCTTGTTCCCTCCATCAGGGAACAGGGGTTACGATAGTAACCAAGACATTCCCCTTCTGTCAGTTACTCGACGTTGTGTCGATGTAGTGACACTGTAGTGCCACAACAGCTGAACCATGTTACATGAACTGCTGATGCAGGTGCAAGCAAGCTGCTGCGTGTGTAATAGCAGGTGCATCAGTCTGCACGTAACCTCCCCCAACACCCCAAAAATATGTAATGTAGTTCCCCAAACCCCTGAGGGTGGAAGCAATGTAACTAGTATGGGAGCAGGCCATGCCAGCCGCGGCGTTTTCTCTCTATGATTTCTCCCCACAGAGTATTAGATCCGCCTTGGGCCATCAAACGCTATTATATGCATCGGGGTAGGTGTTCTTTTCCATTCCTATTCTTTCAGGGGGAAAAGTCGGGGAATCCCACGGAGAGAGGTGGAGAGATAACGAATGCATCCAGGAATCACACAAAGATGGAAAGGGATCTTTATAAAGACGTGTCTTTAAAAATATTCAATGTCAATGTGTGTGCTTTAATAGAGAAAATATACTCTTTATCAGGAATATACACACTTTTATCGCTGTTGAAGCGCCCAGGGGCGAAATCTGCACTCGTTGTGCAGAAGGAGAGAAAGCCACTCGAAATGTGCCTTATATACAACAGCATACACTTCTTAAGAGGTGAATGGAACAGCAGTAGTATTCAGCTCACTGATAGTACAACCGCTCGACTCCGAAGAAAAAATAAGGATGAGAGTGGGCATTCCTTCTCCTTTTATGTCCGGGGGAGTGGCATGCATATTCCACTCACCAATTCTCATTGGCCTTTTCTCCAAAGAATAGAGGTGTTCGGGGCTCTCAAGAGTGACATCGACACAAAGTCGAGTGAGTGACAGAAGGGGAAATCAAATTCTTGATAAACATCTAAAAATCCTTAAAACAAGATCGATTTGATTTAACTTGTTTTAGAAACAACACTACATAAGATATTTACGTTTGTCAGGGAATGTATTTTCAACGTGTATTTTGTCTAAATGTACTGGCAGAGTTTTTATAGTCAAAACAAGTGAAAAAATATACCAATGCTGAAGAAGTAATCCAAAGTATTTAGAATACTTTACTAACCTTGAGTAATCTAACAGAATACATTACAAATGACATTTTACAGCATGTATTCTGTAATCTGTAGTGGAATGCATTTCAAAAGTATCCCTCCCAACCCTGCTTAAATCAATGTTAAATTGGTGATCTGGAACGATTTCACCATGAAGCCATCTTACCAGCGTAAATACGGGACAAATCGCATCCCATATTGATTCAATATGGGACATATCATTTTATCTTTAAATACGGGGCGATCCCGTATTTTACGGGATGGGTGTCAACCCTAGTTACATGGAAGAATGAATGTTATAAGTCTTTGAAAAACATAAGGGAGAGTAAATAATAACAAAATGTAAATTTTTGGGGATCTGTTTTTGTTTTATTTATAAAACTACACACTCACATGAAAAGTACAAGTTTTTGTATTATTTTTTATTGTTTATTTCTTATTTAAGAGCAAATTTCTTATGACACTCCAACAGTGCTTTAAGGTAAAGGAAGATCATGTTAATAATAATAAAAAAATAAGTCAATGAGTGCAAACAATCACCTAAAACTGTGATAACAAACACTGTAAAAAATTAAATTGCATTTTATCCAGCTTATGGGTTTTTTTAGTAACAGAATCTCAAAATGTAAATTGCATATATATATAAAAACATGTTAGACCAACAATAGTCCCCCAAATGTTGTCCCAGCTAGTCAAACATAGTTGTCTGAATGAACAATTTAATGTTGAACAGTGTTGCTGGTGTGTGAGTTCCCAGCATCCATTGAAACATGAATAAATTATGTGATTTGTACCGTATTTACGCTGGTCAGATGACTTCACGGTGAAATCGTCCCAGATCACCAGTTTAACATTGATAAGCAGGGTTGGGAGGGATACTTGCTCCTTACTGTTGGCTGACTTTATGTTTTGTTGTTGTTGTTGTTTTGTTTTTTTTTTGGCACCGTTGCCACTGTTAGTTGTGTGGTGATGTTATGAGCTCATCTTTTAACATAATGAGGTTTGTTGACTGTCACCATAATTTAGGTTTGTGTGTTTAGGATCGAGGTCTATTGTGTGTCTACATCAAACAAATGTTCATACCACCTTGCCTCGCTAGACATACATCTTTCTTCAGAGGCAAAGATTGCTGGTAACTTCATATAAAAATACTTTAAATTGTGACAAAATTAAAGATCTCACATTGTGAATTGTCAGTTGGCTGAACTAGAAATTAGTAGTTCCCAAAAATCTTACTGCATCATGTTGCATTGAATTTTTAAGTTTGCTCAACAATTCTTTTTTTACAGTGAAGGTGTATTCATAGGCTGCAAGGTTTGCAGCTGAGTCTGAACTGATAAGACTTTGACCCTGCTTTGACCCTGTAATAATATCTGAAACATGTCCTCAGGGCTATTGGTGTCTGACTTGTTCAGTCAGCTGAATAACCATGTTACTTCTAGGATCTTAAAAGTTTAAGGTATCTCAAACAAATCTATGTTCAGCTCCTTATCATTCTGTTTCATATATATATATATATATATATATATATATATATATATATATATATATATATATATATATATATATACACACACACTCACCTAAAGGATTATTAGGAACACCATACTAATACTGTGTTTGACCCCCTTTCGCCTTCAGAACTGCCTTAATTCTACGTGGCATTAATTCAACAAGGTGCTGAAAGCATTCTTTAGAAATGTTGGCCCATATTGATAGGATAGCATCTTGCAGTTGATGAAGATTTGTGGGATGCACATCCAGGGCACGAAGCTCCCGTTCCACCACATCCCAAAGATGCTCTATTGGGTTGAGATCTGGTGACTGTGGGGGCCATTTTAGTACAGTGAACTCATTGTCATGTTCAAGAAACCAATTTGAAATGATTCGAGCTTTGTGACATGGTGCATTATCCTGCTGGAAGTAGCCATCAGAGGATGGGTACATGGTGGCCATAAAGGGATGGACATGGTCAGAAACAATGCTCAGGTAGGCCGTGGCATTTAAACGATGCCCAATTGGCACTAAGGGGCCTAAAGTGTGCCAAGAAAACATCCCCCACACCATTACACCACCGCCACCAGCCTGCACAGTGGTAACAAGACATGATGGATCCATGTTCTCATTCTGTTTACGCCAAATTCTGACTCTACCATCTGAATGTCTCAACAGAAATCGAGACTCATCAGACCAGGCAACATTTTTCCAGTCTTCAACTGTCCAATTTTGGTGAGCTCTTGCAAATTGTAGCCTCTTTTTCCTATTTGTAGTGGAGATGAGTGGTACCCGGTGGGGTCTTCTGCTTTTGTAGCCCATCCGCCTCAAGGTTGTGCGTGTTGTGGCTTCACAAATGCTTTGCTGCATACCTCGGTTGTAACGAGTGGTTATTTCAGTCAAAGTTGCTCTTCTATCAGCTTGAATCAGTCGGCCCATTCTCCTCTGACCTCTAGCATCAACAAGGCATTTTCGCCCACAGGACTGCCGCATACTGGATGTTTTTCCCTTTTCACACCATTCTTTGTAAACCCTAGAAATGGTTGTGCGTGAAAATCCCAGTAATTGAGCAGATTGTGAAATACTCAGACCGGCCCGTCTGGCACCAACAACCATGCCACACTCAAAATTGCTTAAATCACCTTTCTTTCCCATTCTGACATTCAGTTTGGAGTTCAGGAGATTGTCTTGACCAGGAACACACCCCTGAATGCATTGAAGCAACTGCCATGTGATTGGTTGATTAGATAATTGCATTAATGAGAAATTGAACAGGTGTTCCTAATAATCCTTTAGGTGAGTATATATATATATATATATATATATATATATATATTTCCTGATTTGTTTAGAACATAAAAACATGGGAGATGATCAGAATATATATAAACAGGTACCATTTCAAGCAGCATTTTCCCTCTGTCACGTTTATGTTCAAACACGTTTTGTTCTTGTTTTCATGTCTTTTATTTTAAAGTTTAGTTCCTGTTCCTGTTCAGGTCATGTGGTGTTAATTCACTTGATTTCCTGTTCACTCGTGTGATCTTGTCATGTGTTTCCCCTGTTCATGTGTCCTGTTTTCATTGGTTTTGTTGTTTTATTACCTTGTTATCAGTCTTATCTTTTCATTGGTTAAAGCTCATTTAGTCTTGCTATTTTGTTTATAGATTAATCTTGTGATTGGTTGTCTTGTTTATCTGTTACCCATGTCCTTGTATTTAAGCCCTTATGCTTGCCATTGTGGATTGTAAGGTAGGCCTATTGATTGTTGAATGTAACATTGGTTGTTATGTTAAGTTGGGTGTGGTCGCCCAGTCACAGGCAGACACTGAGATGACGGACATGCTTTTCCAGGCCGCCTTGAGCGTCAGGCTAGAGTGGAACTCTCCGCTCTCCACTGAACCCTCACGATTTGACGATTGGTATCTGGGCTCGCAGTGCCACTCACAGCCATGCCCTGCCCCAGTGCATTTCTTCCAAGATTTGCATTAGGAGCTGACGAGTTAGTGGGAGGCACCTTTCACTGCCCCGGTCCCGATCTCTCTGCTCCCCCTCTCTCACTACCCTCGATGGTGGAGCAGCCAGGGGTTACTCGGCAATGCCACCAGTGGATAAGGTGCTCACGGTGCACCTATGCCCGTGAAGGATTGCCACCTGGCGTGGGCGCCCAAAGCTCCCATCCAAGGCCTATAGGCTTATGTCGTCCCTGGCGCCAGAGCCTTTCGGTGCCACCGGACAAGCAGTCTCCGCTCTGCATGCCATGGCTCTCCTCCAAGTACATCAAGCCAATGTACTGAAAGAACTGCACCAGGGTAGTTCGGCACTGGGATTGATGCAGTTGCTGTGCTCGGTGACCGACCTTGCCCTCTTCCGGGCATGGTCTTCTTGTGCGGATAATGTCCACTTTGTTGGTCCAGGAGCGCCATCTGTGGCTTAACCTAGTGGAGATGCGCGAGGCTGACAAGACACTTCTTGAACGCTCTCATCTCCTAAGCTGGTCTATTCGGCAACACTGTCGGGGACTTTGTCTAGCAGTTCTCGGCGGTGAAGCAGCAGATAGAGGCTATTCAGCACATCCTGCCTCAGCGTGGCTCAAGATCCCACACCCTGTCTGCTCGTCGCCAAGGTCATCTCCCTGCTGTGGCTGCACCAGCTCCACCTCGGCCCAACCCTGCAGGGGTGGGCCTGGAGGAGAATCTTTGTTTCATTTTCATTTTGTTTTGCTGCACGCTCCAGTAGCTATGGTACCCAAACATTCAACACAAGAGCAGTTTCCTCAGTCCCTGGGTCACATAACCGGTGTGTTCTGCCATCACTCTGACCACCATCTATTATCTCTCCAGTGCCCCGGCAGCAGTCTCCCCTCCCCTGCGCACCAAGCACAAACATACTCAAACCCAGACGGTTTCCACGTACCGCGGGGACGAAATACGTCCTCCCCCCTCCTCGACCGATCTGCTGGTGAGTATCAGGAGGGAGGTAAGTGCTTCGATGCCTCTCAACTCAGCACCGCCACAGGGCTCAAACCCCATCAATGTGGCCTCCCTGGCTCCACCCCGCCGCAAGGCTCCACCCACCGGTATGTCCGTGAAATTGTTCCCCTGTTGAAATTGAACGAGTGCACCCAGTCGGTGCTGACCTGTTTTAAGGCGTTCAGACAGAAGACCGTGGTCCCACTGAAACTATTTCAGAGGCTCCTGGGGCACATGGTGTCCTTGGCGGTGGTCAGACACCTCGGTTTGACGCAAATGAGACCACTTCAGCACTGGCTCCAGACTTGAGTCCCGAGATGGGCATGGTGCCGCGGGACACATTGCGTGGCTATCACGCCAATCTGTTGCCACCTCTTCAGCCCTTGGAAGGATGGATGGGCCCACGGCTACGTTGGGCTAACTGCCTCGAGTTGTTGGCAATACTGCTTGCCCTGCAGAGGTTACACCATTGATCCAGGGCAAGCATGTGTTGGTTCGAACAGACAACATGTTGACGGTAGCATATATCAACCACCAAGGCGGGTTATGCTCCCCTCGCATGTCACAACTCTGGAGTCAGCAGCACCTCAAGTCACTGCGAGCCACTCACATTACAAGAGACCTCATCACCACAACAGACACGCTGTCAGGACAGGTCACCCACAAGGGTGAGTGGAGACTCCACCCTCAGGTGGTTCAGCTAATCTATGTCGATACAGGCAGGCACAGGTAGACCTGTACACCTCCCCAGAATCCTCCTATTGCCCATTCTGGTATGCCCTGACCGAGGCTCCCCTCGGTATAGATGCATTAGCACACAGCTGGCCACCTGCACTACGCAAGTATGCGTTCCCCCCAGTGAGCCTGCTTGCACAGACCCTGTGGAAGGTCTGGGAGGATGAGAAGCAAGTCATCCTAGTGGCTCCCTACTGGCCCACCCAGACTTGGTTCTAAGAACCTATTATTAGTTACATTTATATAGCACTTTATCTGAGACCTCAAAGCGCTTTACAAGGAAGGGGGGAATCTCCTCAACCACCACCATTGTGCAGCATCCACCTGGATGATGCGACAGCAGCCATATTGCACCTGTACACCCACCAGCTTACTGGTGGAGAGGAGACAGAGTGATGAAGCCAATCAATATACAGGGATGATTAGGAGGCCATGATGGATAGAGGCAGATTTGTCCAAGACACCGGGGTTACACCCCCTACTCTTTTTTCGAAAGATATCCTGGGATTTTTAATGACCACAGAGAGTCAGGGCCTCGGTTTAACATCTCATCCAAAGGACGGTGCTCTTTTGACAGTATAGTGTCCCTGTCACTATACTGGGGCGTTACGACCAACACAGACCACAGGGAGAGCACCCTCTGCTGGTCTCACAACACCCCTTCCAGCAGCAACCTGATTTTCTCATGAGGTCTCCCATCCAGGTACTAACCAGGCTCAGCCCTGCTTAGCTTCAGTGGGCAACCAGTCTTGGGCCGCAGGGTGATATGGCTGCATGACCTCACGCTCCTCACATCAACCACTCCCTGTCAAATTCCCCTGAGTGCAGACCGTCTTTCTCAGGGATGTTGCACCATCTGGCACCAGCGACCAGACCTCTGGAACCTCCATGTCTGGCCCCTGGATGGGACGCATGCCATGGTAGACAATCGGGCTCAATCAGGCTAGGGCCCCCTCTACGAGGTGCCTGTGTGCCTTGAAGTGGCTAAGTGGTGTTCTTCCTGATATAAAGACACCCAGAGATGCACAGTTGGCTCAGTTTTCCTTTCTGCAGGAGAGGTTGGAGAGACGACTGTTCCCCTTCACCTTGAAGGTGAATGAACGGGTAAGTCCGGGTCAACCGGCCAAGTATATCGCTTGCGCCTAGCAACTTTCACCTCCCCTGAGCTGAAGATGTGTGTTCTTGATTCCCAGTAGTGTTCAAAAATATTTTCCCTGGTTGGTTTCCTCCTAGCCCTGCGGCAGATGAGTTTGCGGAAAAACTCACTGCCAGACCAGTACTTGTGCTAACTAAGCCCAGTACTTGTACAGGTACTTCGCATGCACTGGTTCCCAATAGGCAACCCCTTGCGACGTATATTCCGCTCAAAAACATTTCCCTGTTGGCAAACTGCGTCTTCCTTGGGTAGAGTCCCCTCTGCCCCAGTCTCCATGCTCGTAGAGCCTCCTACCCCTGTGGAGTACTTAGGGGTTTCAATGCTAACTTGTTAGTTTAGCGTTGTTGTGCTATGCTAATGCTTAGCTATACTGTGTTTACAATATGACATCGGCAGGTTGCGCATGCAAGGTAAATTGCCCTGGAATAGTCTCTTTAGGACTTCCCGTGAACTTTCGTCACCATAGCAACCAACACCATTTATTCGTGATCTTGGACAACACTAATGAAAACAGTTTCATCGATGCATATGAACATCAGCGCGTTCCACAATGCACAAACAAACAGTAATCAGTTAAAGTGCCCAGATTCTCACACCAATATATGTAGCGAATTTGGTATAAAAAATGTACACAGCATGGGTTACCATTACCATTATTTGTAAGGGAAACATCATATGTGAGCTAGGAATTAAATTAAACAGTCCTATTTCTACATTACTATTTATAATGGAATCAGTCACGTTTGAGTTAATTTAGATAAATTACAAATAACTAGATTATTTTGTCTGAATAAAATTCTCCACCAGTAAAATCGTAATGTAATGTCTTGTTGAATCAGCTCACAATTTCTACTGTAGGGAATTAGCTTTAATTAGAGAATTATGAGATAAACTTGGGGGAACACATAGGTATAGCTTTGAAGCGAAATCTTTTAGAAACAGGGATGAGATTATTTATCAAAATTTACCATAGTCAAAATATATTTAAAAGGGACATATGAATAAATAATCATAACTCGTTATAATTAATTATGAACATTTGGATCGGTCAATAGAATTAACTTGATAGCTGAATTAATATTACAATCAATTTATCAGTTCGTCCAGCGAACACTCAGTACTGATCGTCTATCAATTCTCAGAAAGGATATTTTTCATGGCCACACAAAAATAACTCTTTCGTAGCATGTAGCTGTGATCAAATCTTTAAATTAACTAAATTAGATAAATAAATTTTAATTAGATTTACAAGCAGACAGAATCAACTTGCAAGAATGTACACAAAAGCTTTATTTAACTAAAATACGAACACATAATTAATCTAATCAAAAACATACACCCTAAACACTCACACAGGAAAGGGAAAAATTAAAATAAAATTAAACCGGAATAGAATAGGGGAAATTAAGTTACAAAAAGAGTCACTTAGCCATCTAAGTGAACCATCAAGTTCTTAATTTAAAAACACCTTTTGTTACAAAGGGGTTTACCTCTTATACTAAACCTAAGTTCAGTTAGTTACTGGTATGACACTTGCAATTGCCTTGGCTGTTGTGAGAGCCCAGATGCAGTCGCAGCAGAATGTCTTGATGATTCTTTGAGTCGATGGTGTTCAAGTTTCAATCAATTTCTTCTTTGTTGAATGAAGAAAATATGATGAATTTTGGTGTTAATTGACTCTATGGTCGAGGTAGTTGCACATAGCTTGATGTGTTGAGGCCTGCTGGCCTGCAACCTCAGGGTCAGACCAGGTGGTCCCGGTCCCACACGAACAGCAGAAGAGAGTCAGGGGAAGGAGAGTCAGAGTAAAAGGCGGAACGTGTCTTTTAACTTCTGCTGGAGGTCCCTCCTCTTGAGTCTGACTTGACCAATGAGAAAGGTGTAATTTCCAAGTGGGAAATATTCCTTTGTTTGGAAGCTGACTCATTTGCATGATTGGGGTTAGTTTAAGCCCCTTTTTGTTCTGATTAATATAGCAAGCATACAATGCATGCTTTCAGAATATATATATATATATATATATATATATATATATATATATATATATATATATATATATATATATACATACCACTGTGCAGGATGTCACACAAGGATTTATTTGGTAGGAAACATGATATTAAATAATTTTACAGTAGCTGGTAGTCCTGTCATAAGTCATGCATAAAACAGTATACAGTACAAAAAACAGACAGTAATGATCCTATATACAATGTCCTGGGGATATACATGTGAATATATAGACAGTTTGTCTATAATTTAATGAGTAAAATCTGTTGTTCTGGGCTTTGAGTCCATTTCTTATGGGGCAAAGATTGCTCTGGAATGTAGCTAACCTCCCCCGCTTGGAATGTCACTGATGTCCACTAGTTTCTGGACCTTGTAAAGACAGTGTAAAGGCTTGATAATGATCAGTGGGGGAGCAGACATAATGGATTCGGCTTGGGCCTACTTGGACCTTTGCTTGTTAAAGTCTTGAGACTTCTGTTGTCTTATTCATTAAATAATTAATAATTGTGTGTCCGATTGGTCCAGATGCTACACCCCATTAGGCAGGACCTTTCTCTGGGTGGGTTGTGATCTCCGCAGTGCCTTCCCCTTGGGCCATATTCTCGGCTCTTCAGCACAAAACCTGAATGAGCGGTATGTGCGTCCCCTTCCTTTATACCGTATGTCTGGGGGAGGGGCATGCAAATTCCACTTGCCAATTCTCATTGGCCATTTATCAAAGATCAGAGGTGTTTTGGGCTCTAAAGAGTGACCCCTAGTGTCATTACATCGACACAATGTATTGTTCCCTCCATCAGGAAACAGAGGTTATGAAAGTAACCAGGATGTTTTTTTGGATACACATTGGAATAAATTTGCACTTGGGTTCTTTACACCATCGTTATCGTCTTTGACATTGCCAGTGCCAGCACAATCAGACAGATGTTTATACCATACTGTAGAATGTGTTCTTTATAACTTACTTTAACAAGCTGTGGTTTATTCCATTAGAATACAAGTAATTTTATTTCTGTTTGAGTGTCAGTCTTAAAGATAAAAACAAATCAGAAGCATTAGGCTCTCTGACATGTCCAACTGCACTGTATGCCCTACAAAGACAATTTTTTTGATTGTCCAGCCTAGTTATGAATATAAAATAGTCTCACTCTTTTCTGAGCCAAGCTCGTCTGTCACAAGACAGATCATATCTCAGTTTTGACAAAAATGTGCAGTTACTGCCTTTTGACTTTGCATGGCAGTGCAGATTAGGGCATAGTGGATTCAGCAGTTGTTTTCCAAATTAAGTTTATCGCCTACAAAATCTCCTCGGTGAACAAGAAAACCTCTAAATTTCAAGCTCTTCTGCCTCTGACAGACACAACACTTTGTAACACTCAAGATAACATTATTAATTATTATATGTGTAAATAATAAACACATTAAATTGTACATAAACCTGCTTTAAACAGGATGCCTGTGCAGATATGAGATAAAATGGATTTTTTTTTTTTAACTCATTCCCTAACGTGAAAGTATAATTACCACGTCAGACAGTTGTTGAGCATTTTATAAAAAACAAAAACAAAAAAAACAATACATTTATTTCCAGTTAAAAGTGAATTGACTTTGAACTTTGTGTGCTGGACAGTTATCCAAGGCATTATCCAACTTTCTCTCAAAAAGTGAAAAATGTAATTACCTTACAAGTTCATTATCATCTCACATGATATCAAAAATCCACACATCACACATTAGTTGATCAATGCCATGATAAGATGTTTATTACAGGACACTAATGATAAATCAGTGACACCTACTGTAGTTTGATGAAGTATAATTTTTCAAGATTTAAACATGATAAAAATGCCTAATTGAAGAATAACTCTATTACATTCTCACAGAAGACTTAGTTGTTATGGTTGGCATACAGCAACACTGACTTCAAAGGACTGCCACCAGAGGCAGTCCATCTGTTTTTGTCCAATTTCAAAGCAAAAACAACATTCTTTAATGATGTTTCTGTCCACCAACATCACCGAAATCCATGACATCTGAGTCTTTCTGGTCATGGTTTCTACTCCAGGATTTGCAAGCTTCCCTCTGAACTTGTGTTGCTTCATTTCACACTGCACTGCTTCAATCAAATGCTGAGCTCATTCCCAGCACATCTGACGTCAACAGCGTTGTGTCTTAATGGCCAGCGCTCAAAGACAGAGAGCTGAGACTGAAGAGGAGAAACATTAATTGATAAGCCATCAGCAAGCCTCCAGTGAGCATCTGCAGCCTAAGCTCCTTCATTCATCCTCATTCGCTGTCTGTCCATTGATCCTAGCATGTGTTAGCCGAACAGAAACATTGACGCAACATCAGTGACACTGTCACTGAGCCACGGAGGTGGTGACTGGCCAAAAGGGTGGGTCAACAGATGAGGGGCAATGAGCTTTGCAGGAGGTTTGTGAGAGGTAAAATCATTTTCTAATCATTTGTGTACAACAATTGAACAGGATTTGGCTTTTAACATAATCATTTTAATAATAGGAATTATGCATGAAACATTTTGGCAGATGATGTGAACTGATTACACTTTTACAATTCAGCTAATTAAAACTGATAAAAACAGGGTTAATTAACACTAAAATTAAAAATTGGCTTTGGTGAGTAAATTAGTTAGTTCGCCAATAACATTTTAGAAAGTGCAACAACTTTAACCTCCCGAGACCTGAGCTTAACTTCTGTGTGCATTTTTCATTTCCCTTTTTGATTTGTAACTAGTAGCACCTAATATATATGTTGAGTGGTTAAAACATTATCTGCAGCCTGAAATTGAACTTTTGGTCAGATTTTAGTAGTGAATGCACTTAGATGCATAGAAAGCTACAGGATGTTCCCTTGCTCTCTATTTAGTAAATGACTTAACCTTCAGTGTGCTGTCGATCTGCACTGGTCTGTCTGCACCTTATTTTCATCCTAACTCCATTTAAAGCTGCTGAAAGCAATATTTTTCAGCTTTTGAATGAACACATTTATTCTCAATGAAAAATGCACAGAAATTAAATATGAATTAATTTACTAATGTTAATGAATAGAACCATATTGTAGAGTAATAACAAAAGGAAATATAAGAAAACTTATATTAAAATAAAACGATTTGACCCATAGATGTGTTAATGTTGAAAGTTATTCTAAATAACTAACATGTTTTTTCAACTTTTGAAGGACTAAGGTCCCAATTTCCACATATGCAGACATCATGTTAATCAGCGCAATGATGCGTGAAAAATGAATAAACGTTTTAAGTGGCACGTAAAACGAAACTAGAGACGCTGCTCTTTACAGCCAAACTGGTTTCAATGAAAATACTTAAATATGTTTCTTACCAGAGGCACTTCTGTTGGTGCTGCGCCCATATAAAAGCTTAATTGAAATCGATGCCATGCTGCTGTGTCATGTGACGTGGTGCACCAGAAGATTAACCATTAAATGACAGTGTAGAGTGTTGTGAACAGTATTCAGTCAGTTTAAGTGAATTTAAAATACAATGTGCAGCAAACCAAAATACAATGTCTACACATGTGGATGTGGGGTCATATGAGGTTAAATCAAATTGTAAGTATGATAGTCTGACCACAGTAAGAGATTTGAAGACATACAAAACACCTACTAAATATCTGTTGCAACTCGTTCATCTTCTCCATGTGCAAACATGTGGAATATTCATAATATTAAAATGTAACTAAAATGAAAATATGACAAATTCGCAATGCATCTTCACATTTTGTGACAGGTGCAGTTCCACAGACATACTTGTATAATGCTGAAATGATTCAGTTAACTGCACTGTTTGTCATAAATTTATGCAAGGAAAAAACAGCCCATTGTGAAAAAAAAGAAAAATCCTTACAAGTCTGTCTGTGACACAATATGACACATGTAGTATGACATATCTTTCATATAGAACATGAAGATGGCTATTTATATATTTTCAAGACCATCTTTGGCATCAAAGAGGTGGTAAAACTATGCACTAACTAACAGACATACACATCGCACACATATAGACAAATCAGCTTCAGCACACATAATACTTTTAAGAATGCCTTTTGACTCTGTTGATGTTTTATTCTGTGGAGTGCTGATGTTTAATGCTTAAAAGTATAATTTAAAAGTTATATTTTACCATACATAATACCTAATCAACTATGAGGGGCAAATAAAAAGATTTTGGCAGTCTAACACACCACTTATGATGACATTTTGTCCCTCACAGAGTTTGTGTTTAGTTATTATGCTCTTTGCTTTACCATACAGAAACAAAATCATTGCAGCAAAAGGACATTTTTATATCAGTAACATTTTTTACATTTTCTATGGAACATTTCCACAGACTCGTATCACTCTTGTCACTCACCAGTTTCTCTTCTCATATAACACTGGAGAGATTCTGCTGCTGAATGCAAGCTCTTACAGATCTGCCCATCTCTGTGGCCCAATAATTTTTCACACCTCAATTCAGTTTATTATATCAGATGAATACATTTTAACATCAGTCCCTGTGCTGATAATGAATCAATATTTGGATAGATCAAACTGCACAGTTTGTTTGCTTTGCACAGTAAAACCTTGCTGTTACACAGACAGATGTGTTTTCTCAGGACACCTACGTATTTCACTGATATCTGCTAGATAATAAGGAAATGTAATGCATAGCATATCCCAAATTTGCTTACAATACCTTTAATATGTCTAAAATGCTCCTATTTTGAAAGTATGGGGGAGTGATTGGTATCGCTACAATAGTAGTGACTGAAAAATTTTATATTCAGCACTTTATAATGATTATTAATTACTTACAGTATATTGATTGTTATACCCCATGTTGTAATTTTAATACCTACTTAGGATCTTGTAAGAATAACTTAAATGTCATAAATAATCCAGTTAACAATTTTTGGAACTTGAGTTTTCCCTGCTGTCAGGTCTTTGTTATTTTTCAGCAGTTTAAATTCTCAGTCTCATAAGGAAATTTCACTTACCGACTTTCATTTGTGTACCAAAATGTCACTCTGGTGCTGTTATCAACTTGTTTTGAAAGATTTTGAGGGATAGTTCACACCAAAATTTTAATTATCTAATCATTTGCTCACCCTCATACCATCTTAGATATGTATGGCTTTCTTTCTTCTGCTGAACAAAAATTGAGCTTTTTATAAGAATATTTCAGCTCTGTAGGTCCATACAATGCAAGTGAATGGGTACCATAATTTTGAAGCTCCCAAAGCACATAAAGGCAGCGTAAAAGTAATCCATATGACTCCAGAGTTTAACCTTTTCAACTCTGGAGCATTTTTGGGCTGCCACTTGCAATTTTTCACACTCAGTTTTAAAAGTTTACCATTTGCACATACTGTGGACTAATTGCAAAAAATTGGTCTAATGTTTTCAAAAACCCCAACAAATAATAATAAAAAAATATTGTAATCGCTCATAAATAATAATGTACATGTTGACAATCTTATATTATATAGAATTTTCTTTTATCTTTTTGTTGTTGTCATAATTTGTTAGCATGTAATTATGCTTCTGTTCACTCCATCTCCCCACAAAAAGTCTTATTTTATTCCACTAGATGGCAGCAAGTACTGTAATTATTATTATTATTATTTTACTCTTATCACCATCTGTCTCACAATACAGATCTGGAATGTAGGTGGCACTCTAATGCTTTTTAACCCTCACAGATGTGCTGGTGTATAGACATTATAATTTTCAGTCTGTGCACCACCCCCATTGTTTCATTGATTATCTCGGCCTCAGAGTGGACTAGAAGCTCAATCTATATGCCATTAGAAAGCACAAAAACAAGCTCACAGACAAGTAAAAGAAGAAGAGATATTTGTCTTACAGAAATCATATTTCACTTTTGATTCTTTTGAAAAGATTTTGAACTGTCATGTTCCTGATAATGGTTATCTCTGAAAAGTTCACATTATAAGCTTTCAAATGATACCACATAAGCCTGACTTATGTATTTGAAGACTTGAACATTTTAAGCATAAACTTTTTTCACAACATAGCGCCCCCTTTTGGACCTGCCAGTGGCTCCTCAGAATTGAAGAGGTTAAGTCCAGCTCTTCAGAAGTGTTATGATACAGTAAGTGTGGGTGAGAAACACATCAATATTTAAGCCCTTTTTAAATATCAACCTCCAGTTTCATTTCTTCTTTTGTTTTTGGCAATTTGCATTCATCATGCAAATCACCATCGCAGGGAGGAGAATTAATAGTATTAAAAAGGAAAAATGTATCTGTTTCTCACCCACATCTATTATATCGCTTCTGAAGATATGGATTTGACCATTGGAATCGTATGGAGTACTTTTATGTGCATTTTGAAGCTTCTAAATTGCAGTACCCATTCACTTGCATTGTGAGGACCTACAGAGCTGAAATATTCTTCTAAAAAACTTTGTTTGTGTTCAGCAAAAGAAAATCATGGGATTTGGGATGGCATGAGGGTGAGTAAATGATGAGAGAATTTTCATTTTTGAAACTATCCCTTTAAAGGGATTATTCACCCCAAAAATTATATATACTCACCCTCATATTGTTCAAAACCTGTGATTTCCTGCATCTTCACCTAAGGAGATATCAGCTGTTCTTTTGCATTGAACAAATGTTCATCATAAAATTGGTACATACAAATATCATGCAATATTCCAAGTTTTTGTGAAGGCATATGCTGAATTATTTTGAATTTATTGTGATGAAAAGACCTAAATTTAAGTTGTCAATCTGTGATCATCTTCTGCTCTGTAGTTCTCATTTTATACACATTTAAACTTGGCAATCAGTCTTGAGACTTGTGAGACCAGTCGCAGTTGATGTCATTGATGTTGAAACCTGGCACGACTCGTCAATGGCAGAAAGACTGAAAATGTGCATGTGTGAATGAGATTTGAGAGCTAAATTGAATGTTTAATCTAGACATGTTTTAATGTTAATGAGGTGGTTAAAATAGACTTTGAGCAAAGTCAGCACTATAGAAGATTCGAAGGCTTATCTTAAATTAAAATGACTGAAAAACCAACAATTTTATGCTAACTGAATTACAGTTAAGATTCAGGCCGATCTTTGTCAATGAACAATTTATAGCAGTGAAGGTGTTGACAGCTGGACAGGTTAGTATTTCCTCCCAACATATAGATCAAAAACTCTTGTACAGAAAAGTAATTCTGTTATGATTCTGCTGTAGCTTATACTGGAATATGCTTTTAATCATAGTGTAGACAGAACACCTCAAAGCTATCTTTATTAAAGATCATATTCTTATTCATCCCATGGGACAAATCTTCACACGCATGAGCTTCTCTAATATCATGTGAAAGGGAAGTCTACCTATATTTTCAATAGTGAAATACAAGGGGTCCATGCTTCAGAAATGCCACAGAAATAGCCTGTACGTGTTCAAATGCCAGATAAATCCAGCATTGTCTCTAAAATAACACAGAAATCCAATGTTCACTGACATAGCGCAGAACAATCCGTTTATCACTCTGAAGGTCACATTCAACACATACTCAGCAAGAATGTTTTATTTTGTAGGCACTACTAAATGGCTTTTTTGTTAAGATTTCAAACAGCTGTCAAAGCCACCTGCCGTTTTAAAGATGTAATCAAAGATATATTCCCACAATCATACATAATGCATATGCAGGATTCCCAGACACAATACAATAAGTCTGAAAATGTAGGTTACATTTAGTTAATTGCTACTGCACTTTACACATACTGTGCCTTTTCACTCCTTAATTTATTCAACCTCTTATAATTACAGAGCATATGAAACAATGCCATAGAGCAAGATATACACTATAGCAGTGGTTACATTGGACATCAAGTGAAGACCCAACACAAATGTCTTTAAAATCAAGTATTAAAATGTATCAAAATTACTATGAGCTGCACATGCCGACAATATGTGAAATATATGAATAACAAAATTGAATTTTTGGTTTCTAAATGTGTCTTGAATTTTCATGGTATCATGCTTTCGGCAGGCAATAATTCAAAACACATTATAATTGGAATAAGCCATGTTTATACAAATGAATCAATTTTAATATCAATATTAATTGTAGTCTGTTTTTTTTTTCCTTGTGTATTTTTGTCACATAGTTTTACAACCCATTATTGGGTGCTACTGCACTATTCGAAAAAATAAAACTTCAGATAATTTCAATAATGCATTTTTAAAAATGATTGACATTAGAGTTAAAACATACTGTATCCTGATGCTGGGTATTAGAAGTAAATAATCCCTTATTTAGTAGAGCCAGTGTAGATAATAATTTCATGATCCCTCCAATAAAATAATGTTAAGTCTTAAGGTCAAAGGGCAGAGAGATGACAAATCCTCTTGACCATTTAATCCATTGCTTGTGACCTAGACACACTGTATTGCTGTACTAAGAACATGACATATCTCAACAGATCTTCTTCTTTTGCATAGTGCCATGTTCATTTAAATGAAGCAATTCTCTTAAACAATACTAGCAGTTACGACTGGTACCACAGAGTAAAACAAAGAGACTCTAACAAGATGAAAACTTATAATTCAGACAATTTCTAAGAAAAAGTGGGACCAAGAAAAATTTGTCTTATCTACAAAAGCTTTTACTTCCGAAGTATTGTCTTTGTATCCATATGTATCTTCTTGTCCTTATTCAGTGAAGTTAGAGCTTCCAGCGTGTGCTTTTTTTAAAATAATTTAGGGTAGAGCTATCGAAAAAAGCATGACCATCCTTTATTGTGAAAAAAATTCCTCTTTCATGCCTACATAATGATGATTTGCCATAAAAGGGCACAAAGTAGTTGATCTTCTTTTAGGTTTTATCTTCTTGAGTTCCTTGATAACAGGAACCTGTCCTACCAACCAGCTCGTCCATCAGCCATTGAATTGTTTGATCCCTGTGATGTGTAATTAACACAGAACCAGATGTTGTCATCTTAAATGCATGGCATTAATGTTCTTAAGTAGGATTTACAAAGTTAAGGGTGTCAAAAAGATGCTTCCGGAGACCCAGGCTAATTCCTTTGCATAGACTGAAGAAGCTAGAAACGTTTTTCTCAGTCCATCTGTTGTTGAGGGTCATGCCCTAGTCCTCTCTGCATTTGCTTATGCTCTTAATTTTTGCCCAGCAATGTCTTTCCACTACATTAACATTCAGAGTTTAAAGGGTGAGATGTCCTACAAGCCCACAGCATTAGGCAAATCAGCCTAAAACCTCATCAATTAGAGATGCGTTTGAATAGAAAACCAGCTATGGGAGATGTAGATAGAGGGCAGGCAGAGTAAGTTTAAGTATGTCTTGCTTCGAATGTCAGTCATATCGAAGGAAATTCAAAGAGACTGTCGATGTTGTAATCTTTGGTCAAATGTATTTTAGAGGATGTTGACGGCAGAAATACATCATAACTGGCACACTACTTATGGCCTAGGCAGACTTTTGAATTGCAGCATAAAGTCTGGTCCATATTGCAGCTTATTCTGGACAAGAACAGCCCACTTAGACAGGACAAGACTGTCTGACCAACATTCAAATCCAGCAATCACAGTTTTTTCCATCTGCCATTTAGGGGTGGGCAAATCTGAAATGCATAATACCACAATAATAGAACGATGTGGTAAAAACAAATAATAAATTTGCAGTCTTTGCAAACATTTTTGCAGAAAATACACAACTATAGAAATGCATGTAGACATTGTAAGAAAATCAGAATTACTGTTTGTCCAAGAGCAAAATTAACTTTTTACTATTTAATAGAGAGAAAACTAAGCAGAATATACAATTCTACTCGAGCAAATCCAGCTTATTTGCTTCTAAATGCCTCAAACAAATCTCGGAATATCTAATTTTATACAACAAACCTGGTCAAATTTGGCAAATCAAGTTATTCATTGTTTCTCACAAGTGCTCATAATATCAACGCTCGCCTTTAATGTGCTCCCCTATAAAGATGAAGTCTGGGTTTTCAGATAATAACTTTGAACACATTTGAACACACACACACGCACGCATGTACACGCACACACACACACACACACACACACCCTAAAATTTTACTCTAGCATTTGTTCAATATACTAGATTCCAGTTATATCAAATGAGCAGAGAGTTATCAGTAATGGTGGTCGGACTGTATAGTTTATGGCCAGTTTTCGCTAAAGATTGGAATGACTTGACAGAGGCAGTGCTGCAGGCCCAGTACTTTTCCTTTTCTCTTCTGTGCCCCTGAGCGTTCAACCTTTCACAGGTCACCGACTGCTGCTGTTAATTGTTTATTATCCTTGATGTTTTGAAAGACTGGTTCAACCCTGACATAATTTGCTGTCTCTTCTCCAGACTTATAAAAAAGATATAGAAAATGGAAGACTGGTAGAGTTTGTGGAGCTGTTGAGGGCAACGTTCCAATAAATTTTTGTTCTCACTAAATAAAACCCTTTTCTATTATAACTTCTATACTGAGAAAGACATGTGGATGAACTTGGTTTGAAATGCTGATTATTCTTTTAGCTCTGATTTAAGAAATCTCTAAAGTAGCTTTTCCCACACATATTTTTGCCAAGACAGCATGACTATAGCAGAGAAAAAAGTAGCAGTATTTGAGCTTGAAGCATTGGGTTTCATGTTTTTTCTGTAAACCCCTGTAAAAAGTCTGTAAATGTCAAAACATTGAAGTTAAAGCCAATGTGACCAATTTTGAAGGTTACAATATTCTATAAATATATCAGAAAAAAAAGCCAAAGGCGCACATTTATTTTGCCTGTAGGAGGGCCCATTTACAAGTCTCAAAGCATCAATTGGGGTTATTTATTTTATGCTTTTAAAGACTATTCTCTTTGTTCTGCATTAAGAATGAAAGGATGCTATTTTAATTCAGGAAATTAAGAGCTGAGATGTCACTCCATGAAAATAGTCACCATTTCAATCTGGGTGACCTTCATCACTGTGTATTTTGTTCTTGGGCTCTGGTAAGGTTGACCTTTCATGGCCCTAGCTGCATGCTCATATGGAAGATGTCTTATCTCTTGCATACAGACCAGTAAGAAAGATTGAAATTATAAATAAAATGGGTGAGAAAAGAGCAGTTCTGTTTCAAAATCTAGTGAGCTGCCTACTTAAACAGCATTTAAAGGCATCACAGGTGCACTTCTGATGTAAAGGCTGTTCCAAAACACAGCATAATTATGCTTCCGCTTATGAAAAATCTAGAGTCGTGGCAAAAATTATGTAAACTTGCCACAAATTACTCATTATTTTCACATGCAAATGAGATTGCTATTCACTGCAAATGTTTGCCAGAAGTTTGAAGCTCTTCACCATTAGTGTTGAACCTGCAGCATATCTTTGGTGACAGTGAAGAGTTTGCCGCAAAGCTCATTCGCATGTAACAATTAATGAGTGGCAAATTTGCAGTAAGTTTGCAACATGTTAGTGGCAATTTTAGATTTTCTTTAAGGGGCCTTCTAAAATACCTTGTTTTGGCCTAATTTTAAAGCAACATCAAATAGATTCTTTGTGGATTATGCCATCACAGCATGTATTGCGACAAGCTCAGCAAAAAAATCCATCCACGATGGCAGACAGTTTCTCTGTTCAAAACATAATGAGCTGCCTACCTACAAAGGCAGACATGCAGGATGCTAAGGTAGCATCCTAACCAAAATGGAAGCACATAAGTGACTGAAATGGAATACTTTAGGCTACTTCCACATTAATCCATTTAAGTTTGAAAACTAAGTATTTTCATATTTGCATTTCTTGACTCTGCTCACCATTTTGGAAGATTTTTTTTTTTCATTGAGATATTTGTAGTGCATTCTTAGAATTTGGGAAAAATTAGGTATCTCATTTTGCTGCCTACTTTTTAGAGCAATCTTTGCATCATGACTCATGAGTGTTATGATGATGCCTTAACATTCTGTCAAGGTAGGCAGCTCAATAGGTTTTGGAACAGATTCAGAGAGATAGTGTGGTAGAGGAGGTTTTTGAAACACACTAGCATCTCTTGCCATCCTGCTGACTTAAATACCATTTCTCTGAGTGAGATTTTGAATGGATGTACATGTAGAGCCATTGTGCTAGTCTTGAAAAGCGGGAGGATCTGTAAAGAATGATGTGTAGCTGTCTAAAATTGCCAACATTAAATGGCTTTTAAGAGTTGCTAAGAGCAGAATTCGATTAATGTAAACTTTAGAATGAGAACTTCAAAGTGGAGATTCTCAACAAAGGTTGCATCTATCTAAAAGTTTTAGTCATTTTTAAGTATGCAGTGCTGTGTGTGTTTGTGTATGTGTCCATGTGTGTGTGTGTACTGTATGAGTGTGTTTATGCTATTTATTTCCCCTCCAATCGAGCATGCACACTTGCGGACATTGATTTATGACAGTCATCAATCTCCTTTCAACACTTTCATGTTTTGACATGACAGAAATAAGGTGCTATTATTGATGCTATATGCTGGAAGCAGAGTGCAAAACAGAGCGAGTGTGGAGAATCATTGTTTCCCTATCCAGCATCATGCTCCTCTTGCCCAGGCACAA
The DNA here is from genome assembly GCA_032164185.1 of Moxostoma hubbsi. Lineage (NCBI taxonomy): Eukaryota > Metazoa > Chordata > Actinopteri > Cypriniformes > Catostomidae > Moxostoma > Moxostoma hubbsi. The sequence continues at coordinate 10,350,557 of JAVLUX010000011.1, read as the reverse complement.
ACACCTGTTACCCAAGTGTGAGATATCCATCTTTTTTTTCCTGCACTCAGCAGTCCCAGTTCAACCAAGTAGAGCGCAATTAAAACATTTTCTCAATCCAGCAGGAAACACTCCAGTCAGTGTCAACCTGCTCTCAGAATGTGGACTTTGAATTATGCATTTCCAAACCTGTATTTTTTGTACTTTACTGCAATCTGTCTGTAGAGCGTATGAGGGCGTGTCCAGGCTGGAACGACGTGTGCCCGGTCCCCAATCAGCCTGATGGGTTCCAGCCTGGCCCTGCCCTCCTCCGCTCTACACTGTCATATACTGCATAAAGTCATACCACACCAGTTATAATGGAAGTTAAAAGGCAAGTGTGTACTTTCTCCTATCCCAGCTTTTCTACAGAGACAACAATCTGAAAGTTAGTCTGAAAATTTTTTTATTCTAAATGTGTCAACACTGTGGCTCTGTTACTTTAAAAACATTCCTCTGCATCCCGATCAGATGAACAAAACAAAGCTGGTTCAACTGTACTACTTTATGAATATTCATACATTACATGGCCGAGTGCATAGCTTATAGTGTAAGTAGGTCATTTGGAACACAGCTATTTTATTTATTTATTTTTTCAGTTCTATTTGGTTATGCTAGCACCGTAGATCCATTGAGTCTACAGAATACATAAGATTGCATTTAATTCACAAAGCTGCATTATGAGTTCACGTTCCCTTCTCATCTCGCTTCATGAGACAGGAGATGTGCTTTGCTAAGTTACCCTGATTGCTTTACAGCATCTCCTGAAATATGAACTCATACTCATTAATGTCCGGGCTCTGCTAAGAACAACTGTGTACTTGCCAGTGGGCCTCATCCATGCTGTGCAATAAAAGAGCACTGCTCTCGAATTTATGTCAACCTGAAACTCTCTTTATAAAAATGGGTTTTTGAGGAAGTGGTCAGACAGATCAATAAAACACTGCACATGGTCATGGCTTAACAAAGTGTGGTTGGTTCTTGATCCCTTCTGGAAAGAAGATGATTTACTGTGGCTTGGGGTCAAACTTCATTTACTTTACTGCACGGTAAATGTTAGAACCATAAAATTGCTGAACTGTAGATCACAATTTTACCACAATTTCATTTCTAATTAATCCCATAGATTTATATTGAAAAAAGTGCCAGAGTCATATCTGAGTCATCTCGTTCATTAATGTCCAGTTGGATGTGAAAATACACTTAAATATTGTATTAGCATATATTGAGCTGGGTACTAGTGAGACGATTTAAAGGAGACCTATTATGCCCCTTTTTACAAGATGTAATATAAGTCTAAGGTGTCCCCAGAATGTGTCTGTGAAGTTTCATCTCAAAATACCCCACAGATAATTTATTATACCATGATGTAAATGCCTCTTTTTGGGTGGAATCAAAAACATTCTGTTTTGGTGTGTGCCTCTTTAAATGCAAATGAGCTGCTGCTCCCCGCCCCAGACATAGCTCTGGTCTCCAATACAATCAGAGACAATGGTAACTTTAGCTGCATTAGTCATGGGACACATTGATTTGCAAAATTCACAAAATACAGGTGAAACTCGAAAAATTAGAATATTGTGCAAAAGTTCATTAATTTCAGTAATTCAACTTAAAAGGTGAAACTAATATATTATATAGACTCATTACAAGCAAAGTAAGATATTTCAAGCCTTTATTTGATATAATTTTTATGATTATAGCTTACAGCTTATGAAAACCCCAAATTCAGAATCTCAGAAAATTAGAATATTGTGAAAAGGTTCAGTATTGTAGGCTCAAAGTGTCACACTCTAATCAGCTAATTAATCCAAAACACCTGCAAAGGGTTCCTGAGCCTTTAAATGGTCTCTCAGTCTGGTTCAGTTGAATTCACAATCATGGGGAAGACTGCTGACCTGACAGTTGTGCAGAAAACCATCATTGACACCCTCCACAAGGAGGGAAAGCCTCAAAAGGTAATTGCAAAAGAAGTTGGATGTTCTCAAAGTGCTGTATCAAAGCACATTAATAGAAAGTTAAGTGGAAGGGAAAAGTGTGCAAGAAAAAGGTGCACAAGCAGCAGGGATGACCGTAGCCTGGAGAGGATTGTCAGGAAAAGGCCATTCAAATGTGTGGGAGAGTTTCATAAGGAGTGGACTGAGGCTGGAGTTACTGCATCAAGAGCCACCACACACAGACGGGTCCTGGACATGGGCTTCAAATGTCGTATTCCTCTTGTCAAGCCGCTCCTGAACAACAACAGAAGCGTCTTACCTGGGCTAAAGAAAAAAAGAACTGGTCTGTTGCTCAGTGGTCCAAAGTCCTCTTTTCTGATGAGAGCAAATTTTGCATCTCATTTGGAAACCAAGGTCCCAGAATCTGGAGGAAGAATGGAGAGGCACACAATCCAAGATGCTTGAAGTCCAGTGTGAAGTTTCCACAGTCTGTGTTGGTTTGGGGAGCCATGTCATCGGCTGGTGTTGGTCCACTGTGCTTTAAGTCCAGAGTCAACGCAGCTGTCTACCGGGACATTTTAGAGCACTTCATGCTTCCTTCAGCAGACAAGCTTTATGGAGATGCTGACTTCATTTTCCAGCAGGACTTGGCACCTGCCCACACTGCCAAAAGTACCAAAACCTGGTTCAATGACCATGGTATTACTGTGCTTGATTGGCCAGCAAACTCGCCTGACCTGAACCCCATAGAGAATCTATGGGGCATTGCCAAGAGAAAGATGAGAGACATGAGACCAAACAATGCAGAAGAGCTGAAGGCCGCTATTGAAGCATCTTGGTCTTCCATAACACCTCAGCAGTGCCACAGGCTGATAGCATCCATGCCACGCCGCATTGAGGCAGTAATTAATGCAAAAGGGGCCCAAACCAAGTACTGAGTACATATGCATGATTATACTTTTCAGAGGGCCGACATTTCTGTATTTAAAATCCTTTTTTTTTTTTATTGATTTCATGTAATATTCTAATTTTCTGAGATTCTGAATTTGGGGTTTTCATAAGCTGTAAGCCATAATCATAAAAATTATATCAAATAAAGGCTTGAAATATCTTACTTTGCTTGTAATGAGTCCATATAATATATTAGTTTCACCTTTAAGTTGAATTACTGAAATTAATGAACTTTTGTACGATATTCTAATTTTTCGAGTTTCACCTGTATAATGTGCAATACTTAAATCTTCAGGATATAAATCTGGAACAGTTCAAGTCCCATAGAATTGCTACATTTTAAAGCGCTACAAACCCAAGAACTGAACCCTGAAAAAAGTCTTTTCACTCAGCTGGTTCTGAGACTCACTAACCCAGTTAACACTACTAACACTAACCAGTCTCAGACCAGCACTGCTTTTCAACCAAACATCAGGATAAATCAGATCATCAAACAATCTCAAATCACCTATCTAGAACATTGGGATCAAGAAACTAAAATACAAATCAAATTATAATTCTATCGGACTCTAAAATCAAAGTATGAATTGGAAGAGTATCTCCTGACTGTCAGAGAAACAAAGCAGAGACAGATCCTGAGCAAGTACAGGCTCAGTGAGCACAGTCTCGCCATCGAGAGAGGCAGACACAGAAAAACATTGTTACCCAGAGAAGAAAGGGTGTGTGCTCAATGTACGACAGGTGAGGTTGAGACAAAGGTGCACTTTCTCATTCACTGCCCAAAATTGAAAGATACAAGAGACATATATATATATATATATATATATATATATATATATATATATATATATATAGATAAATTTACAAACAGCATAGACACATTTATAACCATGACAGAACAAGAAAAAAATTATATAATACTTGGTGAGGGACACACTGGCTGCAAGATAGGTTTTAACTTGTCACAGCCTGAGAGACAGTGGGAGAATATGTTTGGTGTGTTTTACCCCCGTGTGTCACCCCCAATGTTCACCACAGTGACACTCAAGTTTATGTGTGTACCTGTATATTCATTTATGTGTAAGTGATCTTCAGTTATTCTATCTATCTAAATTTAATTATAGATTAAGGTGTAGTTCTGTTTTTACACAACCCCTGCTTTGGCAATATTGTATTGTTTACAGTCATGCCCAGTCAGTCACTTTGAATTGAATTTAATTGGTACTGATCCATGATTGAGAATAAAATTGTTTGAAAATGCTTTATATTGACACTCATTCACAAAGCAGTCCGATGTAAAATGATTTGCACAAACATACACACATTTTTTAAGTTTTGAGGTATTATTTCCTTAAAAAACAAAACTTTTCAACTGCGTCTTCAGTGGCTCTGATGCCGGGAGTACATGAAGACTCTTATGTTCACTTTTACAGCCAACAACAGAACACTTATGACACTTAAGAAGCTGAGACATTATTCTTCACATTTTATCTGCTCCAGTGTGGAAAAAAATGGTGGACTGTGTGTAGATCATTCGGGAGGATATATGATAATAGGGTGGAGTCCGTCACCAGTCGTGGGCGAGGCTGAAAACAATTCATTCTGACACACTGTTTTTGATTAATAGAAATATAAGAAAGAGCAGTGAGTGGACTTTTAACATTGCAGGGTGGTTGTGTACACACACTGCCGACTCATATTTATGTACAAACACCATGTAAAAGTGAATTTTGCATAATAGGTCCCCTTTAAACTTAAGCACAGCTTGTTAAGGTATGTATGTACACATGAAGTACACTTAAATACAGTCTAGATACAGGTTATTTTACATTGATTGATACTATTTTATATTGTGTAATTCTAATGTAATTCTAATTATGAAACAATTGCATTTATTCAGCTGTGTACTAGTGAGTTAATGGAAACTAGTGATCTTCCTATTACACAAATAGGTATGTAAAAAGACTGGCCTGTAACACATATGTCATGATACTTGTCTTTTACATATAAATAATTACAATTTTAAAAAAATTAAAAAAGTACATGCTGTTCCATATCTTAATTACATATTAAGTTTATGTAATCATGTTTATGCCTCATGTTTACTGTTATTGCAATATGTAGTACTAATATTTAGTACTCTGTACTTAATTACAATGTACCAGGGACACAATGTAAAGTGTTTCACACTTTTCAATAGATTTCACATTATTTCACAAATTTACCATCGTCTTATACAATTGACAGACTGTTCAAAATCTAACCATGCAATAACATTGTCATAATATTTGAATTCTGAATTGTAAATGGTCTGCATTTTCTTGCATATTACGTTAGAGTCCAATACAGTCCACTGTCAGTTTTTAGGTTTCCATAAATGCTGTATTCAACAACAATTCATATAGTGACTAGCTAAACCACACTTTCTTCCCACTCACAGTCAGACTAGCAGTTGCATGGAGGGAAAACATCACTCCTTTTCTTTCAATTAGTCACAGCATTTTGCAGTTATAGCTCTTCAATGACTTCTTGCAATTATGTCCTCATCTCTGAATCCACCATCATGATGATGGCTCTTCACGACATCTTACATCTGCCTAATGACTTTTCACTTATCAGAGAGAACTGCTAAAGTCAAGAAAAAGGAAAAGCAAATGTCTGTTCATGGTTCCCAAAAGTGCCCCATAAAATAATATTTAAGAATAAGAGAAAATAATATGACTTTCCAGGTATAGCAACAAAATAATGAGGAGAATGAGGTGAAATGTAACAAAAATCAAAATAGCTCACACTCAAATTTATATACAGAAATTTCAGGGGAAAAAAAGTAAATAGCTCCATAGTATTAGTAATGTTTGAATCCATTATAGGCCTACCTTAAAAAGGCCAAGACAGACACATATTCTGAGTATAGTGGAGACCATGGCTAGTTGCCACCAAAGGTGTAAAGTAACTAAATACAAATACTTTATTACTGTACTTAAATAGCTTTTTTTCAAAAAGAAATTATTTTATGCAAAATTTGTTGAATCTTTTACTTCGCTACATTTTAGTCTATTAAATATTTTTTACTCTAATACAGACCCTTTTGTTACTCGTTACCTTGATTTAAAAAAATGTGTTTCATTGTTTGCGAAAAGAGAACAGAATGCAGCTTATAAACAGAGTGGAATGTGTTCCCTGTCTGTTGCTCACTTCGACGTTGTGTTTAAAAAGCGACACTAGGGGTCTCTCTTGAGAGCCTCGTGCATCTTTGAACTTGAGAAAAGGCCAATGAGAAATTGGCAAACAGAATTTGCATGTCCCTCCCCCAGACATATGCTATAAAGGGAGGGAAATATGTGTCTGTCCATTCAGATTTTTTCTTCGGAGCCGAGCGGTTGAGTGATCAGCGAGCTACAGTCACTTACTGTTCCATCTCTGTATAGCATATGCTGTTGGATCTATGGGACATATCAGTGGCTTCAGCGACACCATGGAGGACTTCACCCAGCAGTTCTCAGCGGTGAAGGAACAGACGGAGGCCATTTCTCACATCATGCCCCACTGCTTCGCAAAGGGCGTCCTACTGCAGCTTCCAGAAAACAGGCAGCTCCACCCCAACCTGGGCCCAGCTCTCAGCCTCAGCGTCAAGCGCCCCGCAGGAAGCACACACCCCCCATCTCCCGAATGTCCTCGAAGAACCGGAGAGCTCCCAAACATTCCTGAGACTGATGACCCAGGGAACGAGACATTTGCTCCAGAGGAGGGCCGGGAGGAGAATCCTTAGTTCAGTTTATTTCCTTTACCATATTCTCAATTAAAGAGCAGTTTCCTCTTTCCCTGGGTCACCTGGCCCGCAAATGCTGTACTTACGGCAACCCAGTGCCACACTTCAACAGTCCCGGCATGCCGGACGCGGACCTCCTGCCTCCGGACCCATGATTGCTGCCCCCCGCCCTACACGGGACCTCCTCCTCAGTCACTAACCTGCCCCCTGCCGGGTGTTAGGAGGGAGGTTAGTGCTTCGAGTCTTCTCTCAGCACCAGAGCCTCAGTCACGCTTTTTCCCACACTACCTGCTCCGCCCCGCTGCGAAGCCTCGACAGGTATGTCGAAAAAGATTGTACCCTTCAGTTTGCCAGGCCCCACCCCCTTTCGGTGGCGCCCACTTTACCTCGGTGCACGCCAAAGATTGCAACCCCTTTTTTCAAAGACATGATAGAGCCTGTCCATCCAACGAGATGAAGAAGGGTTTCTACAGCCCTTACTTGATCGTACCCAAGAAAGGCGGTGGCTTATAAATGATCTTGGACTTGTGAGTTTTAAACCGGGCCTTGCACAAACTCCTGTTCAAAATGCTCACGAAAAGACAAAAGGCATCAAGAATGATTTGCAGCGGTAGACCTGAAGGATGCGTACTTCCACCTTTCTATCTTGCCTCGACCCAACCGTTTCTATGGTTCGCATTTGATGGCCAAGGTCCTCCCCTTCGGCATGTCCCTGTCCCCTCGCATCTTCATGAAGGTCGCAGAGGCAGCCCTCTAGAGGCTCCACCCCCAGGTGGACCAGCTGATTTGGGAACAGTTCGGCAAAGCACAGATAGACCTGTTCGCTTCCCAGGAGACCTCCCAATGCCCGTTCTGGTACTCACTAAAAGAGGCTCTCCTCGGGACAGATGGACTGGCACACAGATGGCCAAGTACGCATTTCCCCAAGTGAGCCTTCTTGCACAGGTGCAGTGCAAGTTCAGGGAGGACAAGGAACAAGTCACTCTGGTGGCCCCCTACTGGCCCACATGGACTTGGTTCTCGGATCTCATGCTCCTCGCAAGAGCCTCTGGCATCTGCACCTAGACCTCTGGAACCACCACATCTGGCCCCTGGACGGGATGCAGAAGATCAATGTGGCCTACCACCTGCCGTCGATCAACCAAGCCAGAGCTCCCTCTACCAGGCAACTTTATGGCCTAAAGTGGCACTTGTGTGAAAATTGGTGTTTTTTCCGTACCAAAGACCTGCATTGGTGCACACTCGGGTCAGTGCTCTCATTTCAGCAGGAGAGGTTGGAGGGGAGGCTGTCCCCCTACACCTTGAAGGTGTATGTAGCCGTCCTTGGGTAAGCACGACTTGATTATCAGGTTCCTTAGAGGCGCCTGGAGGTTGAATCCTTCCCTCTCAGTGGTCATCTCGGGCTTTCAGAGACCCCCCTTCGTGTCGCTTGACTCAGATGAGCTCGAGGCACTGTCATTGAAGATGGCCCTCCTGATTACGCTCGCCTCCATCAAGAGGGTTGGAGACCTGCAAGCGTTCTCTGTCAGCGAAACCTGCCTGGAGTTCGGTCCGGCAGACACGCATGTCGTCCTAAGACCATGACCGGGCTACGTGTCCAAGGTTCCTACGACCCAATTAGTGAACCTGCAAGCAAAGCTGCCCCAGGAGGAGGCAGACCCAGCCTTTTGTGTCCGGTGCGTGCTTTGCATACTTATGTGGATCGCACGCAGAACTTTAAATGTTCTGAGCAGCTCTTTGTCTGCTTTGGTGGACAGCGGAAAGGGAACACTGTCTCCAAACAGAGGTTTACCCACTGGGTCATTGATGCCATAGCATTGGCCTATCACACCCAGGCCATACCCGCCCCCTTGCCTCCCTCCACTGAGGCGATCACATGCACTCTTTTCCCAGGAGATCCCACTAACTTGGCTCCATGGATGACTCCTACCTAGCCCCCTGGTCTGCGAATTCAGCAGAGGAATTCCCCGACCAGACCCACTATGAGTACTGAAACTACTCTGTACTGGAATAGGTGCTCCACAGGATGGGCCCCTGTGTGGATTAATCCCCCTGTGTGCATTTTTCACGGTATGGTCCCCTTGCGAGCAGATCCGTGTCTCCCTTGGGCATTCCCTACTGCCCCCCAGTTGCTGTGTTTGTATTAACTCCTCCCTCCCAGCAGGTAGGATCTACCACCGTGCCATTTCCACATGTGATGTATTCCGCCACTCTTTACCTCCCCCCAGCCTGGCCAGGTGGTGGTCTCTGCTAGGTATTTCCCCCTGAAAGAATAGGAGTTGGAAAAGATTGCCTTCCCCGATGCATGTGATAGCGTTAAGATGGCCCTAGCTGCTTTGACTCTATGCAAGAAACGTAGAGGGAGAAAAGGCGTGGCTGGCGCAGCCTGCTCCCATGCTTGGCACGCTGCCTTGTTCCCCCCTTCGGGGTGCCGGGAACCTAAAATTTTATGATGATTTTATGGGGCGTTGAGGAAGGGTGCTTGCAGTCTGATGCAGCCTGTCACTTTGGCATGCAACTGCCTGCCCGCACCTGCTTCATCAGAGCACCTACACGGTTTAGTGCATTAAATATACTTGATTACATATAGACCACTAATGTCGCTTCTTCGACACAATGTCAAAGTGAGTGACAGACAGGGAAAGCCCTAATGGAGGGAATGAGACGGCCGCTCATTCCCACGACGCTGAACCGAGCCACTGTTATGGCCCAACCTCATTCTTGGCTCCTCAAGGAAAAATCCTGAATGGACAGACGCATTTCCCTCCCTTTATACCCGTATGTCCGGGGGCGGGACATGAAAATTCTGTCTGCCAATTTCTCATTGGCCTTTTCTCAAGATCAGAAATGAGTGCGGCTCTCAAGAGAGACCCCTAGTGTCACTTATTCGACACAACGTCTCGTTCCCTACATCATAGTAACCTAGATGTTATTTTTGAGCCATATACCATCAAAGGACATGTTTTATATTATTATTCACTGAGGTCTTTATTGACGGACAGGCCAGATGCATTGTGGGTGCTCAGTGTCTGTAGGCAATGGATGCTCAAAGTGATTGATCATTCCTTTCAGCACCAGCCACCACAATGCTGGAGATGTTCTCTTAGCATGCAGCCCTTGCCGCGTCTGAAACAATGCTAATGGCACTAACAGCACGCTTCCGTTGTACTTCTCTGAATGCATCTGAAATGTAGCCCCTTGCCTCAGAACTGCACTCCTGTCTAGCTGTCACATGTCTAACTCATTAATGTGAGGGATTTTGGATTTGCAGAGAAAGAGTGGTAGGAGATGAGCAGCCAATTAATGAAAACAAATTGCGTTCAAAACAAAGCTGCCTTTACTCGCATTGTTTTTGAGGACTCTGTTGAGGATTAGAGGAGATAGCGTGTGCTTGCTAGTGTGTATCTATAACCATTCTGAAGTAGCCACTCACCTCCAAAACCAAGGCTGAAATTATGGATGGGGCTAATATTCACATTTTAATAACATTGTATATTTAAAGGGATAGCCCACCCTAAAATGACAATACTGTCATCATCTATTACCCCTTATGTTTCCTAAACCTGGATGACATTCTTCCCTATATGGAACACAAAAGGAGATGTTAGGAAGAATGTGCTCTTCTGTCACCATTCACTTTCATTGTAAAAAAAAAAAAAAAAAAAAAAAATACAAATGCAGTGAAAGTGAATGGTGACTGAGGCTAACTTTTGTTTAAATAAATAGTTCTGACTATCAGTTATTTATTATTGTGGCAAGTGCAGACATTTCTTGGCAGTTAAACAATGCCTCACATTATGACCAAAAATGTATTAATATAAAAAGCATATATCTATAGTGATATAAACTAGATAGCAAAATCTGTATCTCTACATTTATATAAAATATGTTATTAAAAAAGACTTGACTATATACTGTCATACCGCATAGCTCTAGTAAAAGGAGTGCACATGTGCAAATACGTCTGTGGCAGGGCGGAGGGTGGGGCCGGGTCATGATCCTACACACCCGGTCCCGTATTAGGCTAATCAAGCCTCCGAGAGGTATAAAGGCCGATCGCAGGGGATGGTGCGGGAGAGAGAGATGCTTACGGACATGTCTGTCGTCCTGTGTGTTTGTCTTTTGAGTTTTACATTAAACCTTTATTTGTACGTCAAGCCGGTCTCTCGCCTCTTCCATGCCCGTGAGCGTGAACTTCTTTACATTGGTGCCGAAGCCTGGGAAGGAAGAGGGATATGCTGTAGCAGAGTTCTCACCACTACCGTCCACCCCAATGAAGCAGCTGCAGCCATTTGCCCAGGGATGAGGAGCCCAGCCGCCTGAAAGCGGATCAACGACCGACGACCGTGAGGGGAGAAGGGGATCCTGGCCGACCGCCTGGAGTGAGGAAATGTGCCATTTTCATTCATACTGATTTAACATCCCTCTGACTAGGCTGTTATACTTCCACAACAGCCTTTCAACTGCTTATGGACACATCAACCTGATTTCAACCATTTTATTGGGAAGACTCATCTCACCAATATATCACTTGCTCTTAAGTGTGGGCACTGTGGGATTTTGTTATCCAAACACAATGAAAGACTGGTGAGATCATTCAGAATGGATTGCTTATATCTGTGTGAAACTACTTGGTGCAGTAGCATTGTTATATTGCCTTTTTACAATACTTATTTCTGTCATTTCTGTTTGTGATGGATGACTATTGAGCAATGAAAGGAAGAAACAATGGGCTTAGGAGAGCCAGAGGCTAGAATCGATCTTCCTTAGTCACAAAAAAGTAAACAACAACAGAAAGAAAGAGGAACAGTAGCTGTGCTGACTGGGTTTTTGTGACCCATTCCAGGATTTAACCACCACATTCACAGATACTACCCCACAGAAACAAGTTCTATCATATCAAGCTACTGGGTGTGGGTTGTCCTCAACATTTCTCAAGCTGACAGTAATCATTAACAACAAATGTTTCCACAATGAGGGTGAATTATGCATAAAATCACTTGTCTGGCAACAGCTTCAAACCATCACAGTAAACTAAGGCATAAATTAATCTTAAAAGAATAGTTCATCCCAAAATGAAAATGTAGTCATCATTTACTCATCCTCATGACATTCCGACCTTGAATATGACCTTTTGTCAAAGCTCTAAAAATGTATTCATTGTTATGTTTTTCAAACTTGCAAACTACATGTGAGAACCAATTATGTTTAGCATCAATGATCCGGTGCATTGCATTTAAAGGTGACTTTTTTTTTTTTTTTATCAAACACTAGTGTGAATGGGATTTGAGCTATTTCCTTATGTGGAAAACAGAATCTTGGACATTCTGTCCTTTTGTGTTTTATAGAAGAAAGAACATACTATGGAGTTAGATGCTATGGAATGAGAACATAATGATCATTTTAATCCTGGGTGAACTATTTAGATCTGTATTTCTGTGGAGAGACTCATTCACAATGAAGCCCAGTGATGTGTTGCAAGACACAAATGATACAGGTTTCTTATTAGTAAAGTGGTCATCATTTTCCTACTGGTGTCAAGCTCCAGTATGCACTTTTATTACTGTGCTGTGCTTTACAATAGTGGTGACATAACCCATAATGACTGCCCACCATATTCACAGAAGTGACTTAGAATTGGCTGGCTGGCATTCAGCTGGCTACTAGCACATAAAAAATTTATGACATATCTTTTGCCTGAGAGAATAGCTGCTTAACTGTAATTTGGCTTGGGAGCATGAGATGATGCCATTTGCCCATCTTTGCTTTATTCCCCGCCAAGTTCACTAATAAATAAAAATAAATAAATAAAAAATTGTGTTAACTGGTAAAAAACTGGATGGGAGAGGTAAACAAGAACACAAATCATCTCTTACTTCTATGTTCTTGTTGTTCCAGGATGTCATTAACCATCTGATGCATTAATTATTAAATCGCAAAACGATAAAAAAAAATAAAAAATAAAAAAATAATAAGAATAATAATAAGAATAATAATATTCCCAATGTTATTGCCCTGTTCTGTAACAAATTTCAGTTGATGTAAATGTACACAGTACAGATTAAAGTGCCTGCATACCCCCCACCATTATATGTAGGAAACAGTATGTGTGAGCTAGGAATTAAATGAAACTGTCCTTGTTCTACATTATTATGTAAGGAAATGTATAATGGAATTAGTTGCATTCAACAACCATTATGTATTAGATTCATGACAAATAAGATTATTTGTCTGAATAAAATTCTCCACCATTAAAATCTTAATACAATGTCTCGTTGTATCCGCTCACAATTTCTGTTGTTAAGAATTAGCTTTACTAAGGGAATTATGATTAATTCACTTATTGGAGTAATATTTTTCTCATGGCTTATCGAAAATAATATTACATATATTTAGGTACAGTTTTGAAGCGAAATCTTTTAAAAACAGGGATGAGATTATTTATCAAAATATACCACAGTCAAATTATCCTCGAATTCAGACAAACTGTATTGCTATTCCAAACATAAACTAAACTAAAACATAAAACATGAAACAGATTGGTGAGCAAAGTGACAGAATGTTAAGTAAATGATCAATACAGCTAAAATGAACTTTACAGAGTCTGTTGACAACACAGAGAACCATTGATCCTTCTTTGAGTCTAAATCGATTTGTAATCGGATTACCCAAAGTATTAAATTAATACACTAGCACTTTGAGCAAAAGTCTGGAGATGTACTTGCGTATAATTGCATTTCCTTGTGTTGCATTTCCTTGTGTTACATGGTTCTTTGGCATTTGAAGAAAGTTCATTCTGTCAATGTCTTGGACTCTGTTATGATCATGGATAGTTATTTTCTGGATGGCTGATAAAGTGGGCTTTGAAGTGAGGCCTTCTGCAAGGAAGACTTGCGACTCCCATTGGGTGTGTGAACTGCATAGCAGAGAGTGAGTGGCTTCCTCAGGACTTTTGTGTCTCTTTTGTGACTCTACATGGCACAGAGGATTAAGAAGAGTAACCATCCATTGTGGCTTAGGTGTAGCATCACACCTTAAATGGTTTTGTCTTTTAAAGGATGTATTTTAAAAGAATAGTTCACTCAACAAACTGATGATCCAAACCTGTATTACTTCTTTTTAATACAGATTCAGTGGATAATGTGTCAATGTAAAGATATAAAAGGACCCAATGCTATTATAAAAGTAGTCTTCTGCATCATATTCATATGAAGGCATATGATATTTTTGGTGAGAAACAATCTGAAATTTCAGTCATTTATCAGTAAAACCTTGACAAACCTTTTTCTAAACCTAAAACATTTTGTGTTTGGAATGAAATTACGGCAAGTAAATTATGACCAACTTTTTTTTTGTAAGGTTAATGTATTTCTTGGATGCTTAAATGCCTCCTTACAATCACATTTTCATAACAGAAGCTTTTGAATGAAATTCTGACATAAATTATACTTTTATGCACAAAGTAGATCATACTCTGAAGAGACAAAGGCATTTGATGTTCTTGACTTACTGTGTACTGTGTACACTAGAAGTTATTGCAATACACAGTGCACTTAGCAAAGCATTATCAGGATTTCTCATCTAGTTTAAGCTTCACAGCACTCAACAGAAAGCCCATGGAGGCTGTCGAGTAAAATTGGAAGTAAAGAAAACTTCTTTTAATGAGGCCATCAGCTGCAGGGCAACAAAAAAGATGTTCTACTCCTTTCTTCTGTTTTTATTTCAGATAGATCTAGTCGGTGGAGATTTATTGGGTGTTTTGTGTGTGTTTGTGTTTTCACCGTGTATTTTACTTTGAAATTGTCATGTTCACTTATGGGCAATGCATGTTGTGTGGGATTTGCAATCATTCTGTTTGCCATGTCTTGAAATCTTTCAATGCTATAATCAGAATAGCATACTAACATACTACTCTTACCATTTCATCAGTATGCATACTGTGCACTCTATGCAAATTTTCTGTGTGGATGGTTTATCCGGATGATCTACTTCAATTGCAAAAATGAACAGTATAATGGAGCACTGTTGCCCACAATGCAATCTGCTTGACTTGACCTTCGATTTCCAGTGTAAAAATGAACTGTAATATTAGTATATTTTTTTCCTCTTCTTTTCTCCCCAATTTGGAATGCCCAATTCGCAATGCACTCTAAGTCCTTGTGGTGGCGTAGTGACTCTCCTCAATCTGGGTGGCAGAGGACGAATCTCAGTTGCCTCCACACCTGAGACAGTCAATCCATGCATCTTATCATGTGGCTTGTTGAGCCTGTTACCAGAGAGACATAGCGCGTGTGGAGGCTTCATACTTCATACCTACAATTCTCTGATGGGCCTCCCATTCCCCTTGAGATGACCACTTAAGACCACTCCCCAGCCCGACAGAGAGGCGTCTGTTGATAGCAATCTGCGAAGAGTGGGACCCAAAGCGAGGAACCGTGGTCTGACCCACGGAGAGAGAGTACATAGCCCCCGGTGCGTAACCCTTAACTGCCTTTGGGGATTGGCCCTTGGGTGAAATCCCCTGGCTTTGAGCCACAACTGAAACGGTCTCATATGCAGAAGGTCCATAGGAATAACAGAGGATGCAGATGCCATGAGATCTAATATTCCTTGACACTGAAGAACAGTACAACCTTGGCCTAGCCTGACTTTGCTCATGGTATACTGAATGGTCTCGGACAGCTGTGCCCGCATCATGACCGAATTCCATATGTTCCCTAAATACGTTGTTCTCTGGGTAGGAGAGAGAATGCTTTTCTTGGCATTGGCTCTCAACCCAAATGAAACCAGGTGAGCTAAGACAATATTCCTGTGCTGTAATGCCAGTTCTTGCGACTGTGCTAGTATAAGACAGACATCTATATAATTCAAAATGCGGATGTTCCGGAGTCGTAATGGAGCCAGTACTGCATTCATGCACTTTGTGAATGTGCGAGGTGATAATGCTAGGCCAAATGGAAGAACCAGATATTGGAAAGCTTTGCCCCCGAAAGCGAACCTCAGGAACTTCCTGTGTTGTGGCACAATTTCTATATGAAAATGTGCATCCATGAGATTGATCGTGACTAACCAATCATGATGTTGGATTTGTGACACGACTGACAGTTCTGACAGTTATCATCTTGAATTTGTGCGCTTTGATCAAGCGGTTCAAGCCTCAAAGATCTAAGATCGGATGCAATCCTTCTTGGGAACCAGGAAGTATCTGCTGTAGTAACCTGACTCTCTCCCTAGAAGGGGAACATGTTCTATGGCCCCTATGAATAGGAGAATTTACAGTTCTTGTGACAGTAAATGTGCTTGTTCCTGTTTCACGGTAGTGGGAACATGTCGTGGAAACGCGGAGGATGGCATACAAGTTTAATTCTGTAGCCTTTCTCTACTGTCCTTAGGACCCACATAGAAATACCCGTCAGTAGTTTTCATGCTGCAAGGTTCTCTGAAATGGGTACCAATTTTGATACTTCCCGTTGAGGGAATGTCGGATGTTCTGCATCCTGGGCGACAACAGGAAGCAATGAAACACCCAACATTTCGCTCGAAACCACTAGCTCCCAAAACACCAGAGGCGGCGTGAAAAGAGAGGTTCCATGGAGGTGTTGGGAAAGTGCCGGCAAATATTTTCGCGCCCCATCCTGAGACGGCTACCCCACAAGGCTGAGCGCAAGACCGTCAGGACTTAATCTTTCTACAAATAATGGTCCTCAGGTCTTGCTTTGGAGGCTGCTGAGGGCGACGAGCCAATATCCACTCTTTGCGAGGGGGAGCGTGACTCGCCACACTCTGTTTTTGGACTGGCAGCCCCTCCTGAGTGCGGCGAGGAAGGAATTGTACAAAAGAAAGAAAAAGAAGAAAAAGATTTCATAGTAGTAACGTAGCTGGCAATTGCAGTGATTATTTGCACAAAGAGTGAAATGCTAAAAATGAACACAAAACAAGCATAAACAGCTTGACTTAGCTTGACCAATCAACAACACATTAACAATATCTGACCCAGCACCATGGCAAACATGAGGGTTTAAATACAAGGACATGAGTAACCACATGACATAACCAACTAATGATGAGGCTTAACTAATAACAAGATAACTAGATACTAAAACATGAACCAATAACATGACAAGACTGATAATGAGTTAACAAGACAATAAACCAATGAAAACAAGACACATGATCATTGAAGGAAACTGGCCATCACATGACCAGGAAACCACATAACATGAACAGGAACAGGAACAAAACTTTAAAAATGGAAGACAGGAACACAAAACATGAACAAAAACACATTTAACCGTGACAGCACACCCTGGATTCGATCTCGTGATTCCAGGGGTGGTAGTTAGGGTCTTTACTCACTGAGCTACCCAGGCCCTATTAGCTGACATTTTTAAACATACTTAAAAATGGCCTCATTCATGAAACACAAGCAGAATTATTTTTTATGTAAATCGTTCGTAACGCCAGTCTGATTCAAGAAAGTTTTTGTATTTTCAAAAAGTTAGTTGGTGCTAACATAATTTACACTTGCTTCCAACAATGTGTAAATTATGCTTAAAATATCCAAATGTGTTGTGTTTTTCAAGTTGGACTGTTTCAGTCAAAGACCTTCAGGCATTCTATTAATTTATTTGAAGATTTTTATGTTGCAAGGGAACAATCAGTGTTAGGCTACAGTCTTGGATGTACTTTCTTAAATGCTGGCGATGTGCTCAACTGAACCAGAGAATTAATGCAATATTCTGGGTTCAATACAAATTAATCTCAATCCACAGCATTTGTGGCATAATATTGAATGATTAAAAATTCATTTTTAATTTTCTCTCCTTTTCTTAAAAAAAAAAAAAAAAAAAAAAAAAAAAAAAAAAGCAAAAACCTTGGTTCCAGTGTTCATTCATTCATTCATCTTCAACCGCTTATCCTGTACAGGGTCACGGGGGGCTGGAGCCTATCCCAGCTAACATTGGGCGAAAGGCGGGGTACACCCTGGACAGGTCGCCAGTCCATCACAGGGCCACACATATACAGACACACACTCATACTCACATCCACACCTAGGGCAATTTTTGAAGACACCAATTAACCTAGCCTGCATGTCTTTGGATGGTGGGAGGAAGCCGGAGCACCCGGAGAGAACCCACGCAGACACGGGGAGAACATGCAAACTCCACACAGAAAGGCCGGGGCAACCGGGGTTTGAACCCATGACCTTCTTGCTGTGAGGCGACAGTGCTAACCACTGCACCACCGTGCCGCCCAAAGGTTCCAGTGTTACAGTTCCTTTCTTGTTTATTTTTAGAAAGGACATTGAAGTGTTTGTGAAATCAATATTTTACGACGTGAATACACTCCATTAAAAAAAAAAAAAAAAAAAAGTATATTATTGTTCACATAGATGTTAAAAGCTTCCTTTTCTCATTTACTAACGAGTCTGAAGTCTCGTTAAATGGTGTTTTCATGGGTGTAGATTATGATTATTATAAATGAACGTGAATGCATGCTCTATTTACAGGTGTTTGGAATTCACTAACATACACACTTTTTACCAACAAATCTGGACAAAATATTTCCAGAAGCTCGATTTTACGTGTAAATTACTCCCAATTTTTTCGCATGTTTACAGAAAAAAATTATGAATGAGGCCCAATGTACATAATGTAAATATTATAGTTCATTTGATGCTTTTAAGAGCCCTCCAAAAAATGTAAAATTTATAATTAAAAACAAGAATCTACTAAAATATAATGAAATATTTACTTGGTCATCAGAATATCTGTAAAAAAAAGAAAGAGAAGGCAAAATAATGGCTAACTTTCAGAAGATAACCAGCCAAACCATGACTCCTTGGGTTCCCTTTCAAGAAGGTAACTTTGGTGCTGCATCTAAAGCTGACACTATGGATGCCATGGGAGAACTTGTTAGGTGCACACATTTAATTACTTTGACGATTAGCTATTACTAGCTCAATCTGCTCAATCTCAATCAATCTGAGGCACAAGCATGCAAGCACAGAGATCGGTTACTCTCATTGACTCTCGCTGGTCAAGATGAGCAGACAGAAAATTGGCTTGATGGACGCGTCCAACACAGGCTGAGGAGCACTGTTCAAGCTCTGGACCCCTTGAAACTTTAATTGAATACCCCTGTGCTAGATGGTCCCCCATGGGAAATTCCTTTCATGACAGATCTGCTTTCACAAGCTCTGGGCACGATCTGGCATCCTCACACAGAGCAATGGAGTCTGCATGTATGGCCTTTGAACGGGGTTCATCGGACACAATAGGGTTGTCACAACAGGTATTATACACCATACTACAGGCCAGGGCCCCCTCAACGAGGCAGCTGTGCGCCTTAAAATCGTGACCCTTTGCTAATTGGTGATCCTCCCGGGGTGAGGACCCAAAGCATTGCCCTGTGCAGAAGACACTCTCTTTTATACAAGAGTGCTTGGATTCAGGATGTAGGGTGCACATGTTGTTTAGATCAGTTTTACTATCGGATATAATTAATAATTAATGTTTATTAATTAATAATTAAATTAAATAATATAATTTAATTCATTCAATTCTATCCTCGGGGCACCACTCTTTTACAAGAGAAAAATGATAGTAGGTGACTGATCAAGTCTCATAAAATTCTACCTTGAAGACTGAGTATTTTGATTGACAATCAAAATAATCAAAAATTGGAAGAAGCTAGTCGAATTATTGCTATACGAATCCAACAGTAATCTGGTTACAGTTGGCTTCTAACAACAAAAATGTAACAATACTGACGTAATACAGCAGTTCTTGATGTGGCAGAGGCTGGCTTCAACACAATATTCAAACAAACAACTAGGAGCACTTATTATAATATAACAAGATTTATTATAATCAAACAGCATTGAACACTCCCAATACTAGATTAAAATAATACAAAAACATAAATTGGAACTAAATTGTGGAGCTATATGCTAGTGTATGTGTGTGTGTGTGTGTGTGTGTGGGGTCTATGTTCGGTAACAAAAACACAAAATGGCGGACTAAACTCCACGTGTGGAACCAGTTTCAAAATGGAGGATCAGTTCCAACATTGAGAACTAGGTTCAAAATTGCGAACTGAATTCAAAATGGAAACTAGTTTCAAAATGGAGGATTAGATCGTAAAGGGGCGGAGCCAACGATTCTTTGAATGTGTAGGGGAAAGAAAGATGGCTGGATCAGATCCAGAGCAACGGAGCTAATACCACGTGTGGGTGATAATGAGCAGACACACAAAGGAACTGAACAAAACATGTGGGAGTATTTGAAAAAAAAGCCTGATTCGTACATAAACCGTGGTGCTGCTCGCTCCATGAATGTCAATGTGTGTGAGAGAGAGCGAACAAACAGGGGTTCGTGCAATTTAACAGAGGATACACGCTGGTTACAGCGTGATTGAATCGTTAATTCAGATCACTCAATAAAATAACATTTCACCCAAAAATGACGATCTCACAAATCAACACAGCAATCAGCGATCGTAGTTAAACAGACAAATGTAACAAAACATCAAACATTCAGCAATAAAATATAGAGGACTAAAGTTTCTAAACTAAAGTTTCTTTGACGTTGTGTCGAAGAAGCGACATTAGGAGTCTCTCTTGAGTGCCGAATATACCTCTGATCTATGAAAAAAGGCCAATGAGAAGTTGGCAGACAGAATTTGCATGTCCCGCCCCCGGACATACGAGTATAAAGGCGGAAAAATACGTCTGTTTCATTCAGAAATTTTCTTCACAGCCGATGGTCGTGTATGCAGCGAGCTGCGAGTCACACACCTGTTCCTCTTCCTCTGAGCGATCTGCTGTTGGATCTGTGGCGCACTTCAGCGGCTTTCTCCTTCTCTGCACGGCAGTGCAGTTTGCCCCTGGGTGCTTCGACAGCGCAACTAAGAGTTGTTATTAAAAGAGTAATTTTCTCTAAAAGAGTATTTTCCTCTAAAAGAGCAATACACAGCGGCGTTGAATGTCCTTTTCAGGACGCGTCTTTTTAAAGATGCCTTTCCGCCCCTGTGTAGTTCCTGGATGAGGTATAGTTCTCTCCGCTTCAGACGGCCACAGGCGCTGTCTCGTGTGTCTGGGCTTGCCAATGACATTACTTGCCCAATGGAGAGTGGAGGCTTCACCCCCAGTCGGTCCAGCTGATTTGGGAACGGTTCGGAAAGGCTTAGGAGGACCTGTTCACCTCCCAAGAGACCTCCCTCTTTCCGCTCTGGTATGCCCGAACAGAGGCTCCCCTCGGGGCAGACACACTGGCACACAGCTGGCCCATGGGGCTGCGCAAGTACGCATTTGCCCCAGTGAGCCTTCTTACACAGGTGCTGTGCAAGGTCAGGGAGGACGAGGAACAAGTCACTCTAGTGGCTCCCTATTGGCCCACCCAGGCTTGGTTCTCGGACCTCGTACTCCTCACAACAGCCCCTCCCTGGCAAATTCCCAAGAGGAAAGACCTTCTTTCTCAGGGACGGGGCACGCTCTGGCATCCGCACCCAGACCTCTGGAACCTCCATGTCTGGCCCCTGGACGGGTTGCGGAAGATCTAGCTTATCTACCACCTGCTATCGTACCAGGCAACTTTATTCCATAAAGTGGTGCTTGTTCACGAAATGGTGTTTTTCTCGGGGCGAAGACCCACAAAGGTGTGCAGTCAGGTCAGTGCTCTCATTTCTGCAGGAGAGGTTGAAAGGGAGGCTGTCCCCATCCACCTAGAAGGTGTATGTAGCTGCTATTGTAGCCCACCACAACGCAGTAGACGGCAAGTCTTTGGGTAAGCACAACTTGATTATCAGGTTCCTAAGAGGCGCCAAGAGGTTGAATCCCTCCCGGCCAAGCCTGTTCCCTTCCTGGGATCTCTCAGTGGTCCTCTCTGGCCTTCAGAGACCCCCGTTTCGAGCCGCTAGAATCAGTTGGACTCAGGACCCTCTCTCTAAAGATGGCCCTGCTGATCGCGCTCACCTCCATCAAGAGGGTCAGGACCTGCAAGCGTTCTCTGTCAGCAACACTTGCCAGGAGTTCGGTCCGGCAGACACACGTGTGATCCTAAGACCACAGCCGGGCTACGTGCCCAAGGTTCCTACCACACCCTTCAGGGACCAGGTAGTGAACCTGCAAGCGCTGCCCCGGGAGGAGGCAGACCCAGTCCCTTCGTTGCTGTGTCCGGTACGTGCTTTGTGTACCTACTTGGACCGCACGCAGAACTTTAGAAGTTCTGAGCAGCTCTTTGTCTGCTTCGGTGGACGGCGGAAAGGGAACGCTGTCTCCAAACAGAGGCTCTCCCACTGGGTGGTGGACGCCATTTCATTGGCCTATCGCACCCAGGCCATGCCCCCCCCCTCCCCCCCTTTAGTGGGTCCGAGCACACTCAACAAGGAGTGTTGCGTCCTCATAGGCACTGGCCAGAGGCACCTCCCTGGCAGACATATGCAGAGCAGCGGGTTGGGCAACACCTAATACCTTTGCGAGATTCTACAAATTCAGGGTAGAGTCAGTTTCGTCCCGTGTTTTCTCAGGTTCGAGCCAGTAGAACTTGGACTGACCGGAAGGATTGCTTGCACCTATCACCTTTTCCCTCGGTTCAGGTAATACCGTGCGTTTTTTCTCCCAGGAGATCCCACTCACTCGGCTCCCTTGATGATTACTCCCTAGCCCTCTGGGTCGGCAGAGGAATTCGCCGACCCAATCCACTGCGGGTACTCAAATCCACCCTGTACTGGAATAGGTGCTCCACAGGTCAGGGCTCCTACGTGGACTTCCCCCCTGTGTTTATTTTCCGCGGTATGTTCCCCTTACGGGCGGACCCGCGTCTACCTTGGGCAGTTCCCACTGCCCCCCGGTCACCGTGTCTGTTGCAACTCCTCCCTCCAAAAAGGCAGGATCTACCACCACGCCACTTCCCACATGTGACCTAAAAGCCCATGTGGTGTATTCAACACTCTTACCTCCCCTCTCTGGGCAGGTGTGGTCTCCGCAGGGTCTTTTCCCCCTGAAAGAATAGGAAACTGGGTAAGACCCCCTTCCCCGGTGCGTGTAAGGGCCCCAGCCGTTGACTCTATATGAGAAACATAGAGAGAAAAGAGGCCCAGCTAGGCTCGGCCAGTTCCCAGGTTGGTAAGCGTCGTGTTGTTCCCCTGTCTAGGGTAACTATAAGGATTCCGACGACTTTGTGGGGCATTGGGGAAGGGTGTGTGCAGTGTGATACAGCTGGTCGTTTTGGCTCATCAAGTACCTGCCCGCTCCTGTGTCAGCAGTAAACGTACACGGCTCAGCGCATGGCATGATTTAAATTGGACCCCTAGTGTCGTTTCTTCGACACAACATCGAAGTGAGCGACAGACGGGGAACGTCTAGGTTATGGATGTAACCTCCGTTCCCTGATGGAGGGAATGAGACGTTGTGTCCTCCTGGCCACGTTGCTGAGTCGAGCCACTGTTGTGTCCGGACCATTTCCGGCTCCTCAGAAAAATCCTGAATGAAACAGATGTATTTCCCCACCTTTATACCCATATGTCTGGGGGCGGGACATGCAAATTCTGTCTGCCAATTTCTCATTGGCCTTTTTTCATAGATCAGAGGTATATTCGGCGCTCAAGAGAGACCCCTAGTGTCGCTTTTCGACACAACATCTCGATCCCTCCAACAGGGAACGGAGGTTACATCTGTAACCTAAACGTTTTCCTGCATGATAATCATGAGAGATACTTTTGATTTCACTGTCGACTCCAGCCATTTGCTATGTGCAAATGTGCCAATTGCTGTGATAATCCAAAAGGAATCAAGGCCTAATTATGAAACAAATTGGAACACTCTTTTATCTTTAAGCCCATGAAAATATGTATCATAACATCATATTCCAAAGTGCCTGTTAACTTTGCACAAACCTGGATAAATAATTAAAGACTTGCTAATAGGATTGTCAGAGTTGGTTTACAATAATCCCCCCTGGTTTATTCATGACCAGTGTTTTGGGGATTTGCAATGACTGTAGATAATTGCTGTTAGAAACTGCAAACATTACTGTTTGTATTTTTGAATCGATTAACTCTATCTCAAAAAATATTTTACAAAATTGTTCTTAGAGTACAGTATTAATATTTTAAACTGTTTTAAATTCCAAATTGAATGTGTGTTTGCAGAATTTAATTTGTCCAAAATGTATTTATCAAAAATTTTACTAAAATATGATTTGCCACATGGAATTGATTTTCAGGAGAATTTTTCAATTTTTTTCTACACCCACCCCCTGCCCCCAAGAGTGAATAAAAGCTGAGCATTGATTTAAACTCCAGCCAGCTCCTGTGGTACTATATATCGAGAAGAGAGAATAGAGTGATTCTTAATCATCTCTCTCTCTCTCTCTCTCTCTCTCTCTCTCTCTCTCTCTCTCCCTCTCTCTCTCTCTCCATCTCCCTCTCTCCTTCACTTTCTCTTTTTTTTTTTACAGATATCAAAATTATTCTCTGACATCTAAATAATGGCTCTTTGTTCTATCCAGCTTAATTATATGCATTTTTAGCGAGGACCCCCTGCCAATAAGCAGAAAGGTAGCGATTTATCTCATCTCTAGGAGCTTCTCTCTATGCCAGCCAGAACTGGCAATGAGAAGAGACTGACCTGCCTGTGATGGAAATATTGACTACTATGTGTCACTTTGTGACTCATAGAAGTGAACACCACCGAGGTACATTATCAGGAGCAAAAAAGTTCCTAGGTGTGTTTTCTTTTCAATTTTGTCTTCTTTTTTTCATACGGTGTCTGTTTTATGCAACATGCATACAATAGACCATTACATAGAGATAGAAATACTCTGTTCCAAAATATAGTGAGCTGTTTACTGTATACTGGCAGCAGCCTTCTAAGGGGCCGTTCACACCGAATGTGTTCTTAAAAAAAAAGGAACAGAACGCAGGTGTCTCGTGAAACGTTGAAGTTCTTTTAAATTGTCACAACATCTAAAATTGAGAAGCTCCTGCACAAGACACTGAAAAAACAGTGACAGCTGCACAATGGTCAAAGATGCCCAACTCTTGCAAGATATCAGATTTTATTAACATTTATCAGTATTGAATGAAATAGGTACATTTCATTCATGAAAACTCTTAAAAAGATTAGCTTGTTAATGTGGGTATGACATTGTGGCATGGGGGGCGTGGTCATGTGTCAGTCTGTGGGAGAGGGAGAGCAGTTAGGCTCATCATTAGGTCGTAATTATCTTGAACACCTTTAACAGCCTCCTGGAAGTCGTCAATCTGGTGGTGCTGGAACAGTTCATCTCCCAACTTCCAACACCAGTCCAGATCCCCGATGCTCCACAGGCTGGCCCTGATCATGCAGGGCATATCGGATACTGGTATGAGTAAAAGGGAATACACATCAAGCTTTGGTGGATACAGGTTGTTCTCAAACCTCTATCCACAAATTCTTGGTGCAAGGTGGGGCATTGGATAAGAATAAATGGGTGAGGGTGAGGTGTGTGCATGGTGACATTCACAAGTATCCAGTGGTTACCGCTGAGATACGATTCAGGGGAAAAAGATATAGAGTCTAGGCTGCAGTTAATTCCCGCTCAACCATCCACTAATTCTGGGAACCAATTGGCCCAGCTTTAAAAATCTATTGGGGGTAATGTGTATGGATGGGTCCTGTGGTGTGTGATGTGTGACGCTATGGCTGGAGAGAAATGGAAAATTATCTGACTCATAATGTGTATCTAAAACTGGAAAGCCCAAGCTTATTTAACTATTGACTTAGCCGGTGTGGATATACTTAGACTAATGACTAAAGACAGCTACAGTTGAAGTCAGAAGTTTACATACACCTTAGCCAAGTTTTTCCAAATTTCTGACATTCCCTGTCTTAGCTCAGCTAGGATCACAACCAGGGACGTCACTAGGATTGGAAGACAGGGGGGGCTTAGCCCCCAGGGTATTTGTAACTTGCGTTTGCTAAATCTTTGCATTCACATCTAGAGCTACACTTATGTCAACAACCAGTCAAGAAACCAAGATGTTAACAAGTAAAACGTGACAGACATATCCTCCTCTTCCATTTCTACTCTGTTAAAGAAAAGTTACTGTAATGTTGCTTTTAGACACATCAAACTGCATGGGGGAATTTACTTAGGCCAGACTTTGCTCCTGATGAGTTATTCTACAAGCAATGATTTAAATGCTATCTGTCTGCTCATGTAAATGTATGATAAAGTAAATGATGTCCAAAAACAGACAAATAGAGACCAGACAGCTAAAAAGTTGGTAAGTTAAACATGACAAATAGCAGTACCAGAAAAAGAAAAAAAATAGGCATCACTGCATACTTTACCATGTAAGCTATTGATACGGATCCTATTTAAAGTGGCTACTGACTAAATACAATAACCTGATGGCGGAAGGAATAAAATATTTGGAGTAATGATTACTGTATATATGTACTGTATGTAGGATTGCTTTCATTTTAGTTTCACATGTGTATCTGTGGGCATTTGCTCATCTTTAGCCTACATTTAGTATTTAATTTATCACAGCCAATGAATGCAGAAAGTTAAATTGGTATAGCTAGCATATATAATAAATATAATAATTTAGTTTAGGCTATGCATAGTGCCAAGACCTGCCAACAAATGCTTATTGTTAGAAGAAAACAAAGCAATCCTTAGACCTATAGACCATTACTGACCTCAATCACACCGGCTCCCTCAGAATCAACTGGCCTGCCAATCTCCTGCGGCTGCTTCTCTTTCTCTCTGCTAAAATATCTTCTAATATCCATCTTATCTGCTCAATGAATTGAAGGATACAACGGTAATAGCATTAACAGGGACCCTATGACATTTAGTTTTCAGTGACAACAACATTCTGTGGGGATTGATATTGTTTTATATGCCTATTATATAGATAGGTTATATTATTGGCAAAGAATAAAGAGTTGTCATTAGCTTGCTAAGTTCACCATTTCTTGTATTTTGCTTGTTCACTCTAGCTATACTACAGTTTTACATAGCAAACCAAAATATCCCCTTTCCTTTACCTCAAGAAAACGTAGCTAAAGGTAAGCAGGTAATTAAAAACAACTTTTCACTCTGTGTCACGACACTTACCAATCTTCCTTTCACCATTAGTGTGTGTATCGGTGTGTGTGCGCGGGGGGAGCGTGTGTATCGGTGTGTGTGCGGGGGGAGTGTGTGTATCGGTGTGTGTGGGCGGGAGGGTGCATAGCGTGTGTATCGGTGTGTGTGGGCGGGGGGAGCGTGTGTATCGGTGTGTGTGGGCGGGAGGGTGCATAGCGTGTGTATCGGTGTTTGTGGGCGGGAGGGTGCATAGTGTGTGTATCGGTGTGTGTGGGCGGGAGGGTGCATAGCGTGTGTATCGGTGTGTGTGGGCGGGAGGGAGGGTGCATAGCGTGTGTATCGGTGTGTGTGGGCGGGAGGGAGGGTGCATAGCGTGTGTATCGGTGTGTGTGGGCGGGAGGGTGCATAGCGTGTGTATCGGTGTGTGTGGGCGGGAGGGTGCATAGCGTGTGTATCGGTGTGTGTGGGCGGGAGGGTGCATAGCGTGTGTATCGGTGTGTGTGGGCGGGAGGGTGCATAGCGTGTGTATCGGTGTGTGTGGGCGGGAGGGTGCATAGCGTGTGTATCGGTGTGTGTGGGCGGGAGGGTGCATAGCGTGTGTATCGGTGTGTGTGGGCGGGAGGGTGCATAACGTGTGTATCGGTGTGTGTGGGCGGGAGGGTGCATAGTGTGTGTATCGGTGTGTGTGGGCGGGAGGGTGCATAGCGTGTGTATCGGTGTGTGTGTGGGCGGGAGGGTGCATAGCGTGTGTATCGGTGTGTGTGTGGGCGGGAGGGTGCATAGCGTGTGTATCGGTGTGTGTGTGGGCGGGAGGGTGCATAGTGTGTGTATCGGTGTGTGTGTGGGCGGGAGGGTGCATAGCGTGTGTATCGGTGTGGGCGGGAGGGTGCATAGCGAGTTCAACTTCAGACCAAACTAGAGTAACGACGAGACGAGATGAATCCTCCAGTTACTTGCAGCGCTCCGGTCTGCAACGCTCTGAAAGCTGCCACAGTTCACACCAATGCAACGAGATGGTGCGGTGCATCATCCTGATAGCACAACGACTCTTTGTACTTCTGTCCAACTTCCGACTTTTCGGCTATTTTTTGTAGCTGGATTAATATATATAATTTGTTGCGTCTAATTCTAAATATGAATGAGGATACGGTTATTTAATTGATATTGTTGTTCTTATCATCATTTAGGGGGGCTTAGGAACATTTTGGGGTAGCTTCAGCCCCCCTAAAATAGGCCTAACGACGTCCCTGATCACAACTTTATTTTAAGAATGTGAAATGTCAGAATAATAGTAGAGAGAATGATTTATTTCAGCTTTTATTTCATTTAGCTTCTGATATGCTAATTGGCTAATTGGAGTCAATTAGAGGTGTACCTGTAAACTCTTTCAGTGTGCTGCAGTGAACCTGGATAACTTGCAAAATGATTAAACTTAAATGTTAGACAAAGAAAGAGAACACAAGTTGACCCAACTACACATCAAAGGAGTGGTGGTGGCGAAGTGGGTACGCAAGTTGACCCAACTACATATTTAAGGAGTGGTGGTGGTGTAGTGGGCTAAAGATATAACTGTTAATCAGAAGGTTACTGGTTTGATCCCCACAGCCACCACCATTGTGTCCTTGAGCAAGGCAAAAGTGTTGCCCAATTGTTTCTTGAAACATCAGGATTCAGTCAGAATTACTGATTTAAAAAGTGTTGTTTATGTTTCTGTCACTCTGTGTGTAACAATGTTGACTTTAATAGAGCTTTTGATTTGAAGAAATGTTGCTCTTTGCCTAAGTCAAATTACTGTGTTAGTTGATGGGGCATTTAATGATTCTGTTATCTATAAAGAGATGCTATAAGTGGGTAATGCCTTTTGGCTTCCATTTGAGGTTAACAGGGGACAATTTATTGATGGAAAACGGGGTTATGACATTTTGATGAGTTGATATGTTGTTTTAAAGAATGTGAGGGTTGTTCCCACAAAGCAGATAATGTTGTAATGATTCTTTATTTGTTTTTTGTTTTGTTTTTTTTCATTGTCCTGTTTAATAGCTTTTCTTAGATAGGGAAGGTCAGATATTGCTTAATTTCTCTGTTTTCTGCCTGTTATAGCTATAGTTTATGGGTAATGGTGGTGGTTACAATATCCATTTGCAGAGATACTGATATTGGGATGCTACATACAGTAGTAGTGTTGCAAAGTGGGTGCAGCTATACTTCCTTTGTCCTTGGAATTGTATTCAGGCTTAGACCAGGGTCCTTTATGTCCAGAAGAATTTACTTATGATGTTATTTCTTAGAGTCATTGTATAAAATAGATAAGAAATAATAAATGTTGTGCAGTTCTGACATTTTGACTGTATTATATATTATACCTGTATAACAGGTTATATAATGGATAGTGGTCTGTCCATCAATGATATCCATTGACATCCATGATTCCATCAAAGTCATCATTTTTTATTTTAAAGGGTGGAAGAAAGTTAAAGTTTAATTAATACAGCATGTTATGGGAGATGTACAGTATGTATTCTTAAGTATGTAATATTACTTAATACATTTGTTTTCGGTAATAATGCATCCATCAGCAATCAATTTAAGAAACAAAACAATAGTAAAATAATGCTATTTGATTCTTGTTGAAAGCAAAAAAGAAAGTTGTGGCGGCGGGGGCGTGGTCAAGCGCCCGTCCGGAGAGGGGGAGCGGTAAGGGCGCTTGCACCTGAGCTAAAATATGTCTAACACCTGTCTCTAATTTCAGTGAGCACGGGGAGAGCGGCATATAAGAGCCACAACAACACCAGTCGAGAGAATGCCAGTCCAGCGTTGGCAACCTCGTGAAAAGATTACATAACCCCTTTAAAAAGAAGATCATTTGTGTTGTACTTTGTGTTCCCCCGTTACCTTTTGAAAAAGTAAAGAAACCATACCTTTGAGTTCTCCATCCTGTCATCGTGTCCTTCTTCCCCTGTCCTGTCCAGTCTCGTGTTACAAAAGTTAAGTGCTTTGCATGAATTTCAAAGTTTATGTTTCTGAGCCTATATAAATTAACCTTAAACTAACTCATAATTCTCCTGTATGGTGCCACACGATTACGTTCTTACCAAGTTTCCATGTTTAGCAAGCACAGGGCCGTTTCAGACCATTCTGGCGAACTTGGCAAGATCCCCATTGGTGCCACATCAAGGAGGTGGGTGGTGAGGGGGGTGTTTGGGTTCCATTGCAACCCCTCTTTGGCACCTCCCCAGCAGGTGGTACCCCCGATGAATGCCTAATTTGCCTAGGCCTAGAAATGGCCCAGAGTAAGCATATATCATGGCCTTTCCTCCCATGATTTGAAATTCCACCATTAGGAAGTACCATTATTAAATGTACGGAACTGTTGAACAACAAAGTTTATAGAAAGAAAACATTTATTTGTATTGTATTGGGGGCTTTACCCTCTTTTCAGAGACTCAGAGTTTCAGAAAAGACCCAGCAGGCAGTGCTGTTATAGACTGACCTTGCCATAGTTCCACTGACCTGAGGATATTAGTGGAATAAATCACACTTTAATGTCTAGAGCTCTCCACTCCAGCAGAGGAACGTGGTGCAGTGATAAGACTAGACCTCCTCGGATGAGTGTCTAGAGCTGCAGGGAGGGACAGGATGCAGGAGGACAGGAGAGCCGGGGGATGGAGGTGACTGATTTCTGACCTTCCCTTCCATTTGACAGCTTTTAATAAAGCCTAACTGATCCAGGTCCCCACATACTTCAGTGACATACTGCCTTTCAGAATCAGACTGTACAGAAAATAAATACATACATTTATTATGTATTATGGTAGCAGTACAAGCTATGGTGTTTGCAATGAAAGTGTGATCACCTTTTTCCTGTAAACGTCTTTTTATAGAAAAATGAGAATGGTAAAATGCTTATAGCTATTACAAATGTTTGCTTGTCTTAAAAATACTTTAGAAAATGTTGAAAGCAATGTGCATAATAGCAGGATATACTAACAGCCTAATACATGTCTGTATTTATTCCAGTTTATGTAAATGTATCTCAATCTATCTCAAGACCTCAATACCAATGGCTTTATTTGAGCTTAAAATATGGAGAGATCTGTATTATTGTGCTTTCCATTTGTCAATCAAGGCAATTATGAATATATTTTTATTAGAATTTTTGTTTAGAGAATTCAACATTTTGAACTAGGTGTTTGACGCTGACAGGCAGTACAGAACCACAGCTGTAGAAAACACACTGTAAAGCAGTTAATCAAATCAAATCAAATCAAATCACTTTATTGTCACACTACTGTGTACACGAGTGCAACAGTAGGTGAAAGTCTTGTTTGCAGTTCCGAGCAACATAGCAGTAATGACAGTGACGAGACATAAACCACTTTACAATAAACAACATATTTACACATACTTACACAACAATTTACATATCAAATATACACAATACACACAATGTAGAATACACATACACTAGATAAGGGTATATAAAATATATATATATATATATATATATATATATATATATATATATATATACACTAATTGAATTGGGGAGAATATATTTGACAGAATGAAGATTAATAAAGTGCAATGCTGATTGCTGATCGTGAGAGATCATGTGTTCAAAAGTCTGATTGCTTGTGGGAAGAAGCTGTCATGTAGTTGGCTGGTGTGGGTCCTGATGCTGCGATACCGCCTGCCTGATGGAAGCAGTGAGAGCAGCCCATGACTCGGGTGGCTGGAGTCTCTGATAATCCTCCAAGCTTTTTTCACACACCGCCTGTTATATATATCCTGGAGGGAGGGAAGCTCACCTCCGATGATGTTTCTGGCAGTTCGCACCACCCTTTGCAGGCCTTTGCGGTTGTGGGCAGTGCTATTGCCGTACCAGGCGGTGATGCAGCCAGTCAGGATGCTCTCTACTGTGCTAGTGTAGAACCGTGTGAGGATGTGGTGGTTCATTCCAAACTTCCTCAGCCGTCTCAGGAAGAAGAGGCGCTGGTGAGCCTTCTTCACAACGGCGTCAGTGTGGACGGACCATGTGAGTTCCTCAGTGATGTGGACACCGAGGAACTTGAAGCTGCTGACTCTCTCCACCGGTGCTTCATTAATGGTGATGGGGCTGTATTCTCTGTCTTTGTTCCTGAAGTCCACTACAAGCTCCTTGGTTTTACTGACGTTGAGGGAGAGGTTGTGCTCCTGACACCAGCGCGTCAGAGTGTCATCAGTTTCATCATTGTCAGTGATCAGACCTACCACCGTCGTATCGTCAGCAAACTTAATGATGGCATTGGAGCTATGTGTCGCCACACAGTCATGTGTGTAAAGGGAATACAGGAGTGGGCTGAGAACACAGCCCTGCGGGGCTCCAGTGTTGAGGGTCAGTGATGAGGAGATGTTGCTGCCCATTCTAACCACCTGACGTCTGCCTGACAGGAAATCCAGGATCCAACTGCACAGCGAGCTGTTTAAGCCCAGAGCCCGGAGTTTCTCATCAAGCTTCGAGGGCACTATCGTGTTAAATGCTGAGCTGTAGTCTACAAACAGCATTCATATGTGTTTCTTTTTTCCAGATGGGAGAGAGCAGTGTGTATTGTAGATGCAATGGCATCGTCAGTGGAGCGGTTATTGCGGTAGGCAAACTGTAATGGGTCCAAAGAGGTGGGCAGAACAGAGCAGATGTAATCTCTGATCAACCTCTCAAAACATTTGCTGATGATGGGGGTGAGGGCAACAGGACGCCAGTCATTTAAGCAAGTGATTTTTGATTGCTTCGGTACAGGCACAATGGTTTGAAGCATGTGGGGACTACAGACAGGGAGAGGGACAGGTTGAAAATGTCCGTAAAAACACCAGCCAGCTGGTTCGCGCACGCTCTGATGACGTGGCCCGGAATGCCGTCTGGACCCGCGGCTTTGCGGATATTCACCCGTAGAAAGGATCGGGTTACAACATCCGCAACAGAGACGGAGAGTGAACCAACCTCTGTAGTGTCGGCCGTGAGTGCGCTCTCCGCGCGGGCGGTGTTGTCGTCCTCGAAACGAGCATAAAATTTATTAAGCTCATCTGGGAGAGAGGCAGCGGTGTTCATGGCGGAGTTTTTATTCCGTTTGTAGTCCATGATGATGTTAATTCCCTGCCACATACTTCTAGAGTCAGTGGTGTTGAACTGTCCTTCAATTTTGTGCCTGTACTGGCGTTTGGCTGCACTGATGGAGTTACGGAGGGCATAACTGGCTTGTTTACGCTCCTGGAATTAAAAGCGGAGGTCCGCGCAGTAAGTGCCGTACGAACATCGCCGTTAACCCAGGGTTTCTGGTTGGGGTAGATCCGTAATGTTTTTGTAGAATGGTCAACACAGAAGCATGAGATATTCCAGATCAGGAGAGCAGAAAGACTTGATAAAATGTACGTTCCTCTGATCACACCATGATTTGTTGATCATAAAACATACACCTCCACCTCTGCTTTTACCTGAGAGGTCTTTCGCTCTGTCCGCTCGGTGCACGGAGAACCCCGTGTGTTCGATGACCGAGTCTGGAATCTCCGCGGACATCCAGGTTTCCGTAAGACAGATAACGCAGCAATCTCTCGTCTCTCGTTGGAAAGAGATCCGCGCTCTCAGCTCGCAGAGCTTGTTAATTGGAAAGGAGGAGGCGAGAACCGGCTTGACAATATAAATAATATTTTAATAGTAAACTGAAACAAAAGACACAAACACTCATATGACGGACATGTCCGTAAACGATCTCTCTCTCCCATACCATCCTCTGCAGTCAGCCTTTATCCCTCTTGGAGGCTTGATTAGCCTAATACGGGACCGGGTGTGTAGGATCACAACCCGGCCAAGCCCTCCGCGCTGCCACACACACATATGTGTATTTGAATTGTAGCCAGTGGGCTGCAAATAACAACCCTGGATTTGTTTGTTTTTTATCTAGTTGTCGATGGGGCCATTTATTATAAAAAATAAATTATGCCAAAAATTAGAGAAAATTTACAGTTATTTAACGCCACAATTTTTTTTAATACTGTTAACGTGTAATATGACCCTTTGAATAAACTGTAGTTCATGAGAAGCGAGTCAATTTGTGCAAATGCTGCTAATGTCACATGCATTGACTGTCGGTAAAACAGATGGTGGGAGACATTATATTGATGCCTGCGCCAAGCATTTAATTAATGTAGCACAGCAGTAGAATGAACATGCCCGCAAAGCACAGATAGAGCTTGGAACTTTGTAACATGATTGCAGCGACAAGACAGCTGCCATTTAAACACCTGCCTTGCACTGCGAGGCGTTGTATGAGCACAAGTCGAGTTGCGAGGTACAGTGCGAGCTTGAAGTGAAAGTGTGATCACAAGGTGATCATCTGTGTTCCGCGACTGTTGCAAGGTCCTTGAATAATAATGCCAGTGAAGGCAGCTGGTGGAGTTTCTGGTTGCCCCTTAGCGAGTTGGTGCCCTATGCAGACTGCGTAACATGCTTATAGGGAGCGGTGGTACTGATTACCGGCTAACGGAAACCTTGCTGCTTTCTACAAGGTTCTGTCACAGTATCTCTGTTTGATAGTGCACTATCATATGCAGAGGTTGGGGACATTGCTGGAACCCTGCAGGTAATCTACACAATCACCATTTAATGCCATACAGTTGTGACCAGGTTCTAAAAGGAGTTTAATTGTCAATTGTAAATGACAGTGCAGACTTTTTTGCATGAGTGGATTAAATAGTCACATGACCAGAGCTATTTAATTCCACTGTGCTCCTGGAAAGATTATGTCTGTCAAAACTCCATAAAAAAGAAGCACATAAATCCTGTCATTATACACTTACAACTACACTATTTTGTACATAATTTTAATCCAGTTATGTTGTGCTCATTTTCAACTCTGTTGGTAGAGTAGATTTTGTGTGAAATACATCTGGATGAAGCACATTTTGTCAATTAATATGCATCCTTCAATCATAACCCAAAGTAAACCCTCAATTCTAACACATGAATCTTCTGAACACATTTAATGCACTTTATGAGCATTTTGTGTCAAATTTTATATTTACAAAAGAATTATCAACCTATGAACAAAACCAGGAGCTGTACTGCACAACATCTGTTTTCACATTTTTAACCAGCAGGAGTTCTTAAAGGGGCCACGTCCACTTAATTACTAGAGTTAAATTACATGAACTTTCTCCACTTGGCTACAGGGTGTATGATTTAAAACCATACTGTTACTGAGATATAGGTGTTATAGGTGAGATATAGGTGTCCACATCTGGCAATTAGCCATGAACTCCCCTAAATTTTGCTTGCAAAAACAATATGTTGTTGCTTTTTGCAACATGATGCAATTACAACACCTACCAGCAGGGGCTAACTGCCCATGCTAACAAGCCAAATCTTGACCCCTTAGAAAGTACTGCTTCATTGTAGAGCTCCAAAAGAGAAGGACTGCTTTCTTTCTTGAGGATCCAGGGCTGACTATGGCTGACATGAAAGCTTTTCCATATTAAACATATAGAGGATTTTAAATAGAAGAGCATGCCTGTGTTGTGTAGCATTACAGAAGTGTGAGGACAGTGTAAATGGGGTGACATTCAGACACTGTCTAAACTAAAGCTTCACATACTGAGGTGTCAGACCTTTCAAGCTAACATTGCTGTGCACCATTATACCTCTCAGGGATAGGACATTTTAATCAAATCTGTAACATACTAAGGATGGGCGGATCGATACTGAAGTATTGAAGTTGTTTTTAACTAGTGATCTTATTATTTAGATAACATGAATATTGATGCATCTCATAAGCTTCAAAGTGGAAGAAAAATAATTATATTAGCGAATTGTTGCATGGCACTGGAATTATTTTATCTTCTGCTCACCTTGACATGCAGAAATGCTAAAATACACTAGCAGTCAGACAGAGCTCACCCTTTCAGTCATTGTGCTCATTCAGAGAGGGAGCAATGTTTTCCTGACATAATGACATGTGATATGTATTATAATGGGCTTGTGTGACCATTTTTACATGCTTATTTAAATTGTTAAAACATTGATAATGATCTGTAATTCTCGTTAATAAATGATACCCTCATGAAAATTACCTATGGATTTACTGTATTAATATTGTATTTGTCAGTGTGTCAATGTTATGTTCTCAATGACTCTTATTTTGATATGTTTTTTTTGTCTTGTCATCAGTTTGCCATAAACTACATTTCCCATGATGTACTGCCCTTATAAGTCATCTGTTCCCCATCTTCCTCACCTGTTCTCCATTCCCTCATCAGCACCTGTTTTTATAAATACCCTCTAGTTTTGTTCCATCTTTTTCAGTTCTTGATCATTGTTACATGTGTGAATGTCACTACAGATGACTGTTATATTTTGTAACCATTATCTTCATCGTCTTCTATGTATTCTCATCTTTGATTGTGGATTTAACTAAAGCTGCACTTAGATCCTGACCTCTTGCCTCATCACTATAAAATGTTACATGACCATTAACCATGGCTAGTAACCACGACTGTAGCAACTATGTTTTGTTTTTTCTGACGTTCACCTCTGTTGGCAAGAAGCACTGTTGTTGGATCTTGCGGCGCATTTCCAGTGGTATTTCCAGTTTTCTCTCTCTGCACACTGAGCGGTCCACGCTCCTGGGCACTTCAACAGCGATTTCACTGCCTGAAAGATTGTTTTCCCCTCCTTAAAAGAGTTTGTATTTCTATAAAAGAGTTTGAGTTTTCACTCATAAAAGAGTAATACACAGACAGGCTTTGAACGTCCTTTTCAAGATGCGTCTTTTTAAAGAAGCCCTTCTGCCCCTGTGTAGTTTCTGGATGCGGTCGATATCTATGCAAGACCAATGGCCACATACGCTGCCTCATGTGCCTGGGCAGTGATCACACTGAGGCGGAGTTTGTGGATGGTTTATGCATTCAATGTGAGAACATGACCATGGCAGCATTGCGGTCATGGCTCTCCTTTCTTAAGGTGAATGCCACTTCAGTCGCCCCACGCGCCGCTCCTTCCAACGGGATTGAGGACGATCCAGCTGGCGATGAAGGCAATTTGGGGATGACGATGTGCTCGGTTTCGCCGGGTAAATCCCCATGAATCACCCGCCCCCTGGCACACTCACTTGCTTCCGTCCAAGCTCGCGGCCAGCCGGCATTCTCCCTTGAGCCCCTGAATTGGATGGCGACATCGCCACCGCATCGGAGAGCGTCTAGGCGTATGACGCAGAGGACTCGACTGGGCTGCCAAACCTTTTGCCACTGGACAGGCCACCTCTGCCCTCCAGCCGAGATGAAGAAGGGTTTCTACAGCCCTTACTTCATCATACCAAAGAAAGGAGGTGGGTTGCGACTGATCTTGGACTTGTGAGTTCTGAACCGGGCCTTACACAAACTCCTGTTCAAAATGCTCACGCAGATGCAGATTCTAACCTGCGTTTCACAGCAAGATTGGTTTGCGGTGGTAGACCTGAAGGATGCGTACTCCCACGTCTCCATCTTGCCTCGACACTGACCCTTTCTATGGTTCAAGTTCGACGGACAGGCATATCAGTACAAGGTCCTCCCCTTCGGCCTGTCCCTGTCCCCTTTCATCTTCACCAAGGTCGTAGAGGCAGCCCTTGCCCCGATGCAGGAAGTGGACATCCGCATACTCAATTACCTCAATGACATGCTCATTCTGGCTCACACTCGAGAGTTACTATGCGCTCACAGGGACCAGGTGCTCAGACACCTCAGTCACCCAGGGCTTCAGGTCAACTGGGAAAAGAGCAAGCTCACCCCGGTTCAGAGCATCTCTTTTCTCAGCATGGAGTTAGACTCAGTCTCAGTCTGTCTTCACAAATACTGTGTGATAATCAGCCCCCTCCTGCTGTCATACTTTCAACCCATGGTCAGACCTCTGTTTTTTGTGGACAGGAGTCCCCCTACAGCAGTTGTCCAGACGTGACATGGTCACAACAGACGCCTCTCAACCGGGTAGGTGTGCTGCGTGCAACGGGCGTGCTGCCGCTGGCTCCTGGACAGGGCCTTGGCTGCATTGGCACATCAAGAGTTGCCTAGAGTTGATGGCTGTATTCCTTGCCCTGCGTTGGTTTCTCCCACTGATTCTGGGCAAGCATATCTTGATACATTCAGACAGCATGACAACGGCAGCATACATAAATCACCAAGGTGGCGTGCGCTCTAGTCATATGTCACAACTCGCCCGCCATCTCCTCCTTTGGAGTCAGCAGTGACTCAGGTCACTGAGCACCACTCATATCCCTGGCATCCACAACACTATGTCTGATTTGGGGCCGATTCGGCATGGCACAGGAAGATCTCTTTGCCTCCCAGGACAACACTCATTGCCAGCTCTGGTACTCCCTGACAGAAGTCCCTCTTGGGACAGACGCGTTGGCACACAGCTGGCCCCGGGGACTGCGCAAGTATGCATTTCCCCCAGTGACCCTTCTTGCACTGGTGCTGTGCAAGATCAGGGAGGATGAGGAACAAGTCACCTTGGTGGCTCCTTATTGGCCCATCCAGACTTGGTTCTCGGATCTCACGCTCCTCACAACAGCACCTCCCTGGAAAATCCCCCTTCTTTCTCAGGGATGGGGCACCCTCTGGCACCTGTACCCAGACCTCTGGAACCTCCACGTCTGGCCCCTGGACAGGGCGTGGAAGGTCCGATTGATCTACCACCTGCATTCGTAGACACAATCAACCAAGCCAGAGTTCTCTCCACCAGGCATCTTTACGCCCTGAAGTGGTGCTTGTTTGTGAATTGGTGTTCTTCCAGAACCGAAGACACGCAGAGATGCACAGTTTACATTTACATTTACAGTTCGGTCAGTGCTTTTCCTGCAAGGGAGGCTGTCCCCTTCCACCTTGAACATGTATGTAGCCGCTATCACGGCCCACAATGACGCAGTGTACGGCAAGTCCTTGGGTAAGCACGACTTGATTATCAGGGTCCTTAGAGGCGCCCGGAGACTGAACCCTCCCCGGCCAAGCATGTTCCCCTCCTGGGATCTATCTGTGGTCCTCTCGGGCCTTCAGAGACCCCCCTTTGAGCCACTTGACTCAAGGCCCTCTCCCTGAAGACGGACCTCCTGATAGCGCTAGCTTCCATCAAGAGGGTTGGGGACCTGCAAGCATTCTCTGTCAGTGAAACCTACCTGGAATTCGTTACCTCTGCAGGGTCTTTCCCCCCTGAAAGAATAGGATAGGGAAAGACTGCCTTCCCCGAAGCATTTCATAGCGTTAAGATGCGAGAGGCATAGAGAGAGAAAAGGCCGCGGCTGCCGGGCTTGCTCCCATGCTAGTCATGTAGCACCTGTTCCCCCCTCAGGGGTGCTGGGAACCTAAGGTCAGTATATGACACCTTTTTCTGGGGGTGTTGGAGAGGGTTACGTGCAGCCGATACAGTTGCTTCTAGCACACAGCAGCCTGCTTGCACCTGTGTTAGCAGTTCACGTAACATGGCCTAGTGCATGGCGCTTTTGAATGGGACCCCTTGTGTCACTTAATTCGACACAACGTCGAGTGAGTGACAATAGGGGAACATCATGGTTACTGTTGTAACCTCTGTTCCCCGAGGGAGGGAACGAGACTTTGTGTCCCTTCTGCCATGACCCTAGACCTACCACTGTAAATGGCCATACCTTATTCTCGGCTCCTCAGTGCAAAAACTGACTGACAGATGCACGCCCGCTTCCCTTTATACCCGTATGTCCAGAGGTGGGACACGCAAATTCTGTCTGCCAATTTCTCAATGGCCTTTTCTCAAGTTCAGGGGTACACGAGGCTCCCAAGGAAGACCCCTTGTGTCACTTCATTTGAAACAACATCTCGTTCCCTTCCTCAGGGAACTGAGGTTACAACAGTAACTGTGACATTTTGATACAATTAACCATAGTTTTACTACAGCTTTACTGTACTATCCATATTGTAACTTTGTTTTAGTAATAGTAACTATATAATAATATCCATGGTTAATTATGTGGTTCTATATGTGGCTTATACTTACAAATTTTTAAAAGGAAACAAAGCAGCCTAATAATTTTCTACTTAGGCCTATAAATATATAAGTAATATTAAGTTAATTTTATTCAAAGAATTTGTAAAAATCTTATTGAGATATTGGTATCGATATTGCCGATAATGGCATAAAAGTGTTATATGGTATTGGATCGAAAAGAAAATTAGTGGTATCACCCATCCCTATAACACACAGATGAAAGGCAAAAATTTGCTCCATCTTCTATGGTCCCTTCGTGAACCGTGTGACTTTTGTGAATGTAATGTACTTCTCAAATTGTAATAGCGTCATACACGTTGATGTACTAAAAGTCTGAAGCTCATGAATACCTAAGAAATGTGTATACTGTGTGTGTGTGTGTGTGTACGTATATATATATATATATATATATATATATATATATATATATATATATATTTATATATGCATACACACACACACGCACACACACACACACACACACACTCTGGCGGCCAAACGTTTGAAATAATGTACAGATATTCCTCTTATGGAAAGAAATTGGTACTTTTATTCACCAAAGTGGCATTCGATTGATCACAATGTATAGTCAGGACATCAATACATGAAAAATTATTATTACGATTTGAAAAAAATTAAGAATTTCTTAAACTACTTTGAAGAGTTCTCATCAAAAAATCCTCCACGTGCAGCAATGACAGCTTTGCAGATCCTTGGTATACTAGCTGTCAATTTGTCCAGATACTCAGGTGACATTTCACTCCATGCTTCCTGTAGCACTTGCCATTGATGTGGCTGTCTTGTCGGGCACTTCTCACGCACCATACATACTAGCTGATCCCACAAAATCTCAATGTGTTACGATCCATAACACACTTTTCCAATTATCTTTTGTCCAATATCTGTGTTTCATTCCCCACTCTAAACATTTTTTTTCTGTTTCAAAAATGGCTTTTTCTTTGCAATTCTTCCCATAAGGCCTGCACTTCTGGGTCTTCTCTTTACTGTTGTACATGCAACTGGTGTTGAGCAGTTAGAATTCAATGAAGCCGAGGACATGTGAGGCATGTATTTCTCAAACTAGGGATGTACTTATCCTCTTGTTTAGTTGTACATCTGGCCTTACACAACTCTTTCTGTCCTTGTTAGAGCTAGTTGTCCTTTGTCTTTGAAGACTGTAGTGTACACCTTTGTATGAAATCTTCAGGTTTTTTTGGCAATTTCAAACATTGTATAGCCTTCATTCCTCAAAACAATTATGGACTGACGAGTTTCTAGAGAAAGCTGTTTCTTTTTTGCCATTTTTGACCTAATATTGACTTTAAGACATGCAAGTCTATTGAATATTGTGGCAACTCAAAAACAAACACAAAGACAATGTTAAGCTTCATTTAATGAACCAAATAGCTTTCAAAAGTGTTTGATATAATGGCAAGTGATTTTCTTGTACCAAATTAGCAATTTAGCATGATTACTCAAGGATAAGGTATTGGAGTGATGGCTGCTGGAAATCTAGATTTAATCTAATGCCTTTTTTTCCATCAGTAATGTCCTGGCTATATATTGTGATGACTTGAATGTATCATTTGCAAATTAAATCCATCCATAATTTATTTCTTTGTACATGAAGTCTTATAGACACATTTTTTTTAACCAAACTTATGTTAATGAGAAGCTGTGAACTAAAATTGTCATAAAAATTGCAGCTAGTTGCACATGCCCACATAATCATTTTATACTTCTTCCTATTTAGAAGACTTCGGAAGCAACTATAGCTGTGTCCCAAACGACACTATACACTATGCACTTACAAAATATACTATGCACTCAGCCATGTATTGCATGAATTTTCAAAGTGTAATATCATCCCAAATGGAATAATTAATGGTTATTACTACATGGACGTGTTTGCCATTTAACAGCTGATGGAATTGATGTTTCAACCTAAGCGTTGTGTTGCAGCTAGCTTTAGTGCTCAGTTCAACACTTACAGTATATCTCAATAATATAAATATCACTTTCATACAGTACATACCATAACACATACAGTATGTGATGGTTAATAACTGGGCCCCCTCAGAGTAACATCAAACATATGCATTTCTGCAACAGCTAATTATAACCCCAACCCTAACCCTAACACACACACAATATCTGAGGTGTCAAACAGTGCATAGACAAACCAGACTACTGATATTATTTGTTTGTTTCATACAGAATTTGTTCACATGTTTACTGTATTATATACAGTTTTTTTATGACAAGAAATCAAACATTTTAATAAAATAAAATAAATACTTGTCTACACTCTACCCCCCTCTGCAGGCTGTGCAGTGTCATGTGCAAAAATATCTTACTCCAGGAGCACTGAAGAGGAAATTAGACCCTTCTCATGAAAA
Organism: Moxostoma hubbsi; assembly: GCA_032164185.1. Classification (NCBI taxonomy): domain Eukaryota; kingdom Metazoa; phylum Chordata; class Actinopteri; order Cypriniformes; family Catostomidae; genus Moxostoma; species Moxostoma hubbsi. The sequence goes on along the minus strand of JAVLUX010000011.1, from coordinate 10,308,387 downwards.
TGAGATTCATACAGCATGGTATGATGGTAAAGCATTTAACTAACTTTTGTATGGTTCCGTCTTCACTGTTTCGCTAGTTGTCATATTCTCCATTATTTACAATTGTTTTGCCAGATCACCCTCACTGCAAGTAACTCCGCCCCTTCCAGCCACATGCGCTGAGTGCATGAAGTGTACAAAATTCCACATTACGTTTTGACAGTTGAAAAAGTGCATCATCCGGGTACTCGTAATGCACATCTTTTTCTTGCCTTTTCAGTGTAAACATACTACACACACTATTTAAACTTCAAAATTACATAGTGCTGAAGTGTGCGGTTTGGGACACATCTTGTGTCTAGATTTTAGATAAAGTACAATTTTCTACTGGAGAGCTTTTCTTTAACTGCCCTATATTAATATGAAATATGGAGTCAAGTCTCCTCTTTTCTAATACTGTACATTATGTATGGTAATATCTCCCACAAGTACCCTTCTAAATCTCTATTAATAACTCAATTACAGGCATACAAGTGAGGCAGAGGAAAGGAAATGGGGGAGGAGATGAGAGAGCAAGTTTAGTGTGATTATTGATTGCGTCCATAATGACTTGATTGATAATATCCACTCACATAAATGATTGAAAACCAAGTCAAAATTAAGACACAAAAAATATAATCGATCCTAAACCATTATAGGTAGAAAGACATAATTTGCATGCAATGGAAAACAAATCACGGATATATGTTGAATAAGTTATCCATGTTATTCCATAAGATAACAAAGTGCTAACATTTTCTTCATAATATTATGAATATAGTATATGTAAGGGATAATCCACAGCTAGGTGTAGGTTAAATTATTTTAAATGAACGATGTGGAGTTGATGTGGTTGCCTACACAAAGTGCATTTAAAATTGTTTAAAGCACACCTAGCCATTGATTATCCCAATTATGACATGGTCACTTGCCAGAATTGATTAGTTACAGCTGCAATATATATTTAATACACATTATATACATTATATGCAATAGTGTATGCAATATATATATCAAAAATTTTGAATGGAAGAATATAAAAATAATGGTTAGTTTTATCTAAGGGCCATTCAATCTACAGCTCTGCATGTTCTAATTAAGACATAGAAAAAAAAATAGAGCAACCACACACTTGTTCAAAACTGTGAATTTACATGCACAATCTAGAAATAATATCCACATTATGTAGAGGGGTTGGCACTCCAGAGAAAATGTATAATTTAATATTTATTAATTTCCATTTTCACATTAAAGATGCACTCGGTAATTCTAATCCAATACACTATTTGTTAAATTCTGCAACTATCTCCTCAATGTCTGCTAGCTGTCTGTTCTGTGGGTGGGCTGAAACTAAATCTAGTATGTATAAACAGCCCTGGCTCTGTAAATGGGAAAAAAACAAAGTGGATCAGACTGATCCACACAAAACTACTCCAGCCAATCAGCAAGAGGGGGTGGTTATTGCGAATGCACAGGATGGAGGGTAGGGGCAGAGCGAGAGGGAAATACATTTGAAGAGCAACGGCAAATCTGGCTCATGAAAACTTTCTAAACTCCAAGGAGGACAAATGGCTGAGAGGCAGCTAAAGAGAAAAAGGTCAGATGAATATAAACTTTAAATGAAGGATTATGATAAGTCAAGGGCGGAGCTTCCAAAGGAGCACTGAAGGGAGGGGTGTGTTTGTTTTGGCAGCTGAGTTCGGATATCAACAGTGTTTCTCAGGAATCACTGAGTGCACCTTTAATGTGGAAAAACTAAAAACTAATGTTATAAATGTGACAGTGACAGTAAAAGTAGAACTTACTGTATAATAAGAGGAAACCCATTCAAAACATTCTGGAACCTATAGATTTGGACCTCTGAGACATTGGTGTGGTATCCATCAAGCAGGGGCGTTGCTAGGGTCTTGATACATTGGGGGCTTAGCCCAGTCCCCACCACCCACCCACCCCTGCTTTTGGTAACTACTTCTCCTACTCATAGGCACATAATAATAATAAGCAATAATAATATAAATGGGGGTCTGGGGGACCTCCCCCAGGAAATGTTGGGCATTAAACACTTCATTTCCTGCATTCAGGTGCATTTTTTGTAGCATTTTAAATGATAGGTAAAAAGATAGAATGCTTTATTTGTAGAACTGTAACAGCTATTCACAGAAAAACAAATAAATAATACATGAATATTAAAAAATATTTTAAAAAATGAATATAAAACTATATATATACTGTGTATATCAATATTTATCTATCTATATTTATCTATATCTATTTATCTATCTATTTATACACACACACACACACACACATACATAAATCACTCAAACAGTCTGCTTGTATAAGTCTGGAAAAGGATCTATAGACAGTGCAGGTCCAGTAAAGAGGCCATTCAACAGACAGTAAACACAGGCACTCTGTATAGGTTTGTAAAGAGAACTATATACATTTAAATAACATAGCTATACACATAAATAATAGGGGAGAGGGGCACTGTATCCAGCGTCCATTCCTCTGGGAGTAGGGAACTGGGGTTCCGGGGAGAGGGGCACTGTGTCCAGCATCCATTCCTCAGGGGGTGGGAGCTGGGGTTTCGGGGAGAGGGGCACTGTGTCCAGCATCCATTCCTCAGGGGGTGGGAGCTTGGGTTTCGGGGAGAGGTGCAATGTGTCCAGCGTCGGTTTCGGGGACCGTCCATTCCTCGGGATGTGTGTGTGTTGGGGGGGGGCACTTCTATTTTTTTGGGGGAGGAAGCATAAGGGTGTGGCATCTTGATTTCAGTTGGGCGAATGTGTCAATCACTTTGTCATCATCAAGGCCTCCAATCAACTCTCTCTCAATGGACAACATGCCAGATCATTGATTCTCTGCTGGTCCATGGTGCGCCTCAACCAAGTATGTAGTTGGCGAAGAGCACTAAACGATCTCTCACAGCTGCAGCTACTGACTGGAATGGTAATGGCCACCTGTAAGATCACCTTCAATGATGGGACATCATGGGATCAAGGATCTTGAACACACTCAGAATGTCTGGGATGGCTTCTGGCCCTTTCCTGCTCAAAAAGCTTTTTGCCACCAAGACCTCTTCTGGGACTAGTTGGATGTTGTAATGTGAGGCCAGTTTCTCTAGAGACTGCATGCACAGGAAGGTATCAGAGGCTGGGTGACATGCTTGAATGCCAATCATGACCTCTTTCCCAACACTGGAAAAACAATTTTGCAAGGATAGAAAAGCCTCTGCTTGAGATGTTCTGAATTACTGAGCTGGATCCACAGGAGACTTCCACAACAAAGTCTTCCATCCTCTTCTGTTTCCTTCTTGGACCGAAAGAGGGCTCCTGGATGTTGTTCTCCTCACATGTTGTCTTTGTCATGGCATAGATGTCTTCAGCCACTTGTGCAGTTCGCTGGCTGAACAGGGTGTCATGGACAGCATTTTTGTAGTGCACTGCGTGTGCCAAGTCAATGGTTTCTTTCTGAAGAACCTTGTGAAACCCTTCAGTGATGCCAAGCAACGTTTTGAACACAACCAACAGGTAGACCACAGGGAGTTTAGATATTTTTGAAAGCAGACCCAGTGCTGTTGGTGTTTTGATCATCTGGAGGGATTTCATGACGGCAGGAAAATTCTTCAGGAGTGCATTAACAGAGCACAACTGACATGACCACCGGGTGTTTGATATTTGTGCAAGCTCTCCCTGCTCAATGTGGAGCTCTTTCTGAATGGCAGCAAACTGGTCATGGTTGACTATAGACACACTGTAAAAAGAGTAGAGGTTCTCAAGCAGATCAAAAAAATCACTGGCTTCAGGAATGGCCTTGCAAGTATGGCAAAGGACCAGGTTTAGGTCATGTGCATAGCAATGCACATAGACAGCCTCTGGATGCTTTTCCTGGAAACGAGCTTGCACTCCTCGAACAGATCCACTCATCACTGCTGCACCGTCATATGTTTGGGCCACCACTTTCAGTTCAGCAATGTCGTTTGTGACAAGAACTTGCTCAACAGCATTTGTGATTGCTTCTGCACCATAGCCATCAAGTTTCTGCAAGCAAAGAAATCTCTCCTTGATGTCACCTTCCAGTGAAACGTATCGCACACAGACAGCAAGTTGTTCTGTGTGCCCATCCTTAGCTTCGTCTGCCATTACCGCATACATCTTGGATTCCTTTACTTCTTTAATTAATTGTGCTGTGACCTCCATGGAGCAGCATCCAATGAATTCATTTTGAGAAGAAGGTGACAGGTATGTAGTATTGGCAGGAGCTTTGTATCCCTGCAGGAAAGGGTCAAACTTTTGCAGCAGCTGCATACATTCAAGAAAGTTCCCTTTGTTAGGGCTGTCATCCGTTTCACTGTGGCCACGAAAGGGAATGCCCTGTTTGCCTAGAAAGGCGGTAACTGAAACAATGCGGCGGAGATACTCCCTTCTTTCGCTAACCTCAGCGACACTAGCAGCTTGTAACTGCTCAGCAACGTCACCATGAATCTTGCTTGCTTTGTAGCTCATCCATGCCACCATGGAGGCCTTGTGTAACACAGTCTTCTCATGGTCCCTAAACGAATCTAAAGCCCTCTTCCAGTTAATGTAGCCATTAGAGGCCAGACCATCTTTGTTGAGCCTACCTTCCTGCTTGCTGAACAATCTGCAGCAGAAACAGAAGGCGGAATTTTGGCTCACTGAATATTCAAGCCATTTAAAAGTGTTGTACCAGCTCTTCTGAAAGGACCTCTTCTGAAGACCAAAATGGTTGGAAGGAAACTGGACATCTTTAACTTGCTTTGGACCTGTGTCTGGGCTTCCTAAATCTGTCTCTTTAGAGCTCTCTCCTGTCTTTCCCTCATCTCTCCTCCCTGACTCGTCTGTAAAGCAACAGTAAACGACAAGTTCAAGCCCTCTACTTTTATCTATCCACAGCAACTCTATCAACTGTATTCTTCTTCTGTTTTATTGTCCTATATTATTTTACATTTATTTATTTTGCACTTGTTATGCCATGTGTCTAATTAAATCCTCCTATATACATAAATGTATTTTGATTATTATTACCACTGCTAGATACAATTTCCATTCTTGCCTAGTATAAAATCTAAATTTCAAAAGGCAATATCACCATTATAACCTAGATCCTGTAAATATTAATGCAACTGAATGTCCTTTCTTACACGGCCATGTTTACTATTTACATATTGTCTGTGTACTTTTTGTTCTGTATTTGAATTTTACCCTTAAATTATATTATAACTGCCGGGAGCAGTTGTCGTTCTTAAAATTATTACAAGCAGCAGCCCACCTTGCTGCTAGAACGAACGCAATCTGGCCGAGATACGTGCTGGCGGCAGGAAACTTCACTTTGTGTGCCTGCGCCTCGTATACAATGTTATATATAAAGCTTGCGGGACAACTTGGTTGGCATTGCCTTTTCAGGGTGAGAAATACACGGTGTGAGCGTGTGAACTAGTTGAAATGCGTGTCTCACAGCCAATGCGTGAGACTTGAGAGCCCTGCATTAATCTCCCGAGTTAGCGTTATATCTGTATTTGGATTTCTCGACGGAGGTTACAAACACCTCTAAGTCATCTGACTAGAAGTTCAATGATAGGAATGAATCAATGAATGAGTTGTTAATTCTCCATTTTCAGTGTATGTTTTCACCGACCTGAGCTTAATGATGAGGGAACGGCGCCAGTAAATAACTCTTCTTGCCTCTCATCCGCCTCGTATCGTTCATGACTCCTTATTTTACTTTTTAAAAAGTGTCTAATGTGCATAATAGCTACCACCAGAAGCCACAAACAACAATGACAGTCAAGCCCTAAAGCTGTAAATTAACCGATGGCTCTTTCAGGCTCTCTCTCCTCTGGTGCGCACTCTAAATGCAAACATGCTGTAACCATAGTAACCAATAACCATAGTAACTTTGATCTGCTTGAACACATAATCGTCTTTAATACATGATTCCGAAGGATAGATTAAAAGACCCGGTCATTTTTTTTTAAATAAATACAAAATTATTAAAAAATAATAATAATCAATAAATTATTTTTTTTTTTAGATCCAGGGCTATAAAAAAAACATCCGGGGCTGAAGCCAATTTGTAATTGCACTGTAGCACTTCACCGCAAACAAACTGTGCTTCTCCTTCACAGTGTTGCCAGATGTACGATAATTATCGTATTTGTACGATAATTTTGACCTCTGTACGATGTACGATCAATAATGAAAAAAATCCCATAATGTACGATAATTTCAGAGTTTTCAGTCGTTCGTCCAAACACACATCCTACCGCTTCTCTCTCGGACCCCGAATCATTTTGCTGGCTCGCCTGCCTGCACGCAAGCACGTATGCACACACACACACACACACACACACACACACACACACACACACACACACACACACACACACAGAGACAGCACAAGTGGGTGTGGCATCCGATGACGGCATCCAATCTGTACCGTAAAAGGATTCCCCAACCAACAACATCTGCCAACACAGCACAAGTGGATGTGGCATCCGATGATGACAGTGACTTAGAGATCGAATTTGAATCTTTTTTGTGTTAATTGTGCACTTTTTTCTTTTTTGTGCACTTTTTTTTCGGCATATCTTTTGCACTTTGGAAAAAAAAGTTATTCAGACTTCCTCCAGTTAATGTGAGCGTATTATACAGCTTGTTCAAATTGGATGTAAAATTATTTGGAAAATAAAATTGTTGGAAAATAACTATATTTTATGCTTTTGGTTTGTGTACGATAATTTTTTTTTAAAAAACGATAATTTTGAGGTTTTGGTACGATACTTCGACATTTCTAATCTGGCAACACTGCTTCAGCTTTTGAGTCAGAGAAGTGTGAGCATGAGGGGCCTCTAGTGGCTATATACACTTCAGCACAGCAGCACAACATTAAACAACATATTACAGTAAAATCTCCTTGCTGGACAGCGAAAGGCACATTTAATATGTCCTGATTTCAATCGCTCACTCTCCATGCAAAACAAGCTGAATTCCATTATATTACTCCGTAATGTTTTGTTGCTATAGTTACAAGCAGTGCATTAATATCGAACAATTACTAAAACTGACCGGAAATACTTGTGCATTCAACGGTTTGAATAGCATATAATATATAATATAGTTCAACCAAAAATGTTAATCATTTACTGACTCTAGTGTCATTCTAAAGTATCATAAAATAGTCAATATGACTAATGTGCTGAATTCCAAGTCCTATTCCATAGACCTGGCCATGCTTGCAGTGAGCTATTGCTGGGGTGCTAGGGTGGATGTCAAAATGTTCAGTGAATACCAACTTCAATTTGGACTGTTCCAAAGGAATACAGTGCACAAGATGCCTTTATTAACTTTTCCTTTAAAGGATTATCTTTGATTTGGCATTTTTTAGAGATTTGACAAAAATAACATCTCTAATTAACCTCTATGCAGTAAATGACATGGGTAGGAGGGAGGGAGACTGCTTTTTACTGTACCCACACACTCTCATACAGTGTAGATGCAATCACAGTGAGCCCAAAAAGGTAATTAAATTTCTAGCCTGTGTAACCCCTTTGCACTGTTGTTAAAGCTTCCAATTTCCTGCGATGGTTTAGAGACTAAACACAGCACCACATTTGTCAGAAGAAAAGACCTTTTGATCAAAGTTCTTACCTGAAGACACAAAAGAATATGATGTGAAACAATAAGATGTTCATCATGAGTGCTTTGTTGCTGTCATGACTTCAAAGAAGGCACAATACATGTGCCTTTTAGTTCAACCTTCAGAACATTTCAGATATAAATGGCATAGAGATTAAAAAAGATTGCACAAACATGTCTCCATGACAACATCTTGGTAAAGTGTACATTTGAAAAATGTAAATGCGAAACATAAACTAACAGTTGAAAGTTATAATATCTTTATCAATAGCGAGACATTCATGCATTAGTCCAGGCAGGGCCATTCGACTATCTTTATTTTAGATGTATGAGGTCAAGCTTTAAAAAGTTGTAATGGCAATTCTTTGGTACATGGTTCTCAACAAGACAATATACTTTTCTGCTAAATGTTCAGAATTTTGTGCAGTACTAATCTAACATCAATACTAACATAATTTCGAATGATGTGAAAACAGAAAAAAAGCACCAACAATTCTAACTTTAAATCTCATAAGCAATTAACAAATAATAATTTTATTTTCATCCTTTTCATCAGAGAAGCCCAACATTCGGGCAACATTCCCTGCAGAATAATCAGGTGTCTTATGAAACCTCTCATCTGATTAAGCCTGCGGGGCAACATTCTCTGATGCAGCTGCTTTGTTTGTAGATGTTTGTCTTTATTTTGTTTGGTTGCATTATGTTTAGCCTTGAGCTATTTTGAGTAGTATTTTTGTTTCATCTAACCTCTTCTCTGGCTCTGTGTGATTGAGTACTTTGCGAATCACAGCCATTCAAGTGCTATGTATATGGGCCTGTGAGGTTCATCTGTTCTGTTGATCTGCTCATAGAGAGTTGGTTAACATACAAACCAATTTTATGTCACCAGTTTCCCTGTCTAACAACTGCTACCACTCTGGTGCTGTTGAAGTGTGTTTTTTTTTTTTTCATGATTTTATTAATTATTATTTGTGGTTAACTTTTGTTTCAGTTACAGGAACCGAGACCCAGGGAAGGCAGCTAGCTAGCCTCGTGAGGTGGAGGGACTTCTTTACTGAGTGACGTGTGTTCATGCTTGACTTCATTGGTGTGCTGATGTGTGCATGGTGAGATTCGTGAGATTTAATGATAGGAGCCTTGTGATTGTCAGCTAGCCTACCTGCCACTGGTTAGCCTCGGTTTCTTGTTTTGTAGTGTTTGTGTTCATGTGTGCAAATTCTGCCCAGGTCATACAGTTTTAAACGTTACATGTTTTAAAGTTACTGCTTGATAATCGTAGCAAATAAAGAGTTTGTATTTTTGGTATCCACATCTTGGGCCCTTGTGAAACAAGTGAACCTGTGTGCACTTTACGGGTTATCTAATTAAATATTAATATTTCCATTTAACAGGGTGGCGTAATCAGATATACTAGTTTTTTCCTGATTCTCCCTAACGCCACGTTACACTAACATGTAGTAAGGAATAACCCACGAATAGGTGTGCATTATTATTATGCAACGCACCTATTATGGTTTTTAAACGTGCCTAATTTTGTTTTAAAGGACTCATACAATAGATTTACCTGCATCTAAAGTCAAAAAAACATTTTAATTTGATCATAATTTAAATTGCACCATTACCTTTTTTTCCCTTCAATGATCCGTAGTCTGTTTTACCATACCAATCTAAAAAAAAATTATTTTTTTTTATTTGTTTGAGGAATGTTTTTTTTCTTTTCACAAAGCCTGTATGTTCAGCTATTAAACAAATTGTTTTGTGTCATAACTGTGATTAGTTTATTTGCTACGAAGTAAAAAACTGTGTGAACATCCTCTAAGTGTGGTGATATCATAATTTTTTGCCAGGGGTTGTAATGACGGAACAGCTACTATAGCCAAATAAGGATGTGTTTTAGTATTATAAATAGGCACTGCAGTGGGTTCCTCAGTATGCATTGCATGTTAGTATGCTGTCAGCTCTGACAGCTGGTACAGAGTAAATCTCAAGAGGCAAGGCATGAAGATAGTGTTCAACTTGATCCATAGACAAACGCTAGCTAAATTCTAGTGTGATAAGATGTGTGAAGCCCGAGGCAGAAGGGACTGATCCTGGCTTTCTCCTGATCAAGGCTCCCCTGAGCTCATCAGCAGTAAACTGTGACAGAGACTTGTCTAGGCTGGAGGTCATTCTAAGACAGTTTACAATAAGTTGGGATGAGAGCCTGCTGCATAACACACTGCTGCTATCACTTCCATTACTGTCTGTATTGTATTGTAGGGGAGAATAGAAATGTTGTAACAGTGTGTGAGTTGTAACACCATCAGTTTAACCAATTAGAAATTAGCTACAGAGACAACACTTCTATCATACTGTACATGCCCACCACATTCCTGAGGTGACCACAGATATAAGATAGATGTAATCAAGCCTCTGGAAACATTTATAGGACAAAAAAATATTTGAGTACAGTGTATGTAGGTTGCAGAGGAACAATGTTATGGTAATTACGTCAGTTTGGTCACCTGCACGTATTACTCTGAAGAAAAGAAGGAAGAAAAAGACAGGTATCCAAAATACCTGTCTTACTGTCTTATTGACAGGTAAGTATCGTATCTTTCAATGTTGTTTTGACTTACTGAAAACAATTATTTCAAAATAAATAATGTTGCAAAAAGTTAGGCAATGATGACATTAGATCTAACGATTGCTAGTCATATCAGATAGTCAAACGGTGGAAACTATTATATCTTAGCTAGCAGGCAAATAGACCAACTGGTATAGAGATTGCCATTGTTACCAGCATAATGTTTTAAATTTTTTCCCCGTTGTCTTTGCTCAAAAATGAAATCAAGCACTGCATTACCACAATCCATAATAAACTGCCTCATTAGAGTGGCTAATGCTATCTATCAAAATACAGTGATAAGTGAGCTTCCTGGCTAATTATCAGTCCAAAAAAATAGCTTTCCTGTCAGGCAAAAACAAAAAAGAAAAAGCCTTCTTTAGGTCATTTTAAAATCCTTTCAGATTTCTGAGTTGTCACCACCGCTGAAAAAGCAAGCCGATATTTTTTTCATGTTTTATTATTACGGGCTTTGTCAATTTGTGCTTGCATACTGTTCTCTTTTCGAGGTTTCTTTATTTTGAAAATGGGAAATTCACAGAGGGTTGCCTTTTAGAATGTTCCATGGTCAGTGTTGCTCATTTTTTGTGGCTAAAAGCTTTCAGCTTTAAACAGCCATACCTAACCGCACACATACACAAGCTCTAGAAGCTCTGGAACTTTTATCTTTATTCACGGATATGACATAATTATGCACGGATGACTGATGGAGTATGCAACTTCCAGCTAAATCCTAAGCTAATAAAAATTTGAGACAGCTCAAAAATTTAAATAATTTATTATAGGCTTACCATAGTGAATCGGGACAAGGCAAATTCATGGTTTGGAAGATGGATTGTTGGTGTACTTCAGATCAATCTGTTAATTTCTATAACAAAAAAATCTTACATAGTGTAGCTTTAAATAAAAATAATCGTGACCCTGCTGGAAAATCCATCTTAAGTGGTAGCTTTATTTTGGGACATGGTAGCTGGTTTCTGGCTGGTCCAAGCAAGTCATGATCTGGTCCAAGCTGGTCATTTGCTGATCCAAGCTTGTCTTTAGCTGGTCCAAGCCAACCATTAGCTGGTTCAAGGTGGAAGACCAGCAACCAGCTAGTTATACCAGCTCAATATGGTAAAGCTGATTTTTGGAACATTGTAGCTGGTAAACCAGATAAGGACTAGCTTGGACCAGCTGTCCAAGCATAGCTACCAGATGTCCTGTAGGGACAAGACTGTAAATTCAAAAGTTCCCGTTTGATTATTAGATTTCTCAGGCTGTCAAATGCATAAAATATGCACATGAAGTTGAGGAAACAGGTACTGGTACCTTATTGCATTCTGCATGACACCATCTCTTGCTCTGTCAACAAGGATGTTTCCAACCTCACGTGAGTGCTCAAGCCCCTTGCTGTTGCTTGGCCAAGAAGAGTACCCTTAGGATGCTTTCACACTGACAGTTTAGTTCAAAACAGAGCACGGTTCGCATGAAAAAACTTATTGGTAATCCAAATTAGAGCACACCACAGTACCGAACTAGAGACTACCTGTAGGATGTAGTCTGAGTTCGGTTGCAATGGAACTGTAGCGCGATTCTTGTGAATGTGAGGGTGCACACTCGTTCAGGAAGTAAAGTAACCTGCATGTGCATTTTTCATTCCTGAAAGTCCCAAAAAGTTAATGACACCACAATGACATACAAGTACATTCAACACTATAAATACTGTCTGTCTGTCTGTCTATCTATCTTATAAATACTATATATAAATGCTATTATAGGTTATAAATATAGAGAATAATTGGAGATGACAGTGGCGATAACTTCACCGTGGACAGTGTAAACAATGATGCAAATTAATTTCTTGCAATCAGCTGTCTCCTCAAAAAACGCAGTTTGCGAGCAGCAGCAAGCCGCCTTCCCCCTGACATCTGACGAGTTACGGCACATATACGCAAGTGTCGTTCAGTTTGCTGTGCATAATTGCACCAACAAAAAAAAAAGTATGATGAGTCACGTTGTGTTCTTCATGCGAGTTTGTGATGATGTAAGATGAAAGAAAATGGATTCGATAGAATCAAGTTAGTGTGAAATCAGACCAATGCTGCGGGGGGCACTAGGAACAATCACACCCAGAATCGGACCGCAGCAAATGTGCGAATAGCAGTGTGAAGGCCCCCTCAAGCACCAGAGGGTGTAGTTCCTGCATCCACCAGCAGCTAAATATATTGGTGTTTGAGCAGAAAATGCAACCTTGTCACTGATTATGCAATCTGAGTACTCCCTGGTTTCAAGGCAGGACCCGAACTCAAGTCTCCCATGGTGCAGAAGCAACACACTTCCAGTTGTGTCACAAGGTAAGTTAAACATGTAGGAGCCGATGCAACAAAGGTAAGGAAGTACAAATACTTTGTTACTGCACTTAACACTAGAAGCGCCGAGCGTGTGGTCATTTGACCGTTGTGCTTTAAGAAAAAATTAACCTTTGTACTCAATCAAATTCCAGGGCCCTACTTTCTTAACTTTTCCTAGATATTTGAGTTTTCGGTTACATTTTCAAAATCGCACCAGGAAAAGCTTGTTTGAAGGTATTTTGATTCTAATTATATGAACTGAAAGCTGCCTCATGTTCACGTCATATTTATTTGTGCAGTTCAAGGCTGCGATTATCTTTTCTACCAGCAGATGACGCAGGTGCTCACTTTTATTCTTACTATAATTTTGTATGTGTATGTAGCATATGGGGAGACCAGGGAGTGTTGTAACTGGGTTAGTTACAGTTAGTTAATCAGAAAAGAGTTGCGGTGATGTCATCAATATCGTAGACTTCCATTTCCTTTTTGAGCTCACATGAGAAGTGGCATGTCTCTGATAGCAACACTGTGAATTTTACAACCAAAAAATTTTTCAGGTATGAAAGTAATTTTTTTTTTTTTAATCAAGATTATTTTATGCCTAGTGTTCATTCTATTGTAGATGCAATGCTGCAACTTCACCTAAAGTAGCCGTTTCTCTAGTTTAATTTGATGCTTTGCATTCATGCTAACGTCAAACCCACATACCTTAAACAGTTAGCTATGTAATGGCTGGTTGTTGTGGGGAATGTTGTAACAGTTCATAAAATATGTTACAACCATCCTCTTTTGATGAAGGCAGTGACTTACTGCAAAGAAAATGGGATAGATAATGGGAACTCCTTTCTTTCCCACCACACTGTTCTCATAAGCTACTGGCCCTTGATTGTAGTGTCTATGGTCCATTCAAGGAGTTGATCAACACAGACAGTGATGCATGGATGAGAATCAATCCTGCTAAAACAATGACAGTCTATAACATTGCAAGCCTGGTCGAGACTGCATTCCCCAATGCTGCTACGCCAAACAACGTACAAGCTGATTTTAGATGTACAGGAATCTGGGCTTTCAATCCAGACATTTTCAAGGAGTGTGACTATGCACCATCACAGATCATAGATCGCCTTGAACCACCTGTCTCCCTAGTCCACCTCAGCTGAGCCAGCCCAAGCCTCCACATCAGCTTAGACAGCCCAAGCCTCTTTTCCAGTTGACCAGGCAGGTCAAGCCTTTTCTCAGACTCAGCCGGACCTCTCAACTCAAGCTGCTCAAAAAGGTTTCAGTCCATCTGCTCTCCATCCATTTCCCAAGCAGGACCAAGGAAAACTGCCAGTGGGAAGAGAAAGAGGACATCAGAAATCCTGATAGATACACCTTTGAAACAGGCACTTGAAGAGGATGCAAGGAAGAGAACCTTTTTTTAAAAAAAAAAAAAAAAGAAGAACCCTGCCACCTGGAAAGGGACAAAAGAAGAAAGCAAAGCAAAAAAGCAAAAGGCACAAGCCCAATGATCAAGAGGATTCTGAAACCTCAGATGATGAGAATTTCCGCATTGTGTGCATGGAACACTTTGCAAACTCGAGGCCAAAATAAATATGTGTGTGTAAACTGTCAGTTTTGGGCCCACAAAGCCTGCACTCCAGGGGCAGCAGTCTACCTTTGCCACAATTGTGACAGTGACATGTGACACATGCACATTCAGGAATACAGTGCACACACACGCACATTCAAACAAACACACACAGAAATATTTTTTTCAGTTAATGTAAAATTTTGAAAAAATAAGTGTTTCTGTCACTTTAAATTGTTCATCTTATTTAAAACAATGTCTTCTTTATTCTTCAATAAAGTTCTTGTATAAATTGTATGGTGTGGATCTTATTTTAGCAAATTACCCCTCATTGTTACATCCATCCCCAGCTAGTTTTACAACTCATAACATTTGTGGGGTCAGTTGTAATAACGGAACTCTTTGTATTTGACACAAACTCACATAATCTGTGATTGTGTAGTAGATGTCCAAGAGAGTTATATTTGTAGAAGACATATATGTGTAGTATGTATCAAAGTTTGAGAGACCTAGCACAAACAACCACTGATTTACTGACTCGAACAAAATGTGTTACTTTCATCCGTCATTATATATATATATATATATATATATACACACACACATGTAAAGTGTATTATTTTATAACTAAATACAATATATATACATTGACAATACAGACAGTGGGCCTATAGTCTATATATTTAAAATAACGGAAGTATCCTGAATATATTGTGTATATATTCATACATTTTTGTTATCAATTAATTCGATATCAATTACAAATAAAATATCATTCATGTATTTTCACTATTTTCATAAAATAAATGTAATTCTTTACATCCAGATGTATTCTGTTTGCATTAACATTTCAAAATATTTAAGAAGCCATTATTATAATCTTACTATTATTATTATGATATAAGATGGATGATGGATTTTTTTGTGTGTGCGCAATTATTTCCAGTTTTTTCATGAACAGATTTCGTGTTTATTAACAAAAAGTTGGCCTATAAATGCATATAGTGCATATATATATATGAACCACAAATGAACCACGAATCGAAATACAAGATAAATTTGCAAACATTCTAAGGTGATAAATATGCATGCAAATTTCACCTATTCAATATATAATGACGCATCGAAAATTATTTGAGGGCAATTGACAAGTAAGCTGATAAGTGGGTGGCGCTATTATGATCTATTATGTATCGAGAGCTATAAAGCAGCCACAGATTCCTTGAAGCTCACTGCGTAGTGCTCATTTATTTGAGAGGTGTTACGGGAGGCAAAAGCATGAGATTGGATTTTGGGTCTAATGAATTTGGACACGCTTTTCTCAAAGAGACAAAGTCAAGACAGAAATGCGCTGCGCTTTGATGACAAGAACAGGAGAGCTCCCTGTCTTGTGACAGATAGATTTGCCATTATATCTGAGATATTTGACAAATGTGTGAAAAAAAGCATTGCTTCATACACGCCCGGTGAGAACAAAACAGTCGATGAACAACTGTTCCCTACCAAGGTGTGCTGTCGTTTCACACAGTACATGGCCAATAAACCGGACAAATTTGTCATAAAATTCTGGGTGGGCACTGATGTTGAAACAAAATACATGCTGAACACATCCCTATCTAGGGAAAAACGACAGTAGACTGGCTGGTTAGCTGTTAACGGACAATGTTGTCATGCGTCTGGTCGAGCCTTTCCTGGGAAAGGTAGGAAATGTAACGATGGGCAATTTCTTCACCTCGTTGCAACTGGCAAATAATCTTTTGGTGAACAAAACCACCATTGTTGGCACAATGAATAAAATCAGATGAGAGATGCCCCCATGTACACAGGCACAGTCTGAAAGATGGTAAAAATGCAACCTCTCTCAGGTCTTTATTGTAAACTACACACTCAAAACAACGACACTTATACACCATGCGCCGTTTTCACAATGGAGTCAGTGTCTCCACTTCAGGTCCTGTGAGATGGTAGTGCCCAGGAAGCTGAATGCCCAAATTAGCATTCCATTGTTATGTGTGGGAGAGGGGGTTGGGATGTTGGAACGTGTAAACACATGCACAGAAAAGGAAGCATCTCGGGTTACTTAAGTGTAACCCTTGTTCCCTGAAAAAAGCGGAACGAGATGCTGCGCTGAGAAAAGCACTTTGGAAACATTTATAGTTGTGACCAGCTGTGAATATGTGTGCAACACGTCAATGAACATTGACCGGAATTTATAACCTCTGCCGGTGTAATCATTGAGTGCACCTGGGGCAGGGTTATAAATAGATGCGTCACCGGAGCATCGTCAGGTATTTTGTCTGAAGAGCAGTCCCGGGGTATCCCAGTTCGGCAGTGAAGCGCAGCATCTCGTTCCGCTTTTTTCAGGGAACAAAGGTTATACTTAAGTAACCCGAGACGTTCCCTTTACAAAAAGCTTCACTTATGATGCTGCGCTGAGAAAAGCGCTTTGGGAATGAGAATACCCACGCCGCCACACTGTGGCTGTCCGGACCCCCTACTGTTGTGTAGTGTGCTCACAAGAACACGAGAGGGCTCAGACATGGGCTTTAGATGTTTACTCAAGGACATAAGAGCCTGGAGTGGCATGAACATCCAAGCTGTAGAATCTGATGAATGTGTGAGGAGAGGACCAACCTGCCGCATCACAAACATGCTGCAGAGGGACCCCTCTGGCCAAGACTTCAGAGGAGGCGACCCCTCTGGTAGAGTGAGCCCTGATGCCTACAGGTGAAGCTTGACCGTGTGCCTCATAGGCCAGGGCAATAGCATCCCTCACCAAACGCGACATAGTCTGCTTGGTGGCGGCCGCCCCCCTTGAAGGATTCAAGAGTGGTTTAAAGTCGAGAAAGGCACCTTAGGCAGGTAGTTGGGATGAGGGTGCAAAATTGCTTTGGTCATTCCTTGGGCAAACTCTAAACAGGCTGGCAAGACAGACAAAGCCTGTAGGTCCTGTAGGTGATGTAGAGAATTAATCACCATAAGAAAAACTATCTTGAGAGTCAGAAGTCTGTCAGACGCTGACTCTAGAGGTTCAAAGGGGTCTCAACCAGACCCTCAAGGACTATTGCTAAGTCCCATGAAGGGGTCCTGGTCCTAGCAGGAGGCCTCAGTCGCCTGGTTCCACGAATGAAACGGGCGAGTAGATGATGTCTCCCCAAAGGTTACCCCATCCATCAGGGCATGGCAAGCTGAAATGGCGGCCACATAAACCCTGAGAGTGGTGGGGCATATGCCTGCTGACAGTTTTTCCTGCAGAAAGTCCAGATCTGAAGCAATCTGGCAGTTAACTGGATCTGCGTTATGTGTACTGCACCATTTTTCAAAGACACCCCATTTATTGGCGTAGATCCTTCTAGTAGAGGGAGCCCTAGCACTTAAAATGGTCTTGATAACCTCAGGTGAAAGCCCTGTGTCCCTCAGTTGGTACCCTTCAGGGGCCAAACGTGAAGGTTCCACAGCTTGGGCCGGGGATGAAATATTGTCCCCTGTGCCTGAGACAGAAGGTTCCTCCTGTCCGGAATCGGCCAAGGCGAGCTGTCGAGGAGAGACATTATCTCCGAGCACCATACCCTGTTCGGCCAGCGTGGCGCTATCAGTAAGAGGCAAGACCCTTGCTGGCGAACTCTGGCCAAGACTCCCAGGAGCAGAGAAACCAGGGGAAATGCATACAGGCACATTCTGGTCCATGCATGCGCCATCGCGTCCAGACCTAGGGGGGCTGGGTGACTCAGAGAGAAGTAGAGGGGACATTGCGCTGTCTGAGAAGGGGCGAAGAGGTCCACTTCTGCCCTGTAAAATCTCACCCAGATTTGCACTACTACCTCGGGGTGGAGTTTCCACTTCCCCATCAGTAATTTCTGTCTGGGCAGTAAATCAGCTCCCACATTCAGGCATCGAGGTATATAAACTGCCCTGAGTGACAGGAATTTTCCCTGGGCCCAAAGGAGAAACCAACGTGCCAGGGAATTCAGCTGGCGTGAACGTAGACCTCCTTGATGATTTATGTAGGAGACTGCTGTTGTGTTGCCCACCTGCACCAGGACATGGCAATATCTCAGATGCTGGAGGAAGTATTTCAGGGCCAAAAATACTGCCATCAACTCGAGGCAGTTGATGTGCCACCCGAGCTGATGACCCTCCCATTCCCCTTGGGCTGGATGACCACTTAAGACCGCTCCCCAGCCCCTCAGGGAGGCGTCTGTCATAAGCAGCCTGCGACGACAAGACGTACCTAGAGTGGGACCCAAGGTAAGAAACCGGGGTCTCAACCACATAGAAAGGGAACGAAGCCTGCAGCGCATAACCCTTATTTGCCTTAGGGGACTGGCCATTGGATGAAATCCCCTGGCTTTTAGCGACAGCTGAAACAGTCTCATATGCAGAAGGCCCAAAGGGATCACCGTGGACTCAGATGCCATGAGACCTAGAATTCGTTGATACTGACGAACAGTGCAACCCTGACCTAGCCTGACTTCGCTCAGGGTATTCTGAATGGAAATGATCCGAGCGGGAGACAATTGTGCCCACATCGTAATCGAATTCCATATAACTCCCAGATAGGTGATTTCTTGGGTAGGAGAGAAAATGCTCTTTTTGACATTGAGTCTCAGACCCAGAGAAACCAGATGAGCTAAGACGATATCCCTGTGCTGAACTGCCAGTTCTTGAGACTGTGCCAGTATCAGCCAGTCGTCTATATAATTCAGAATGCGTATGCCATGGAGTCACAAAGGAGCCAGTGCTGCATCCATGCATTTAATGAATGTGCAGGGTGATAGGGTTAGGCCGAATGGAAGAACCCGATACTGGAAGGCTTCGCCCCCGAAAGCGAACAGGAACTTCCTGGGTTGTGGCAGAATTTCTATATGAAAATATGCGTCCATAAGATCGATTGTGACCAGCCAATCGTTGGACTTGTAACACGACCGTCTTGACAGTTAGCATCTTGAACTTGAACACTCTGACTGAGCGGTTCAAGCCTCGAAGATCTAATATCAGACTCAAACCCCCACCCTTCTTTCTCTGGAGGGGTAACACATTCTATGGCCCCTTTGACCAAGAGATTTTGCAATTCTTTCCACAGTAGACATGCCTGCTCCAGTTTCACGCAAGTGGGGACCACGCCATTGAAACACGGAGAGCAGCGAGAGAATTTAATTCTGTTGCCTTTTTCTACTGTTCTTAGGACCCACATAGAAATACCGGGCAGAAGTTTCCACGCTGCCAGGTTCTCTGAAATGGGTTCTAATTTCTACACTTCCCGTTGAGGGGATGTCGAGTGTTCTGCATCCTGGAATAAGTCAGGAAGCAGCGGTACACCCAACCAGGGGCAAAGCGGATGGTACACGCGCCCCGTCCCGAGGGGAGCTACCCCCACAATGCTGGGCGCAAGACCGCCAGGGTTTTTTCCTTTTAGAAATTACTCCACTGAGGTCTTGCTTTGGAGGCTGTCGAGGGTGACGAGCCTGTCCCCAGTCATTACGAGGTGGAGCACGACTCGCCACGCTCTGCTTCTGGGTGGCCGATGGCTCTGCCCCCTGAGTGCGGTGAGGAAAGAATTTCCCAAATGCTTCCTCATGGCTTTTCGCCTCCTGGAACCTGGAGATAACTGTATTCATATTGTCTCCGAATAGGCCAGAAGAAGAAACCAGGGCATCAAGGATTTATCTTTGAAAGCCAAGCTTTATCTTTGGCCTTTGTGATGGCCGTACTAGCAGCCACACATGGAAGCAACAACTCATGGTGGTAACTTTCATTTCACATTACATATAGTACAAAATAAATAACTGGACACACAGATTTTAGTTTTAAAACAGTTTTATTAGTTATTTGACATTAGTTATCTATTTGGGTGCACACATTTAGTTAACTTTGTCAAGTTTGCTAATTTCAGGTTCATCATCTTTAACTTAAGTTACATTCTGTGAAATGAATACTTTTTCTTTTTTGAGTTACCAGTTCCTGGGGAGTTGCTGCTGGGGCTCTCTGGCTGGCTGACAAAAGGACTTCCAACTAAATCCAAGCTGTTTTAAGTAGGGGATGGATAATTGGACTGCACCATGTTCTCCCATATCATGGGGGTGGCGGAGTTGTCTATTTTGGGTTGTGTTCTTTTCTTAGCTAGTTATGCTTTTGTTGTTATAATTATTTGATTTAATTATCCTTAATTTATATTTGGTAGCATTGTCTTAACAGGGTTTGTAGGTATTGTGGTTTGTGTATATATTATGTGTTTGTCTACCTCCCTTTTGTGTCAGAATGGCCTGATCAGCCACAATATAAGTTTTCCTCATGTTTCAGTCTAGGGTAGGTCTGTTTGGTGAAGGTCTGTTTGGTTAGGAACTTCCTATTTTTTGGTGTCAATAAGTAGTTTTTTTTGTTTAGTAAATAAAAACTTATATTTTTGAAAATCTATTTTTTGACTCCTCATGCCTGCCAGCTTGGTCCCTCACAGCCTTGATGCCCGATAGGTTGAGCCATAGGTGTCTTTCTGTGCTGACCAAAGCGGACATAGACCGGCCAATGGCACGGGCTGTCTGCTTGGTCACATGGAGAGATAGGTCCATGGCTCTACGAAGTTCAGAAAACGCTTCCTCATCGAGCGCGGTACCTGCACTCAGGTCCTTAAGCAGATCAGCCTGGTATGCCTGTAACACCACCATAGTGTGCAGAGCAGCACCAGCCTGACCCGCTGCCTGATAAGCCCTCCCCACTAGCGTGGAGGTCGTCCTTCACGGCTTCGAGGGGAGAGAGGTTATTTTCAGCGATGATGCCGAGCCCATGATAGTCGAATATTCACCGTCGAGGGCGCGTGGACAAGTAAGTATAAGTTTTCCTCCATGAATGAGAAAGCTCATCATGGAGGTCATCAAAGAAAGGAAGGGACTGATGTGGCATTCCCTTCCCCCGGCCACCAGACAGATATCTATCCTCCAATTTGGAGTGTTTGGGGGTCTCTTGTTGGCGTGGCCACTGCACAAGTATTGGGGGTTTCTATCTGAAGCCTGGCCACTGCACGAGTAATTCCTCCACTGATTTATTATCATACCCAGAATGCTCGGAGGTGGGTAACTCGAAATCTGCCGACCCAAGAGATTCAAGGTACGCCTCTTGAACCGAAGAGAGACCGGAGCGCGCTTCAAGATCACGGGAAGGACCAGCTGGGTCTGGGGAGAGAGCGAGCGAAAGGGACGGACCCGTCTCTCGCTCCTCTGCCAGATCCATGCGAGAGCCCCACGAATTAAGTGTGGGCACTGACTCCCAGAAGTAAGCGAGCGAGAAGCATTTTGCCCGAAAGCAGATCCCGCCCCGCCCCAACGTGATAGCAGCATGCTCTTCCACCAAACAGACGAAGCAAAACTGATACGTGTCCCTCTCGGACATAGAGCAGAGGCAGGGAAACACGCATCGTTTGCCTTGATTTTCTGTCATATTTTCTTTTTTTATATTTATTTATTTTATTTTTTTAAAGAAAGAGAAAAGAGAAAAGGTCGTTCTGTGCACTGCCTAAACAATTCTAACTCATAAATGAGTGAAGAGAGTTTGACAGGCTTGTGTAAAGCACACACACACAGAGTGATCTGAAGACAAAAGATCTGATGATCTGGTGACGCATCTATTTATAACCCTGCCCCAGATGCATTCATTGATTACACCGGCAGAGGTTATAAATTCTGGTCAATGTTCATTGACGTGTTGCACACATATTCACAGCTGGTCACAACTATAAGATGTTCCCAAAGCTTTTTTCTCAGCGCAGCATCATAATTGAATCTTTTTGTAAAGGGAACTTTTATTTCAGCTTATTTCCATGTAAATACATGTTAAGATGTCGAGAATTCAATGATTTAATTATGAATAACAGCACTAAAATTATTATTATTATTTATACTATATACACTACAATTATTATTAATTATATTATAATAATTTTTATTGCAAGACAAAGCACGCCTTTGCTAAAAATGACTATAAATATAAACTCGCGCTCCTCCAGTTACAAGCCTTCAATCACAACATAATTTATGCCAAACGATAATGAAATTATACAAATGGAGCATATCCTAAAATAATTGTAAGACAATGTTGCTAAGACAAATGTATCTGGATCAACCATAGACAGAATGGAGATAAATTCTATCTATAAGCATTTATTGGCTTACTGCTGCCTAACTCACAGTGACATTTTTAAGACCAAATCATTGGCTACGCGCAAGAGGCGCCATCTGGCGATCATTATGTGTCAGTAGCAGTGTCCCTATCTGAAGACTAGGTGGTCATCTGACCGCTGATTTTGCGCTTTTCGTAGGTTACAGTGGCTTGGCACTTTTAGTGTTAAGTACAGTTCCTCTTCTGTCACTCACTCGACGTTGTGTCGAATGTAGTGACACAAGGGGTCTTTCTTGAGAGTCTTGCATACCTCTGAACTTGAGAAAGGCCAATGATAAATTGGCAGACAGAATTTGCATGTCCTGCCCCTGGAAATACAGGTATAAAGGGAAGCAGGCATGGGTCTATCAGTAGGATTTTTTCTTCAGAGCCGAGCAGTTGTGCAGCAGCAAGCTGAGTCGCACTACTGTTCTACTCACCTCTGTTGGTGAAGCACTGCTGTTGGACCTACAGCGCATCACCAGCGGCTTTCTCCTTCGCTGCACACTGTGCAGTCCACGCCCCTGAGCGCTTTGACAGCACAAAACAGAGTTTTACACAAAGAGAAAATCTAGGCCGTAGCCCGGACATGGCCCAAGATGCTCAGGCTCTAGTCCAGCCCTTGTCCGACAGCTTAACAGAATTCTCGGCCTGAGTCTGACTGGAGCCTATGTCAACTCCCCCACCCCTTTACACAGCATAAACTACTGTTGCAGCCATTAAAATAGTTCAGTTTTGTTTTTAATGGCAAAGTATTTATATTTCTTTTAATTTCTTTATTAAGTAAATTTAGAAAAATGTTTGAAGTATTTTTTGTTTGTTAAGTTTGGATCAATTTAGCACTTGACTTGCCTACAATAAAATCCATAGATATAAAACACTTCAAACATATCACACAATGTTAGTTTATTATCACCACCACTGTAAAAAGGCATTTTTGACAAGATTAGGCTGGCTGTTCTGCTGCTCGCAACGGCATGCGGAAAAAAGAACGAACGGGCTATACAATCTAAACAAATAAAATAAATAAAAAACATGCAGGTTATCTTACCTCAAAAATCAAGGCTTCACCACAGAATATTGCCATTCTTATTTCCAATAGTCTCCAACAGTTAGACTAATGAAAATAAGTCCAATCAAATGAAAAACAAGACAGCCTCCTAATCTTAACATGGCTACAGGCAGAAGAACAGTCTCTTACAGAGCATCGTGGAGAAAAAGCACAGCATCCACAGTGGAATGTTTCAATCCAGTCCTCCTTTCTTCTATGACTCTTCCAGCTGCGCTGAAGGCACGCTCACTGGTACTGCTGCTGGTGGGAACAGTAAACACTGTGTGAGCCAGTCTTGACAGTCGCGGTAGCATGGTCTTGTGTTGTTTCCACAAGCGCAGCACATCTCTTCCATCACCTTCCATGTTGGGATTGAAGCGCAGGTAATGCTGTACTTCATCATTATCCTCCTCCTGCTCCACAATGTTTTTCCACTCTTCCTCAAACTCAGCCAGCACTCTCTTCTTTGCTGCGTGGCCCGCAGCAACAGGTGCAGGCACAGCCATGAGCGCAGCTACATGAATCATAATTATAATTATTAGTTAGTCCAAGGTGGCTATGATTAATACATTAATTTAGAAGCCACTGGGGATTTTTCTCTTTATGTTCTCCATTGCACGTGAGGTGAATCTTGGGTCCATGGGAAATGTGTGAGTGTGTGTGTGAGTGAGCGGACGGTGTCATGTTTGTCAGTGTGAAAACATCTTTCCATGTTTGTTTTACCATCATCAACATCTCATTGTTTCTTTTAATTAATAAATGTCTAAAATATAAAAAGGAGGTGGAGCCTAAAACAGGCCCGATGCCCGGCTTGCGTGTGAACTATGACATGCAAATTGTCCCGAAATTGTAAATAAGTCGGGGCCCATCGGGCTCTGGCTGAAATGCAGAGCTATACTATATATACACTGGCATTGGTAACAAGTTAACAAGACAACCAATCACCGACCAGAACTAATAACAAAACTGATAACAAAATAACAAGACTAATAAACCATTGAGAAGAAAATACTAATGAACATGATAACAAGACAATGCTATTGTAAATTGCATCTTTTTTTACTTGTGAGCAGAATTATTGGGGTCATTTCCAATCAAGCTGTAATTTTGTTTGTGGCATGGTGCAGGGCGGGACCGGGGCGTGATTACGCACGCCCGGTCCCGTATTAGGCTGTTCAAGCCGTCAAGAGGGATAAAGGCCACTCGCGGACGGCGATGAGGGAGAGAGAGATCATTCACGGACATGTCCGTTGTTTTATATGTTTGTATTTTGAGTTTTACATTAAAACCTTAAGTTATATGTCAAGCCGGTTTCTCGCCTCTTCCTTGCCCACGACCTTGATTTGTTTTACATTGGTGCCGAAACCCGGGAAGGAAGAGGGATGCGCCGTAGCGGAGTTCTCGCCACTGCCCAGCGGAGCAGCCGCGGCCATCTGCCGAGGGACGGAGGAGCCCAGCCGCCTGGACGCGGAGGAATGGCCGCCGACCACAAGGGGAGGAGGGGCTCCTGGCCGACCGCCTGGAGCGGTTAGGGCCACTGCCAGGGGTGGGGGAGTCCCCTACTAGCCGCTGGAACGCAGCGGGGTTGGAGACCACCGACCTCCTGGAGCGGGGGAACCGCTGCCAGGGGCGGGGGGAGGCCCCTTCGACTCCCCGGAAACGCGGCGGGGCGTTCCGTCCGCCAGGGGCTGAGGACTGCCTCCGATCTTCCCGGAGAGGCGCAGCTGTCGTCCTGTAGAGGGTGGAGAAGTGGCTGAGGAATGAGCTGCGGCGTATCAGAGAACCGGCGAGTAAGTTTTTTTTATCTCTCTCTCCTCTCTCTCTCGCTGCCGCTCTGCGTTGGCCTTTTCCCTCTTTTTTAAATTATGTTTGTGGGAGAGAGAGATCGTTCACGGACATGTCCGTTGTCTTATGTGTTTGTATTTTGTGTTCTCCATTAAAACTATGATTTATATGTTAAGCCGGTTTCTCGCCTCTTCCTTGCCCGTGAACATGAACTGTTTTACATTGTTAAATTACACAAATATAAAATTGTGAGTATTTAGACTACATAAAATGTGTCAGCTAGGGCTGCACAATTAATACTAATACGAAAAACTAATCGCAATTACATTTGCCATGATTATGTAGTCGTGAAAACTTACGATTACAGGGTTCAATTTAAGTTTGCAAATGTTGCGTTAATGGTTTCTATTTAAAACATGTTTTTGCAGTGGTTGATTATTCTAACCAATCACTAACATGAAACGATGAATGGCCAATCAGGGCCGCTTTAAGCCCGCTTAGATTAGTCCTCCGTCCTATCAGTAAAGATAACTGATCCTAATGCGCAAGCTTTAACCCATCCAATGTCCAGATGCTTGCTTTATGTTCTAGATCTGTTAGTGCGACACATGAAAATTAATTCTGAAGAAACATCACCTGACGCTTGAAAAGTAGAACAAGCGAAAAGCACTTTTTAATTATTTTGGATTCATTGCATATTGCACGGCTCGCTTTGAACGTAGACGTTAAATACACTGCAAATGAGCAATACGGCAAAACTAAAATGCTCCCGTTCTAATCAAGGCACAGACGCGGTGAAAATAATTGATTTATTATGCTGAGTAGACAGCTTTGTTTTTAATGAGAGCATTTGTGAGCTTGCGTTGAAATACAGATCTCAAACAGTGTAAACCTGCAGTGAATGACAGCAGTCATTGTAATGGAAGAGTTTGTCGCATTGCTCGATTTCTGTATACAATTTATTAAAAATATAATAACAGTTTTGTTTTGTTTTGTCTTGTCATGTTGTCATGGTGTAGTGGTCTAAAGCACATAACAGAATGTGGTAATCAGAATGTCACTGGTTCGATCCCCACAGCCACCATCATTGTGACCTTGAGCAAGGCACTTAACTCCAGGTTGCTCTGGGGGGATTGTCCCTGTAATAAGGGCTCTGTAAGTCGCTTTGGATAAAAAGCGTCTGCCAAATGCATAAATGTAAATGTAATAAGTAGACCAATGTGAAATTGATTTGTACAAAATAGAAAAAAAGTAATAAACTGTTCTAAGTGTGTTTTCAACACATAAAGAATATGACACAAATAGAATATTTCAGGAATCACCGTCATTGTTATCGCGACTGCTCTAACAGACAGATCCATTTGCCACGAAGCTGGTATTGGTAGATTTAAAATTTTCATGAATCGCACAAACTCCGATAGCAAATTACTGTTTTTAATTTCCAAAGTGCAACCACTGAGACCAAAAAATATCTAAAGATGATCTTACATGAACAAGATCACCACTGAAAATATAATGGGATGAATGGTCCCCTGTCTCGTCACCAAAGAGCTTACTGAACACAGTAACTTGGTTGATTTAAATCAGCTGTTAATAAGTTTGAATATTAAATATGCCATATTATTTACTGTACATGGACTAATAATTTAAGTAGTAATTTAGCAATAATTTAATTTATTCTATACCATAGATATCCATTTAAAATTATTTGTATTTGTCTTACCTTAAACTTTATTACAATATACAATATAATGCTTAAAAGATGCTTAAAATAAACAACATTTCCACCATTGAAATCTGCTACACTGAAGAACCACATGTTTGCTTACTTTGTGACGTAACGTAATTTGATATTTGAATCAACATTAATAATCGTGATTACAAAATCAAGGGCAATAATCGACAATTATTTTAGCTATAATTGTGCAGCCCTAGTGTCAGCTTTTAAATTAGCCATAGCATGAAAAGGAGGTCAGCCTCATTTAAAAATGTCATTTCCAGCACAGTAATTTCCACAATGGAATTCTATTAATCACAATGCAGGATTTGAGATGTGGTGGAAATTACACTGTGGTGGGAATTTTCTTGACATTTAGAAATAATAATAATAATAATAATAATCACCTGTGATCCATGACTGTTGGGCATTATGACAAATAATGCAAATTAAATAAAAATAGAGTGTACATTTTTTTCATGAGATTTTACTTTCTAAAAGTCCACAGTGCTTAAAGAGCCAGTAGTTGAAGAAACACCCATTCCCTGTCTGTCACTCACTTTGATGTTGTGTCGAGTGAAGCAACACTAGGGAACTTTCTTGAAGGCCTTAGTTACCTCTGAACTTGATAAAAGGCCAATGAGAATTTGGCAGACAGAATTTGCAGGCACTCGCAGGTCTGAGTACATAGAACTCAGGAATGCAGAACGTCTGACGTCTGTTCCGCTTGCACATAGTGCCCTTGAGGAGATCATGTGCGCTCTTTTCCCCCAGGAGAGTTCACTAGATTCGCGCTCCCTATGTTCTTCCTCCCTAGCCCACTGGTCGGCGAATTCAGCAGAGGAATTCCCTGACCAGACCCACTACGGGTACTAAAATTACTCTGTACTGGAATAGGTGCTCCACTAAATGGGCCCTTGTGGATTAATCACCTGTGTGTATTTTCTGTGGTACGGTCCCCCTACGGGCGGACCCGTGTCTCCCTTGAGCAGTACCCGCTGCCCCTTGGTCGCCATGTTTGTAGCAACTCCTCCCTCTCAGCAGGTAGGGTCTACCACCACACCATTTCCACATGCGGCCTGAAAACCCATATGATGTATTTCGGCATTCTTTACCTCCCCTAGCCTGGGCTGGTGGTGGTCTCCATGGGGTCTTTTCCCCCTGAAAGAATAGGAGTTGGGAAAGAAAGCCTTCCCCGATGCATGTGATAGCATTAAGATGACCCCAGCCACTCTAATTTTATGCGAACAGCATAGAAAGAGAAAAGGTGCGGCCTGCTCCCATGCTTGGCATGTCGCTTTGTTCCCCCCTTCGGGATGCCGGGAACCTAAAAAGTTTATGATGACTTTATGGGGTGTTGAGGAAGGGTACGTGCAGTCTGCACAACCTGATGCTTTGGCACGCAACTGTCTGCCCGCACCTGCATCAGCAGCGCACGTACATGTTTCAGCGCATATGGCTGAACCTTATTTTCGGCTCCTCAGTGCAAAACCTCAATGAACAGAGGGACGAGTCCCTCCCTTTATACCCGTATGTCCAGGGGAGGGACATGCAAATTCTGTCTGCCAAATTATCATTGGCCTTTTCTCATGTTCATAGGTAACCAAGGCCTTCAAAAAAAGTCCCCTAGTGTTGCTTCGCTTGACACAATGTCTCGTTCCCTCAATCAGGGAACGGAGGTTACAACAGTAACCTAAATGTTCTTTAAATGCACAACATCATGTTACTGAATGTAACACTCCCAAATAATTCTTTATACCCTCTCTATTTTTGATTAAAAAAAGACTACAAAGAGTAAAATAAAGTAAATAAATACATTTTAAAATAAAGAAGGATTCTATTAGAATTAAATTAGACAAGCTGAAAATTCTGTGCTGCCTTCAGGTCCCCAGTTACCACCTGCAATTTTCAGAATTAGAATGTCAGACCTTCCATTGTGACTTCTAGGTCGCCACTGGCCCCAAGCTGTCACACAGAATATGTTTTAAAAAGTGAGATCTGAATCTGAGGTGGCCTGTCCACCATTAGGAGCTTAGTCATTCATCCAAAACATTTTATGATGCATTTTATAAATACCAGTTAGAGAGAGTCAGATTAGGAACCTGAATTGGCAGATTTGCTGCTGAATAAAAGAAACCTCTATTCTCCAAACGAGGTAAGACCAATCAAATTAAAAGTAATTTGCTGTCAAAATTCCCAGAATAGCCCACAGGAGCCTTGCTAGATCTGATGCAAATATCAAAATTCTGTTTGAGGCAAACCAATACAATCCAATACAAATGGTTTCATTTTAGTGTCGAGAAACACTTGTTGATGGGTTGGTGTGATGAGCATGTGAAAAGCAGATTTCTCTTTACAATATTCAAGACATTTATTTTAAAGAGCCAGGAAGAAGACTGGGCATTTTCCCTGTCATTATAGCTGCTGAGGTCCTGTCTTTTAATGCCACCATATCATTCAATGGCAAGTCATATTCCATCCCACACACTCACGTCACTCAGTTTGATCATCTGTTACAGCCTAATCTACTTTTTATTGAGCTGTTGGGATATCTAAGAATCATCTATACAAAGATGACACAAAATTGCATATCATGAGCTGAAAGGCTGGTTGTGTTTTCCTCCAATAATTGTTAAAAAAAATTGCCTTCAGTTAATTGCTTGTAATTTCCTCAGTGTACAATATTACACTGTCGGCACATCACAGAAATAGTTGCAACACAACTTGTGCTGACAAGTGAGCTAATCGTTTTTTATTGGTTCCAGTTTCAATGGTACATTATTGTTTGTGTTAAAATAGACAGGACATGAACTGGCAGCCACAGCTCCCCTGATGCTCTAAATAGCTAGTGTTTCTAACACAGGGGTGCCATTAAAATTTTCTAATACCTGGCCTTTCTGGGTAAGCCAGTTATTGAATCGCATTTACACCTTGTATGATCTTGAATGAGACAGAATGTCTTGGGTTATTTTGCTGTAACCCTTGTTCCCTGAAAAAGCATTAGCTCATAAGCTAATGCTGATTTTAGGCATCTACGCTGTAAATTAACCAGTTAGCTATGGTGTTGTGGCACATACATTATGCAGGTTATATATATTTTATGTAACTTATTTGCTGAATGTGTCTCTTAAATCAGAAAACCAGACACGTTTAACAAAGTGAATTCAACAAATCATTCAACAAGTGTATTTTGTCAGGTAATTATGACATATTTCAGGGCCAGAAATACAGCCATTAACTCAAGACAGTTGATGAGACAATTGAGCTGATGGTCCTCCCATTCCCCATGAGCTGGACGACCGAGGCATCTGTCATTAGAAATCTGCGATGGCAAGACGCACCTAGAGTGGGACCCAAAGCATGGAACCGGGATCTGAGCAACATAGAGAGGGTACATAGCCCGCGGCACGTAACCCTTATCTGCCTTCGGGGATTGGCCCTTGTGTGAAATCCCCTGGCTTTGAGCCACAACTGAAATGGTCTCATATGCAGAAGACCCATAGGAATTACAGAGGATACTGATGCCATGAGACCTAATATCTGTTGATACTGAAGAACAGTACAATCTTGGCCTAACCTGACTTTGCTCAGGGTATACTGTATGGTCTCGATTTGAGAGGGAGACAGCTGTCTCTACATCATGATCGAATTCCATATGATCCCTAAAAACATCATTCTCTGGGTAGGAGAGAGAATGCTTTTCTTGGCGTTGACTCTCAACCCTAACGAAGCCAGGTGAGCTAAGACAATATTCTTACTGGCCAGCATGTCCTAACTGGCTGTAATGCCAGTACTTGCAACTGTGCTAGTATCAGCCAGTCATCTATATAATTAAAAATGCGTATGCCCCGGAGTCATAATGGAGCCAGTACTGTGTCCAAGCACTTTGTGAATGTGTGAGGTGATAAGGCTAGGCCGCATGGAAGAACCCGATGTTGGAAAGCTTTGCCCCTGAAAGCGAACTTCAGAAACTTCCTGTGTTGTGGCAGAATTTCTATATGAAAATATGCATCCATGAGATCGATCGTGACTAACCAATCGTGATGTGGATTTTTGACACAACCGTTCTGACAGTTAACATCTTGAATTGAGCGCCTTTACCTAGCAGTTCAAGCCTCGAAGATCTAAGTTCGGACACAATCCTTCTTGGGAACCAGGAATTATCTGCTGTAGTATCCTGACTCTCTCCCTAGAAGGGGAACATGTTCTATGGCCCGTATGACTAGGAGATTTTACAGTTCTTGTGACAGTAAATGTGCTTGTTCCGGTTTCACGGTAGTGGGAACCACGCCATTGAAATGCGGAGGATGAAGAACGAATTCTTTCTCTACTGTCCTTAGAACTCAATATAACAATATATATCTCTCTTGTGTGTTTTACCAAGCATCTGTTTTTGCAGTACATCAGCTCTGATATTTTTGTTTGACTGTTAATTCCAAAGTGTCTCATACTGTGAAGAGCAGTATATGACATATCTGTCATTTTTGAATGCTGGAGGTGCTGACATACATGCAATCACCAAATTTTCTGTTACAATAGTCTGCAATTTACTGTTACTGTAGACTGCATATTTTGTGTATAGAGAGCTGCAGAACTGAGACTCTGTACACATCGTAAATGGGTCATTCTTACAATTCAGTGACATTCCGGCTTTTATAAAATAAAAATAAAACGTACTTTTACAAGTTTCTTCATGTTTCATCATTACAGTGACATATTAAAGATTGTGTTAGTCATACTAGTCAAGCTAAATTACTAAAACAATGTCCATCCAGTTAAATGGGCGGCATCAGTGTGGACAATAACAGGATGTACATTTAGTGGATAAATGAGCCACTACATGGTCTGTGATTGATATCTAGGAAACATATTTTTAAACTAATATTTATGGTTTAATATCTGTTAACATAAATATTGTATATTGACATTATTAAATTAGATTAATTTCCATATATCTTCCCATAATAGGGTTTATATGTTATGCTTGACCACATATGACTAACACCACAAAATAAAGGAAAACATAAATAAAACAATAGAGTTATAAACTCCAAATAACTCAAAGTAATTTAGCTGAATTGCTGATGTCCACCTCCAGTGTGTGTGATGTAATTTCCAAACATATATCTTCAATTAAATAATATAACATAACAGGGTGCGCAATAAATCAAGGGACAACTTAAAAAACCTCCACAATCAGTGTTAAAATTACACATTTACCACAAATTAATACATGTTAGTGAGAGAATGTAACAATAAACTTTTAACTATATGTGGGGAAAAAATAGAAATCCAACGATTTAGCATTTATTTATTGTCAAAGATGTTTGACGTGTTTGAGTTTTGGGGACATAAGGGAGTGACACAGTGCAATAGAAAAGGATTTCAATGAATTGTCTACCATTATAAAAAGTCTTATTCTTTTTAACAAGCCTATCAAAATTGTAATCGGGTGAAATTAAACATAAATACCACACACACTTGTAATGGGGTTATAAATGTCAAAGAATTGTAGGAATGACCCATATTTACAGGTGTTCCTGCACGAGACGCTGCTTAACATTGAAAAACAGAGCAGGCAAATGCAAAAACGCATTCAGTGTGAACATCTATTAAAATTAAAATTAAAAAAGCTTTAATAAAACAACCAGGAAGAAGAGAGAAAGGGAGATAAAAGGCTTAAATGAAAATAGTGTATTTCACATTGGATTAGTGTTGATGTTTTTTCAGTAAATAGTGTTTATCATAAGGGAAATGTATGAAAATCATGTTAAGTGTTTTAACTAATTCTGCACTACTGTACTTTTATTTTGAAATAATGCAGTAATGTAGTTTTTCTTTCCTCTCTCTCTTCCAGAATGAGCTCTGACATTATGCAAAAAAAAAAAAAAAAATGTATGGCATGTCATGAATAGGTCCATTACCTGGTGTTTTAAAATCCCAATTGTTTCCCTTAATTACAGGACGATTACTTATTTTACAGGACGTTTGTCATATTTTGATATTTAATTTTACCTGCTACTGCTTCACATGAGGTTGACTCTCTCCACTCACTGGCATGAATTCCCTCAGTTGACGACGGCAGTGACAGTGGTTATCAGGGGAACGGTAGAATTGAAGTGATAATGCACAGTTACAACAAATAATCTCCAGTTTCACAAAACAGCATCCAATACAGTTAAAATAAAACTAACACAACAGTTGATTATGGACTTCTGAAGCAGCAAAACAAGTGGGTATACCGAGGGTGTATGCAAATACTGATCCTTAGATGTCATTATACAAAAAGAGCCCTGGGAAAAACTAAGCATACAGCATATACCACTGATGCATTCTTAGTAATAAGGTTATAATGTCCCAGTTAAAAACTCTGCCTGTATTCAATCACAGGATTCTACAGAAGACTTCCTGATCTGTTCTCAGTACTGTGAACAATTCCCATTTGCTTATTGTCAATGTAATGTTATAATTAGCCATTTGATATTGCAGTGCTTAATTAGCTTGAGAGGAAATGATCTCATTATTCTCTGTGATTGTGCATACTGGTGCTTTAGTTTTAGCACTTTTTGGTTCACAAAGTTTTCAAGGTCCTCATGGATGTGATGAGGATGGCAGAAACAAACAGTGAGATTTCAACTACAGTATCTGAAGCAATACATCTTAAATTGATATGCAGAGCCAGCATAGCTCATTGTACAGTAACTGGCAAGATTCAGAAGACCACCTTCACAGCCACAATTAGGCATTGGTTCTGCAGTGTCCATGTGCAATTTCTGGTTACATTTCTTCAAAACACCTTGTTGCACAAAAACGGATATATTAACCCCATGGAATAAAGGGGGTTATAAGATTTAAGGGGGGACCCACTCGCAAGTATTTATCATGTTCTGACCCTGCTAAATAAAACTACACTAACAGCTATTAGCAAGGATTATGTTAGAAAATTTCAGATCTTGTAGAAATTTAGTGATAGGGATACAAAATAGCTTAACATTACACAGTGCATGTACAGTTTAGTTTGAAGAAAGCAGAGCCCACATTTAATGCCCCACACCCTTTGGACAAGACCTCAATCTTTATTAACCATTATTAACCTATATTTCCCTTCAGGGACAATAAAGTCACTTCATACCAATCAGCCAGGCAAGAAAGAAAAACGTCCTGGTTACTTCCGTAACCTCCATTCCCAGATGGAGGGAATGAGACGTTGTGTCGATGAAGTGATACTAGGGGTCACTCTTGGGAGTCTGAGACACCTCTGATATTTGATAAATGGCCAATGGGAATAGGCGAGTGGTATTTGCATGCCACTTCCCCAAACATACGGGTATAAAGGAGCTGGCATGCATACTGCTCATTTAGGTTTTGTGCTGAGAGTAAGGTCCCGGCCATTTCAGCAGGTAGTTCAGCGTTGTGGCAGTATGGACACAACGTGTCATTCCCTCCATCACTCACTTGACGTTGTGACGATGAAGTGACACTAGGATTCCCTACAAAAACTCTACATCTAGCTAAACAGTGTTATGTGAACTGGCGGTGAGAGACGGGCAGACTACTGTGTGCCCCGTAGCCAGCGCACCAGGCTGACACGTATCCTCCCCCAACGCTGCTGTGAGCGTCGAACGGCCCTTCAGGGACAAGTTGATTGCCCAAAATATAGGGGCAGGTTAGCCCAGTCGTGCCCTTTCCCTCATTTTTTTTTTTTTTTCTCCCCAAAAAGATTTAAAATATTTCAACCGACTGAGAACACCAGTGACCACGTCAGGGGGTGGGTCACTCCCAAGGGTAAGACATCACGGACACCACACCACACCCAGAGAGGGGTGGGGGGGGCATTTTGAGTAGAGATAAATCACATGGTCTTGCCAAGTGTAGCCGGAAATATGTCATGTGGAGAAGTCCCATGGTAGTTAATACCCAATGGGTTAGGAGACTCTACAAACATGTTGACTGGGGCAGAGGGGCCTCTGCCCAAGGAAGATCCAGTTTACCAAAAGGGAAATACTATATACTTCGCAAGGGGTTACCTACGGTGAACCAGCACATGCGGAGCACCTACCCCATACAGGGCTTAGATAGCACATGTACTGAGGCAGCAGCAAGCTTCTCTGTAAACTTGTCTGCCAAAGGGCTAGGAGGAAGTAATCTAGGGAACACATTTTGTGAACACTACTGGGAGTCAAGAGTGCATGTCTTCAGCTCAGTGAGGTGAAAGGCGCTATATGTAAGCGATACATCCGGCCGACTCTCCTGGACTTACCTGTTTGTTCCTGCTAAGACAAGGGACAAAACCAGCTCAACCTGGTCAGGGTCCAGGAGGCTGCCACGCTCCTGGTGGA
The DNA here is from genome assembly GCA_032164185.1 of Moxostoma hubbsi. Taxonomy (NCBI): domain Eukaryota; kingdom Metazoa; phylum Chordata; class Actinopteri; order Cypriniformes; family Catostomidae; genus Moxostoma; species Moxostoma hubbsi. Next base: position 10,273,163 of record JAVLUX010000011.1, on the reverse strand, counting down.
TGGACTCGTAGCCCTGCAGGAGGCAGCACATACAGGAAGGAAAGCACCGACTTGATTGCACATTTCAGCGCACGACATGCGTTGTGAAGAACACCACCACTTCAAGGCATACAGGCACCTCATAGAGAGGGCTGTAGCCTGAGTGATCGTGTCTACCACAGCAGGTGGTAGGCCACTTAGGTCTTCTTTGTCCCGTCCAGGGGCCAGATATGGAGGTTCCAGAGGTCTGGTCACGGGTGCCAGATGGTGTACCGTCCCTAAGAAAGAAGGTCCTTCCTCAGGGTAATTTGCCAGGGAGGGGCTGACACGAGGAGCGTGAGGTCTGAGTACAAAGTCTGGCTGGGTCAGAAGGGTGCTACTAGGATGACCTGTTCCTCATCCTCCCTGACCTTGTAGACTCACTGAGGGAAACACATATTTCCACAATCCAGGAGGCCAGCTGTGTGCCAGCATGTCTATACCGAGGGGTGCCTTGGTCAGGGCGTACCAAAGTGGGCAGTGGGAGGATTCTGGGGAGGTGAACAAGTCTACCTGTGCCCACCTGAATTGACTCCAGATCAGCTGGACCACCTGAGCGTGGAGTTTCCACTCTCCCTTGCGGGTAACCTGTCGTGACAGCGCGTCCGCTGTATTGTTGAGGTCGCCCGGGATGTGAGTGGCTTGCAGCGACAATAGGTGCTGCTGACTCCAGAGGAGATAGCAGGTGAGTTTTGACATACATAAACCGCTTTGATGGTTGGTGTATGCTACTGTTGTCATGTTGTCTGTTCGTGCCAATGGGCAAGCACTATTGCCACAGGGCAAGCACTATTGCCAACAATTCGAGGCAGTTGATGTGCCTGTTGCATACAATGCACCAGCCCGTCTTGGAGGCCTCGGTCGTAACCACGACACTCCTGAAGACCTGTTCTAGGGGAACACCTGCCCGTAGAAATGTGAGGTCGTTCCAAGGGCTGAAAATGCGGCGACAGATTGACGTGATGGCCATGCGATGTGTCCCATGGTGCCATGCCCATCTCGGGACTCGAGTGTGGAGCTAGTGCTGAAGCAGTCTCATATGCATCGATCCGAATGGTGTGGCCACCACTGAGGATGCCATATGCCCCAGGAGCGTATGAGATAGTTTCAGTGCAACCGCTGTCTTCTGTCTGAATGCCTTCAAACTGGTCAGCACAGACAGGGCACGTTCGTTCGTGAGACGTGCCGTCATTGAGACTGAGTCCAACTACAATCCGACACTGGGCCACGATGGCGGGCCGAGGCGGAGTCAGGTGATGCCCTTGGCGACATGCAGATGGGGTATGGGATCTTGAGCCGCGCCGGGAAGGATATGTTGAATGGCCTTCGTCTGCTGCTTCACCACTGAAAATTGTCCATGATGGTGTCGCCGAATAGGCCAGCCTGGGAAATGGGTGCGTTCAAGAATCATGCCTTGTCGGCCTCTCGCATCTCGACCAGGTTGAGACATAGTGATCCTGGACCAACAAAGTGGACATAGTCCGCCTGAGAGACTGCGCCGTGACCTTCATCGCCCGGAGGGCACTCCTGCATCAATCCCTGGGCTGAACTACCCTTTTGCAGCTCTTTCAGTGCCTTGGTGGACTTGCAGGGCGGAGGCGGCATGCCCAGTGGCACCATAGGCCTTGGCCGTCAGGGACGACGTAAACCTAGAGACCCTGGATGGGAGCTTCAGTCACCCGTGCCAGGTGGCGGCACTCTGCGGGCATAGGTGCACCACGAACGCCTTTTCCACTGTGGGTATCGCTGAGTAACCCCTGGCCACCACACCATTGATGGTAGTGAGAGTGTGGGAGCTGAAAGAACAGGACTGGTCAGTGAAAGGTGCCTCCCATGACCATGTCAGCTCCTCAAACAAAAGAACTGGGGGAGGTTCTGCATCTGACTGGATGAGGCCACTCTCTGACGCTGCACTCAAAAGCTCATCACCTTCGTGGGCACCGAACAAGAGGTTGAAATGCCTTCAAATCGGTCAGCACCGACGGGGCACGCTCGTTCGTAAGACTCATTGAGACTGAGTCAAACTACAAACCGAGACAGGCCACGATGGAGGTTTTCAAGAGGTTTTCTTACTAAAGCGAGCCAAGACTGCAACGTTGCTGTGGGAAATTCAGCTGTGTGAACAACGATCGTTCGGTTCCGAAGAGAAAATCTGAATGAGCGGTATGCACTCCAGCTCCTTTATACCCGTATGTTCAGTGGAGTTTTCTTGCTGCATCTCTGAACACAAGAGTCTGCTGCAGATGGAGTGCAAACTGATGTACTGCAGTTAAACCTAGAAACTGGACAGTTTAGACACAAGGAAAAAGCCCAACACGAGAAAAGGTAACATGTGCAGAAGTGTCAATGTTACCATCTGCTTCACTAGAGCCATAGACGTGGGGTCCACAAATCTGAACATCTTAATCATGAACCATTTGTAATGGGTTGGAAACTACAGACCTGAAGACTGATCCACTGGAAACTAAGGTGGTCAGGTAATGGTCACCTTGATGAGGACACCTGCAAACCGATAAATGGTTAAAAACATGGTCCCGGTGATGGCATGCATGTGACAAATAGGTCACATTAGCAATTACCCTTTCACAAGAAGATCCCACTGGGTCAGGCTCACGGGATCAGGGTTAGAAGTTGCCCAGCAACAACCCACAATCAGTACAATTTTGGGGTCTGTCCTCCTCAAAATGTGGACTTTAACATAGACTGGCTCCCTTAGGACTTTTGTCACAGGATACTCTGCATCACTATAGTATGAGGATTATGCTTGATCTTACATACAAGTTAGAGACACATTCAGGTCTAGCCCAGTTAAAAAGGATTGCTAGATAAATGGGGGACTATGGGGCATTACCATTCACACATCCCTTGGCAAAACACTGCCCATTAGCCAGTCTAAGCTCCACTCTCAAGGGGCCTGGGCAGCTACAGGAGGTGGTGGAGGAACTGTGTTGACTTCAAGAACAAAGTTATACAGCTTTAAATAGTTTATATATATATATATTTATATCTCAATCAAATTCAACCTTCAGTCATGTGAAAAAAAGTATTTGCCCTCTTCCTGATTTCTTCTATATTTGAGTATTTTTTTTATACTAAATTATTTTAGATCTTACAACAAGCTATAACATGAAGCTGAATAAACACAAAATACAGTTTTCAAATACATATATTTTGTATTAAAAATAAAAGATCAAACACCTTAGCAGCAACAACTGCAACCAAATGTTTCCAATAACTGGAGATTCACATTGCTGTGGTGGAATTTTGGCCCACTCTTCTTTTCAGAACTACTTTAGTTCAGCCAAATTGGAGGGTTTTCGAGTTTGAGCTGCCATTTATGGTCCTGCCACAGCATCTCACTCGGTTTCAAGTCAGGACTTTGACTAGGTCACACAAAATTTTTCATTTTGCTTCTTTTGAGCCATTAAGAGGTGGACTTACTCCTATTCCTCGGATCATTGTCTTGCTGCATAATATGGTTGCACTTGAGCTTCAACTGATGACTGATGACCTTTCGGATTTTCTGGTAGAGAGTAGAATTCATGTTTCCATCAATTATTACAAGTCACACTGGCCCTGAAACAGCAATGCATCCCCACACCATCACACTACCACCAACATGCTTGACCGTAGGTATGATGTTCTTTTTTTGGAATTCTGTGTTTGATTTACGTCAGATGTAAATTCCACTCATCAGTCCACAGAACATACTCCCAAAAGGTTTGAGGATCATCAAGGTGTGTTTTGGCAAAATTCAGAAGAGTCTTAATGTATGGTTCTTGCCTGGCCAGTGTCCTTCTGATAGTGGAGTCATGAACAGTGACCTTTATTAATACGAGAGAGGTCTGAAGTTCCTTGGATGCTGTCCTTGGATCTTTTGTGACTTGCTGGATGAGTCATTGCTGTGCTCTTAGAGGAATTTTGGAAGGATGGCTTCTGAGAAGGTTCACTACTATGCCAAGTGTTGTCCATTTGGAGTGGCTCTCACTGTGTTTCTTTGGTGTCCCAGAGCCTTTGAAATAGCTTTGTAACCCTTCCTAGAATGATGTATTGCAATAACATTTTTCCCCTCATTTCTGGAACTTCCTTCAACTGTGACAGTGTGCTGCTGGGTAAAATATTTTAGACAACTTTATACAGCTGAAAAACTTATATGTAGGTGTTGATTTGACTGAACAGGATAGGCAGTAATCATGCTTGGGTGGGTCTAGTCCAGCTGAACCCCATTATGAATGCCATTTAATAGATTTGGGAATTTAGTAACTAAGGAGGGAAATACTTTTTCATGCATATCTAGTCACTATTCGCTAACATTTTGTCTTCAATAATAACAAAAAAAACGACTGTATTTTGTGTTTACTCAGATTGCCTTTTGTTTTATGTTTATATTTTTTTAATCAATTTAGTATGATAAAAAAAACACAAATCTTCCACAGCACTGTACATTAAAAATATTTCCCATCTATTGCATACAAACTTCTCAAACAGGGTGCAGTATTCTCTCTCTCTTTCTTTTTTTTTTTTTACAATTTTGAACAGGTACCATGTAAATAAGTCTACCCTATCATGCGATAGGTCACAATGACCCCCCTCTTCAAATGTAGGACCCATTACATATGTTCTCTGAAATTATTAGGTGCTGTAATGGGTAAAATGGGACAAACTTAAGGTGCACTCAGTAATTTTTCCCCTTTTAGGACAAGAGGGTGCAGTTCCTTAAAGACAATAGGATTGTTAGGTTTCACATACAAACCATCACTGTGGTGCCACAAGCAGTGACTGGTAAATGGCAAAAGCTCCAGTGGTGCCAACAGGACCGCAAGGAGGATCTCTTCCTCCCAAAAGAGTGGAGTCCAAGCTTAGACTTGGAATGGTTGCATCTCTTATACACTGGACCATCACTAGCAAAAAAGTGTGAGTGTCCCATCTACAAGTAGAGACAGGAAATAATGACAGTAGCAACATTTAAGACTTACCAGTTTTCCTATAATATCGCTGTTGTTTATCAAAACAACAGTTTATAACTTCACCATTTGCAGAAGTAATGACAGGCACTTCACACTGCACTTTTTCAAAATCTATGTCACACCTCTGAAAAGGGTCTGCCCGAGTTGGTGGCTGCTTGGCCCCAAAATTCTTGAGATTGCTGCCCAGGCCAATGAAAATCTAAAAGATTTGTCCCAATTAATATGCAGCACACAAGCTACTAGTGGTATAACATATCATAAATCTCAAGAAACTCCAAAGTGCTAACATTGTTCCAGAATTGAACACAACTACTGAGTGCTCTCAAACAACTGCCTTTAAAGTTTGATAATTAGCCTTTTTTGATTGTTCCCTCCTCTGCTGTTTACCACCAATTTGCACCCAGCCATGATAAGTCAATATGTTTCAGCTGGTCATGTAGGCTACATTCATTTTTCATTAAATGGTTTCATTCTCAAACTGTGTGTTAATTCAGCAACTCAACTTCTCATATGTTGCTTAAGATATTTTGTTGTAATACCGTGGTATGTGAACATAGCTGAGCCTAGCGAACACAGCTTTTGCCCTCCAAAGGTATTTCCAACTGTCCTTGCTTTGTTTTGATTTCAGAAAGGGACAAGTTGTTTTTTTTAAATATTTGTTGGATATTTGGTACTGATGAATTTAGAAGGGAACCGTTAAAGTGTCCTCATTCTCACATTTTCTATGTAATATGTAATATGTTTTTCTTTTATATGTAAGGGTATTTGGGGTACTGATGAATTTAGACGAGAACCATTAACGTGCCCATCTTCTAACACCAATATATGTAAGGGAATTTAGGGTCTTGAAATATGTGAGCTATGAACAAAATTAAACTCCTTATCGTACATTATTAGGTAATGAAATCTATAATGACATTAGTCGCGTTCGACAACCATTATAAATTCGATAAATGACAAATAACTAGATTATTCTCCACCATAAAAATTCTAATACAAAGTCTTGTATCCACTCCCAATTTCTACTGTAAGGAATTAGCTTTAATTAGTGAATAATGATTAATTCACTCATCAGCGTGATATTATTCTCATGACTTATTGAAAATAATATCACATGTATTTAGGTACAGCTTTGATGCAATATCTTTTAGAAACAGAGATGAGATTATTTATCAAAATATAACACAGTTCAAATCTTCTTTGAATACAGACAAACTTTATTGCTATTCTAAACATAAATCTAATCTAACACATATATACATGAGACAGGTTGGTGAAAAGAGTGACAGAATGTGAAATAAATGATCAATACAGTGAAAATTAACTTTATGGAGTCTTTGGACAATGCCTGAAGAACCATTTAATCTTATTTGAGTCTACATTGATTTACTGTTGGATTACCCGAAGTATTTACCAAATACACCAGTGCTTTGAGCACAATATTGGAGATGTACTTGCATGTAGTGGTGTTTCCTTACATTCTTTGTGTTGCTTGGTTCTTGGCTCTTGGCCGAAAGTTCGTTCCGTCGATATTTTGGACCTCTTTAAGATCGGACAGTTATTGTCTGTATGAATGATGAGGCTGGCTTTGAAGCGAGACCTTCTCATGGGTGTGTGAACCTCACATGGCATGGATCTGGTTCTGACGAGATCCAGAGAAGACCATGAGGGAAGAGTCAGATCGAAGTCTGAGCAGTCAGAAGAGCAGAAGAGCCGAGCAGAGAGGGAAGACGACAAGAGAAGTGTTCTTCCTGTTTGGAAACATTTGAAATGAAATTGGCCGCATCCCCAAAAGTGTCATGCGCCAATCATAAGTGACTTTTCAGAGTCACATGGTCAACTGGGCTGCCTTGTCTGACAGTTGATTTTATGGTCCTTTGTTTCAGATTCTTTTAAAAAATTTCCGCTCAAAATAATGCATGTTTAATCACTAACTTTATATCTTGAAAATGGTACAAGAGACATGATATTCATTGTCATCAGCTTTCTCTATGTAAACAAGCAAACTGTTGCATACCAAGCATGAACTTCTTTCATGGATATTATACGTGTAGATAACAAAACATGAAAATCTCTGGTTACAAATCATTCTGGTTAATTAATTGGTTATACAACATGGATAAAACATTACACACATTTTAAAGAGGTATATGAGGCTATAATCATTAATTTGTCAGTTATACAAGTTACCACAGTTCAAAGCAATTGTCAGAATTACATAGCAAGCATAGGTATTGTATAAATCGTGGATTTAAATGCATTCTGTACATTTTAGAAGGTTAAATCTGTAAAGTACCGTGACTGTGTGTAGAATGTTCCTGGATTAAGATGAAACTGCTTTAACTCTGTGTGGAAGTTAAGAAGGTTGTGCTGAGGGGCCTTTCTGGCCAATGACCATTTTTGCTTTAAATTAAGTTGTTTAGAGTGTCTTGACAATTTTATTGTCCAAAGACAGGACTTCAGTAGGAAGTTGATGCTTGGTCCATTAATTTATGATGCTGAGTAATTCCAGGATTAAAAAGGTTGGGTTTTTCCTAGATTCAAATCATGTCGTTTCAATTCTTCTGCATGTATAATCCAAAATATGTGTATATTATTTTCTTCAATATGCTATTTGAAGATGGTACAGAAACTTATATTTTGTAACATGAAATTAGTGTGACTAAAGCTTACATATGAAAAACTTCATAACAGATATGAAGATGGATTTAGCCAATGAATTTTATAATCTGATCCTTAAGTTACTCACCCTTATCTTAAACCTTGCTTTTGGACATGTTACCAAAATTGAACATTGAAAAAACAATTTTCTTAGTATTCTGATTAGCCTTGGGTGGGCTGTTCCCAAAGATTCTTATTGCTGTTTACAGAGCCTACAGCAGTCACAGAGACAAGTGTGACTTCTATTTGAATGATATCTGTTAGGTCGTAGGGACAGTTTATGTGCGGTATTCCAAAATAACACTTACAACACCTTTAAGTGGACTATATGATAAGTGGCTAAATCAAGCATGCAAAATACAATTAATGCATTAACCATAATTATCACATGCATTATTAAAATATCACAGATCCCACACTAATAAAGATTCCACATATGTCCCAATTGTGCAAAATACGACATTAGCAAAAGCAGAATGCATAGGTTCAATTTGTTAATTGATTGATTAAAATATTTTACCCTCACAACGCAAAGTAATGTTCAAAAAAGCACTACTGCATCTTGACCTGTAGGCCCTGTGAAAATTGCATTTGTGAAAAAAAAAATATAATAATTGCCAATAATTCTCTTCCTTCCTTGTCCTTTTATTTTTATTTTGAAAAAAAAAATAATAATAATTTCAAACTTGACCTCCCGTGACCAAAGAAAAAATTGTCAATATGGTAGTGCCATTCACACATTAATTTAAACTCCAATGCACAGCAGGTAAAATGGACAGGGGGGGTCTGGCAAAATTGTATGAAAGAGTAGGTCTGGACTTATATAACCTTATATGAACAGAATTATCAAATGTGAGAAAATCTTTCATCATTTAAACTAGTGAAATGAGAAGCATAATGAATAGGTGAATAGTCTTGACAGAGTGGAAATTGTTCAAATTTTATATTTGCCTAAATGTGACATTACTTTACATACTAAAGAAAATGTTGGAGCCCAAAATAGAGAAGAGACAGTCAAGAGAGAGCAGAGAACTCAGAGAGTAATGAGAACTGGGTGATGTGCTACATTGCAAGCAACACATGAGAGATTGTATCACAATTTGATAGTGTTAGCAAATTAACTTCATGATGAGTGCTTGTTCATAAATTTACGTGATAGATTGATAGATCTCGCAAAATAGGATTATTCTTAATCATAATGTATGCACAGTGATGCATTTAAAGTCATTGTTTTTGTAAATGTAACAATGCAAAAATTGTTTCTGTATAAAATATTGGAATTCTGCAATATGGTCTATAATGTGAACCAGGGAAGAATCGGCCAGGGATTTTACTTAGCAACTTGCCCAAATGTTGAGCGTGGGGGTGAGCCAAATGTTGTTCTATTTTGCATTTCGTGGCGCCGTTTTGTGGCAGAGGCTCGTTGTTGCTTATCGCGGCCCATTCAGCACGTTTTGTGGCCAAACCACCAGCATGGCCATTCCACCCCTGACAGGCCCAAAAGTGCATCGGCCCCACAAGGAAAATGCCCCATATGACAGATTACAAGTCCAGCCCTGGTAGTACCATAGACATAAGAGTTGACCAGTTTTCATGTAGCATGCAAGGAAACAAATTCAAATTCCAACCTAATGTGAATATATCTCACTCTCTCTCTCTCCTTGTCTAACTGACAGAGCTGTTTTTTCTTCAACATACTAAAATAATCAATATATATTTTATATGACATATGATGTACATATAATCAAAAGCTGTAGATATACACTTGATGTCAGAAGTTTACATACACTTGGGGTTTTTTTAACCTCTCCACAAATTTCATATTAGCAAACGTCACGGTTACTGTTGTAACCTCCATTCCCTGAGGGAGGGAATGAGACGTTGTATTGAATGAAGTGACACAAGGGGTCTTCCTTGGGAGCCTCATGTACCTCTGAACTTGAGAAAAAGCCAATGAGAAATTGGCAGACAGAATTTGCATGTCCGAATTTGCAGCGCCGTGAGAATGGCATGCACCGGCTGGATGACCCAGGGAGTGAGGAAATCGCTCTTTTATTGAGAATGTGGGTACCACAGCCCGAAGGGGGTGCGGTGAAATAAAATAAGAAAAATTAAGATTTTCCACCCGGCCCTCCACTGGGGGATGGAGCGGAACATCTGACTGCCCGGGTTTTCCGTCTAGGAGCGCTTAGCAGCTTTACGGGTCCTAGAGGTGGTCCTGGAGATGCTGGGGCTGAGAGCTGGGACCGGGATTAGGCGGAGCTGCTGCACAGCGTGCAGAGAGAGAACGCCGCTGGAAAAGTGCCGAAGGATCCAACAGCGGTGCTTCTTGCCAACAGAGGTGAGTGGAACAGTGGTGAGAATTCAGCTTGCTGCTGCACAACTGCTCAGCTCCAAAGAAAAAATCTGACTGACAGACACACACCCACTTTCCTTTATACCTGTATGTCTGAAGGCGGGACATGCAAATTCTGTCTGCCAATTTCTCATTGGCCTTTTCTCAAGTTCAGAGGTACACAAGGCTCCCAAGGAAGACCCCTTGTGTCACTTCATTCGACCCCATGTTGAGTGAGTGACAGAAGGGGAACAATAGTTTTGGCTAGTTGTTTAGGATATCTACTTTGTGTACTTGTGCATGACACAAGTAACTTTTCCAACAATTTTTTACAGACAGGTTGTTTCAGTGTTAACTGTGCCTTTAAGCAGCTTGGAAAATTCCAGAAAATTATGTCAAACGTTTAGACAATTAGCTTCTGATAGGAGGTGTACTGAATTGGAGGTGTACCTGTTGGTATATTTTAAGGCCTACCTTCAAACTCAATGACTCTTGACATCAAGGGGAAATAAAAATAAATAAGCCAAGACAAGTCTAGTTCATCTTTGGGAGCAATTGTCAAACTCCTGAAGATACTATGTTCATCTGTACTATGATACGCAAGTATAAACACTATGGGACCATGCAGCCATCATACCGCTCAGGAAGTAGATGCATTCTGTCTCCTAGAAATGAATATAGTTTGGTGCAAGAAGTGCAAATCAATCCCAGATCAACAGCAAATAACCTTGTGAAGATGCTGGAGGAAACAGGTAGACAAATATTTATATCCACAGCAAAACAAGTCCTATATCGACATAACCAGAAATGCTATTAGCAAGGAAGAAGCCACTGTTCCAAAACTGCCATAAAAAAGCCAGACTACAGTTTGCGAGTGCACATGGGACAAAGATCTGACTTTTTGAGAAATGTCTTCTGTTCTAATGAAACAATAATTGTGTTTAGTGTTTGGCCATAATGACCATCATTATGTTTGGAGGAAAAAGGGTGAGGCTTGCAAGCCAAAGAACACCATCCCAACTGTGAAGCATGAGGTTGGCAGCATCATGTTGTAGGGGTGCTTTGTTGCAGGAGGGACTGGTGGGCTTCACAAAATATCATGAGGCATCATGAGGAAGGAAAATTATGTGGATATATACAAGCAACATCTCAAGACATCAGCCAGGAAGTTAAAGCTTGGTTGCAAATGGACAATAGCCCCAAGCATACCTCCAAAGTTGTGGAAATATGGCTTAAGGGACAAGAAAGTCAAAGTACCGGAGTGGCCATCACAAAGCCCTGACCTCAATCCGATAGAAAATGTGTGTGCTGAACTGAAAAAGAATGTGTGAGCAAGGAGGCCTACAAACCTGACTCAGTTACACCAGTTCTATCTGGAGGAATGCGCCAAAGCTTGAGAAGCTTGTGGAAGGCTACCCCAAAAAATTTACCCCATTTTAAACAATTTGAAGGCAATTCTACCTATATTTTTTATATTAACAAAGTGTGTGTAAACTTCTGGCCCACTGGGAATGTGATGAAAGGAATAAAAGTTTAAATAAATAATTCTCTCTACTATTATTCTAATATTTCACATTCTTAATTAGTGATCCTAACTGACCTAAGATGGGGAATATTTTCTATGATTAATGTAAGGAATTGTGAAAAAATTAGTTTCAATGTATTTGGCTGTGGTGTATGTAAACATATGACTTGAACTTTAAGTCGTATGTAAACATATGACTTGAACTTTAAGTTTGTGAAGGGCATTGGTTCCAGTCTAAAATTAAATAACCCAACAACCACAGCTGTCTATACACCAAGAGCAATGTCTGCTTAAGGTATGAATAGCTGCTTACTGATTTACCTGTTTGGTAATGACATTAATGGGCCTATACATAGTCCCACCTTTTCTCTGTGCCAGTGCGGTTGTGTAATTTCACAGACGATGACTTTGAAAAACATACACAAAATGTTAACCTAACTAAAATCTCATATTTCCTCAAAAGTGCTCACACAGCCATTTATTTAAATGGAAATGGAGTGAACTAGAAAAGAAACCTGTCAGTTGTTAGTTTTTAATATTTTTTTCTGCCATCCGCCATCTCAAATTTTAATTTTCACTGAGTTTGTCGTATTGCATTTTTGAATTGCCTTCTCTTGGAAGAATATATACATACGACGCTGCCTTATTATGTTGTAATATGCAGTAAAATGTTCCCTGCCTTTTAGAATAGCCTTTGCACCAAGAGCATGCCTATTATAACTTAAAATGCTGGCTCTGCAGGCAGCTCACTAGCTTTTGGAACAGAGTTACTTTCTGAGAGGACAGTGCCTATATGAAGTCTGTGACTTTACTGGGGCCTAAATGCCAAACTGAGAAACAGAGATGTATTAAGTGTTTTACATTGGTAGGTAGTTAGAATCGTCAGTCCTCTATCTGCCACTATGTCACATCTCTTTGCTTTAAGCAGCTCTTCGCTTGGATCCACACTGCAATAAGGTACACATACACACTCGAACAAACACTCACGCAGACACAGGGGCTCACTAATGCTGAGGTCTGACAAGAGATGCTCCAGTAATGGGATGAGAGCAGCATCTCTTGAGTTTACCAAACACTCTTAAATGGGAATGGCACAGCTGTGGATGCTATTTTACCGTGATAGACACTGGTCAGGGAAAGAGACCTCCCATTGCCCCATACTAATAGTCCCATGGTTGGTGTGTTTTTGCCTCTACTAATGTATTTCCTCCATCAAAAGATCACTAGACTGCTATCTACTACGATAAGACAAGGGGTTTGTAGGGGTTGGTATGAGGACTCCTGTTTAGCTTCATTCCTACAGGTGCATGTTTTTTTTTTTTTTCTTTGGCCTTCAGTTTCATGTGGATTCATGTTTCAACAATGAACATCTAAGCTGGTTTGCTGTTCTTTTCCTGTGTAAGCTGGTCTAGCTGGTACCTGAGCCTGGCCAAGCAAGTGCCCAAAATACATCTAAAATATGCAAACAGACCAGCTTGACCAGGCAAGGAGAACAGCTACAGTAAGACCAGAAACAACTATGCTGTTTAAGAGTTATTTATTTAATTTTAGCACTAATTTTCTCTGTACTCTTCCATATGATAATTATCATGTAACATAGTAACATTGTATACATATAAATGATCATGGGCATTGGAGGTTCTTAGCTGGTTTAAGCTGGTCTAGCTGGTGTCCAAGCTTGGTGACACCAGTTCTCAGCAAGTTTGACTGTTTGGCCAACTAGTCTCCAAGCTTGGTAATTTAGTCTTTTAGTCACAAATCCCCTCTAGAACCAACAAACTGACTAAGTGGGGGAACAACTAGAACCAGTAAACATGCTTAGGCTGGTTTAAGATGTGTTTTTGAGCAGGGAATTCTTCTGGCACTACTCCATATTTTCCATTTGGTGAGTAACACAGTATGGTGCAGGGTCTTGTTTAAATATAATTTCATGGCTTAGATTCCTTGCATTTGTGGTTTCTTCTTTCTCACTGTTACTCTCTGGCTGCAACAAAATATCTGGTAATACAACAGAAAACACCTCAAAGCTTCTCTGCTTTATGTGCTGCCTCCAGCCCATCTAAATGTTTGCAGGGTAATGGATTTGAAACACTCATTTAAAATGGTCTCTTAGATTTCCTTCCACCCACTCCAAAGCTGCCAGTGGGAGTGGAAGGGATAGGCCACTTCACCTCTGCAAGACTGATCATTTAGGCTTAGAAGCTATTAAGCATAAAAATTCCTTGTTTATCTAACTACTTGGGTTAGGTGCATAAAAACGATATGTGGCTTGTTCTCAAGATTTAATCTGGCATCATCAGAATGCTTTCTGGTCAAATTGTGTGTTATTATGCAATATCACACATGCAAGAGTGCTATTGTTCTGAATATCAGCACGACTGTGATTCAAGGATGCAGCCATGCAGGTATTCAGTACAAAATAGGATGCAAGTGCTAATGAGAGTAGTTCCAAAAGAAGCCAAAGCAAACTGACAGCCTGACGGGAATACCACAACAAACACATACAAACAGTAAAGCATCCAAGTGCTAAATAACAGCACTCTTTGAATGATGCTAATCACATTAGAGGACCAGAACTAAATGTTATATAAAAGTATAGATGTATACACTTATAACTGAGGGGTTGAATTAATTATTTGAAAAGCCTCTGTGTTTTTAGTAAACATACCAATCCGACAAAACCTTTATGCAATGCTTAATAAATTCTAAATGCAAATTGTAACTGGATTTTTAAAAATGTAAATTGAAGAATACCTGTATTTTAATTTAGAAAAAAATTAGAATGAACAGAAGAATATTGCTATTTAAAAAATGCTAATTAACACCTCATTAACATGCCTTAAATTGAATTCATCTTAGATTTTGCAATCTGGGGTGTTAATAAATTGTTAAAATGAATCAAGAAAGATAAACAGATATGGTACACATTTCCTTTAAAATCACACTGTTTTAGAAAGGATCATTGTAAACTTTTTGACTACTAAAACTGATGGTACAGCACAATACAGCAGGGAAATGTGAAAATCATAAAATACATTATGTATCGGCACTAAAATATGACTACAATTAAGGGGTTTCTGTAGCTCAACTGGTAGTGTCAGGTGGGTAAAAAACAGGACCCAAAAGCAGAGGTAACAGTTCAATCAGATTTATTAATCAACACAAAGTTCTCTTTTCAAACTAAGCAAGCACAGGAAATGTTTCTCCCCAATACGCGGGCAGTGATTGAGGAATCCCCTCCAAAGGAACTGGGTGACAATCACAGGTGAAGCAGTAGGTAACCACACTTCTGAAACAACACAGCACCAAACATTCACATTGACAATCACAATAACACACACAATGATCCAACATCGAACATGACACACAAGGGGATTTAAATAAGTGGGGAAACAAAGAAGAGGCAGGTGCCGCTCGCAGCTGAAGGTTGTAATTATCAGCATTCCCATGGAAGCAATCAGGGTTCCCATGGAAATGCTGATTCAGCATGCCAGCGGTACCTGAAACACATAAGGGCAAAATGTAAACACACTTTGACAAAAACAGACAGGGAACGATGATGCCATCGCCCTCATCAGACAAAAACTCAACCCAGCAAGGTGACAGGGACGTGACATACCCTGAGGGCACACGGTGGCAACTTGCACACTGTGGTAACCCACCACTGGACCTGTGCATCCATACCATGCACGACAGTGAACACAAGACCTCTCCGGAGAGCACACAATGGAAACACCTGCATGGTGGTCTCAAACAACCGGACATGCTCTCACACAAAAGGGGTACACAAAACACAGAGGCAGGCTGATACTGCCATGGTCCCAGCAGGCAGAACCCCAACCCTGACATTCCAGTCTGGTTAAAGGGATGCCGGCGTCCCAATGTGAACATTAAACAAAAGAAAAAGACAAACAACAAGAACACTTAACAAAGTACAAGAAACATTAAAGAAATGGAGGGACCTGTGAGTAGGCCTTAGGGCAGAGTTGACATGAGGGCGCAGACCATGGGCAGCTCAGGCATGGACACGATAACGGCAGGGAAACGGCCTTCATGGCCTTGAGCACTGGCAGCTGCAACTGTGGAATGTTTTCCATTGCAAGCACTGGCGGTGACAGGGGAACAGCCTTTGTGGCTGGGAGAACAGACAGTGACTGGGGAACAGCCTCCATGGCTGAGAGCACAGGCAGTGACAGGGGAACAGCCTTCATGGCTGTGAGAACAGGCAGTGACAGGGGAATTACCCCTGTGGTTGTGAGCACTGGCAGTGGCATGGGATCAGCCTTCGTGGCTGTGAACACAGGCAGGGACAGTTGAATGAACTCTGTGGTCTTGGGCACTGGCAGTACAGGGGAACAGACTTTGTGGCTGTGAACACAGGCAGGGACAGGGGACTGAGCTTCCAGGTCACTGGCTGTGGCAGGGGAACAGCGTTCATGGCTGTCAACACAGGTAAAGACAGGGGAACGACCTTTGTGGTCATAGGCAGTGGCAGGGGAAAAGTCTCGGTGGCTGTGAGAGCTGGCAGCAATTAGGAAACGGCCTCCATGGTCGAGGGAATTGGCAGGGGAACAGTCTTCATGGCTGTAAGCAATGGCGATGACTGGGAAATGGCCTCCATGGCCGTGAGTGCTGGCATTGACTGGGGAACGGCCTCCATGGCCGTGAGTGCCATTTCCATGGTTACCAAGCAACTAGTGATCATGTTGACTGAACATTTGTTCTGTTTTAGATTATACTTGATCTCATGGCTAAGGATGGCTAACGCAAAAAGTTATGCAAAATTTGTGAGAAAGAGAACTCTATCCAGAAACAGTGTGAATATATTCAGGATGACATAATCAGAGCAGGACTGTGTTATATGTCTAATGAGGACATCCGGGGCAAAGTTGAAGATCTAGAGTTAGAGCAGCAACAAACACCTACTCAAATTTCTTTCTGCTTACAAAGTTCTGATGAACTGTCACACTCTCTGTTTGTATATGCTGAATGCAAAACTTCAAAAAAAAAAAAAAACTCAGTATCTTTGCTTAACAGTGTTGATATAGGCAGGAGAATATATATATATATATATATATATATATATATATATATATATATATATACTCACCTAAAGGATTATTAGGAACACCTGTTCAATTTCTCATTAATGCAATTATCTAATCAACCAATCACATGGCAGTTGCTTCAATGCATTTAGGGGTGTGGTCCTGGTCAAGACAATCTCCTGAACTCCAAACTGAATGTCAGAATGGGAAAGAAAGGTGATTTAAGCAATTTTGAGCGTGGCATGGTTGATGGTGCCAGACGGGCCGGTCTGAGTATTTCACAATCTGCTCAGTTACTGGGATTTTCACGCACAACCATTTCTAGGGTTTACAAAGAATGGTGTGAAAAGGGAAAAACATCCAGTATGCGGCAGTCCTGTGGGCGAAAATGCCTTGTTGATGCTAGAGGTCAGAGGAGAATGGGCCGACTGATTCAAGCTGATAGAAGAGCAACTTTTGACTGAACTTTCACTTGTTACAATCGAGGTATGCAGCAAAGCATTTGTGAAGCCACAACATGCACAACCTTGAGGCGGATGGGCTACAACAGCAGAAGACCCCACCGGGTACCACTCATCTCCACTACAAATAGGAAAAAGAGGCTACAATTTGCAAGAGCTCACCAAAATTGGACAGTTGAAGACTGGAAAAATGTTGCCTGGTCTGATGAGTCTCGATTCTGTTGAGACATTCAGATGGTAGAGTCAGAATTTGGCGCAAACAGAATGAGAACATGGATTCATCATGCCTTGTTACCACTGTGCAGGCTGATGGTGGTGGTGTAATGGTGTGGGGGATGTTTTCTTGGCACACTTTAGGCCACTTAGTGCCAATTGGGCATCGTTTAAATGCCACGGCCTACCTGAGCATTGTTTCTGACCATGTCCATCCCTTTATGGCCACCATGTACCCATCCTCTGCTGGCTACTTCCAGCAGGATAATGCACCATGTCACAAAGCTCGAATCATTTCAAATTGGTTTCTTGAACATGACAATGAGTTCACTGTACTAAAATGGCCCCCACAGTTACCAGATCTCAACCCAATAGAGCATCTTTGGGATGTGGTGGAACGGGAGCTTCGTGCCCTGGATGTGCATCCCACAAATCTCCATCAACTGCAAGATGCTATCCTATCAATATGGGCCAACATTTCTAAAGAATGCTTTCAGCACCTTGTTGAATCAATGCCATGTAGAATTAAGGCAGTTCTGAAGGCGAAAGGGGGTCAAACACAGTATTAGTATGGTGTTCCTAATAATCCTTTAGGTGAGTGTGTGTATATATATATATATATATATATATATATATATATATATATATATATATATATATATATATATATATATATACATACATACAAGGACATTATATAAACCATCATTACACTCATGTTAATGAATGTCTATGTCTGGATTAGCTGGCAGTAATTGCCTTCCCCTCTGGTTATTTCTTCCAGAGGGATTTTGAATAACAAATCTGTGGTATAAGTTCATTATAATTGTGTTTTTCCCTCAACATTCTTTTTAATCAGATACAGAGAGAGTGTGTAGTCTTTCAGATGTCTTTTATGAAAATCCAAATCAGCCAGAGTATGACTGAGTATGATTAATCTAATGATGACAATAGAGTGAAACAAGGGATGCTCTGATCGATTAGCCACAGATCAGTATCGGCCAATATTCAATGGCTCATAACTAGAGTTGGAGTACTCGAGTTCATACTCGAGTCCAATTCTAATGGACCTATATGTCCTTGTGTGTGATTATTCTGTCTGAAAGCAGCAGTGCACACTCTTTCAAAGTACTTTTTAACTCACGCTGTGCTGTATGTGTGTGCGAGAAGAGATCGCCATTCACTAGATGTGCTCTGCCACTTTCATCCAGAAATAGCAATAATGTAAATACACTTTAAAAAGTATGTTTCCCAACTCCGCAAATTATTAAATAGAACTAGTGTTTTATCAGACTCGTGCTTACAATGCAAAGTAGTTTCTAACTTAAAATGTTGACTATATTGAGACAAAATCTAATTTACTATGTATCAGGGACCTTTAAACTAATATGACAGATGAAATGGACCATGATGGAAATTGTACAACTCAGCCCTTCACATATTTGTAGCGCAACCGCTGTGTGTTACCTGTAAAACTGGCACCTGCGTTTCAATGGCAAAAAATACAATGAAGAGCACAAGTGAGGGGAGATGTTTCTATTCACCTGTTATTCTTACTAATTATAATGTGAAAAGAACAAAACATCAGCCCAAGGTGAGTTTGATCTGTGAAGTGTAGTAATGTAGTATATAGATATTTTTTTTTTAATGGTATCTTTTCTGTTTTTATTTTCTGTTGTTATGTTTAATTTTCTGAGCATTATTAAATGTTATAATATTAACATTGAAGGCCCCAAGTGAAGGAGTTCAAATACCTCGGGGTCTTGTTCTCGAGTGAGGGGACAATGGAGCGGGAGGTTGGCCGGAGAATCGGGGCAGTGGCGGTATTGCACTCGCTCTATCGCACTATTGTCACGAAAAGAGAGCTAAGCAGGAAGGCAAAGCTCTCGATCTACCGGTCAATTTTTGTTCCTACCCTCACCTATGGTCATGAAGGCTGGGTCTTGACCGAAAGAACTAGGTCACGAGTACAAGCGGCCGAAATGGGCTTCCTCAGAAAGGTGGCAGGCTTCTCTCTTAGAGATAGGGTGAGGAGCTCAGTCATCCGTTAGGAGCTCGGAGTAGAGCCGCTGCTCCTTTGCATCGAAAGGAGTCATTTGAGGTGGTTTGGGCATCTGGTAAGGATGCCCCCTGGGCGCCTCCCTAGGGAGGTGTTTCAGGCACGTCCAGCTGGGAGGAGGCCTCGGGGAAGACCCAGGACTAGGTTAAGAGATTACATCTCCACACTGGCCTGGGAACGCCTTGGGGTCCCCCAGTCAGAGCTGGTTAATGTGGCTCGGGATAGGGAAGTTTGGGGCCCCCCTGCTGGAGCTGCTGCCCCCGCGACCCGACTTCAGATAAGCGGTTGAAGATGTTGAAGGTTGAAGATAATATTACCATTTATTAAATGTTTTAAACATATTACATGTATTTACTAAATACATGTATGACTAACGCTTGTGATAAACGCTTGTGATAAACGCTTGTAATAAACGAAACGCTTGTGCTTTTTTTCAATCATTTTCCAAGTAAACATTTGCTAGATGTTAGTCTTTTGACAACTGTGTCACATTTCACTCTGTTTTTAGCATCTCTCATGAGATGCTGAGACACCTGTGTTCTGCTCTTTTCGTTGTGTTTTGCTTTTTTAACACAAAAATACGTAAAACGCTTTTGCCAATAGTTACATGAATGCTACTCATACTAGAGAAAATAAATAAATGCTTATCTCAAAGTCACCAGAATTGAACACTTTGGTGTTGTTTTTTTGAACAACAAAAAAAATCTCATGGGGGAGCATGCCCCCGGACCCCCCTAGATATAAGTGTATTAGGCAGATCTAGAGGTCTGTTATATAGAGGGGACTGTTGCTTTGTTTCATATTATTCCAGATTGTTCTGCACCAGGTGAAGTTTCAACAAATAAATGTGAAGGAAATTAATTTTTTCCCTTCTGTTCTAGTGTGAGGGGTTGCCGTGCCTTTTTAAAACTGTGTATGTTTACAGTTTCAGTACTGTGAAAAATTTTGTATATATGCTTAGTATAGCTCTATACATAAAATACAGCTATACTAGGAGAAGATACTAGGAAAAGAAATTAGATAGTAAGGGATTTCGGGGTCAGGTTCGGGCTTAAAATCTGACAGAATCTTTTGGGCCATGTATCTTTTCGGGTCACATGGTCTCGGGTTCGGGTCGGGATTCATTTTAAGGCCCGTGCAGACCTCTAGGCAGATTTAAGTGCATATCCTCAGATTAAATCCTGCAGGTGCCCGCGGCATTTGCAACCATTTTAGTCGCAGTCTGGAGCCCTGTGTAATGTTGTTTCTTGATATGTTCAGGGTCTTAGACTAGTCTTTTGTTTTAATTTTGGTTTTATTTTACATTAACTGCACTTGGGTTCAGACATTATTGCCGTCTGCTTCTGTCTTCCTGCCTACTACGTTACAATTAAAAAGAATTGACTAAAATTATTCATGAAACAAATTAGTCCATCTGCTTTGTGAAATAATTTGATTTGAGTTAATTGATTCGTTTGTGAATCGGACATCAACCACATGCAGCTTACATTTGAAACCATGATATTTTTAGTGGTTTGTTGTTGCTGAAGTAGCAAGGGTCTGGAGAAATTAATAAAAGTATTAATTTTATATACAAAATCTAGTTAAGCAGAAGTCAACAGAAAAATAAAGTAGAGATATTCAAAAAATCTAGCTGCTAGTATTTGTGATTTGTTACTATAGACCTCTGGAGATAACCAATAATATTTCATTTTCCTTTCTAGAACTACTTAATGCAGTTATTCAGTGCATAAGCTGGCTCATCAAACAATATACCTGAAGGTACAAATATATTGCAGGACTCCCAAAGCTTTTTTAAATAGACATTTCATACAATTCTGATATAAATAGGCAGGCGGTTTACACAAGCAGAAGGTGTTCAGATAAATTTATTGTTAAAGCTAGATGAGTTTATTTGACAGGGCAGTGTAAAGCATGAACAGAGGATTATAAGCATATTATAGCAGCCTCATCTGTAATATACATTAGGTGGCCATATACAATAACTCAAGTACTAGTTTCTGTCTGATCATCCCATATGTTGACACTGTCTGGAGTACAAGCTGTTAGTTTAATTAGAGTGTTAATCAATGTTATGAACACTGGTAAAATTAGCCAGCCCCACTTGTGAATCACCTCTCACTCCTTTTAGCTATTAACAGGGATCCCACCATCATTGAAAACCTGGAAATATCAGGGAATTTTGAAATTGTGATTTCCTGGCCTGGAAAAATCATGGAAGTTAATAAAATATTTATAGTCATGGATAAATCATGGAAAGTTTTTATAGTTAATATATTTTTATGTATTATTTTTAGTGATTTTATTTATTATTAACCTTAAATATTTAAAGGCGTGTTAAATTGCACTAGATTAAAAACACATGGTGAAGAGTTTAAAATATATAATGTTATTTTGAATACCTGACCAATTGGGGTGCTTTCACACTAGCACTTTTGGTGCACATGAAAAGTTTCTGTTTGAATGATGTTAAAGCTTGATTCGTTTAGATAATGTGAATGCTGTTTTCCGAACAAGGGTGTGGACCCAGAAACCACACCCGAATCCGCTTGAAAATTTGGTCTGGGGTACAGTTCATTTAAACTCCAGTACGGTTTGCTGCTGTTATTAACACAATCATACCAAATCGCAGAAGTGAACCACTTGTGATGGCATATCATTTGCATCTTTGCAGGCTCCCGATCACATTTCTCATCCCTGCTTGTGTCAAAATAAATCACCTTCAGAGAGCCAAACACAAGTGTCGTTCTGTGCATGTAAAGTTTTGAAGATAATTCCAAAGAGATACTTTAATAAGTATCTTGAGCCGTTACCTAGTTACAGTGGTAAACAGCTGCCGTTTGTACTCATGTTAATTACACAATCGGACCGAGGTTCAGACCCATATAATATGATATTAATCGAGACCAGCGGGGCAAGGAGCAGGAAAAAACTCCGGTTTGGTCCAAGCAATTGAACCAAATGTGCCAGAAAACAGGGTGGCCAAAATTGCAGTATATATTCCATGGAGAATGAAGACATTCTCAACCAAAACGGACAATTTTTTCCATGTTATTAAATTCTTAAAGTTCCCCCACCTAAAATATAAATTTTATGAACATAATAATTTTTATTTAATAGAGTTTATGGGAGAAAATCCATTAGGCTGCCATTTCAGTATAGCAGAGATAAGGTTATTATTCTTGTTGAAGATTACCTGCTTTAATTATATCACC
This sequence comes from Moxostoma hubbsi, assembly GCA_032164185.1. Lineage (NCBI taxonomy): Eukaryota > Metazoa > Chordata > Actinopteri > Cypriniformes > Catostomidae > Moxostoma > Moxostoma hubbsi. The sequence continues at coordinate 10,250,661 of JAVLUX010000011.1, read as the reverse complement.
AGTCTCGTTGTGAATGTTTGCAAGCAGATGTAAGACACAAACACTATGTGTTTATTTCCAGAAATAGGCTGATAAAATCAGCAATATGAAAATACATTTACATATAAATAATAGCTGACCTAATTAAACGCACTTGGCCATTGGCTGTGTGCTACATCATAATCAATGGCAACAGATAGGTAATAACACTGCAGGATTGAACAGGAAAATCTGAATAGTGATCACCATTAATGAAGCCATTATTCATACTTTCATCATCTGGAGGATGAGAATCAAATGAAAGCTATTAAAATTAGTTAATATGTTTGGAAGCTTGATCGATTGCAGTGTTAATTGAGTCAGAGAACCATTTGAACTTGCACAGAACAGCTCCATCTTTTTGAAGTATATAACACATCTTCAATTTGATCAAACTTTGCATCTGGTGAGCAAATGTGGGATAAAAAGTCCCAGTTTAATTCATCATCCTCTTGTCTTTCTAAACCCATTCTTCTGTGGAACACATAGAGAAGGCAGACTGTCCCCAATCACCATTTACTTTCATTATATGGAGAAAAAAAATGCATTGACAGAGAATGGTGACTGAGGATAACTTTCTGCCTAACATTTAATATTTAACATTTTGTGTTCCACTGAAGAATATCATATGGATTTGGCACAACATGAGGTTCCCTTTAAGTTTTTATGCAGGGTGAAAATACTAATGGAATAAAATACTAATGGGAAGGTGTTGCATGGAGGTAAAAGTTGTAATATAGCAATCTTACCTATTCTTTTCCAAAGGATCGCCCAACCGAGCTGAGCTGTTAAAACTAGTGTGCAAAAATTGAAAGCGCCTGTACTTTTCTTGCCTGTAAAAAATGTCTTTAATGTTAATGGTAAAAGCATGCAAAAATGCTACAGAAATAAAACGTTAATTGATTAACAAATATTAACTGTAAAATATACAGTAAAATTAATAGTGTCATCGTGGTCATGTAAAATACAACAGTTTTAAACTGTAAAATGTACAGGTTGTTCTGTACATTTTTTACATTTTTACTTTTTAATTTAATTTACCATTATTATTGTCAATTTATTTTGAAAAAACAGCAGGATTTTTTTACAGTGTAATTTACAGTATCGTGGCACTTCTCATACTGTCTCTTTAGGATACAATACATTAATTCTAATGCAATGGAAAGAGTTACACACTCCCTTGGAATTGAACCAGCACTACACCATCTTCCTTCCCGGGTTTTGGCACCAATGTAAAGAAGTTCGCCCTCACGGGCAAGGAAAACTCAAAAGACAAACACATAGGACGACGGACATGTCCGTAAGGATCTCTCTCTGCCGCACCGCCCTCTGCAATCGGCCTTTATTCCTCTCGGTGGCTTAATTAGCCTGATATGGGACCGGGCGTGTCGAGTCACGACCCGGCCCCGCCCTCCATTTTTTTTTTAAACGTTTTTACTGACGTTTAGGGAGAGGTTGTGCTCCTGACACCAGCGTGTCAGAGTGTGCACCTCCTCTCTGTAGGCTGTTTCATCATTGTCTGTGATCAGGCCTACCACCGTCGTATTGTCAACAAACATAATGATGGCGTTGGAGCTATGTGATGAATACAGGAGTGGGCTGAGAACACAGCCCTGCAGGGCTCCAGTGTTGAGGGTCAGTGATGAGGAGATGTTGCTGCCCATTCTAACCACCTGACGTCTGCCTGACAGGAAGTCCAGGATCCAGCTGCACAGTGAGCTGTTTAAGCCCAGAGCCCGGAGTTTCTCATCAAGCTTGGAGGGCACTATGGTGTTGAATGCTGAGCCATAGTCTACAAACAGCATTCTCACATATTTGTTCCTTTTTTCCAGGTGGGAGAGAGCAGTGTGCATTGTAGATGCAATGGCATCATCAGTGGAGCGGTTGTTGCGGTAGGCAAACTGTAATGGGTCCAAAGAGGTGGGCAGAACAGAGCAGATGTAATCTCTGATTAGCCTCTCAAAGCATTTGCTGATGATGGGGGTCAGAGCAACAGGACGCCAGCAAGTGATTTTGGCTTGCTTCGGTACAGGCACAATGGTTGATGTTTTGAAGCATGTGGGGACTACAGACAGGGAGAGGGACAGGTTGAAAATGTCCGTAAATCACCAGCCAGTTGGTTCGCGCACGCTCTGATGACACGGCCCCGAATGCCGTCTGGACCCGCGGCTTTACGGATGTTCACCCGCCGAAAGGATCGGGTTACATCCGCAACAGAGACGGAGAGTGAACCAACCTCTGTAGTATCGGCCGCAAGTACTCTCTCCGCGAGGGTGGTGTTGTTGTCCTCAAAACGAGCATAAAATGTATTAAGCTCGTCCGGGAGAGAGGCAGCAGTGTTCATGGTGGAGTTTTTATTCTGTTTGTAGTCCGTGATGGTGTTAATTCCCTGCCACATACTTCTAGAGTCAGTGGTGTTGAACTTTCTTCAATTTTGTGCCTTTACTGGCATTTGGCTGCACTGATAGAGTTAAAGAGGGCATAACTGTCATGTTTACGCTCCTCCGCGTTCCCGGAATTAAAAGCGGAGGTCCGCGCAGTAAGTGCCGCGCGAACATCGCCGCTAACCCATGGTTTCTGGTTGGGGTAGATCCGAATTGTTTTTGTAAGAACAACGTCCTCTACGCACTTCCTGATGAAACACGTTAAGCTATCAGCGTAAACCTCGATGTCGTCATCGGCGGCGGACCGGAACATCTCCCAGTCCGCGTGATCAAAACAGTCCTGTAGCATAGAGTCTGATTGGTCTGACCAGCACTGGATCGTTCTGAGGGTGGATGCTTCCCGTTTCAGTTTCTGCCTGTAAGCGGGCAGAAGCAGAATGGAAGAGTGGTCGGATTTGCCAAATGGTGGGCGGGGGAGGGATTTGTAGCCATCCCGGAAAGGAGAATAGCAATGATCCAAAACCCGGTACCCTCGTCTGTTGAAGCTGATGTGTTGGTGGTATTTTGGTGCTATTGTTTTAAAATTGGCTTTGTTGAAGTCCCCGGCAACAATGAACGCGGCCTCAGGGTGTGCGGTTTCCTGCTCACTTATGTTCCCATACAGTTCCCTGAGTGCCCGGTCTGTGTCGGCTTGTGGGGGGATGTACACAGCTGTGATAATGACTGCTGTGAATTCCCTCGGTAGCCAGAATGGTCGACACAGAAAAGACCAGAAAGACTTGATAAAATGTACGTTCCTCTGATCACACCATGATTTGTTGATCATAAAACATACACCACCACCTCTGCTTTTACCTGAGAGGTCTTTCGCTCTGTCCACTCGGTGCACGGAGAACCCTGTGGGTTCGATGGCCGAGTCTGGAATCTCCGCAGACATCCAGGTTTCCGTAAGACAGATAACACAGCAATCTCTCGTCTCTCGTTGGAAAGAGAACCGCGCTCTGAGCTCGCAGAGCTTGTTGTCCAGAGACTGTACATTTGCAAGTAGAATACTGGGTAGCAGGGGACGATTTGCACGATGACTTACTCTGATGAGAATGCCAGCTCTTTTTCCCCTTTTCCTTCTGCATTTCCGCGGCCGGGCAGCCCAGACAAAGGGCTCCGCTGGCGTGTTTGTAAACCGCGGGTCGGCATTGAGGAATTTGAAGTCCAGTTTTCGGTGTGTGATTGCCGAACCAATGTCCAAAAGCATTTGTCTGTCGTACACAATAAGGCAGACAACATCCAAGACAAAAAAAACACAAAACTGTAAACAAAACAAACAATAAACTGCAGTGTTTTGACGGAGCCCGCAACGCAGCAGCCATACTCACCGCCATCTTGAGCTGCCTCATATCATATCTGTTTCATATCATATACATATCACAATAATGAAAAGTTGTGGATTTTGTTTAATTATATTCTATAATTTCATGCAGTTGCAAAGAATCCACCGCCCAGAAATTCTTCAGAAAATACAAAAACAATACAACAATTCTAGTAGCAAAAAAAAAGGAGCACTTCTACTATTATATTAAATTTTCAATATATAGTCTCATACTATTATGAGTCCTTTATTGAATTATGAATATGTTCTGGCAGTTTCAGTTGGTTTATGACGAATTGATCTAAACAGCCACTGTGGTGGTAGAAGACACAGGTGTTGTCGCTCCTTCTGGTGTTTCTTTAGCCAATCTGTGTGTTGAGCAGCTCTGCCCACAGATCTGGCAGGATGCAAAGCAGAAGCTGCAACATGGTAAGAATCAAAACAAGCTCACATGCTGCAGGAACCAGCCAGGAGTTAATGGGCCACTCATCTAAAATTAAAAAACTCTCTTCGTCGATATATATATATATATATATATATATATATATATATACACATATATATATATATATATATATATATATATATATATATTATGATGAAAATTAGGACTGTCAATTAAAATTCAAAATTTGAATATTTGGCTAATGTAAAACAAAAATGAACATTCGAATGCCAAAACTGTGCATTCGAATTTGTGCGACAAACACTGATGATGACTCACAAGCAGCTGTACCGATCACATTTTGGGTGGAAATCTGATGAAATTCAATTAATAAAATAGAATGCAGGACCTCAAGACATGCTTCCAAAATCTGAATTACCTGTTTGTTTACAGCTAGCGTTCTTGCATGAGACACTAATGTGGGGCAACAATTCGTCTAGCACATGCTTACAATAAATAAAACATTTTAAAAACAAGTTCTGAGTGAACAGTTCCTTAGGTGGGTCTTGCACTGTTGTCATGCTGTCTTTTCAGTGTCTTGCTACATAAGTGTAAGATATGTGCATACAAATGTAATAAGAAACCCTTATTAAAGTGATATTATTGCCAGTATTATGAAGTTTGAATCACGGACACTGTTATAAACAGGCATTCCCCTTCTATCACTCAATTCGACGTTGTGTCGAATAGTGGCACTAGGGGTTGCTCTTGGGAGCCCGATCCACCTTCAGATCTTTGAGAAAAGGCCAATGAGAAATTGGCGTGTTGAATTTGCATGCCACTCCCCCCGACATAAAAGGGAGATTGGAATGTGGATTCAGTCAGACTTTTTTTTGGGAGCCAAGTGGTCGTATTACAGTCAGCTGAATACCACTGCAGTTCCCATTCACCTAGACTCTTCAAGAGCTTCTGCTGTTGGATATATAGCGCATTCCAGCGGTTCTCTCTCCACTCTGCACTCCGCTGTAGATTACACCCCTTGGGCGCTTTGACAGCACTTCTAAAAGAGCTTTTTCTCTAAAAGAGTGTGTTTCCCCTATTAGAGCAAGGCACAGTGATGTTGAACGTCTTTTTAAAGATGCATTTCCGTCTCTGTGCCGTTCCTGGATGCGGTCGTTACCTCTCCGACTCTCACGTCACGATCACTGCTTCACGTGCCTGGAGAGTAAAATTATTGTGAAAATTGGTTTCTTGCCCCCTCTTGTGGACCTAAAAAAGTATTTTTCCACCACTTAAAGGGGCTGATTTCACACAGCCACTATGTTGAAATCGAAAGCAAGGGTCCGTTGGGAAGAAACCCGGAAGTAAATGTAAAAAATAAATGTCTTGAACCACAAACCTGGAGCTGCTACCGTGATTTACCAGTTTAGATGTGGAAAAATTCTAGCTAATGTTATTTTGCTTACCTACAAATGAGGTCTAAAATCCCTTATTATTTTCAATCCAATAATGACAGGTTTTTAAGTCACTTGAAATGTGATGAAATCAGGGTTGCCAACTCTCACACATTTAGCTTGAGACTCACACTTTTAGGCTCACAACATCGCAATTTGTGCGATTCAATGTGATACATCCCGGTTTCTTCCCAGAAGTCTTTCGCTTTCAATTTCAACATGGTGGCTGTGTGAAATCAGCGTATATGTAAGATTCAGAAAAGCCACATTATGCCACAACTTTTTTATGATATTCTAATGATATGACCAGCAGCTGTATATATATATATATGTAGAATCAACTATAATTAAGGCAAGGCAATTCATTTATAAAGCACAATTAAAAACAACAGACCATTGACTAAAGTGCTGTACAGTAATTAAGTGAATATAAGACATAAAAGATCAGAAGTAAATGTAAGGATGAAACAAAAACGTAAGCCATGTTTTGGTTGATCGCCCTCCTAGAGGTTTGGTTTTAAGGCTTGATTCACTGGTAATTTTATATGAAACACAGAAATAATTACCATTGTACACAGACAAAGGCATCCCAGATATTTTGGCTCGGAGTTCATGCTCTGTGTTCTTTAGGGTTGGCCTTTGCATTTAGGCTCTCAGAAAAAGATTATGCTTGTCACAAGGTGTATATGGTGTAAGTTTGATTTATCATTGCCAATTGATTTCAAAACCTTACACAAGTTGTGGGGTCTATGACTAATAGCTCTGTGTGAATCAAGAGTCATTTTAACTGGAGTGCTTTTTCCCACAATCATTCTTCTGCAGATTTGTATTACTAGTACAAAAAGCTATTCAAAACTAATATGCACTCAAGGTGGTCATCTTGAATAACTGTTATACCCTCACAATGTAGACATTTTTTGAAGGTTTTATGTAATATCAGGCATGATTCAGTAGGGGATAGCCTTTTTATGCTTCCAGAAAGCATTTCTGTTCTAGAGAAAATAGTTCCACCATCTCCATCCTTTTGACATGCTCATATTTAGATTTTGGTCCGTTTGGCCATGCAGTTTTAAAGGTTTTCAGCAACATATTTAACTCAGTTTCATATGCATATTTCTGACACCGGGGGCAGGCGTCACTGGGGGCTGTCAAATGTAATTGCATTTTATGACACTCAGAATGTATAACAGAGTTGAGGTCAAAGGTTAAGTTTCATAAATTAGCATGATGATTGCTGTTACCATCTGTATGCTGAATATTAGAGTTGCACTTTTGTCCTATAAGTGCTTCAATGGTTTTCTTAATAATAATAATATAATAGTAATGATAATAATAATAATTACAATAATAATGAATAAATAAATAAAACCTGCTTTTCTCACCTCGAACTAAGAGGCTGGTTTGTGCTGATTTATGCCGGTCTAGCTTGTGGGTTTCTCTTCACATTTTTCCAAAACCAAATTATCTGGGCTTTTCTATCCACATTAAATTTATAGCTCCATACTCTTACTGTATTTGTCTTTTGTTACTATTTGAAAGAAACAGTTCAAACAGTAACCCAAAAATGAAAATTCTGTCATTATTTAGTTACCATAATGCAAACCCTTATGACTTTTTTCTTGAGTGGAACACAAAAGGCTTTGAACAAAAAGCAGTCTAAACAGGGTTAATTTGCCTAATTATGAAAGTGAATTGTGACCGTCAAGCTTGAAAAAGGAGGGAAAAATAACAATACTGTGAAAGTTATAGATATGGCTCATGCATATTGGCCTTGTCAGTAACATCAAACCTGTTACAGTCATAGCTGCCTGTAACACGTTCAAGCTTGGAGATGGAAGGGAGAAGACGGAGAGCAGTGATGCCGTCAAGTGAGTATCTTTATTTCTCCTCCTTCAACACTGCGTGCACTTCTTAGTGCTTTTCTCAGTTTAATCAGATCGACCATGCCCCCGCTGCCACACCGCCATATTTAGATTTTTTTTTTGTTTTTATATTTGATTTGATTTTAGATAAAGACTTTAAGGGATAGTTCACCAAAAAAATAAAATTCTCTCATCATTTACTCACCCTCATGCCATCCCAGTTGTGTATGACTTTCTTCTACTGAACACAAATTAAGATTTTTAGAAGAAGATTTCAGGTCAATTGATCCATACAATGCTAAATGTGTGAAAATATTTGATGCTTAAAAAAGCACATAGAACCTTCATAAATGTAATCCATACAACTCCAGTGGTTAAATCTATTTCTTCAGAAGTGATATGATGGTGAGAAACAGCACAAATATTTTAGTACATTTTTGCAATAAATTCTTCACCCTGCCCAGTAGGGGGTGTCTGTTTGAAGAATGTGAAAGTTAGAAAATGGAGATTGACTGATCAGGTAGGAGAATTTATAGTAAATATTGACTTAAAATGCCCCCACACCTATCAAATTTCTTCAGAAGATGTGGATTTAGCCACTGGACAGACTTATGTGATTTTTGAAGCTTCAAAATTATATGGACCAACAGAGCTTAGCTATTCTTATAAAAATCTTTATTTGTGTTCTGCTTAAGAAAGAAACTCATACACATCTGGTTTGGTATAATGAAAGAATTAAATTTTTTGGTGAACTATTCCTTTAAGTTTAATTTTGTTTATCATTAAAGGGATTGTATGGCTTCAGAAGACTTGGAATATGATGCAAAAGCAACATGGACTACTTTTATGATACTTTTGGGTCATTTTCTAAGCTTTGAAATGACACACTACCCACTGCCAATGTGTTGAGAAGACGACTTGAGATATGTATTAAAAACAATTGTGCGTGTATTTTGCGTAAGAAGGAAATCAAACAGGCTTGGAATGACATAAGGGTGAGTAAATCATGACAGAACTTTCATTTTTTGAGTGAACTATTCCTTTATGAGGAACACCAGACACAAAATTTACTGTATTCTTATTAGAAACATATCTGAGAAAAAAACTCCTTTGGGAATCCCCTTGGAGCAGCCTGAAGTCAAGTGTCTTGGACAAGGGCACAATGGTGATGTTTGATGGATCAACCTGGGATTTGAACGGACAATCTTTTTGTTATTAGCCTAGATCTTTAACCACTCCATCATTCTGCCAGCAAATATTATGACATTTCTTATGCTCAGTTTATGAAGGCTTTCTGCTCTTCTTTTTTACTGAAGAAAGAATCTACATGGTGGCCTCAAGAGTTATAAATCCCCTAAAAGTGTTAAGAGCAACCAGGCAGATATGCTTCATCACTGTTTATTTATTCATGCTAATTTAAGCAAATAACTCACACAAATATTCTCTTTCTCCATCAGCTTAATTTGTTTCCACGGCCATGTTAATTCAAGTGGTAAACTGCTCAATATTCCCTCTCAGGTTTATTTCTGTAGAATCAACCATATGATGGACATAAGGTTTTAATAAAGTTTAAGGTCACTGGCTCGTGGTCAATAAACCTTTGTGTGACAAGGGAAGTTCCCATTTAGTGAAAGGTCTGAGCTTAAGAATGAAAATTAAAATATACATTGAAATATTTTCCATATTCTGTATTTAGCATTAACCACTATTCTTATTATCAGTAATGTCCTTAAAGAAACAAATTAAACAAAGTGAATATTCTGTCATTTACTCACCCTCTGAAGAGTCTTCTGAAGCCATACATTTAAGTAATTATTCACTGATAAAGTTGACCTCCACTGCATTTCTTGAATAAAATATTGTGCCTTAATTGCAGTTTTGACATCATAATGTTTGGTTATGAGACACGAAAACCAATGTTATTGTTAGAATTTTATGATCATTTGAGTTTAACAGTTTGTGGTCAATATGATATGTCATTTTGGGGGAAAAATCTATGTAAAATGTGTGGTTGTATTTGTTAATATTAGTTAACTGCCTTGGTTAACATGAACTAAAAAGGAACAATAATTTTATAGCATTTATTAATCTTGGTTAATGTTTATGTCAACCTAAATGCATTTTAAAATGAAAAGTTGCATATAATATCATGAGTAAATGCATCATGAACTAACATGAACTAACAATGCACAGCTGTATTTTCATAAGTTAACATTAACCAAGAGTAATAAATGCGGTTAAATTTGCACCTAAATGCATTAGATATCGTTTGTTCATGATAACTAATGAAATTACTAATGTTAGCATATACAACCTGTAAAGTGTTATGATAATAGCTTAAGGGTTTGGAACGACATGAGAGACAGAATCTTCTTTTTTGGGTGAACTGTTCCTTTATATTAAGTTCAATATTGAATAAGGAAGGGTGTCCTCATAGAGCTTAAAGCATATAACAGTAAATAAATCTAAGTATTTTCCTTCTCCCAGATTTTCCTTTTCCACAAAACTTGTCCTAGTCCTCTGCTCTAAGCTTTGCACCAAATACATTTGAAAATTACACTATATATCCAGGCTTGTCTTATATCTCCAGTTTCAGAGTAATAGCTTGGCCTGTCAGCACGTTCAATCTGGTTCTTTTGGGGTCTTTTCAGGGTTTAGAGGTGCAGAACATGTTAGAGTTCAGAGCAAACCCTCTCTGGGAAGCAGTCCACATCCGAAAAGCTTTCATCTGCACTTTGAAGTCAGGCCACCAGGTCAAAGCTTCAACCCTGTTCTGTCAGTATTCAAATCCAGCATCTTTAATTGGACACAGAAAGACATCAAGGCAAATCTCAATGCTGGGGATCGACTCTCTAATATGGCTTAAATACAGCAGATTTGTAGGTAAACATCAATGGTGTTTTGTGCATATATTTGTGTGAAGTGCAGTGGACCTGTAGAGCACAATGTAGCAATGTTTGCACAGCAAGCAAAAGTTGATAGCACAACAGCATTAGCTCATAGCACAATTACATTTGCTCAGAACACAAAAGTTCCTCCGCTGAACTGCGGGGCCAAAAGGGCTAGGGAGGAATCAAGCAGGGACCTAAGGGGATCTCCTGGGAAAGAAGCGATTCACCCGGTCAGACCGTCGACGTGTACCGAGTTCTACGGGCTCGGACCTGAGAGAACACGGGACGAGACTGACTCGACCCTGAGATTGTAAAATCTCGCAAAGGTGTTAGGTGCTGCCCAGCCCGCAGCTCTACAAATGTCTGCTAGGGAGGTGCCCCTAGCCAGTGCCCATGAGGATGCCACAATCCTAGTAGAGTGGGCTCGAACCCGCAGAGGGGGTGGCATGGCCTGGGTGTGATAGGCCAACAGAATGGCGTCCACCACCCAGTGGGACAACCTCTGTTTGGAGACAGTGTTCCCTTTCTGCTGTCCTCCAAAACAGACAAAGAGCTGCTCAGAGCGCCTGAAGCTCTGGGTGCATTCCAGGTACGCACGCAAGGCACGTACCGGACACAGCAGTGAGGGGGCTAGGTCTGCCTCCTCCCGGGGCAGTGCTTGCAGGTTCACTACCTGATCTCTGAAGGAGTCTTAGGATCACATAAGTGTCTGCCGGACCGAACTCCAGGCAAGTGTCGTTAGTAGAGAACACTTGCAGGTCCCCGACCCTCTTGATGGAGGCGAGCGCGATCAGCAGGGCCGTCTTTAGAGAGAGGTGGGTCTTCTGCCCGGGAAGAACTCCAATTTACGAACAGACGCCATTTCAGGGTGTAGAGTTGCCTGGTAGAAGGGGCTCTGGCTTGGTTGATCGTGGCTACGACCGTGGGTGGTAGACCAGCTAGATCTTCCGCGTTCCATCCAAGGGCCAGATGTGGAGGTTCCAAAGGTCTGGGTGCGGATGCCAGAGCGTGCCCCATCCCTGAGAAAGAAGGTCCTTCCTCAGGGGAATTCGCCAGAGAAGGGCTTTTGCGAGGAGTACAAGGTCCGAGAACCAGGCCCGGGTGGGCCAGTAAGGAGCCACGAGAATGACTTGCTCCTCGTCCTCCCTGACCTTGCACAGCACCTGTGCAAGAAGGCTCACTGGGGGAAAAGCGTACTTGTGCAGCCCCACCGGCCAGCTGTGTGCCAGTGCATCTGCCCCGAGGGGAGCCTCTGAGCGGGTGTACCAGAGCGGGCAGTGGGAGGTCTCCCAGGAGGCAAAAAGGTCTACCTGGGCCTTGCCGAACCGTTCCCAGGTCAGCTGAACCGAGTGGGGGTGAAGCCTCCACTCTCCGACAGGCAAGCGTTGTTGTGACAGCACGTCCGCTATCACATTGAGGTTACCGGGGATGTGAGTGGTGCGCAGCGACTTGAGACTCCAGAGGAGGAGACGATGGGCGAGTAGTGACATGTGGCGGGAGCGTACGCCGCCTTGGCGATTTATGTACGTGACCGCAGTGGTGCTGTCCGACCTGACCAGGGTATGTTTGTCTCGAACTAATGGGAGAAACTTCCGCAGGGCCAAAAGGATGGTAAACAACTCGAGGCAGTTGATGTGCCAACGCAGCTGGGCCCCTTTCCAACGGCCTGCACTGCGTGTCCGTTGAAAAAACAGCACCCCAGCCCGATCTGGAGGTGTCAGCCGTGACCAAGACACATCGGGACACCTGCTGTAGGGGTACTCCTGCCTGTAAGAAACAGAGGTCTGTCCAGGGTTTGAATGTTTGGCAGCAGGCGGGGGTGATTGTCACCCGATGCTTGCCGTGGTGCCATGCTCGTCTCGAGACTCGTGTCTGAAGCCAGTGTTGGAGTGGTCTCATACGCATCAACCCCAGCGGCGCGACCGCCGCGGAGGACGCCATATGCCCCAGGAGCCTCTGGAAAAGTTTTAAGGGGACCGCTGCCTGAAGGCGGCAAGGCACTTCAACACTGACTGGACATGCTCGTTGGTGAGCCGTGCTGACATTGACACCAAGTCTAACCCCATACCAAGAAAAGAGATGCTCTGGACTGGAGTAAGCTTGCTCTTTTCCCAGTTGACCTGAAGCCCCAAATGGCTGAGGTGCCTGAGCACCTGGTCTCTGTGGGCGCATAGTAACTCTCGCGTGTGGGCCAGAATAAGCCAGTCGTCGAGGTAATTGAGTATGCGGATGCCGGCTTCTCGGAGCGGGGCAAGGGCTGCCTCTGCGACTTTCGTGAAGACACGAGGGGACAGAGACATGCCGAAGGGGAGGACTTTGTACTGATATGCAAGGCCATCGAACGCAAACCGCAGGAAGGGGCAGTGTCAAGGCAGAATGGAGATGTGGAAGTACGCGTCCTTCAGGTCTACCGCCGTAAACTAATCTTGATGCCGGACGCTCGCTAGAATGCACCTTAGTATCAGCATCTTGAATGGGAGTCTGTGTAAAGCCCTGTTCAGTACTCTTAAATCCAAGATTGGACCACCGCCTTTTTTCGGTACAATAAAGTAGGGGCTGTAAAACCCCTTCTTCATCTTGGCTGGAGGGACAGGCTCTATCGCATGCTTCCGCAGAAGGGTGGCAAAATTTGAATGAGTGGTTTGCACCATATGTTCATTCATACCCTTCATACTCCTTCATACCCATATGTTCGGGGAGAGAGGCATGCAAATACCACTCGCCAATACCCACTGGCATTTTATAAAAGATCAGAAGGTGTCTCGGGCTCCCAAGAGTGACCCCTAGTGTCACTACATCGACACAGCACTGAGTGAGTGACAGATAGGGAATGGGTCATTTCGCTGCCTGTGAAAAAGTGGATAGTAATGTGGTTCTATGGGATGTTCTTTATAGCATTCATCATCAGTAGCTCATCACAGTCTCAAGAAACACTTAGACTCAAGAAAAATGCAGTGCCTAATGGTCTCCTCACCCTGCCATTCACGTGAGACCTCTCATTAATACAGGTCAGATCTGGTGTGTCTTGATCGGTGGTGCGGTATCTTCCAGTCCGCTTTAACTGTTCTTCTCCAGCTACCAGCTCACCAACTCCCCAGCCAGGGATATTTGTGGGTTTCAGAGCAGCTGTTGCTAATAACCGTGGTCACACACCTCACTGAGAAAGCCCAGATCCTGACATTTCCTCCGCTGAATGTAATATTCAATCATACTGTCTCCAATAACATGCAGGTCACCACCTACATTATTAAACAAGCTCTTAGCTTTTGTTACAATCTCTCTGCTCAGATAATCTAATTTTTAACAAAGATTTGTTTGCTGAAAGTGGTGGCACTGAGGGGGGAGATGGGATATGAGACATATAACTAAGATAAGGGGAAAAAAGCTTGTCATTTTGTCATTGCCATACACTGTATATTTACACTTCAAAAAAATAATAATAATAATAAAAAAAACATATTCTCAATATTTTAGTCTTGATTAAAATGTAAATTATATAAGAACCCTTAAATCAATAAACATTTACCTGATATGCAAAATGGCAGTCATGTTTTCTTGTTTTTCAAAAAAATAAAAAAATGTAACCAAGAAAAAAATAATGGCCAATTGGCTAAGAAAAATACACTTGTTTTCCATTTGAATTAAATTTAAGTTTTTTTTTCTCTTTGTGGAGCATTTCCTTGTTTTAAGCATAAACCTCACTAAATGTCATTTGATTTTTCTGAAACGTCTCGGGTTACTTAAGAGTAACCCGTGTTCCCTGAAAAAAGTGGAACGAGATGCTGCGCTGAGAAAAGTGCCTTGGGAACATCTTATAGTTGTGACCAGCTGTGAATATATGTGCAACACGTCAATGAACACTGACAGGAATTTATAGCCTCTGCCGGTGTAATCATTGGATGCACCTGGGGCAGGGCTATAAACAGATGCATCACCAGAGCATCGTCAGGTATTTTGTCTGAAGAGCAGTCCTGGGGCATCCCAGTGTGGCAGTGAAGCGCAGCATCTCGTTCCGATTTTTTCAGGGAACAAGGGTTACATTTAAGTAACCCGGACGTTCCCTTTACAAAAAGCTTCACTTATGATGCTGCACTGAGAAAAGCGCCTTGGCAACGAGAACGCCACCGCACTGTGGATGTCCGGACCCCCTACGGTTGTGTAGTGTGCTCACAAGAGCGTGAGAGGGCTCAGACATGAGCTTGAGATGTCGACTCAAGGACATAAGAGCCCTGAGTGGCATGAACATCCAAACTATAGAATCTAATGAATGTGTGCTGAGAGGACCAGCCTGCCGCATCACAAACATGCTGCAGAGGGACCCCTCCTGGCCAAGGCTTCAGAGGAGGTGACCCCTCTGGTAGAGTGAGCCCTGATGCCTGCTGGCGAAACTTGACCGCGCGCCTCATAGGCCAGGGCAATAGCGTCCCTCACCCAATGTGACATAGTCTGCTTGGTGGCAGCCACCCCCCTGTTGCGGCCTCCATGGCAAACAAATAGTTGCCCTGACTTACACCACTGGCTAGTGCAGTGGACATAAGTCTGAAGGGCACGGACTGGACAAAGTCTGTGAAGTCTTTCCTGCTCTGGCGTTGTAAATGGCAGGGAGCAGAAGGCTTCGAGTGTGACAGGTTGTCAGTAAGAGGGTGCAAAATTGCTTTGGTCCTTCCTGGGGCAAACTCTAAACAGGCTGGCAAGACAGACAAAGCCTGTAGGTCCCCAATTCTCTTTCGAGAGGTAATCACCATAAGAAAAACCATCTTGAGAGTCAGAAGTCTGACAGACGCTGACTCTAGAGGTTCAAAGGGGGCCTCAACCAGACCCTCAAGGACTATTGCTAAGTCCCATGAAGGGGTCCTGGTCCTAGAAGGAGGCCTAGATTTCCTAGCTCCACAAAGCTCAGGGAGAAGTAGAGTAGACATTGAGCTGTTCATAGAGTCAAAGAGGTCCTCTTCTGCACTGTAAAATCTCACCCAGATTTGTTCCAAGTGGAGGGAGCTCTAGCACTTAAAATGGTCTTGATAACCTCAGGTGAAAGCCCTGTGTCCCTCAGTTGGTACCCCTCAGGGGCCAAACATGAAGGTTCCACAGCTTGGGCCGGGGATGAAATATTGTCCCCTATGCCTGAGACAGAAGGTCCCTTCTGTTCGGAATCAACCAAGGCGAGCCGTCGAGGAGAGACATTATCTTCGAGAACCATACCCTGTGCAGCCAGTGTGGCGCTACCAGTAAGAGGCAAGACCCTTGCTGGCGAACTCTGGCCAAGACTCCCGGGAGCAGAGAAACTGGGGGAAACACATACAGATGCATTCTGGGCCATGTATGCACCATCGTTTCCAGACCCAGGGGGGCTGGGTGACTCAGAGAGAAGTAGAGGGGACATTGCGCTTTCTGAGAAGAGGCGAAGAGGTCCATTTCTGCCCTGTAAAATCTCACCCAGATTTGTTCCACTACCTCGGGGTGGAGTTTCCACTCCCCCATCGGTATTTTCTGTCTGGACAGTAAATCTGCTCCCACATATGGGCATCCAGGGATATAAACTGCCCTGAGTTACAGGAGCTTGCCCTGGGCCCCAAGGAGAATCCGACATGCAAGAAATTCAGCTAACGTGAACGTGGACCTCCTTGATGTTTTACGTAAGAGACTACCACTGTATTGTCCACCCGCACCAGGGCCAGAAATACAGCCATCAACTCGAGACAGTTAATGTAACAATTGAGCATTCCCCTTGAGCTGGACGACCACTTAAGACCGCTACCCAGCCCGTCAGGAAGGCATCTGTCGTTAGCAGCCTGCGATGACAAGATGCATCTAGAGTGGGACCCAAGGAAAGAAACTGGGGTCTGAACCACATAGAAAGGGAACGAAGCCAGCGGCACGTAACCCTTATTTGCCTTCGGGGACTGGCCCTTGGATGAAACCCCCTGGCTTTTAGCCACAGCTGAAATGGTCTCATGTGCAGAAGGCCCAAAAGGATCACGTGGACTCAGACGCCACGAGACCTAGTATTCGTTGATACTGACGAGCAGTGCAACCTTGACCTAGCCTGACTTTGCTCAGGGTGTTCTGAATGGAAATGATTAAAGCGGGAGACAATTGTGCCCGCATCGTGATCGAATTCCATATAACTCCCAGATAGGTAATTCCCTGGGTGGAAGATAGAACGCTCTTTTGACATTGAATCTCAGACCCAGAGAAACCAGATGAGCTATGACGATATCCCTGTGCTGAACTGCCAGTTCTTATAACTACGCTAGTCTCAGCCAGTCATCTATGTAATTCAGAATGCGGATACCCCGGAGTCGCAAAGGAGCCAGTGCTGTATCCTCTAGGAAAGGAGAGGATTTGTGGGGGTACCGGGAGGGGCAAAGTGGATGGTACATGCGCCCCGTCCCGAGGGGAGCTACCCCCACAGGGCTGGGCGCAAGAGTGTCAGGGTTTTTTTCTCTTAGAAATTACTGCCCTGAGGTCTTGCTTTGGGGGATGTCGAGGGTGATGAGCCTGTCCCCAGTCTTTATGAGGGGGAGCACGATTCGCCATGCTTTGCTTCTGAGCCTCCCTTCTAGCAGGACCGGGGCGGGTCTGGGTGGCTGACGGCCCCGCCCCCTGAGTGCAGCGAAGAAAACTGCCCAAATGCTTCCTAGTCCTTGATGTCCAATAGGTTGAGCCAAAGGTGTCTTTCTCTGCTGACCAAGGCAGACATAGACCGGCCAATGGCATGGGCTGTCTGCTTGGTCGTGCGGAGAGATAGATCTGTGGCTCAACGAAGCTCAGAAAAAGCTTCTTCATTGAGCACTCAGGTCCTTCAGCAGGTCAGCCTGGTACGCCTGTTACACTGCCATCGTGTGCAGAGCAGCACCAGCCTGACCTGCTGCTTGATAAGCCCTCCGCACTAAGATGGAGGTAGTTCTGTAAGGCTTTGTGGGGAGAGAGGGTTTTTTAAGTGACAATGTGGCACTCTTAGAACGGCGGCATCATCGAATACCCCTCGTGTCTCAGCACAAACGATAGTCGAATATATCAACATTGAGGGTACGTGAACACGGGAAGTATAAGGCTTCCTCCATGAGCAAGAGAGCTCATCATGGAGGCCATTAAAGAAGGGAAGGGACTCATGAGGCGTTCCCTTTCCCCGGCCACCAGACAGAAATCTATCCTCCAACTTGGAGCGTTTGGGGGTCTCTTGTTGGCGTGGCCAGTCTATCTGAAGCCTGGCCACAGCACGAGTAACCATGTCGAGTAATTCCTCTGCTGGTTTATTATCAAACCCGGAATGCTCGGAGGTGGATGAACCCATCTCTCGCTCCTCAGCCAGATCCATGCGAGAGCCCCAGGAATGAAGTGTGGGCGCTGACTCCCGTAATTAAGCGAGGCGAGCGCGAAGCATTTTGCCCGAAAGCAGATCGCAATGCTTGCACCCGCCTCACCCCAACATGAGAGCAGCATGCTCTTCCCCTAATCAAAACTGATCCGTGTCCCTCTCGGCCATTGAGCGGAGACAGGGGAACACACATCGTTTGCCCTGACTTTGTCATATTTTCTTTTCTTTTCTTTTTTCCCCCCTTTTTTCTCTTTTGAAAGCAAGAAAGAGAAAAGAGAAAAGGTCTTCTGCACACTGCTCTGGTGACGCATCTATTTGTAGCCCTGCCCCAGGTGCATCCAGTGATTACACCGGCAGAAGCTATAAATTCCGGTCAATGTTCATTGACGTGTTGCACACATATTCACAGCTGGTCACAACTATAAGATGTTCCCAAGGCGCTTTTCTTAGCGCAGCATCATAAGTTAAGCTTTTTGTAAAGGGAACAAGACATTTGTTTGCTTCTCAAGTAAATGTATCTTGTGTTAAGGATGTGTAGATATGTTATTGGGAAACAAGATAAACAAGACAAATACTGTGTAAGAAAATTATTTTTGTATGTGTATAACTAGAAATAAAGTTATCAAGAAATCATATGATGATAAGTTAATGTTAGTGCAATCATAATTATGATATTCAGAATGCTATGTTTTGGTTAAAGTATGCATTCAGCATAAATGTCAAAGCCATTAATAACTCAATATCCTAACCAATGGTTAAATTGTTAATCTATGACATCTTCAATTTAGATGTCAACCAATCACGCACGCGCGCACACACACACAGGAAAAATGTAGATGTTGCTTTCTGAAAGGTTAACTAGTTCTCTGCCCCCATCAATATTCAACGGCCAGGCTGGCCCCTTAGATTAAACTCATCTGTCACTCAGTGACCAGCAAAAGAACAACCACAAGTACTGTTTTTATACTGATAACACACATATAGAGAATGTAAATCTGGTGTCAACATGTACTCATTCCAGATGCTTTGCATTATCATTATAGGTGATTCTTCTCAGAAATTATCATCTTGATTATTGACAATGGATGGATGGATGGATAAATTGATGTCACCTTCACCTTGAGATGTGCAGTTTGGGATGCTGAACAATTCACATTGTCAGTGTACAGTGTTTAAATTAGACCTCATCTTTCTGACGGCCTAAACTCACTGAAAAGTTGACAGTCTGATGGCAGCATAAGCACCCTGACCCTCTCCACCGGATACACTGGCAAGCCTTCTAAAGCTGTCAGAGTCTCACACCCATCACTGGCACTGAAAGCAATGATTTTCACATAAGAAAACAAATCAGTGTACTTTGAAGGGAAATGAATGATTGACATCCCTTCATGGCCATCCACATTCAAACTCTAAGACTTTGTTCTAAAACCTAATGAGCTGAGTAATGAGCTTGTTTATGTTAAGTTCAGTGCAAAGATGAATGAATGAATGATTGGTTGAATTAATAAATAAATTGTCAATTGTATTTAAATAATTTCTAAGATTATTGAAAAACGTCTCGGGTTACATGTGTAACCCTTGTTCCCTGAAAAAAGCGGAACGAGATGCTGGGCTTTTGCTAAGCACTATGGGGAACGACCCAGTCGTGAACGAGCTGTGAATATGTGTGTAACACGTCAATGAACATTGACCGGAATTTATAGCCTCGGCTGATGTAGTCATTAGACGCACCTGTGGCCAGGCTATAAATGGATGCGTCACCAGGTGTCGTCAGATACTTCTTTTTGAAGAGCAGTCCTGGGACGTCCCAGTGCGGCAAAGAAGCGCAGCATCTCGTTCTGCTTTTTTCAGGGAACAAGGGTTACACATGTAACCCGAGACGTTCCCTTTACAAAAAGCTTCACTATGATGCTGCGCTTTTGCTAAGCGCTATGGGGAACGCAATGCCCACGCCGCCGCACTGGGGCTGTCTGGACCCCTACAGTTGTGAAGTGTGCTCACAAGAACATGAGAGGCCTCAGACATGAGCTTGAGATGTCGACTCAAGGACGTAAGAGTCCGGAGTAGCAAAACATCCAACCCATAAAATTTGATGAATGTGTGCGGAGAGGACCAGCCCGCCGCATCACAAACTTGTTCAGGCATGAGCTGAGATGTGGACTCAAGGACGTAAGAGTCCGGAGTAGCAAAACATCTAACCCATAAAATTTGATGAATGTGTGTGGAGAGGACCAGCCTGCCACATCACAAACTTGACCAGACATGAACTCGAGATGTCGACTCATGGGCATAAGAGCCCGGAGTGGCAAGAACAGCCAAATTATAGAAGTCTAATGAATGTGTGCGGAGAGGACCAGCCTGCCGCATCACAGACTTGCTTATACATGAGCTTCAGATGTCGACTCAGGGGCATAAGAGCCTAGAGTAGCATGAACATCCAAACCATAGAGCCTGAAGAATGTGTGCAGAGAGGACCAGCCTGCCGCATCACAAATTGTTCAGGCATGAAAGATTTAAGCCATAAGATCTAAGAATGTGTGCGGAGAGGACCAGCCTGCCGCATCACAAACTTGCTTAGACATCAGCATAGATGTCGACCCAAGGGCATAAGAGCCCGGGGTAGCAGGAACATCTAGTAACATGACCATAAAACCAGATGCATGTGTGCGGAGAGGACCAGCCTGCCGCATCACAAACTTGCTTAGACATGTGTAGATGTCGACTCAGGGGCATAAGAGCCCGGAGTTGCATGAACATCCAAACCATAGATCCTGAAGAATGTGTGTGGGGAGGACCAGCCTGCCACATCACAAACTTGTTCAGGCATGAAAGATTTAAGCCATAAGATCTGAGAATGTGTGCGGGGAGGACCAGCCTGCCGCATCACAAACTTGCTTAGACATGAGCGTAGATGTCGACCCAAGGGCATAAGAGCCCGGGGTAGCATGAACATCTAGTAACATGACCATAAAACCAGATGAATGTGTACGGAGAGGACCAGCCTGCCGCATCACAAACTTGCTGCAGGGGGAGACCTCTAGCCAAGGCTTTAGAGGAGGAGAGCCCTCTGGTAGAGTGCGCCCTAAAACCTACTGGTGAAGCTTGACTGCGCGCCTCGTAGGCTGGGGCAATAATGTCCCTCACCCAAAGTGACATAGTCTGCCAGGAAGTGACCGCCCCCCAGTCATGGCTTCCAAGTGAAGAATTGCTGCCCTGACTTTACGCCACTAGCAAAAGTGGTGGACATAAGTCTGAAGGGTACAGACTGGACAAAGTCTGAGAAGTCTTAGCTGCTCCGGCGTTACAAACAGCAGGGAGCAGAAGGCTTAGAAAATAACCGGCCAAGGGTCGCTAAAGGCACCTTGGGCAGGTAGTTAGGGTGAGGGTGCAAAGAATGCTTTTGGTCATTCTGGGGCAAACTCTAAACAGGCCGGCAAAAGAGACAGAGCCTGTAGGTACCCAAGTCTCCTTAGAGACGTAATTGTCATAAGAAAAACCACCTTGAGAGTCAGAAGTCTACCAAACGCTGACTCTAGAGGTCTAAAAAGGGGGTCTCACCCTATGAAGAGGTCCTAGCAAGGATGCCTCTCAGGGGGCACCCCGCCCACCAAGGCATGGCAAACCGCAGTGGAGGCCACATAGAACCTGGCAGTGGCGAGGCAAGTGCCCGCTGACAGTTCTTTCTACAGAAAATCCAGAACTGAAGCAAACTGGCAGTTAGCTGGTTCTGTAATATGAACTTAGGGAGGGAAACTGGGTGACTTGGGGAGAAGTAGAGGAGACGTTGCGCTATCAACAGAGGCGAAGAGGTCCACTTCTGCCATGTAAAATCTACCCAGATCGGTTCCAAGTGGAGGGAGCCCTAGCACTTGAAATGGTCTCGATAACCTCAAGAGAAAGCCCTGTGAACCTCAGTTGGTACCCTTAGGGGCCAAGCATGAAAGGTTTCACAATTCGGGCCAGTGATAAGAAGGTCCTTCCTGTTCGGAATCGCCCAAGGCGAGCCGTTGAGGAGAGGCATTCGAGAAACATATCCTGTTCGGCCAGCGCAGCGCCATTAGAAGGAGGCAAGACCCTTGCTGGCGAACTTTGCCAAGACTCCCGGGAGCAGAAAAACCGGGGGACAAAAACGCATACAGACAGATTCAGGGTCATGTATGTGCCTTTAAGTCCAGACCCAAGGGGGCTGGGTGACTTAGGGAGAAGTAGAGGAGACATTGCGCTATCATAGAGGCGAAGAGGTCCTCTTCTGCCCTAGATTTGTTCACTACCTCAGAGTAAATCTGCTCCCACACACACGGGCATCCAGGGACGAAACTCTCCTGAGTGACAGGAGCTGCCCTGGGCCCCAAGGAGGATCCAACATGCCAGAAATTCAGCTGACGTGAACGTGGATCCCCCCGATGGTTTACGTAAGAGGCTACCACTGTATTGCCCACCTGCACCAAGACATGGCAGCCTCAGGAGGAAGTATTTCATGGCCAGAAATACGGCCATCAGCTCGAGACAGTTACTGTGACAACCGAACTGACGACCCTCCTATCCCTTTAAGCCGGACGACCACTTAAGGCCGCTACCCAGCCTGTCAGGGAGGCGTCTGTCGTTAGCAGCCTGCGACGACAAGACACACCTAGAGTGGGACCCAAGGTAAGAACCGGGGTCTGAACCACATAGAAAGGTAACGAAGCACGTGGCGCGTAACCCTTATTTGCCTTAGGGGACCGGCCCTCGGATAAAACCCCCTGGCTTCCAGCCACAGCTGAAGCGGTCTCATGTGCAGAAGGTCCGAAGGGATCACCGTGGACACCAACGCCATGATACCTAGTATTCAATGATACTGACAAGCAGTGCAAACTTGACCTAGCCTGACCTTGCTCAGGGTGTTCTGAATGGAAACGATTCGTGTGGGAAACGATTGTGCCTGCATCAAGACCGAATTCCATATAACCCCCAGATGCATCAAGACGATATCCCTGTGCTGAACTGCCAGTTCTTGGAACTGTGCTAGGATCAGCCAGTCGTCTATAAAATTCAGAATGCGGAGGCCCTGAAGTCGTAGAGGAGCCAGTGCTGCATCCATGCATTCCCTGAATGTGCGGGTTAATAGGGCTAGGCCAAATGGAAGAACCCGATACTGGAAGGCTTTGCCCCCGAAAGCGAACCTCAGGAACTTCCTGTGCTGTGGCTCTATATGAAGATATGCATCCATGAGATTGATGGTGACCAGCCAAAAGTGATGTTGGGCTTGTGACACGATCGTCTTGATAGTCAGATCTAGGACTTGAACACAGAGCGGTTCAAGCCCCAAAGATCTTGAATCGGACGGAACCCCCCACCCTTCTTGGGAACCAGGAAGTATCTGCTGTAATAGCCTGACTCTTTCTCTGGAAGTGGAACATGTTCTATGGCCCCTTTAACCAAGAGATTTTGCAGTTCTTTCCACAGTAGACATGCCTGTCCCGGTTTCACGGTAGTGGGAACCACGCCGTTGAAACGGGGAGGACGGCGAGCAAATAGAATTCTGTAGCCTCTTTCTACTGATTCTAGAACCCACATAGAAATACCAGGCAGAAGTTTCCACGCTGCCAGGTTCTCTGAGATGGGTATTATTTCTGACACTTCCTGTTGAGGGGATGTCGAGTGTTCTGCGTCATGGATCAAGGCAGGAAGCAACGGTACACCTAACTCTTTGTTGGAAGCCTCTATCACCCGAAACACCAAAGGCGGCGGGCGTGAAGAGGTTTCGTGAGGGTATCGGGAGGGCAGAAGTGGATGATACACGTGCCCCGTCCCGAGGGGAACTACCCCCACAAGGCTGTGAACAAGACCGTAAGGGTTTCTTTTTCTTAGAAATCACGCCCCTGAGGTCTTGCATTGGGGCTGCTGAGGGTGACGAACTGGACCCCAGTCTTTACGAGGGGGAGCACAATTTGCCACGTTTTGTTTTAGAGCTTCCTGTCTAGAAGGACCAGGGTGGGGCTGGGTGGCCGACGGCCCCTCCCCCTGAGTGAGGTGCCCACACTCAGGTCCTTCAACAGATTTAGCCTAGTGCGCTTGCAACACTGCCATAGTGTGCAGGGCAACACCAGCCTGACCTGCTGCCTGATAAGCTTCCCCACAAGCGTGGAGGTGGTCCTGCACAGCTTTGTGGGGAGAGTAGGTCTCTTCAGCGATGATGCCGAGCCAGGCGAGAGAAAACCCGCAGGTGTCTCTTCTACCGGCGGCATCACCAAATACCCCCAAGCTTCAGCACCCACGATAGTTGAGTACACCAACGTCAAGGGCACGAAGACACAGGAAGTATAAATTTCCTCCATAAGGAAAATACTTGTTATGGAGGTCATAGAAGAAAGGAAGGGACTGATATAGAGTTCCATTCCCTCTTTTATTTATTTAATTATTTTGGCCACCAGACAGAAATTTGTCTAATAGTTTGGAGCGTTTGGGGGAGGGTCTCTTGTTCACGTGGCCAGTCTAGCTTTAGTCTGGCCACAGCCCGCGTAATCACCTCTAGTAATTTCTCAGCCGCTTTATTATTGTGCGTGAAATGTACAGAGGTTCAGCGCTCCGCCCCCCTCGGGAACCGAAGAGGTGCCGAAGCGCGCTTCGAGATCACGGGAAGGACCAGCTGGGTCTGGGGAGAGAGCTCCGAATGAAATGTGGCGACTCCCGGAAGTAAGGGAGGCGAGCGCGAAACATATTGCCCGAAAGCAGATCGCAATGCTCGCATTTGTCTCTTAATTCTGCAGCTGCGGATTTACAGAGATTCAGCGTCCTCGTGAACCGAAGAGGCGCCGAGGCGCGCTTCAGGCTTACGAGGATCAGCTGGGTCTGGGGAGAGAGCGAGCGAAAGGGATGAACCCGTCTCTTGTTCCTCAGCCAGATCCGTAAATTAAGTGAGTGCGGACTCCCGGAAGCAAGCGAGGCAAGCGCGAATCACTTTGCCTGAAAGCAAATCACAGTGCTCGCACCCCCACTGCTGCAACGCGAGAGCAGCGTGCTCTTCCCCCAAACAAAGTCATTCTCTCTTTCTTTTAAATATATATATATATATATATATATATATTCTAGACAGAAGAGAAAGGAGAAAAGGTTCACTTCACACTGCCTCAAATTTTCAATTCTAAAACCTAGCAGAGGAAAGAAAGTTTTGACAGGGTTTGTGTAACACACACACACACACACACACACACAGAATCGCTCTGAAAAAAGAGGATCTGACGACACCTGGTGACGCATCCATTTATAGCCTGGCCACAGGTGCGTCTAATGACTACATCAGCCGAGGCTATAAATTCCGGTCAATGTTCATTGACGCGTTACACACATATTCACAGCTCGTTCACGACTGGGTCATTCCCCATAGCGCTTAGCAAAAGCGCAGCATCATAGTGAAGCTTTTTGTAAAGGGAACAATAGTTCAATCCAATTAAAATTTTACTATTTTACCACATGTTTGAGTGTGCATTTGTATGCTTATTACAGTAACATGCTAATGCTAAACTTTAGTCTAAACTTTGCGTGAGGAGTGCTATATGTAATGCTGCACAAAGTTGCTACAATTATAAAGCATTCCAGATTGTTCACTTGTCAGGTTCCCCGGCAGTTAGGATGCTATAATTTTAGGCAGTACCAGAGACTATTTAGCAGAGATGTGTCACTTCTAATAAAATTAATGGGATAAATTAGAACACCCAATGGTCAATGGATGTGAAAAGGAAGTCCTGCTCTAAAGGTAATAGTGTCAATCACCTTTTAGAAACAGAGATTCTTTCAACTCGAGAACAGGCATGAGCATTAGCTACACATGCAGAGAACATTTTGTTTTTAATGATACCAGAGTTGTGAGACAAGTGAGAGTGGTGGTGGCGTAGTGGCTAAAGCACATAACTGTTAATCAGAAGGTCGGTGGCCACCACCATTGTGTCCTTGAGCAAGACACTTAACTCCAGGGTGCTCCGGGAGGACTGTCCCTGTAATCCCTGCACTGTAAGTCGCTTTGGATAAAAGCGTCTGCCAAATACATAAATGTAAATGTAAGTAGATAGGAGCAGCACTGACCTTTGATATTAGGGCAAAAATCATATTCTTGATCTTTTTTGTATTGTTTTCCTGTAAAAATGTCTAAAAATGCTTAGAACAAGATCAGTTTGCTTTAGAAACAACACCGCATAAGATGTTTAGGCTTTTCAGAGTATGTATATTTAACATGTGTATTTTGTCTTACTGTACTGGTAGAGTTTTTATAGTCAAAACAAGTAAAAAAAAATCTACCAGTGCTGAAGAAGTAATCCAAAGTATTTAGAATATTTTACTGACCTTGAGTAATCTAACAGAATACATTTTGCATTTCAAATTACATTTTACAACATGTATTCTGTAATCTGTAGTGGAATACTTATCATTATATAGATATATTTAATTACATATTTATTTAATTAATGGATTAAAATTTCTGTTATATTAGAGGATGCAAGACCAGTCTAAAAATCAACTTAAATTACTTAAAACTTAGCATAGTCTACCATAGCAAGAGTTGGCAAACAGCATAAAGTCTGTTCCGTATTGCAGCATGTTCTGTTTTAGAACTGCTCACTTAGATAGGAAGAAACCATCTGTCATGTAAAGTGTTAAGTGACCAACCACAGTTCATTTAGTTTTTTTACGCAGCGTTTAGGGGCAGGTTTATCTAAAATAGAGACCACAATTGAAAAATGTATTCAAAATGTCCTCAAAAGTGCTGTATCAACCTACAAAGAGTACTTTATAAACACAACTGTATTTCCAGTTCGAGAATTTGCTTGCATGTTTTGTGCACAATATGCATCAGACACTGAGTGAACGGACTGTGGGCAAATGGTCTTATCTGATTTTAGAATGAACTAAATTTGACAATATTATTTTGTAAAATTTACATGACTGATGTTTGCACAGCGACTTACTCTAAATCAGCCCATTGGCTGCGCTTGCTCATCCTCATAAATCACACAGCCACAACAAAGGTGACGTCACGTTTCATGGTTTAGGGTGACAGGAACTGATGAAAGTCACAATCTCCACTGACATCACCAGATTTATAGGCTCTGGGTTCAAAACACTGCTTTTGAGCACAAGCAAATGTCATAACCTTTCCCTTATAGCATTGTTAAAGGCTATGGCTGCCCATTATGTCATTTTGTTTATGGGGCTAAACATTTCCTTAATGGTGTGCTTGGCAAATATGAAGGCCATCACTCTTCTCATAGCCATCCTCATTTTGACAGAGTGCCTTTTTTGTGGAAAAGCCTGGTTGAGTGTGCATTGACAGCATCACATCAGTGGTAAACATCCAGGGGAAGAGATGCGAGGCAAGGCTGCGTGTTTATCAAAACAGAAGGATATTTAGTCTCGATGACATTGAAACACATTTGTAATCGAAGAGATCTTTATTCTCCAAGCTATACAACAAAAATAAACTCGATCCAGAACCATTTGACTTTACAAGAATGAGACTTGCCCATTAAGCAGTATCCAACTTAAGAATCATTTAATTTTGGTTATGTCTTTGGAAATGACAAACTGCTGTTGCAGGCTTGAGGAAAATGATTGCTGAATTCTATATGAGTGGATACAAATTGACGGTTGAGATATTTTCAATCCAGCTTCCTTTATGGATCAGTGAAAATAGCTCCTTTTATGCAAATACATTTCTTGGTCTCTGAAATAAGAAGGCCCATTTGCTGCTCTCTCATGAAGGTACACTTAAATATTGAATTTCAAAGTAATAATGCAGATGATGAATCGCTATTCATTCATCTGGTTATTCTTGCTAAAAGCATTGTCACGGCCATCTCTGTTGTTCCACGGATAAAGTACATACCCTAGTTTTAGATCATTTCAAGGTCTATTCATTGGGTTAAGTCTTTGGTCCTAATTGAACATTTCCTGCTAGTTGTCAAACTTATTCAAAACAACACCTGGAGGTACATAGTGACTTTAACATGATTAATGTTGAAAACATAAAATGTTATGTAATAAAATTAAAATGGAAAATAAAATGTTTTGATTGCTGAAAAAGCAATAACAAATGGATGCAAGAACCACAGCAGTGAAGTGAGGTGGTTCATGGCTCAATACATGGAGTACAAAAAATACAGCATATATCTTATCTCTGGTAGGTGACATTTTTGGCAACTAATAGTACATTTGATAAGTAGTTTTCAACTGCTAGTTAAGTTAAAGTATTAATTTGTGGCAGTACCACCGCTCGCTATACGCATACTACGCAGTCTGCATAGGGCACCAACTCCCTAGGGGGGCACCATCTTACCCTATTCTGCTTTACACCAGAAAGTCCATTAAAAGTCCAGCTGCCCTTACTCACATATTCTAAGTTATTCAAGGGCCCGAAAGCAGTTGCGGAACACAGATGATCGCTTCACACTCATATCACGCAAACTCCTTCGTTGCTTATGTCTTTAAAATTATCTATTGGTGGTATACTGTGAAAATATTCAGAATCAAGACTGGACCATGGATTTTGTTTGATGGACAATTGCATATCATGGAAATTTGAGGAGTTTTAACACTACAACCTGATGTTTCTGCTCCAGTGTCTGCTTTTTAAAAACCTCATGACAAAGCTTGATGAGCGCAGATTTCTTTCCTGTGTTGATGTATTTCATATTGAAACAGAAAGTTGAGGTGGGACATATCAAAGTACAAGGCCATTTTTTTGTAATTTTTTTTTCATTACCTTTGGTTTATGGTGTCACAGCCATGAAATTGATTTGTTGCTTGCTAATTGGTTATAGGTGGTATAGGGGGAAGGTCATTCTTATTCTTGAGAATATTTAATTGGAAAAAAATCTGTGTAGTACAAGATGAGTCCTGAAAAAACTGTATCCATTTTCCCAGTTAGTTAAACTTGGTCTGTTCTTCTCAAAATTCTAAGCACTGCCCCCTGTGATTGAAGCCCCTCTGTGGGTGCTTTTGGTGCAGCCAAAAGTGAATTTTAAAGTGAATTGTTTTTAGCTGTAAATAATTTAATACAGTAAGAGTAAAAATGTAAACTTAGATGAAAAATTGGACCTCTGAATCATGCTTGTAACTATTTATGCAAATGTGATCTCTTATTGGATTCGATGCAGGATAAGAACCTGAATCTCTTGCTGACGTATATGTGTAGAGCGAAAATGACGCAGAGTGTTATTTGAGTCAGAGCTAGGGTGGCCAGACATCCCATTTTTCCTGGTACAGTCCCATATTTAAGCACTTTTTCTAGTGTCCGACTTATTCTGAAAAAAAAAGTGTATTGTCCAGTATTTCCCCTCTTCTAAAATGTATCTATTGCCTATGTGGCTTTCTCAGTCAGTTTCAGTGAGTATTCTAATCGTCTAGGTTACGTATGTAACCTCCGTTCCCTGATGGAGGGAACGAGACGTGTGTCGAAGAAGCGACACTAGGGTCTCTCTTGAGCGCCAAATATGCCTCTGATCTGTGAAAAAGGCCAATGAGAAGTTGGCAGACAGTATTTGCATACCCCGCCCCTGGCCATACGGGCACAAAGCTGGGGAAATACGTCAGTTTCATTCAGGATTTTTCTGAGGAGCCGGAAATGGTCATGCCATGCGCTGAGCCGTGTACGTATACTGCTGATACAGGAGCGGGCAGGTAATTTACGTGCAAAGGCGACCAGCCGTGTCAGACTTCACGTACCCTTCCCCAATACCCCAAAAAATGTCGTCGGAATCCTTCTGGTTACCCTAGACAGGGGAAAAAGGCGATGCTTGCCAACCTGGGAACGGGCGAAGCCTGGCTGGGCCTCTTTTCTCTCGATGTTTCTCTGCATAGAGCAATAACTGCCGGGGCCCTTACACGCATCGAGGGAAGGGGGTCTTACCCGGTTTTCTATTCTTTCTGGGGGAAAAGACCCTGCGGAGGCCACACCTGTCCGAAAGGGGGAGGTAAAGGTGGCAAATACATCACATGGGTTTTTAGGTGGCATGTGGAATGTGGCATATTGGTAGATCCAGCCTCAAGGAGGGGGGAGTTGCTACAACACGGCAACCGGAGGGCAGCTGGAACTGCGTGAGGGAGATGCGGGTCTACTTCGTAAGGGGACCGTACCGTGGACGATACACACAGGGGGAGTCCATGTAGGAGTCCTGACCTGTGGAGCACCTTTTCCAGTACAGGGTAGATTAAGTACCTGCAGTGGATTGGGTCAGCGATTTCCTCTGCTGAACTGCGGACCCACAGGGCTAGGGAGGAATTATCCAGGGACCCGGGTGGGTGGGATCTCCTGGAAGAGAAAGCGCACGATTTTACCTTGGCCGAGGGAAAGGGTGCTAGGCGCAAGCGGTCCACCCGGTCAATCCGCCAGCTTATTACTGAGTTCTACCTGCTTGGACCTGAGAAAACACAGGACGAAACTGACACTACCCTGAGATTGTAAGATCTCGCAAGGGTGATAGGTGTTGCCCAACCCGCTGCTCTGCATATGTCTGCCAGGGAGATGCCTTTGGCCAGTGCCCGTGAGGATGCAACACTCCTTGTTGAGTGTGCTCGGACCCATAAGGGGAGGGGCAAGGCCTGGGTGTGATAAGCCAATGATAAGTCAACTACCCAGAGGGAAAGCCTCTGTTTGGAGACAGCGTTCCCTTTCTGCTGTCCACAAAGGCAGACAAAGAGCTGCTCAGAACATCTAGAGCTCTGCGTGCGGTCCAAGTAGGAACGCAAAGCATGTACCGGACACAGCAACGAAAGGGCTGGGCCTGCCTCCTCCCGGGGCAGCTTCGCTTGCAGGTTCACTACCTGGTCTCTAAAGGGCATAGTAGGAACCTTGGGCACGTAGCCCGGTCGCGGTCTTAGGATCACATATGTATCTGCTGGACTGAACTCCAGGCAAGTGTCGCTAACAGAGAATGCTTGCAGGTCCCCGACCCTCTTGATGGAGATGAGCGCGATCAGCAGGCCCGTCTTTAAAGAGAGGGCCCTGAGTCCAACTAATTCTAGCGGCTCAAAGGGGGTCTCTGGAGGCCCGCGAGGACCACTGAGAGATCCCAGGAGGGGAACATGCTTGGCCGGGAGGGGTTCAACCTCCAGGTGCCTCTTAGGAGCCTGATGATTAAGTCGTGCTTACCCAAAGACTTGCCATCTACTGTGTCGTGGTGGGCCATGATAGCGGTAATATACACCTTCAGGGTGGAAGGGGACAGCCTCCCCTCCAGCCTCTCCTGCGGAAATAAGAGAACTGAACTAACTGCGCACCTCTGTGGGTCTTCAGCCCAGGAAGAACACCAATTTGCGAACAAGCGCCACTTCAGGGCATAAAGTTGCCTGGTAGAAGGGGCTCTGGCTTGGTTGATTGTGGCTACGATGGCAGGTGGTAGACCAGCTAGATCTTCCGCGTCCCATCCAGGGGCCAGACGTGGAGGTTCCAAAGGTCTGGGTGCGGATGCCAGAGCGTGCCCCATCCCTGAGAAAGAAGGTCTTTCCTCAGGAGAATTCGCCAGAGAGGGGCTGTAGCGAGGGGTACGAGGTCCTAGAACCAGGCCCGGGTGGGCTAATAGGGAGCCACTAGGGTGACTTGTTCCTCATCCTCCCTGACCTTGTACAGCACCTGTGCAAGAAGGCTCACTGTGGGGGGGAATGCGCACCTGCACACTCCCGCAGGCCAGTGTATGGCGCCTTGGCGATTTATGTACGCTGCCACGGTGGTGCTGTCTGACCTGACTAGGACACGTTTGTCTCAAACTAACAAAAGACACTTCTACAGGGCAGAGAAAACCGTCAGCAACTCTAGGCCATTGATGTGCCAGCGCAGCAGGGCCCCTTTCCAATGGCCCGTGGCTGCGTGCCCGATGCTCATGGCACCTGAACCCAATTTGGAGGTGTTGGTCGAGGCCAGGATGCGTCGGGACACTTGCTGCGAGAGGACTCTTGTCCACAGAAGGCAGAGGTCTGTCCAGGGTTTTGACGTTTAACGGCAGGTGGGGGTGATGGTCAAACAGTGCGTGCCGCGGCGCCATGCTCGTCTCGTGACTTGAGTCTGGGGCCAGTGTTGAGGCGGTCTCATATGCATCAACCCCAGCGGCGCGGTCGCCGTGGAGGATGTCATGTGCCCCAGGAGCTTCTGAAAAGGTTTTAAAGGGACCGCTGTGTCTGGTCTGAAGATGGGGAGGCATTTTAGCATATTGATGAGTTTGATTCCATGCCGAGAAGAGAGATGCTCTGAACCAGGGCGATCTAGCTCTTTTCTTGGTAGACCTGAAGACCTAAACAGCTGAGGTGCCTGACCGACTAGTCTCTGTGAGCGCATAGTAACTCTCGGGAGTGGGCCAGTCATCGAGGTAATTGAGTATGCGAATACCGGCTTCTCGGAGCGGGGCAAGGGCAGCCTCTGTGACTTTTGTGAAGCCGCGAGGGGACAGAGATGTGCCGAAGGGGGGGACTTTGTACTGGTACGCCTGGCCATCGAATACAAGCCATAGGAAGAGTCGGTGATGAGGCAGAAATAAGATGTGAAGGTACGCATCCTTCAGGTCTGCTGCTGCGGACCAATCTAGATGTCGGACGCAATTTAAGATATGATTTGCGTGAGTAATCTGAACAGGAGTTTGGGTTGAGAACTCGGTCGTAAACTCGGTCATAAGTCCAAGATCGGTCGTAAGTCACCGCCTTTCTTGGGTACAATGAAGTAAGTGCTGTAGAGACCCTTCTTCATTTAGGTTGGAGGGACAGGCTCTATCGCATCTTTGTTTAGAAAAAGAGTAGCAATTTCCGCACACAGGGATTTGGCATGCTTGCCGTGTACTGTGGTAAAGCGGATGCCCATGAAGGGGGGCGGGGGCCTGGCAAACTGAATTGCGTAACCGGGTGGTCCGGCCCAGCCAGCGTGATGGGTTGGGAAGTGAAAGTCACGCATTCCAAGGGGACGGTTATTTTTGACGTACCCGGCGGGTGGAGCAGTGGGGAGGAGCAGGTAGTACAGTGTCAGGAGACGAAGAAACCTGGGTGGAGCGGGGTATTTCTTGGCTGCAGGAGGACGCCCTCGGCAGAGAACTGTTGGGCGAATTCCTCGACAGTGTCACCAAAGAGGCCGAACTGGGAGACAGGGTTGTTGAGAAAGCAAGCTTTGTCGATCTCATGCATCTCGACCATGTTCAGCCACAGATGACATTCCTGGACCACGAGCGTGGCCATCACCTTCCCGAGTGACTGCGCTGTGACCTTCGTGGCTCTGAAGTGGAGGTCGGTCACTGAACGCAGTTCCTGCAGGATCAGGGCTACCCCCGTGGAGATCTTTAAGCGCCTTGACCTGGTGGACTTGCTGGAGCGCCATGGCATGCAGGGTGGAAGCGGCATGTCTGGCGGCGCTGTAGGCTTTGGCAGTCAATGATGACGTTGTCTTACATGCCTCGAAGGTGAGCACAGGGCGACCCCACCAGGTGGTAGGGTTTCCGGGGCACAGGTGAAGCGCATCAGCCCTGTCCACCTGGTGAATCGCCGGTGGTACCCGTGGGCCGCTCTGCCGACAAGGGTAGTGAGAGCGGATGAGTGAGTGGCTTTGTGACGAGTGGAGAGGGGTGCCCTCCACGAAGACGACAGCTCATCATGCACTTCCGGGAAATACGGGACCGGGGGGAGGCGAGGTTGTGAGCGGAGCGCAGACCCCAAGAACCAGTCATCCATCCGCGATGGCTGTGGGGAGGACGGAGCATTCCAGTCCAGCCCCATGCTGTTGGAGGCCCGGGAAAGCATGTCAGTCATCTGCACGTCAGCCTCAGCCTGGGCGTAATGGTCCGAAGGCGGCAGCCCAGGGGAGTCATCTGCGTCAGACGACGCGCTCTCCAATGCAGCGGCGAGCTCATCCACCTCGAACTCTAGAGGATAAGCGGGCTGGCCGTGAGGCGAGCCGCCATTGCCTCGAGCACGGACGGGAGTCAACGAGTGTGCTGGGGGGCGGGTGGTCTGAGGGGGCGTACCCGGCAGAGCTGCACCTGCTGCCGTCCCCAGATCGCCTCCATCACCAGCCGTATCATCCTCAATCCCGTGGGAAGAAGAAGTAATGCGGGGGGCAGCTGGAGTGGTGAGCTTTCAATTGAAAGCGAGCCGCGACCGCAACGTTGCCATGGTCATGCTCGCGCAGTGAGAACATGAACCATCCACAAACTGTGTGATCACTGCTCAGACACACGAGACAATGCCTGTGGCCGTCTGAAGCGGAGAGCACTCCACCGCATCCAGGAACTAACCAGGGGCGGAATGGCATCTTTATAAAGATGCGTCCTGAAAAGGACGTTCAATGCCGCTGTGTAAATGCTCTTTTAGAGGAAAATACTCTTTTATAGAGAAAATCACTCTTTTAATAAACTCTTTTAGCTTTCTGCACTGTCGAAGCGACCAGGGGCAAGCTGCACTGTCGTGCAGAGAAGGAGAAAAGCTGCTGAAGTGCGCCGTAGATCCAACAGCAGGCAGAGCATCAGAGGAACAAAGGCAGGAACAGGTGTGTGACTCGCAGCTGATTGCATACACGACCCTCAACTTCAAAGAAAATTTCTGAATGAAACAGACCACCTTTGTACCTGTATGTCTGGGGGCGGGGGAATGCAAATACTGTCTGCCAACTTCTCATTGGTCTTTTTTCATAGATCAGAGGCATATTCGTCACTCAAGAGAGACCCCTAGTGTCACTTCTTCGACACAACGTCGAAGTGAGCGACAGACTAGGAACAAAGGTTATGCCAAGGATATGTCTTGTAAAAAAAATTACTTTGAGTTTAATGGATTACAACTATACAAACACGGTCCCCTATCAGTGGACGTCAAGTTAGTGAACTGACTGCAAAGTCAGTTTGAAAGAGCACACAGATAAAATTGCAGCTGGAAAAATGTCAAGAAAGTGTGAATGTATATTTAATGAGGATCTCCAAAAGGAGTTTATATTTCTAAAAAAGGAGTCACAGACAAAGCCTAGTAAAGTGAGGTTTGAGATTTGTGGAGCTCGCTTTTTCGTCACCCATAGAGGGTGCACTGACATTGGGGCAAGTTCTTACAAAAAATTAAGCAAATGTGCCACATACTGTAAGAGTTAGCAATTTTTTTGTGAAGCAAAGTTCTGACTCGGACATGTTGCACGCAAGTGAAGGACTTTTTGCTTATCATTCTGTTGTGCATGGCGATAGCTTTGCAGGCCAGGCTAGAGGAATCATTCATACCCTCTTTCATTTAAATCAGATGGATACCCTGGTTGAAGCTGGTGACATGTGAACAGATGATTTCTTTTGTGCAGTGAGAAACTTTTATTCAGCATCGGTGGATTATCTCCAAAATTGGAGCCACTCATTTGAGAACACAGAAAAACATGAGTGGGCCCTAATGACAGACATCCCAGAGTGGAAAGACATTCAGAGCAGCCTCAAACACTTCTGCATCAAAATCCCCACTCTCAGTTTGATTGACAAAACCACTCTCTTTGATGAGTGGTTTAGCGCTAAAAACATAGTCAGTTATAGTCATGATGGCCATGTCTGAGAGTTGGACAGATGTTTTTTTGTGAGCTGGAGAGCAAGATCATCAATTTCAGAGTGTTATCTAAGGTCGTGGAGTTTTTTTTATGTCTGCCTGGGACATTTGTATCTGTGGAATGTGTGTTCTCATTAATGGATGCAGCGTGGACACCAGATAAATCATGACTCTGTGTAACAGTCATGAAGGCAATGCTTTTCGTACATCTTAATTTTGGACTGGAATGCTCTGCATTTTACGATAAACTCTTGAATGACAAGGGCACACTGAGAAAAATTGCTTCCAGCGAAAAGTACAAGGTGACAACAGTTACAGATGCAGATTCTTTTTTATATGTGCCTTGGTAAGGATACGTCAATTTTATTTTTGCTGGGAGGAGGCTGTCCAGTTTTCCACAAGCAGTAATCTGGTCACCTAGTTAGAGCCAAAAGGGCAGCTTGCATGCAGAAAATGTGGTTAATGTGAAACAGAAAGGCAGAGTTGTTCATGTGAGTGTGAAAAAGTGTATAGATGCTACATTAATGTTAATGTTGATGTAACAGTGTTGCTAATGTTTAAAAATGAATAATATTTAGAAAACGATATTTAGAATGATATTTAGAGTAAATGTGTATTGCTGAACATATTTTATTGAAACTGATGTACTGTATACAGAGGAACACTGAGACAATTGTATATTGAAATGGCTTCATTGAAATGTGTGTATTGATAACAAACTGTTTTTTTCTTTTAATTTACTTGTTTTCTGTTGGATGCAGGCTTTTAATACTGTAACTAATATTCAAAATGATGTCAATATTGTTGATACATTGAAGAAGTGAGATTATTTCTTAAAATTAAGTTAAGAAGAAAACTGGATAAAATGTCTATTAAACACTGCCAGAGCATGCACCCACTTGTCTCACTGTAGCTTTCTCTGTTTCTACAGTTATTGAAATATTCTACATTAAAATTACCCACTTGGGCCTCCCTGGTCTGAGGTGTGTAACACCCAAAAAAGCAAGATTGTATATTTTAAAGGCATAAATCTGTAAAAAAAAAATATATATATATATAGATTTGGTCAATTTTTGTACAGGTGGTGTATACCAGCATATAGATGGCTCCAAAGCTAAAAGACTGTAGTAATGAATTGTACATGGCCCCTTTAAGAAGCAGAGTTTTGCAATATCCGAGTTTTGCAACACCTGCTTTCCAGCACATTCTTGTGTTAGAGACGTGGGAATAGAAAGAGAGCTCCTGGTTTTCTTAATTGTTTGAGAGTTCTTTGGGTAAATATAAAATTTTACACTAAATGCTTGTAAATTGCATGAAATATATGTTCAGAGTTGTGTGTTAAAGTTCAGTGTTTGTTATGGGTTATTTTTGAAGGATGCATATGGATTGCATGTATGGAGTTTGACCACGTTTGCTGGACATGCGACGACTGGGTATGTACATTTAGATTTAATCATATCTTATATCCCAGCGTTCTTTCCAGTTTAGTAAATAAGTGTAACACGTGGTATATGTGAAAATATAAGAATTTGATTGTTTTAAACTGTTATACGTGTTCTTAAAGTCTGGTTAAAAAATAAAACATCAAAATACTTTTAGTGATTTAATCATGTATTAAATGCATACAATGCTGTGAGTGTTTAAGCATGTTTTAAGTATGTGTTAATGTCTATGAGTAAGCTAATGCCCTGTTATGCTTTTGATTTGGACATTCGCCTCTACCGTATTTAATTTTCTGTATATAATTTTCACACTTCATTTCCATATTTCATTTTTTGTATTTTATTGCACCATTTTTCCATCTTTATATATACATGTATATGGCCCCATCGACTGCTGTTTTTTATTTTTTATTTTTTTTTATTTTATTTTACAGCCATCAGAATATTTTGTATCCTGTGTTGTTTCTTTACAACCCTCCAGTTACAACCATATAAAAAGTTGATGCGAATAATCACATAACACATTGAGGGATTAATTCTTGTGAATTAATAAAAATATGTTTGACAGATAAATATTGTACGATGGAGATTTTTCTTATTTGTACATAAGAGTATAGTATGACCATATGGGCAGCAAATCCCACATCATATTGGTGCCTTTGGAAGCTATCACAGATCAACCTTTTCACTAAAGAGCTATCAACTCTGCCCGACCTCACGATGGTTCAAGTTCCGAAATTTATTTTTCTTTAGGTGATTTATATTTGAAGATCAATTGAAACCATACAGCTGCTCATACAATCACAGAAACTGAAAGTAAACAAAGGGGATATCTCTCCCATCACTGCTAAACGATTACATTCAACCAATGTTTAATCTTTAGGCTTTTGATTGAACCTATCATTAATTGCTTTTTAAAGTAAGATTGAATTGTTTTCTTCCAGTGAACTCTTGTTGTGATTTTATGTCAACAGTGGACACCTAAAGGGTGAACAACTGTGAAGTATTTACTATTTAGTTTTACTTACAGTACGTTCACTGCTCACACTGTGGTGAATCACTGGTGATATGACCTCTCGCTCTCACTTGCTTATTTGTCCCTACTCTTGCTCTCTGTCACATTATATGTTTAATCAAAATGCCCTGGAAAAATTTGCAGTAATATCCTTTCTGAAAATATCACTAAATGTGATAATATAAAATTCCACCAGATACTTTTCAAAGTTTATTTACTCTATCCGTCTCACATAACGATTTCCCTTTTTTCCACTGTAAAGTAAATGAGTGGGGGAGAGAGATTGTATTAGAAATTAACCTTTCTCTCAAGCAGCAGATAGACATGAGAACTCAGTGTGTATGGTTTTTGGTGTTGCAGCCCCTGCTGTAACACAGAGAGCCGGGAAGAGAAAAAGAATGTTGCTTTAATGCAAAGTCTTGAGCAGCGCCTAACTGACCCATCCCAATATGCACTTACAATAAGTAGCTCTCTGGAGAATCCCCCAGCCTCGCTCTGCCGCCCAAAGTGGCCTCTGCCCTTGAATATAAATTGATGATGGTCATATTTAAAGCAATAACATTATTAACACCTCACTTTTAACACTTCCATCTATTTTTCCTTGTCTTTGACTCAAGAATATATTCTCGCTCCCAATTCAATTAGTGTATATATATATTTATACCCTTATCTAGTGTATGTGTATTCTACATTGTGTGTATTGTGTACATTTGATATGTAAATTGTTGTGTAAGTATGTGTACATTTGTTATGTAAATTGTGTTGTGTAAATATGTTGTTTATTGTAAAGTGGTTTATGTCTCGTCACTGTCATTACTGCAATGTTGCTCGGAACTGCACACAAGACTTTCACCTACCGTTGCACTCGTGTACACAGTAGTGTGACAATAAAGTGATTTGATTTGATTTGATTAGATGGTAAAAACGTGAGTCAGAGTGGTGCAACATCTTTCATGCCTCTGAATTTCAAAGGCACCTTTTTTAACAAAACCAGCTGATCTACCACCAAAGCCTCTGATTTCAAAGGCAGTGAGCGGCTTTTGCCTTCGGATCTGGCCTAAATCCTCCTCTCCAGTGTGACGATAAGAGCACAGAGGCACAAAGGTGAGACACAGCACAAAGACTCTATGATAAGGGCTCGGTAGGATAACCATGTGAGGTTCAGAGAAACAAAGAATCCAGCAAATGACTGATCCCCATGACAGCAGATTAACATCTGCACGCTAAGTGATGTGTTCCACCCAAGGCCTGCTGACACTGGGTAATCCTTATGCAAACATATGGTGTGTGTGTTCTCACTCATAAAAACATCTCGGGTTACATGTGTAACGCTTGTTCCCTGAAAAAAGCGGAACGAGATGCTGCGCTTTGCAAAGCGCTATGGGGAACAGTCTTATTGTGAGCAGCTTTGAATATGTGTGTAACACGTCAATGAAAATTGACTGGAATTTATAGCCTCGGCTGGTGAGATCATTGAATGCACCTGTGACTAGGCTATAAATAGAGGCGTCACCAGAGTTTCGTCAGATATTTTTCTGAAGAGCAGTCCTGGGACATCCCAGTGCGGCAAAGAAGCGCAGCATCTCGTTCCGCTTTTTTCAGGGAACACATGTAACCCGAGACGTTCCCTTTACAAAAAGCTTCACTATGATGCTGCGCTATGGGGAACGGAATACCCACGCCGCCGCACTGGGGCTGTCCGGACCCCTACGGTTTTGAAGTGTGCTCACAAAAAACACGAGAGGTCTAAGACATGAGCTTGAGATGTTGACTCAAGGGCGTGAGAGCCCGGAGTAGCTAAAACATCTAAACCATAAAATTTGATGAATGTGTGCGGAAAGGACCAGCCTGCCGCATCACAAACGTGTTCAGACATGGGCCTGAGACATCGACCCAAGGGCAAACAGCCCGGGGTAGCTAAAACATATAAACCAAAAAAATTTGATGAACGTGTGCGGAAAGGACCAGCCTGCTGCATCACAAACTTGTTCAGGCATATGGATCTAAATTGTAAGATTTAGGAATGTGTACGAAAAGGACCCGCCTGTCATACACAAACCTTCTTAGACTTGAGATCATAAATGAACACAAGGGAATCCAGATATGGGGCCTGAAGAATGTGTGCGGGAAGGACCAGCCTGCCACATCACAAACTTGATCAGGCATGAATAGTAAGATTTTAGGAATGTGTACGGAAAAGACCAGCCTGCCGTACACAGACCATCTTAAACTTGAGATCAGAAATTAACTCAGGGGCATGAGAGCCCAGACATAGGGCCTGAAGAATGTGTGCGGGAAGGACCAGCCTGCCGCATCACAAACTTGTTCAGGCATAAAAAGAGTTTAGCCAATAAAGTCTGAGACTGTGCGCGGAAAGGAACTAGCCTGCCGCAACACAAACCCAACTAAAACTCCTACCCCTGGACCTAAGGGCCCGGGGTAGCTTGAACACCTAGACCATGAGAACACAGGAATGTGTGCGGAGAGGGCCAGCCTGCTGCATCACAAACTTGTAGAGGCATGGGGTTGAGATGTCGACTCGAGGACGAAAGAGCCTGGAGTAGCGTGAACATCTAAACTATAGAACTTGATGAATGTGTGCGGAAAGGACCAGCCTGCCGCATCACAAACTTGCTGCAGAGGGACACCTCTAGCCAAGGCTTTAGAGGAAGCGACACCTCTGGTGGAGTGAGCCCTGATACCTACTGGCGAAGCTTGACTGCTCGCCTCGTAGGACAGGGCAATAGCATCCCTCACCCAATGTGACATAGTCGGTTTGGTAGCGGCCGCCTCTTTGTTGCGGCCCCCAAAACAGACAAACAACTGCCTGACTTACACAACTGGCTAGTGCGGTGGACATACGTCTGAAGGGCACGGAAAGGACAGAGTCTTTCTTGCTCCTGCGTTAAAAATGGCGGGGAGCAGAAGGCTTCCAGAGTGACAGGATGTACTGTCGAAAAAGGCACCTTGGGGAGATAGACTGGATGCGGATATAGAATAGCTTTTAGCTGTACCTGGGGCAAATTCTAAACAGGCCGGCAAAACAGACAGAGCCTGTAGATTCCCAACCCTCTTGAGAGAGGTAATCGCCATAAGAAAGACCATCTTTAGAGTCAGAAGTCTGTCAGATGCTGACTCTAGAGGTTCAAAGGGGGTCTCAACTAGACCTTCCAGGACTATTGCCAAGTCCCAGGAAGGTGTTCTAGTCCTGACAGGGGGCCTCAACCGCATGGCTCCACGAATTAAGCAAGCGAGCAGAGGATGTCTCCCTACAGGCGCCCCATCGATCAAGGCGTGGCAAGCCGAAATGGCGGCCACATAGACCCTGAGAGTGACGGGGCATATGCCTGCTGACAGTTTTCCTTGCAGAAAACCCAGAATTGAAACAATTTGGCAGTTAACTGGATCTGCATCATGTGAACTGCACCACTTTTCAAAGACACCCCACTTATTGGCATAAATTCTTCTGGTGGAAGGGGACTTGCACTAAGAATGGTCTCGATAACCTCAGGCGACAGCCCTGTGTTCCTCAGTTGGTACCCTTCAGGGGCCAAACATGAAGATTCCACAGTTCAGGACGGGATGAAGTATCATCCCCTGTGCCTGAGACAGAAGATCCTTCCTGATTGGAATCGCCCAAGGCGAGCCGTCGAGGAGGAGCATCAGTTCTGAGAACCAAGTCCTGTTCGGCCAATAAGGCGCTATCAGCAAGAGGCAAGACCCTTGTTGGCGAACTCTGGCTAAGACCCCCGGGAGCAGAGAAACCGGGGGAAATGCATACAGGCGCATCCTGGGCCATGTATGTGCCATTGCGTCCAGACCCAGAGGGGCTGGTGACTCAGAGAGAAGTAGAGGGGACATTGCGCAGTCTCTTGAGAGGCAAAGAGGTCCACTTCTGCACTGTAAAATTTCTCCCAAATTTATTCCACTACCTCGGGGTGGAGTTTCCACTCGCTTGTCGGCAGGTTGTGTCTGGACAGAAAATCTGCTCCCACATTTAGGCATCCAGGGATATAGATAGTCCTGAGTAACAGGAGCTTGCCCTGGGCCCAAAGGAGAACCCGACACGTCAAAAGTACAGCTGACAAGAACATGGATCTCCCTGATGATTTATGTAAGAGGCTACCGCTGCATTGTCCACCCGCACCAAGACATGGCAGCCTCAGGAGGAGGTATTTCAGGGCCAGAAATACAGCCATCAACCCGAGACAGTGACTGTGACAACTGAGCTGACGACCCTCCTATCCCCTTAAGCTGGACAACCACTTAAGGCCGCTACCCCGCCCATCGGGGAGGTGTCTGTCATTAGCAACCTGCGACAACAAGACGCACCTAGTGTGGGACCCAAGGCAGAAAACCGGGGTCTGAACCACGTAGAAAGGGAACGAAGCCTGAGGCGCGTAACCCTTATTAACCTAGGGGTTTTGGCCCTTGGAAGAAAAACCCCTGGCTTTGAGCCACAACAACAATGGTCTCATGAGCAGAAAGTCCAGAGGGATCACCGAGGACGTGGTCACCCTGAGACCTGGAAATCGTTGATACTGATAACAGTGCAACCTTGGCCTAGCCTGACTTTGCTCAGGGTGATCTGAATGGAGTCAATCTTAGCGGGAGACAGTTGTGCCCGCATTGTGATTGAACTCCATACGATGCCCCGATAGACAGTGTTCTGGGTGGGAGAGAGGACGCTTTTCTTGGCGTTGAGCCTCAACCCCAGCGAAACCGATGAGCTAAGACGATGTCCTTGTGCTGAACTGCCAGTTCCTGGAACTGCGCTAGGATCAGCCAGTCGTCTAGACAATTCAGAATGCAGATGCCCCGGAGTCACAAGGAGCCAGCGCTACATCATGCATTGTGAATGTGCGGGTAAAAAGGGCTAGGCCGAATGAAAGAACCTGACACTGGAAGACTTCGCCCCCGGAAGCGAACCTCAGGAACTTTCCATGTTGTGGCAGAACTTCTAAATGAAGTATAGAAGTGTGTCACAAGATTGATGGTGACCAGCCAAACGAGTTGTAGGGCTTGAGACACAACCGTCTTGACAGGCATCATCTAGGACTTGAACACCAATGGGCAGTTCAAGCTTTAAGATCTAAGCAAGATGCCACCCCTCACCCTCCATGGGAAACAGGAAGTATTTTGTGTAATAACCCAACTCTCTCTCTGGAAGGGGAACACATACCATGGCCCCTTTAACCAGGAGATTTGAGTTTTTTTTTTTTTTTTTTTGCTATTCATAGCAGACATAAAAAGAAATCCGGTTTACGGTAGTGAGACCACGCCATTGAAACACGGAAAGGCGGCGAGTGAATTAAATCCTGACGCTCTTTTAAGACCCACAGCAAAGAAAGATATCTGGCAGAAGTTTCCACGCTGCCAGGTTCTCTGAAATGGGAATTAATTTCAGCACTTCCTGTTGAGGGGGTGTTGAGTGTTCCGTGTCCTGGACTAAGGCAGGAAGCAACGGTACACCCAACTTTCTGTCGGAAAACTCTGTCACTCGAAACACCAAGGGTGGCGGGAGTGAAGGGTTTTCTTGAGGGTATCGGGAGGGCCAAAGTGAATAAAACACGCGCCCCTTCCCGAAGGGAACTACCCCCAAAAGGTTGGGTACAAGACCATCAGGGTTTTTTCCTTTTGGAAATTATAGCCCTGAGGTCTTGCTTAGGGGGCTGCTGAGGACGACGAGCCTGTCCCCTGTCTCTGCGAGGGGGAGCACGACTCGCCATGCTCTATTTTTGAGCTTCCCTCCTAACAGCCTCGGGGCGAGACCGGGTGGCCGACGGCCCCGCCCCCTGAGTGCGGCGAGGAAAAAACTGCCCAAAGGCTTCCTCGTGGCTTTTTGCCTCCTTAAATCTGGAGATAACCGAGTTCATGGCATCTCCAAAGAGACCAGAAGGCAAGACCGGGGCATCGAGCAGGAACACGCGGTCCTTGTCTCTGATGCCTGAAAGGTTAAGCCATAAATGTCTCTCCGTGCTGATTAAAGCAGACATAGACCGGCCAATGGCATGGGCTGACTGCTTGGTCGCACGGAGAGACAGATCTGTGGCTCGATGAAACTCTAAAAATGCTTCCTCATCGAGCGTTTCACCCGCACTCAGGTCTATTAGCAGATCAGCCTGGTAAGCCTGTAACAGAGCCATGGTGTGCAGCGCTGCACCAGCCTGACCTGCTGCTTGATAAGCCCTTCCCACTAGCATGGAGGTAGTTCTGCATGGCTCAGAGGGGAGGGCAGGGCTTTTTAGTGATGACGCCGAACCCGGCGAGAGATAGCCCGCAAGCGTCTCTTCAACCGGCGGCAACATTGAATAACCTTTTGCGTCAGCGCCCACGATAGTCGAGTATAACGACGTCGAGGGCACGTGAACGCGCGAGGTATAATGTTTTCTCCATGAATGAGCAAGCTCGTCGTGGAGATCATCAAAGAAGGGAAGGGACTGATGAGGCGTTCCCTTCCCTCAGCCACTAGACAGAAATCTGTCCTCTAATTTGGAGTGTTTGGGGCTTTCTTGGTCGCGTGGCCAGTCTAATTGAAGCCTGGCCACTGCACGAGTGATCACGTCAAGCAACTCCTCAGAGGATTTAAAATCGCGTTTGGAATGCTCTGACGCGGGTAACTCGTACTCCGAACAAAGAGATATAAGGTCTTCCCCATGAACCGAAGAAACGCCGGAGCGTGCTTCGAGATCGCGTGAAGGACCGGCTGGGTCTGGGGAGAGAGCGAGCGAAAGAGACGAACCCGTCTCTCGCTCCTCAGCCAGATCCATGCGAGAGCCCCACGAGTGAAGTGTGGGTGCTGGCTCGCGAAAGTAAGCGAGGCGAGCGCGAAGCATTCCGACAGAAAGTAGGTCACAATGAGCGCACCCGCCCTGCCCCAACGCGAGAGCAGCGTGCTCTTCCCCCAAAC
This sequence comes from Moxostoma hubbsi, assembly GCA_032164185.1. Taxonomy (NCBI): domain Eukaryota; kingdom Metazoa; phylum Chordata; class Actinopteri; order Cypriniformes; family Catostomidae; genus Moxostoma; species Moxostoma hubbsi. The sequence continues at coordinate 10,206,108 of JAVLUX010000011.1, read as the reverse complement.
AAACAAAGCAGAACTCATGCGTGTCCTTGTCGGTACGACACGCATCGTTTCCCTTGTTTATCCGTCATTTTCTCTCTCTTTTTATATATATATATATATATATATATATATATATATATATGGAGAGAGAGAGAGGGAAGACTCTTCTTTTTTTTTAGAAAGAAAGGAAAGTTCTGCGCACTGCCTAACAATTTCTAACTCCTAACAAAAGGGAAGAAAGAGGTTTTTAGCAGGTTTATGAGACACACAGTCATAGTATGCTCTGAAGAAAAATCATCTGACGACACGCTGGTGACGCCTCTATTTATAGCCTAGTCACAGGTGCATTCAATGATCTCACCAGCCGAGGCTATAAAGTCCAGTCAATTTTCATTGACGTGTTACACACATATTCAAAGCTGCTCACAATAAGATTGTTCCCCATAGCGCTTAGCAAAGCGCAGCATCATAGTGAAGCTTTTTGTAAAGGGAACACACACTTCCTCAAATATAGCTGTTAATGGAGCTATGAATCTAGCTTGTGTCAGAAATTAACTTTTTTATTTTTATTATTGTGGCAGGGCGGAGGGCGGGGCCGGGTCGTGATTATACACACCCTAAATAATATTTTAATAGTAAACTTAAATCAAAGACACAAACACACACATGACTGACATGTCCGTAAACGATCTCTCTCTCCCGCACCATCCTCCACAGTTGGCCTTTATCCCTCTCGTAGGCTTGATTAGCCTGATACAGGACCGGGTGTATAATCACAACCCGGCCCCACCAACCGTCCTGCCACAATTATTATTTAGGGACATTATTTGCCAACTGGAATCGATTTTCAGTTTTAGCTTTATTTCTAACTACATAAAAAAACATGTGTTTTTAACAAAAAAAATTTGTTTTCCATTTCTCAAATACTTCAGTTGAACTAATAGTATGCACATCAACAGAAGCAGTTGCACAGCTACAAGATATCCACAGCAAAGCGTCATGGCCAGGGGGACTCACGTCTCGTTCCCTCCATCAGGGAACGGAAGTTACAACAGTAACCTAGACATTCCCCATCTGTCACTCACTTCAATGTTGTGTCGATTGAAGCAACGCTAGGGGGTCCAAATTCAGTCACGCCATGTGCTGAACCGTGTACATGTGCTGCTGATGCAGGTGCGGGCAGGCAGTTGCATGCCAAAGCAACAGGCTGCGTCAGACTGCACATACCCTTCCCCAACACCCCATAAAATCGTCATAAACTTTTTAGGTTCCAGGCATCCTGAAGGGGGGAACAAAGCAACGTGCCAAGCATGGGAGCAGGCCGCGCCAGCTGCACCTTCCCTCTCTCTATGTTTCTCACATAGAGTTAAAGCGGCTGGGGCCATCTTAACACTATCAAACGTATCATGGAAGGTGTTCTTTTCCAACTCCTATTCTTTCAGGGGGAACAGACCACACAAAGACTGGCGAAATAGGTAACATGGATTTTCAGGCCACATGTGGAAATGGCGCGGTGGTAGATCCTACTTGCTGAGAGGGAGGATTTGCTACAAACATGGCGACCGGGGGGCAGCGGGGACTGCCCAAGGGAGATGCGGGTCTGCCTGTAGGGGGAACTTTTTTCCCAGGTGACCTGAAGCCCTAGACTGCTGAGGTGCCTGAACACCTGGTCCCTGTGCTCACACTCTGACTCTAGCGAGTGGGCTAAGATGAGCCAGACGTCGAGGTAATTGAGTCTGCGGATGCCCACTTCCCTTAGTGGGGCAAAGGCTGCCTCTGTGACCTTCGTGAAGATGTGAGGGGACAGGGACATGCCGAAGGGGGGGACCTTGTACTGATACGCAGGGCCATTGAACGCGAACCGTAGGAAGGGTCGGTGTCGAGGCAAGATAGAGACATAGAAGTACGCGTCCTTCAGGTATGCTGCTGCAAACCTATCTTGGTGCCAGAAGCAAGTTTGTGCAAAGCCCAGTTGAAAACTCACAGGTCCAGGATTGGTCGTTTGCCGCCGCCTTTCTTGGGTACGATGAACTAAGGGCTGTAGAAACCCTACTTCATCTCGGCTGGAGGGACAGGCTCTATTGCGTCTTTTAGTAAGAGAGTAGCTGTTCCCCGTCTGTTGCTCACTTTGACATTGTGTCGAAGAAGCGACACTAGGGGTCCAATTTAAATCACGCCATGCACTGAGCCATGTATGTGTGTTGCTGACACAGGAGTGGGCAGGTAATTTACGTGCACAAGTGACCAGCTTTGTCAGACTGCGCGTACCCTTCCCCAATGCACCAAAAAAGTTGTCGGAAACCTTCTGGTTACCCTAGACAGGGGAACAAGGTGACGCTTGCCAACCTGGGAACGGGCCAAGCCTGGCTGCGCCTCTTTTCTCTCTACATTTCTTTGCATAGAGCAAGAATGGGCGGGGCCCTTACACGCATCGAGGGAAGGGGGTCTTACCCAGTTTCCTATTCTTTCAGGGGGAAAAGACCCTGCGGAGGCCACACCTGCCCGAAAGGGGGAGGTAAAGGTGGCGAATACATAACATGGGTTTTTAGGCAACATGTGGAACGTGGCTCAGTGGTAGATCCAGCCTCAACGAGGGGGGAGTTGCTACAACATAGCAACAGGAGGGCAGCTGGGATTGCCTAAGGGAGACGCAGGTCCACTTCATAAGGGAACCGTACCGTGGAAAATACACACATGTAGGAGTCCTGACCTGTGGGGCACCTATTCCAGTATAGGGTAGATTGAGTACCTGCAGTGGACTGGTTCGGTGAGTTCCTCCACTAAACTGCAGACCCAAAGGTCTAGGGAGGAATCATCCAGGGACCCGGGTGGGTAGGATCTCCTGGGAGAGAAAGCGCACAGTTTTTCCTCTGCCGAGGGAAAGGGTGCCAGGTGCAAGCAATCCACCCGGCCAGTCCGTCAGCGTGTTACTGAGTTCTACCGGCTCGGACCTGAGAAAACATGGGACGATTCTGACTCAACCCTGAGATTGTAAAATCTCGCAAAGGTATTAGGTGTTGCCCAACCCTCCGCTCTACATATGTCTGGTAGTGAGGTACCTCTGTCCAGTGCCCACGAGGACACAATACTCCTTGTTAAGTGCACTCGAAACAGTAAGGGGGGGGGCATAGCCATAGCCTGGGTGTGATAGGCCAATGAAATGGCATCCACCACCCAGTGGGAGAGCCTCTGTTTGGAGACAGGGTTCCCTTTCCACTGTCCACCAAAGCAGACAAGGAGTTGCTCAGAGCATCTGAAGCTTTGTGTGCGGTCCAAGTAGGTACGCAAAGCACGTACCAGACACAGCAACGAATGGGTTGGGTCTGCCTCCTCCCGGGGCAGTGCTTGCAGCTTCTCTGAAGGAAGTGGTAGGAACCTTGGGCACGTAGCCCGGTCGTGGTGTTAGGATCACATATGTGTCTGCTGGACCGAACTCCAGGCAGGTGTCGCTAAAAGAGAACTCTTGCAGGTCCCCGACCCTCTTGATGGAGGCGAGCGCGATCAGCAGGGCCATCTTTAAAGAGAGGGCCCTGAGTCCAACTGATTCTAGCAGCTTGAAGGGGGGTCTCTGGAGGCCCGCGAGGGCCACTGAGAGATCCCAGGAGGGGAACAGGCTTGGCCGGGAGGGGTTCAACCTCCAGGCACCTCTTAGGAACCTGATGATTAAGTTGTGTTTACCCAAAGACTTGCCGTCTACTGCGTCGTGGTGGGCCGCGATAGCGGCGACATACACCTTCAGGGTGGAAGCGGACATCCTCTCCTCCAACCTATCTAGCAGAAATAAGAGAACTGACCTGACTGCGCACCTCTGTGGGTCTTCAGCCCGGGAAGAACTACAATTCGCGAACAAGCGCCACTTCAGGGCGTAAAGTTGCCTGGTAGAAGGGGCTCTGGCTTGGTTGATCATGGCTACGACAGCAGGTGGTAGACCAGCTAGATCTTCCGCGTCCCATCCAGGGGCCAGATGTGGAGGTTCCAAAGGTCTGGGTGCGGATGCCAGAGCATGCCCCGTCCCTGAGAAAGAAGGTCTTTCCTCAGAGGAATTTGGCAGGGAGGCGCTGTCATGAGGAGTACGAGGTCTGAGAACCAGGCCGGCTGGGCCAGCAGGGAGCCACTAGGGTGACTTGTTCCTCGTCCTCCCTGACCTTGCACAGCACCTGTGCAAGAAGTCTCACTGGGGGAAATGCGTACTTGCGCAGCCCCACATGCCAGCTGTGTGCCAGTGCGTCTGCCCCGAGGGGAGCCTCTGATCAGGCATACCAGAGCGGGCAGTGGGAGGTCTCTCGGGAGGCAAACAGTTCTACCTGAGCCTTGCCGATCCGTTCCCAAATCAGCTGGACCGACTGGGGGTGAAGCCTCCACTCTCCACTGGGCAAGAGTGTCCGCTACCACATTGAGGTTGCTGGGGATGTGAGTGACTTGAGTCACTGCTGGCTCCAAAGGAGGAGACGACGGGCGAGTCATGACATGTGGCGGGTGCGTACGCTGCATTGGTGATTTATGTACGCTACCACTGTGGTGCTGTCTGAATTGATAAGAACATGTTTGTCTCGAACTAACGGGAGAAACTTCCGAAGGGAAAAGAAAACTGTCAGCAACTCCAGGCAGTTGATGTGCCAGCGCAGCAGGGCCCCTTTCCAACGGCCCGCCACAGTTTGCCCGTTGCACACGGCACCCCAACCCAATCTGGAGGCATCGGTCGTGACCAAGACTCATCAGGAAACCTGCTGAAAGGGTACTCCTGCCCGTAATAAGCAGAGGTCTGTCCAGGGTTTGAATGTTTGGCGGCAGTAGGGGGTGACATCACCCAGTGCATGACCATCACACGGCGCCATGCTCATCTCAGAACTCGATTCTGAAGCCAGCGCTGAAGCGGTCACAAATGCATCAACTCCAGTGGCGTGACCGCCACGAAGGTTGCCATATGCCCTTGGAGCCTCTGACAAAGTTTTAAGGGGACCGCTGTGCCCAGCCTGAAGGTGGCAAGGCATTCCAGCACCGACTGTGCACGCTCGTTGGTGAGACGTGCTGATATTGAGACTGAGTCTAACTCCATGCCGAGAAAAGAGATGCTCTGAACCAGAAAGAGCTTGCTCTTTTCCCAGTTGACCTGTAGCCCCAAATGGCTGAGGTGCCTGTGTGAATGCCGGCTTCTCGGAGTGGGGCAAGTGCTGCCTCTGCGACTTTCGTGAAGACGCGAGGGGACAGAGACATGCCGAATGGGAGGACTTTGTACTTATACGCCTGGCTGTCGAACGCGAACCGTAGGAAGGGTCGGTGTTGAAGCAGAATTGAGATGTGGAAGTACGCGTCCTTCAGGTCTACCGCTGTGAACCGATCTAGATGCCGGACACAAGTTAAGATGTGTTTTTGCGTGAGCATTTTGAACAGGATTTTGTGCAAAGCTTGGTTGAATACTCGCAAGTCCAAGATCGGTTGTAAGCCGCCTTTCTTGGGTACGATGAAGTAAGGGCTGTAGAAACCCTTCTTCATCTCGGTTGGAGGGACAGGCTCTAAGTCTTTGAGTAAGAGAGTAGCTGTTTCCGCATGCAGGGATTTGCCATGTTCGCTGTGTACTGTGGAAAAGCGAAAGGGGACGGAGGCCTGGCAAACAGAATTGCGTAACCGAGTCGATGGTCCGGGCCAGCCAGCGAGACGGGTTGGGAAGTGAAAGCCACGCATCCAAACTCCATGCTACGGGCACCAAGGGGACCGACTATTTTTGATGTACCCAGTGGGGCTTCGCAGCGGGTGGTGCAGGTAATACAGCGTCGGGAGGTGAAGACACGTCCAGAGGCTCTGATGCTGAGAAAAGACTCAAAGCACTTACCTTGCTCCACACACCTGGCAGGGGGCGGGTTAGTGACTGAGGAGGAGGTCCAGTGGAGGCGTCCTCTAGACTCATCAGGAGGCCTGGGAACAGTCATGGGGCTGAAGGTGGGGGGTTCGCTTCCAGCATGCTGGGACTGTTGAGATTTGGCGGCAGAGTACCGTGAGAACAGCATTTGCGGGACAGGTGACCCAGGGACAAAGGAAATAGCTCTTTACTGAGAATGTGGGTACCGCAGCCCTGAAGGGGTGCGGCAAATGAAATAAATTCAACAAAAGATTCTACTCCCGGCCCTCCACCGGGGGACGGTGTGGTCTGCTTACCACCTCTGGAGCTAACGTCTTGGTCCCTGGGTTGAACGTCTCAGGAGCGTCTGGGAGCCTTGCGGGTCCTCGAGGGGGTCCGTGAGACAGGGGGCTTCTGCTTCCTGCGGTGTGCTCGACACTGGGGCTGAGAGCTGGGCCCGGGTTAAGGCAACCAGGGTGTTTTTTAGCCGCAGGAGGACGCCCTCAGCGGGCAGACGGGGCATGGCCCATGGCAGCAGGCTTGCGGCGGGGCAGGATGTGCGAGATGGCCTCTGTCTGCTTCTTCTACCACAGCGAACTGCTGGGCGAAGTCCTCGACGGTGTCGCCGAAGAGGCCGAACTGGGAGACAGGGGCGTTGAGAAAGCGAACCTTGTCGGTCACACATCTCGACCAAGTTCAGCCACAGATGACGTTCCTGGATCACGAGCGTGGCCATTGCCTGCCGAGTGACTGCGCTGTGACCTTCGTGGCTCTGAGTGCGAGGTCGGTCGCTGAGCGTAGTTCCTGCAACACATCGGGGTCAGGGCTACCCCCGTGAAGATCTTTAAGGGCCTTGGCCTGGTGGACCTGCAACAGGGCCATGGCGTGCAGGGCGGAAGCGGCATGTCCGGAGGTGCTGTAGGTTTGGCAGTGAATGACGATGTTGTCCTACAGGCCTTAGAAGGGAACACAGGGTGACCCCACCAGGTGGTAGTGTTTCTGAGGCATAGGTGGAGCGCAACAGCCCTATCCACCTGGGGAATCGCCGTATTTCTGTGGGCCTTCGAGGGTAGCCAGAGCGGATGAGCGAGTGGCTTTGTGACGAGTGGAGAGGGGTGCTCTCCACAAAGACGTCAGCTCATTGTGCACTTCTGGGAAAAACGGGACCGAGGGGGCGAGGCTGTGAGAGGCGCGCAGACCCCAGGAACCTGTCATCCAACCGTGATGGCTGTGGGGAGGATGGAGGGTTCCTGTCCAGCCTCACGCTGGCAGAGGCCCGGGAAAGCCTGTCGGTCATCTGCGCATCAGCCTCAGCCTGGGCGTGCTGGCCCGAAGGCGGCAGCCCAGGGGAGTCATCAGCGTTAGACGCCGCCCTCTCTGATGCTGTGGCGCGCTCATCCACCTTGAGCTCTAGAGGATAGGCAGACTGGCCGTGAGGCGAACCGCTGTTGCCTCGAGCACGGACGGGAGTCAACGAGGGTGCTGGGGGGCGGGTGGTCCGAGGGGGCGTACCCGGCGGAGCTGCACCCGCTGCCGTCCCCAGATTGCCTCCAGCCCCAGCCACATCGTCCTCAATCCCGTAGGAAGAAGGAGCAATGCGGGTGGCTGCTTCAGTGGCGTGCTTTCTATTGATAGCGACCTGCGACCACAACGTTGCCATGGTCATGCCCTCGCAGTGAGAGCATGAACCATCCACAAACGCTGCCTCGGTGTGATCACTACCCAGACACATGAGACAGCGCCTGTGGCTGTCTGAAGCGGAGAGCATTCTACCACATCCAGGAACTAAACAGGGGAATGTCATCTTTATAAAGACGCATCCTGAAAGCTCTTTTAGAGGAAAATACACTTTTATAGAGAAAATCACTCTTTTACAATAAACTCTTTTAAGCTCTCTGCACTGTCGAAGCACCCAGGGGCAAGCTGCACTGCCGTGCAGAGAAGGAGAAGAGCCGCTGAAGTGCGCCGTAGATCCAACAGCAGGCAAAGCGTCAGAGGAACAGAAGCAGAAACAGGTGTTTGACTCGCAGCTGACTGCATACACGACCATCGGCTCTGAAGAAAAGTTCTGAATGAACTCGACGTATTTCCCATCTTTTATACCCATATGTCTGGGGGCGGGGTATGCAAATACTGTCTAGCAACTTCTCATTGGCCTTTTTTCATAGATCAGAGGCATATTCGATGCACAAGAGAGACCCCTAGTGTTGCTTCTTCGACACAACGTTGAAGTGAGCAACAGACGGTGAAGAACATTTTCCGAAGCAACCACATAATTTTGTGTCACTTGTATGATTGCCATGTTACATGTCAGTTTGAGTTCATGACTGGTCTTCAACCGCGGTCCTCCGAATCCTAAGTCCAATGCTCTATAAGGTGAGCTACCGTGCAAGCTAGTCACCTTGGAATAGGTGTACAGTTGAAGTCAGAAGTTGTTGTAGCACCTCTGGTGTTAATTTCTCCTGGAAACTGCAGGGAACTGTACCTGGAAACACGTAAAACAAGTTTTACAAAAAGGTACATAGAGTCACGTTTTCACTACGAGACCAGGTTGAATGTTTTCATAGTGCCACGAAGCCACAACACCTCTCTGGGAAATCATCCTACAAATGGCTTGCTTTTATTTTACTCTGCACATTAAGCTAGGATAGTAGAAATATTTTAACATTTTTAAAAAATACACCACCTTTAAATGTATTGAAAGTATGCTTTTTGTGCCTTGCACCTGATTCACTGATAATAAATGGTGATATTTGAGGTGAGTTCTCTTTGGTTTTGTATGAATATAACCTGCATAAACGGCATCAAAACTTGGCATCTTTTGGGACTTTAACATGATTGTACTCTTCCTGTCTGTTTAATATGTTTGTGAAACAGTGAATATGTGCTCTGCTTTTTGTTCGTTTATGACCATGCATTTTTAAGAAGTATTTGTTCCCTAATATGGTCGGAATAGCTGTCTGTCTGTACTGTCTGAACACTCACGGTTACATGCGCAGACATTATGCAGTCCTAACACACCCCCTGACACTCTCACTTCCTGTGATCTGTAAAAGGTTAATTGTCACTATTTGCCACCTAATGACTGTCTGAATGTTGTGAAGGTCACCGGGCGCTGCGGGGAAAGGTTTGGTCAGGGGAGTGATATTCCTATTCCTCACCTAGCAATGGCACCTAAAAGCTTAACTCAGCACTGCTGCGATGCATAGAGAGGAGTATTATATCCAATATTGATATAGACATTTATTCAATATTAAAACATAAACCATGACCTGCAGGAACAGAAGTGAGCTCTCCTGCTACAGGATGGGGGCATCAATATTTCATGATATTGGTCTCTTTATTAATATGTTAGTGGATCTGAATAAAATGAATGACACTTTCTCCTCCACTTTCCCTATCTTTCATTCACTCAGTCTCTGAAGACAGACTGTTTGTTGTTGTTTGTCATAGGTCATAGATCCGAAGTTACAGACATTTCATCCATTTATTTGCATTTGCAGACCTAATAGGGACTCAACATCTGATCCCAAGTTAGTAGATGGTAATCTTTCAGTGCTAGCTCTTCATCCATGAATTATAGAACAACTCTGAGCAAGGAACTCGACAGGAGAGATAAGCAGGCAGACAGCTGTGAATCTCAGTGTCACAGTGAGACAGACAGACCGAAACCACCACTGCTTAGCTTTAAAAAACTTAACAGAATATTTTCCACATGTGCATGAAAAATGCATACTTCTCTGTCATCTCTTTCTCTGATGTTTGTACATGCTTACACATACATTTTGATACATGTTACTGCATGCATAAGTACACTTACTTTCCTCCTTTGAGATCGTTGGAAATTAATATACAGGTCATCAAGATTGACACAAAATCCATTATTGCATATTCATTGGACTTTCTCTGTGTTTTATAAGTTTTTATCCTCTTGGGTCTCAAATTGTTATGCTGCACATGCATAGAATGTAAGTGCATAGTTTGTTTTCAGATACTAATTCACAATTCATAATTGTTCGACATTGTCAGAAATTAACTAGGGCTTGGACCAAAACTGCCCCCATAGTGAATAAATGTTTAGTTTTTTCTGTTATCTAACGTTTGATTTATATTAAAAAAAAAAAAAAAAAAATCTAGGCCTGCATAGTTTGGGGTATGTATTCTAACAGAGTGTTTATTGTGTTGTGGTGTCTTGTGGATGATCTGCAGCTCATTTTGTATTTTATTTTATTGTAACACAATTGTAACAAATTGTAATTGTTCAGATTCAGACTGTATTCATTGATTTAATAGGAATATTTGACATAAATATACAACATATTTTGTGTTTTACATGGTTAGAAATAATGCCACCAAAAAGATTTCAAATGCCCCTAAAAAATCAATTCAGGGGAAAATATTACTATTAGTTCATTTCTGCAAGTTTTGACACTGCTCTTCTCCTACCTGCAGACACTCAGTGGTATATCTTTGACAAAGTATGCTGCACATAATCAACAAAGTTCATAATGAGCCATTAATACTGCTGATTTGTGTAAAGCCACTGGGTAAGACCTGACCTCTTTGTGTTTACTTATGTATTAAACGCAAAAAGCTGCTTTACTGTTCCCTTTAAACTTACTTTTAAATGTCAAGCCACTATTTAACCAATTAGAGCCCATATCTAAAGGTTAATTGTCCATCACAACTGCCTTTTTCCTGAGCTTGTGGGTTCAATCACAGAAAACCTACTGAATTGAGTTGCTTGCTTACATTCAAGCCTTTCACAAATCTATTAAGTAAGCACATCCATAGTTGACAAAAGACTTCTTTCTAGGTGACTCTTCTTCCTAATAATGCATCTCTCTTTAAAAGGCTTGCAGACTTTATTGGTGATTTGAATGACATTTATGAATCTTTCATGGCTATGGTGTAAAATTCCCTAGATGCCATCTCCTCATACATCATTGATTCAATGCACCAGGCCATGAGACAGATGCTACAGATTTTACAGGAAGTGTTATTGCATGTCTCTGAGGAATAGTCCTTGTGGGGTATGGTTTGCCACAGAGGAAGGAGACTGATTCTGGCTTCTGGCCTGAGGACATTGATTTTCTCATCCAGACCATGTTTCTTGCCCTTTGTTGCTATTTATTTACTGCACGTTGACAATCCATCCACATGTATTCGCCAAAACCACACAAACCTTTGGTTAAGTGATCGCATAATAAAATATTCATGTTCATCCCCTGTAGGATATGCTTTGAGATGATCTAACTGCTTCACTTCTCTTTGTTACTTGAAGGCGAAACATTTCAACAGAGAGGTGCAAAACACTCATTGAAAAGATACAAGATACCAGAGCCGTGGCCTAGTAGCAATGTTCTACAACACATTGAGGTGTGGCCAAGAGAACAGCATTATAACAGAAAGGATATGTCATACATGTTTTTTGGACAATAATAATATTTTTAAAATCACATCACATGACAGCTTTAAGACCAAGCAGAAGCTTCCTCCAAACAATTACAACTACCTGCTTCAACAAATCAGTTACAACTACTAGGCGAACATTTAATAAGGCTGATTAAGTGTAGAATGTTTGGTGACATCCGCTCTCCAGCACTGTCTCGTTCTGGTTAGAAAGTGAGAACATGGATTGCACAAGTGAGCTCCCGGTTTTTCTTCATAGGTTGATTATTCTTTGGGTAAATATCCAATTTTACACAAGATGCTTATGAATTGCATTAATTAGAGTATGTGTTCACAAGAATCATATATTAAAATTGAGATTTGTTATGGGTTATTTTTGAAGGATGCACATGGATTGAATATGTGAAGTCTGAACATGTTTGGTGCACACATGTGATGACTGGGTATGTAAATTTGGTATTAGTCATATCTTATTTAATGATTTATAACCCAGAGTGTTTTCCAAATACATGTAATATGTGAAAACATGTCATTTGAACATGTGTAATGAAAACTCTATTGTTTTAAACTGCAATACGTGTCCTTAAAGCCTGGTTAAAAAATGCATAAAATCCTGTGAGAGTTTAAGTATGCGTGTGTTAAATGCATAAAATGCTATGAATTATTTAAGCATGTATTAAAGTGACAAGACAGAAATGCTCATTAAGAATTTTTTGTTTGTTTGGTTGTTTGTTTTTTTGCAGTGTACACCATTATCTCCTCATCACTTCCTGTCCTCCATGTGTATCCGTAACAATAAAAGAGCAAAAATGGTCCAAAAAATATTTAAGACCCAAATTGCCTATTCTACCACAAACAGTTTGATTTGTTCAGATAGTCTAAAACATTAGGCATATATCTGAACTGAATTTCATATGAAGTCATTTTCATTGACTATTCATTATATCCCACTTAAGGATCCAGGTATGAAGATTTCTAAAGTCACTTGAGGTGCTATCATTGGTGCTGAAATGGCTTTTTAGTGGGTGGCATACTCATTTGCCTCTAAAATTCACATCACATTTGGTATATTTATTTGTGCATACTGTACATGATGTCACTGAAGCTATTGAAGTGCCATTGAAATGTGGTCAATTGCTGTGTATTGGTATATTTTTCATGAGATAAATCCAATTACACTAAGAGAAAGTTAAGTGTTTGGTCGTCAAGGACCTCTTCAATACAAATGACTACTATGTTTCTCTTCAGAGAATGTGCTGTAATTCAGTGAGGCAGAAGCTTGTGTTCAATCCTCGGAGGTGCTTATTTCATTATGTGCTCTACCCAAGCCATTATTCCTCATGTACCACTGGCATTTGAAAAGGCCAAAATAAATTGTTCACACTTTTTGTCTTCTGTGAGGTACAGTAAGTACAGTGTATTTTAACACAGAAAGAAATAACCTTAAGAACAACTAATGTACTTTACAAAATAGAACCTTTATTTTTTGCCTATTTAGATACGTTTGGTATAATGCTGGTGTTATGTGCTTTAAAATTCCCTGAAGTGCATATCTGATTTTGAAGCACATACAATAGTGTCTTACAACGCAGCTTTGCAGAAAGTCATACATTAACAGAAAACGAAACTTTCATATCTATATGGTCTTAGAGTCATCATTGTGTAGTTTGATAACATATAATTGTGAATTGTGTTTAAAAACAAGTAATTAAATAATAATTGTCTTTAGAACCCCAGTGAGCAAGCCAAAGGCAACCGTGGCAAGGAACACAAAACTCTGTAAGATGTTGGTTAATGGAGAAAAATAACCTTGGGAGAAACCAGGCTCACTTTGGGGGCTAGTTCCCCTCTGGCTAACATCATGAATATAATGCCAATATTACTTAAGTATTGTGTAAGTCATGGTTTAAAATTATTAAACTAAGTAAGTGTTAAGGGTCAGAGTTAAAACAAAGATTTTGTATGAACTGTAAGATTAATGACCAATGTCTTTCAAGTCCATCCTGGATTAACTTCAGAAGTTCACATAGATGCAATTGTCCTTGTTAGTTGGCTGGTGAAGGGTTTTGTTGGCAATTAATTGATAGTCTATGTATTCCATTTCAAGAGTGTAGTCCATCATTAGACCGAGGTGATGCAGGCAGAGATCAAGAAAACATCTGTCGTGACTTGCACTTCTTCAAACTACTTTTACCCCAGTTGAGAATTTACCATCAGAGTTATATGTGTAATATTCCTCACACTAATGAAAATGAAAATACATAGAACAAAAATATTTTTTTTTACTTTATTGTGATAAGGCACAATTTCTCCAGAGACTGACTCATTTGGTAAATGATGCATTGAGCAATTTGTCATAAATAGTTTGTCATAAATAAAATGAATATTTAATATTTCCACTGTCACAAGAAAACATTTATTTATTTATTTTTCAGAATTATTTACATCCAGTGTATTTTCTCTATTCACCTACCATTGGCATATTTGGTAAAAAGATTTGGACCATGCTTCCATGTAAAGATACTAGAAGCAACAGTGGCTAATATTTTATCTATATCCTTATCTAACTGCAGCAGAGTTTTGACCTTGAGGAATCACCTTTGCTAAACCCACAGGAGCTCTAATTGGCCATCCAGTGTACAATCAAAGGCTCCTCAAAGGAGCCTATATATTCATCTGACCTTTTTGATAAACCAGTGATGAAGAGCTTTCAGGCTGGTGGCTTCCTCATCTCTGGCTGTTCTCTCGGGGGATACTAGAGATTAGCAGCATGCCAACACAGTGGATTTCAGAAGCTGCGTGCCAATGCTTAAACCAACATTTGAATATTGCAGGTGGCTGACAGTTTCATACTGCAATTGATATACTAATGACATCACCATAGACTTTTTCACATTTTATATGCTAAACCTGTAATTAAGTGAAGAGTTGAGGCCTGTGTGTTATCCTGGCAGTTCAGAAAAGCTCAACTACTGACATAGTTAGAAGTATGAAGAGATTTTAATTTGAATGTCCTGCTACCTCAGCTTGCTTGAGAGATGGACCTGCTGCTGTCAGAAAGAAGGCAATTTTCTGTCTGCTTTGTTAAAGGAAAGCATGCCTGGGAGGCACTTCAAAGAGCTCAGTGTGGAAATGATGCATTTTATCAATCATGGGGGGAGAGTGTGGTAAATGTGGAGGAAAACTCTTTTGAGAATTGCTCATGCTCTTATTGAAATATCTGTCATCAGAAATGTGTACTGAATCCAAACACTTCCCAAAGGAAAACAGTATTGCTCGGGTTGCTCTTTTAGAACTTAGGAGACTTAATGAGATCACCAACATTTTTACATTTCAATATTAACTTGGTCTCAGATGTTTCATTGTGAGAAATAAAATCAACACAAATTAAACAATTGTTGATATACAATTAACGTAAAGCTATACAGTTATTAAAAAAATAAATAGCTTAGAAGAATTTGATAACAGATGTTTGAGTTCATATTAAAATCACAGACTTTTGACAGCAGATTTTGGCATCTTGGAAAATCAGAGCACAATTTGTGACATTGCTTTGACCTATTTTGAAACTCTAGAAGTGACACATGAGATTACTAGAGTATCATTCTCAGATAATTAGGGGATTTAAGCAAAAGTCTTCACTCCATTTAATGCATATAATCCATCTCAGTCCTTTCTAGTAGAAACAATTGATATATTAAAAGATCTACTTTGTGCTTTATCTTCATGGTAGCTTTATATAATATGCTCATAAGGCAAAAAAGGCTCCCATCAGGATGTCTTGATAAACAGTATTTTCAGTGAATTAATCATGTTTCAATATTCAGATTTTAAATCTCAGGAGATTTAATGGGAAGATATAATGACATTAAACATACAGGGGTGTAAAGTAACGAATACTCACATTACTGTAATTAAGTACTTTTTCCCAAGAATTTTACTTTTTTTAAGTAGTTAAAAATATTATACATGTACTTATTCTTGAGTACATTTTTTTACATTTTCCCACCATCTGTGTTCGCTACTTCCCTGTCCTGATTTTATTTTTATCTGTAACCATTATTGGCTAGGGAGAGTCTTGTGGCTCCTGTCAAATGAAATCGCACATAAAAAACTTGAATGGCAGCTGCAGATCTGTTGCCAACTGTGCAGAATGCCTCAAGCACAGTTTAGAGCTGAATATAACAGTCCGCACCTGAAAGTGCTTTCGCAGTGAAAAAGTTCAATTGCTTGATTGTGTCATGTGAGTTTAACTTGCTAAAGCCAGATATCAAGTCAAGTCAAGTGGTTTTTATTGTCGTTTCAACCATTTACAGTTAGTACAGTACACAGCGAAACGAGACAACATTCCTCCAGGTCCTTGGTGCTACATAAATCAACATATGACAAACACAGTACCACATGAGACTACACAAACTAAATAAAATACCTATATAAAGTGCACATGCAAACGTGTGCAAAAAGTATGGAACAGTACAATAAATGACACAATGAACAGGACAATAGGCACAGTGAGAGACAGTGCAGTGCCGACCAGTACTATGAGATAGTGTTCTATGCAAATAGCAGTTATTGAGGTAGCAGACAGTTATAAATTGACAGTAATTAAAGTGCAACTCAGGACATGTGTGTGTGTCAAACCAGTCTCTGAGTATTGAGGAGTCTGATGGCTTGGGGGAAGAAGCTGTTACACAGTCTGGCCGTGAGGACCCGAATGCTTCGGTACCTCTTGCCAGACGGCAGGAGGGTGAAGAGTTTGTGTGAGGGGTGTGTGGGGTCGTCCACAATGCTGGTGGCTTTGCAGATGTAGTGTTTTTTGTAAATGTCTTTAATGGAGGGAAGAGAGACCCCGATGATCTTCTCAGCTGTCCTCACTATCCTCTGCAGGGCTTTGCGGTCCGAAACAGAGAACGTCCCAAACCAGGCAGTGATGCAGCTGCTCAGGATGCTCTAAATAGTCCCTCTATAGAATGTAGTGAGGATGGGGGTGGGAGATGTGCTTTTCTCAGCCTTCGAAGAAAGTAGAGACGCTGCTGGGCTTTCTTGGTAATAGAGCTGGTGTTGAGGGACCAGGTGAGGTTCTCCAACAGGTGAACACCAAGGAATTTGGTGCTCTTGACGATCTCCACAGAGGAGCCATCGATGTTCAGCGGAGAGCGTTCACCTTGTGCTCTCCTAAAGTCAACAACCATCTCTTTTGTTTTGTCGACATTCAGGGACAGGTTGTTGGCTCTACACCAGTCCATTAGCCGCTGCACCTCTTCTCTGTATGCAGACTCGTCGTTCTTGCTGATGAGACCCACCACGGTCGTGTCATCGGCGAACTTGATGATGTGATTCGAGCTGTGCATTGCTGCACAGTCGTGAGTCAGCAGAGTGAACAGCAGTGGACAGAGCACACAGCCCTGGGGGGGCCCCAGTGCTCAGTTTGGTGGTGGTGGAGATGCTGTTCCTGATCCGGACTGACTGAGGTCTCCAAGTCAGGAAGTCCAGGATCCAGTTGCAGAGGGAGGTGTCCAGGCCCAGCAGGTTCAGCTTTCCAATCAGGTGATGAGGAATTATTGTGTTGAATGCTGAGCTGAAATCTATGAACAGCATTCAAATGTATGAGTCCTTTTTATCTAGGTGGGTGAGGGCCAGATGGAGGGTGGTGGCGATGGCGTCGTCTGTTGAACGGTTTGGACGATACGCAAACTGCAGTGGGTCTTAATGTGCCTCATGATGAGCCTCTCGAAGCACTTCATGATGATTGGTGTGAGTGTGACAGGATGGTAGTCATTGAGGCAGGACACTGAAGACTTCTTTGGCATGGGGACGATAGTGGTGACCTTGAAGCACGTTGGAACGACGGCGCTGCTCAGAGAGATGTTGAAGATATCGTTAAGAACATCTGCCAGCTGGTCTGCACATCCTCTGAGCACTCTGCCAGGCATGTTGTCTGGTCCAGGAGCCTTCCGTGGGTTGACTCTACGTAGAGTTTTCCTCACATCCGCCATGGTAAGACAGAGCACCTGGTCGTTGGGAGGAGGGGTGGTCTTCCTCGCCACCACGTAGTTCTGCACTTCAAACTGAGCGTAGAAGTCATTCAGCGCATCTGGAAGAGAGGCATCTTTGTCACAGGCAACTGATGTCGTCCTGTAGTTTGTGATGGCCTGGATGCCCTGCCACATGCGCTGCGTGTCATCGCTGTCCTGGAAGTGACTGTGGATTGTCTTGGCATGTGCGTGCTTTGCATCTCTGATGGCCCGGGACAGTTTGGCCCTCGCTGTTCTTAGGGCTACCTTGTCGCCTGCTCTGAAGGCAGATCCTCAGCAGCGTGCGCACCTCCACAGTCATCCACGGCTTCTGGTTGGAGCGTGTGGTGATGGTCTTGGAGAAAGTGACATCATCATCAATGCACTTGCTGATGTAGCTGGTCACTGATGCTGTGTATTCCTCCAAGTTGGTAGAATCACCATATGAATCTTGAGATTCGCATGGTTGAAATCTCTGGCGACAATAAACAGTCCGTCGGGGTGAGCGTACTGCAGTTTGCTCATAGCCCCATACAGTTCACAGAGTGCTTCCTTAGCATTAGCGCTGGGGGGAATGTAAACTCCAGTTATGAAAGCAGTGGTGAATTCCTGTGGTAAATAAAAAGGTCTGCATCTAACAGTCACAAGCTCCACCAGTGATGAGCAGTAGCTAGAGACTAGCATAGAGTTCTTGCACCATTCTGTGTTGACGTAAACACACAAGCCACCACCGCAAGTCTTACTGCAGAGAGCTGCATTTCTGTCGGCACGAAACGAGGCTAGCCCGTTGGAGCATTGGAGGAGGTTATGTGATGGCCGGGTGCGCTGGCTACGAGTCATGCAATTGTTTGCCCATCTTGCACCGCATCCACCAGTCCACGTAACAGAGTTCAGCTAGTTGTGGCATTTCATATAAGAATCCCTTGTGCCACTACATCGACACAATGTCGAGTGAGTGACAGATAGGGAACGTCCTGGTTACTTTTGTAACCTCCATTCCCTGATGGAGGGAACAAGACGTTGTGTCCCTCCTGCCACAAAACTGAACTACCCTAATACTAAATGTAATCAGTATGATGGCAATGGTTAAATCCATGTCTTCAGAAGTGATATTATAGGTGTAGGTGAGAAATAGATCAATATTTAAGTCCTTTTTTACTATCAATCTCCACTTTCATATTCTTTTTCTTTTGTTTACTGGTCAAGAAGGAGAATTTTATGGGAACATTTAAAAATTAATCCATTTCTCACCCACACCTATCATATCGCTTCTGAAGATATAAATTTAACCACTGTCTTATGGATTACTTTCATAATGCCTTTATGTGCTTTTTGGTGCTTAAAAATTTTGGTACTCATTCACTTGCATTGTGAGGACCTACAGAGCCGAAATAGCCTTCTAAAAATCTCAGTTAGTGTTCAGCAGCAAATGCAGAATCCAGACACATCTGGGATGGCATGAGAGTGGGTAAATAATGAGAGAATAAATTTGGGTGAACGATCCCTTTAATAAATTATGTAAAATCATGCATTTAGCTCTCCTTCTATGACTTTGATTTCATTTAAATTATCCACCTACATTGCTTATCACCTGAAATGTACAAAGTGTCTTTAAAAAGTAATAAAATGACAATAGGTGCAAGACAAAAATTAAAATGAAGGATGTTGAACAGGAAATGTGAAATAATTTACATGTTAATGAGCAATGAGGGAATGTGTAGGTCATAAATGGTGTTTGACATGAATGATGAAGTGCTCTGCATTTTCCATTGTATTAATGTCAAACTGGGATACAGAAGAAGGTCCCTGTTGTATAGAATCAGGGGCCTCTGAGGGATCACCAAAGGTCTCTTCTCCTCTGCAAGAATACAGAAACAAGGTTGCCCATATTTAAAACTTTTCAGGCCAAGAATGTATGAAGGACTGTAGCACTCTAAAGGGATGAATATAGACTTTATGACTGCAGGCAAAAGCCTACTGAGGGTAGATCTTAATTGCTGGGTTGGTCCCCTTAGCTTTGGCTGCACTTCAGGTCACAAAGGTATGCTGGGTTTTAAGTGTTGCTGAAAAGAGAACATGAAGTTCTGAAGTTTAGTGCCCGCTGATAAGACATGTCCTGAACTATCAAATTACATAATGTTCTTAAAAATGAAAAACCTTTGGAAGATAGGAAATTATTAAAAACTAAAAAAATTTAGGATATATAAAAACTGCATTAAATGAATTGACAAAAAAATTTAAGGAATATAATATTCTCATTGTTTATTTTAAAATATAATCAACATAAAATGTCCAAAAAGGGGAATTAAAGTTTAAAGGTAAAATGGCCAAAATAAAGGTGGATCTGGCACCATCGTGGTGAAATGGGGCTCTGTGTAGGAAGGGGGAGTGTTAATGTGATGGTCCAGGATGTGGGCGGGGTCTGACAGGCACACATGCTCCCCTCCTTGGGTTCCCAAGGCTGCGGCATTTGAGGGAAGGCTGCATCCTAGCCTGTCGGCCACAACACATGCTGTCATTCTTGGTGATGCATCTAATTCGAGCCAGGGCACCAGAGGAGCGGGTCCAGTGGCACATCTAACTCAGCCAGTACCCTGCCTACTCTGCTCCTTTTATTCATTTTCACAAATATTATGACAATAACGACTGATTATGACTTTATAAACACTTTTTTTTTGCACTATTACTCACATACTGCTATGTTTTGATATCAAAACACTTTTACTATAATGCATCATTTGAAGAACTATACATTTTTATGCTATTATTATACTCACCTAAATTTACACACATATTCCAATGTGATTAGCTTCCGCGCTACCTCACATGATAGAGTGTAGGACTTTGGACTCTTGAAGTATGCATTTCGAGACCAGTCATGCTGGCATGTGACATGAGAGTGTTACTCTATAGACATGACACAAGATGTTGTGGTTGATTCAGAAATGTTCATTTTCATTTCTCAATTTTAAGGACACTATCAATTAGGTTTACGCGTTGGTTAAGGTTAAGGATGATTGTTTTGTCTCTACCTCCCATTTGATTTTAGATCAATATTGGTTAGGCTTAGGTTAAAATGTTAAGTTATGTAGGTACTTTTTGCACTTTAAAACATCTTATAATCACCTTAAAAAACCAGTCCGTGCTCTTCAGGCCTACGTCCAACCACGCTAACCAGTGGCGTAAGTGAGGGCAAGTATTCATCTGCCATGGGGGCCGTAACAAGGGGACGGCCGCCACAAAACAGACAATATCACACTGGGTGAGGGATGCTATTGACCTGGCCTATGAGGCGCATGGTCAAGTTGCCAGCAGGCATCAGGGCTCATTTTACCAGAGGGGTCGCTTCTTCTAAAGCTTTGGCTGGGGGTGTCCCTCTACAGCATGTTTGTGATGCGGCAGACTGGTCCTATCTGCATACATTTATAAGATTTATAGTTTGGATGTTCATGCCACTCCAGGCTCATACGTCCTTGAGTCATCATCAAAAGCTCATGTCTGAGACCTCTCGCACTCTTGTGAGCACACAACACAACCGTGTCCAGACACCCACAGGGCGGCGGCATGGGTATTCTCATTCCCAAAGCGCTGAATCAGCACAGCATTAAGTGCAGCTTTTGATAAGGGAACGTCTTGGGTTACTTTGCTGTAACACTTTTTCCCTGAAAAAGCGTAACGAGACGCTGCGCTTACTTGCCGCACTGAGGATGTCCCAGGACTGCACTTCAGACAAAAGACCTGACGATGCACCTGTGGCACAACTATTTATAGCCCTGCTACTGGCGCATTCTGATGAAGTCAACAAAAGAGGCTATAAATGCTAGTCAATTTTATATGTTGCACACATATTCACAGCTGGTCACTCCTAAAAGATGTTCCCAAAGCGCTGAATCAGCGCAGCATCTCGTTCAGCTTTTTCAGGGAACAATGGTTACAGCAAAGTAACCCGAGACGTTTGTCTACCAGTTAGACCAGCCCCCAACCAGTACTAACCATCTTGGACCAGCATGAAAATTCATGCCACTCTAAGGTAGTCTTTTTATTTGGTGAGTTAGCCTGTCACACTCTACCCTCTGTCCTTCACCACTTAATCCTGAACTCTTGCCCTGATGAGTACCACACTCTTCATGGAAGTATCCCGATAATCCTACTCTCTGCTTGTGTTGGGGAACCGGATTGTGTTAAACTAAGAAGCAGAGTCTACAGACCAACAAAGATGATTAAGGACACATCCAATTGTACCTCCATCCCTGACTCAGCCACACACAAAAAAGAGAGAGATATGTTTTGATTTAATCAGTGAGGCACTGAATTTAATGGATTTTTTAAATCCTCTGATCTCCAGATCTAGTTTGGGTGGACAACGGGCAGTGACCATGTTAAGAAATAAGACAAATACATTCTGAATTCTGCTGTCTTCTGAGAGACTTTGTTGAGTTTCGGTCAAGGTGACCCTGTTTGCTCTCCCTACTATATGCTCTCCATACTGCTTCCAAGAAATCAGATATAATTTATTTTTAATATTAAGACCTATATTCTAACTGGTATATGTCTTGCAATCATCTTGTGATCTCAAGTAAAACAAAATTGTTGCACTGCCTGTATTAATAATCCTAAGCATGTTGAACAGCTTATTCACACTATACACAAATAAATGGATTTCTTTACTCAACTTAGCAAGACATAGGCTGTTTTCACACGTACAGTTTGATTGCTTAACCTGAACCCGAATTATTTTCTATTCTCTTCTTCATGCCTTTGCAGGTCTCATTTCACATGTACAGTAGTTTTGGGTATGAACCACGGTAAGTTTGAGATTATTAATATGAGTAATACTATGTGTACAAGTGGGAGTTGTTTACCAATGTAGCTATTATGCCCCAGGATGAATTATTATTATTAATGGTTTTGTCCCATTAGGTGTAACACTAAAACTTTCACACCCTGAAATATGAAGGGAAAAATTACTCAAAATGAAACAATTAAATACATAATTAAATAATTGATAAAATACATAAGGAAATTGGAAAAAAAAAATCATTATGATTTTTCATGAATATTCATTTGAGCTCTTTTCATTTTCATTTTCAGGGTTAGTGCTATCAGCATGTCAATCAACAGCAATTTTACCATTTAACATCAATTTCTTTGGACTTTCTGGTAAGTGAGTTTAGCCATGTTTTTTACACTGCATCTATTGCTGAGCTTGGTACAATAAGAGATTTGAAGATTTAGTTGCTAACCAAAACGTTAAATTTACAGTCACTTACTTTTAGAGAATGTAAGGGAAATGTTGGCTGAATTAAATGCTGTAAATTACCTTAACATTGTTACCGTGATACTGCACATCCGGCCCCTAATCAGGCTGATCAAGCCCAAGATGGATAAAGGTGACCAGAGGCGGCAGTTCCTCCACTTTTAGGCAGCAGGGCTCCTCCGTCCCCCAGCAGATAGCCGCAGATGCTCCATTGGGGTGGATGGTAGAGGCGAGGACTCTATTATGGCGCATCCCTCCTCTTTCGTGGGTTTTGTCACCAGTGTAACATAAATAAAAGTTTGGAAAGGAGGAGGCATGAACTGGCTTAACAACATAAATAATATTTAATGATTAACTTAAACAAAAAGGCACAAACATATACACAAACACAAACATATACAGGGCATCAATTAATTAACAACCCTGTAGTTCTCTCTCTCGAATTGCCGGCTCTGGTCGCATTTATCCCTCTTGGGCTAGATCAGCCTGATTAGTGGCCGGGTGTGCAGCATCACGGCCCAGCCTCACCCTCCGCCCTGCCACACATTGCCTTAGGTGTTGATTCTGTGAGAGAAGGTCATTATGGAAAAGGACATCCTATTTTGAAAGATGACGCCTACTGTTTTTGAGTGACGTGTTGAATGTCGAAATCCTGAAAATGTAGTCTGGTCTCCAAATACAATTTATTCTCAGACAACAGCAAATAGAAATTGTTAAAGTATAGTAAGTGTGAAGGGAGCATGTAAGGTTGCACATTATATTTCAACAATGGAAGTTCACTTTCGCGAGTTATTAAAGATTCTTTCATACCAACTACGAACCGTTACAGAGTATAAAGGGATAGTTCAAATTCTCTAATTATTTACTTACCCTCATGCCATCCCAGATGTTTATGTCTTTCTTTCTTCTGCAGAACACAAATGGTGATTTTTAGAAGAATATTTCATGAACATTGACCGGAATTTATAGCCTCTGCCGGTGTAATCATTGGATGCACCTGGGGCAGGGCTATAAATTGATGCGTCACAGGAGCATGATCAGGTATTTTGTCTGAAGAGCAGTCAAAAAAGAGCAGTCTGGGGGCATCCCAGTTCGGCAGTGAAGCGCAGCATCTCTTTCCGCTTTTATCAGGGAACAAGGGATACAATCAAGTAACCCGAGACTTTCCCTTTCAAAAAGCTACACATGATGCTGTGCTGGAAAAGTGCTTTGGGAATGAGAATACCCACAGCACTGTGGCTGTCCGGACCCCCTACGGTTGTGCAGTGTGCTCACAAGAGCGTGAGAGGTCTCAGACATGAGCTTGAGATTCAAGGGCATACGAGCCCGGAGTGGCATGAACATCCAAACTGTAGGATCTATTGAAATGTGTGCAGAGAGGACCAGCCTACTGCATCACAAACATTCTGCAGAGGGACACCTCTAGCCAAGGCTTCAGAGGAGGCGACCCCTCTGGTAGAGTGAGCCCTGATACCTAATGGCGAAGCTTGACCTCGTGCCTCATAGGCCAGGGTAATAGCGTCCTTCACCCAATGCAACATAGTCTGTTTGGTGGCGGCCGCCCTCCTGTTGCAGCCCCCATGGCAAACGAATTGTTGCCCTGACTTACGACACCAGCTAGTGCGGTGAACATAAGTCTGAAGGGCACAGACTAGACAAAGTCTGTGAAGTCTTTCCTGCTCCAGCGTTGTAAACGGCGGGGAGCAGAAGGCTTTGAGAGTGACGGGATGTAAGGTCGAGAAAGGCACCTTAGGCAGGTAGTCAGGATTAGGGTGCAAAATTACTTTGGTCATTCCTGGGTGACTCAGAGAAAAGTAGAGGGGACATTGTGCTGTCTGAGAAGAGGCGAAGAGGTCCACTTATGCCCTGTAAAGTCTCACCCAGATTTGTTCCACTACCTCGGGGTGGAGTTTCCACTCCCCCATCGGTATTTTCTGTCTGGACAGTAAATCTGCTCCCACATTCAGGCATCCAGGGATATAAGCTGCCCTGAGTGACAGGAGCTTGTCCTGGGCCCCGAGGAGAATCTGACGTGCCAGAAATTTCAGCTGACGTGAACATGGACCTCCTTGATGGTTTATGTAAGAGACTACCGCTGTATTGTCCACCCGCACCAAGACATGGCAGCCTCTGGAGGAAGTATTTCAGGGCCAGAAATACAGCCATCAACTCAAGGCAGTTAATGTAACAATCGAGCTGACGACCCTCCCATTCCTCTTGAGCTGGACGACCACTTAAGATCACTACCCAGCCCATCAGGGAGGCGTCTGTCGTTAGCAACCTGCGACAACAAGACGCACCAAGGTAAGAAACCGGGGTCTGAACCACATAGAAAGGGAACAAAGAGCGTGGCGCGTAACCCTTATTTGCCTTAGGGGACTGGATCTTGGGTGAGATCCCCTGGCTTTTAGCCACAGCTGAAATGGTCTCATGTGCAGAAGGCCAAAAGTGATCACCGTGGACGCAGATGCCATGAGACCTAGAATTCATTGATACGACGAACAGTGCAACCTTGACCTAGCCTGACTTTGCTCGGGGTGTTCTGTAATGGAATGATTCGAGCGGGAGACAATTGTGCCCGTATCGTGATCGAATTCCATATAACTCCTGGATAGGTAATTCCCTGGTTGGGAGAGAGAATGCTCTTTTTGACGTTGAGTCTCAGACCCAGAGAAACCAGATGAGCTAAGACAATATCTCTGTGCTGGACTGCCAGTTCTTGAGACTGTGCTAGTATCAGCCAGTCATCTGTATAATTCAGAATGCTGATGCCTCGGAGTTGCAAAGGAGCCAGTGCTGCATCCATGCATTTCGTGAATGTGCGGGTTGATAGGGCTAGGCCAAATGGAAGAACCTGACACTGGAAGGCTTCGCCCCTGAAAGTGAACCTCAGGAGCTTCCTGTGCTGTGGCAAAATTTCTATATGACAAATGTGCATCCATGAGATCGATCATGACCAGCTAATCATGATGTTGGACTTGTGACACGACCATCTTGATAATTAGCATCTTAAACCTGATCACCCTGCTGAGTGGTTCAAGCCTCGAAGATCTAAGATCGGCCGCAACCCCCCACCCATCTTGGGAACCAGGAAGTATTTGCTATAATAACCTGACTCTTTCTCTGGAAGGGGAACACGTTCTATTATCCTTTTGACAAAGAGATTTTGCAGTTCTTTACTCAGTAGAAATGCCTGCTCTGGTTTTACGGTAATGGGGACCACACTGCTGAAACACGGAGGGCGGCAAGCGAAATGAATTCTGTAGCCTTTTTCTACTGTTCTTAGGACCCACATAGAGGCAGAAGTTTCCACACTGCCAGGTTCTCTGAGATGGATATTAATTTTGACATTTCCTGTTGAGGGGATGTCGAGTGTTCTGCGTCCTGGACTAAGCAGGAAACAGCAGTACTCCCAACTTTTTATTGGAAGCCTCTAACTCCCAAAACACTGGAGGCGGCGGGAATGGAGAGGTTTTGTGGGGGTACCGGGAGGGGCGAAGTGGATGATACACGCGCCCCGTCCCGAGGGGAGCTACCCCCACAAGGCTGGGCGCAAGACCATCCTCTTAGAAATTACTTCCCTGAGGTCTTGCTTTGGGGGCTGTTGAGGGCTACGAGGCTGTCCCCAGTTTTTACGAGGTGGAGCACGACTCACCATGCTTTGTTTCTGAGCCTCCCTTCTAACAGGACCGGGGTGGGTCTGGGTGGCCGACGGCCCCCTGAGTGCAGAGAGGAAAAAAACTGCCCAAATGCTTCCTCGTGGCTTTTCACCTCCTGGAACGTGGAGATAACTGTACTCATAGCATCCCCGAATAGACCAGAAGGCGAAACCGGGGCATCAAGAAGTGAAAAATGTGTTCTTATCCTTGATGCCGGAGAGGTTGAGCAATAGGTGCCTCTCTGTGCTGACCAAAGCAGACATAGACCGGCCAATGGCACGGGCTGTCTGCTTGGTCGTGCAGAAAGATAGATACATGGCTCAACGAAGCTCAGAAAAAGCTTCCTCGTCGAGCGTGGTGCCCGCACTCAGGTCCTTTAGCAGATCAGTCTGGTATGCCTGTAATACTGTCATAGTGTGCAGAGCAGCACCAGCCTGACCCGCTGCTTGTTAAGCCCTCCCTACTAGCAAAGTAGTCCTGCATGGCTTTGTGGGGAGAGAGGGTCTTTTTAGCGATGATGCCGAACCCGGCAAGAGATAACCTGAAAGTGTCTCTTCGACCGGCGGCATCATCTAATACCCCTGTGTCTCAGCACCCGCGATAGTGAAATATATCAACATCGAGGGCATGTGGACGTGGGAAGAATAAGGTTTCCTCCATGAACGAAAGAGCTCGTCATGGAGGTCATCAAAGAAGGGAAGGGACTGATGAGGCACTCCCTCCCCCGGCCACCAGACAGAAATCTGTCCTCTAACTTGGAGCGTTTGGGGGTCTCTTGTTGGCGTGGCCAGTCTAATTGAAGCCTGGCCATCAAGCAATTCCTCACATCGAGCAATTCCTCCGCTGATTTACTATCATGCCCGGAATGCTTGGAGGTGGGTAATTCAAAGTCTGCAGACCTAAGAGATTCAAGATCCCCCTAGAGGCACTGGAGCTCGCTTCATGATCACGGGAAGGGCCAGCTGGTTCTGGGGAGAGAGTGAGCGAAAGGGACGGACCCGCATCTCGCTCCTCAGCCAGATCCATATGAGAGCCCCATGAATGAAGTGTGGGCGCCGACTCACGGAAGTAAGCAAGGCGAGCGTGAAGCATTGCTCGCACCCTGCCCCAACGCAAGAGCAGCATGCTCTTCCCCCAAACAAACAAAGCAAAACTGATGCGTGTCCCTCTCAGCCATATAGCGCAGACAAGGGAACACACATCATTTGCCCTCACTTTCAGTCATTTTTTTTTCTTTTCCCCCCTTTTCTTTTCTTTTTTTTTTTAGAAAGAAGAGAAAAAGAGAAAGGTCTTCTGCGCACTGCCTAACAAATTCTAACTCCTAACAGAGGAAATAAAGTTCTGACAGGCTCATGATAGCACACACACACACACAGAGTGATCTGATGTCAAACGATCTGACGATGCTCCTGTGACGCATCTACTTATAGCCCTGACCCCAGGTGCATCCAATGATTACACCGGCAGAGGCTATAAATTCCGGTCAATGTTCACTGACTTGTTGCACACATATTCACAGCTGGTCACACCTAAAGATGTTCCCAAAGCGCTTTTCCAGTGCAGCATCATAAGTGTAGCTTTTTGAAAGGGAACACCAATGAGATTGACCAGTTCTACCAAATCACTGACAAGCACCAACCAGACATTTTTTTTGCATCAATTCAGATGCGATTACCTATCATTCTAGATCTGCTGACATGGTTCTACTCCCATGGGAATCAACAAATAACCATATTCCCCCCCAAAAAAGAAAAAAATGCATGATTTAGAGGTTGAATTTTCACTCAAATTATAATTTTACTCCAGAATCAGTTAGGTTTAGGCATGTGCTTTGGGTTAGGGTTCAGATTTAATAAAATATGCATGCCTGTACAACTCAAAAATTCTCACACGTGCCCATACATTCAACAACTCTTTCAGCTTCAGCCACTTGGTGGCAGTGCTTTGAATTTCGGTAAGCACAAACCAATTTCACAAATTCACAGTCAAAATAACTTGGGTCTAGACAAAAAACTTTAGAAAACATCCTTATAACTGGCATGTATGAATAAGGTTCAAGTACTGTATCCACTTTTCTGTAATTTGCCGTATTTTTGTTTTCGACCAGTTCTTGCAGATCTGTCTGAGGTACCAGAGCTCTATCGACCTGCAGCAGTGGATGCTAAGGCTGCAGTAAATGATGCTTTTATATGGTACTTCAAACTGAATTATCTCCCCCAAAGGATTTACAGCTCCTAGCATAATGAAGCCTAAGAGCAGACTCTCCTGCACAGTAATACACCTGATCTAATCTCTGTCTTTTCTCCCATTCGCTCTCTCTCTCTCTCTCTCTCTCTCTCTCTCTCTCTCTCCTTTATTACCTACCTCAATGTTCATTCACTCCTCCTTACTATTTATTCACCACTCCAGCCTGGTTATCTTTTGTGTGATTTGATCTTCAACCAGAACTTTCTGGCAGTCACCATTGTGGTTTTTTAAATACACATTTGTAGTTGTTAAAAAAAATTTTTTATGGGAAAATATTGTATTTCTATATGTATGTCTTAAGGCCCTGTTCCGAATAAGAATTGACATATTGTATGTCTATATGTATGTCTAAAGGCCCTGTTCCAAATAAGAATGACTATATGCTCAGTGTTTCTGGAGATAATGATCTCTTGCATTCATACCAACCTCTGAGTCTCGTGAAATATGGCAGTGTGATGAAGTCAATTTGCACATCCTTCCCATACATGAAGGGAAAAACAATATTGTGGCACGGTGGAGGGTGGGACCGGCACGTGATTACGCACGCCCGGTCCCGTATTAGGCTAATTAAGCCGTCAAGAGGGATAAAGGCCACTCGCAGACGGCGATCGAGAGAGAGAGAGCTCAATTACGGATGTCCGTTATCTTATGTGTTTGTCTTTTGAGTTCTGCATTAAACCTTTAGTTTATATGTTAAGACGGTTTCTCGCCTCTTCATTGCCCATGGATTTTGATCTGCTTTACATTGGTGCCGAAACCCGGGAAGGAAGA
Organism: Moxostoma hubbsi; assembly: GCA_032164185.1. Taxonomy (NCBI): domain Eukaryota; kingdom Metazoa; phylum Chordata; class Actinopteri; order Cypriniformes; family Catostomidae; genus Moxostoma; species Moxostoma hubbsi. Next base: position 10,176,933 of record JAVLUX010000011.1, on the reverse strand, counting down.
GGGATACGCCGTAGCGGAGTTCTCGCCACTACCCCAAAGAAGCAGCCGCGGCCATCTGCCGGGGGACGAGGAGCCCAGCCGCCTGGACGCGGAGGAATGGCCGCCGACCGCGAGGGGAGAAGGGGCTCCTATAGCCGACCGCCTGGAGCGGTCAGGGCCGCTGCCAGGGGCGGAGGATGCCCCTACCAGCTGCTGAAACGCGGAGGGGTCGAGGGAAGACCGCCGTCCGCGAGCGGGGAGGGGATCGCGACCGACCGCCTGGAGCGGGAGAACCGCTGCCAGGGGCGGGGGAGTCCCCTTCGGCTCCCCGAGAACGCGGCGGGGCGTTCCGTCCGCCAGGGGCTGAGGACTGCCTCGAATCTGCCTGGAGAGGCGCGGCTGCCGTTCGGTAGAGGGTGGAGGAGTGGCTGAGGAACGAGTATATATATATATATATATATATATATATATATATATATATATATATATATACAGTACTGTGCAAAAGTCTTATAAGATGTTAGTGTGTCAATAGGAAATATTAATGCTAGACTCCCAAACATTACTTCTGCAAATAGAAAAGATTAAAACAGAAGAACAGGGATCCCTGCAACAGATGCCATGGCCTCCACAAAGCCCCCCACTGAACATCATGTCTGTCTGAGATTACATATAGAGACAGAAACAATTAAGACAGTCTAAATAAAAAGAAGTACTGTGGCAGATTCTCCAAGAAGCTTGGAACATCCTATCTGCCAACAACCAGGAAAAGCTGTGTCCAGGTGTACCTAGGAGAATTGGTGCTGTTTTAAAGGCAAAGGTGGTCACACCGAATATTGATTAACCTTTTTTATGTTTACTGGACTTTGTATAACATTAAGTGATAAATGAAAACTATTTATTTCATTACTTTTAGACTTTAGACTTGCATAGTGAGGACTTTAAGAAATCCTCACTATGCAAAATTTTTCATAAATGCCTAAAACTTTTGCACAGTACTTTGTATATAAAGTATCTCACAAAAGTGAGTACACCCCTCACATTTTTGTGAATATTTGATTATATCTTTTCATGTGACAACACTGAAGAAAGTACTGTACAAATTTAAAAGTACTGAGTGTACAGCTTGTATAACAGTGTAAATTTGCTGTCCCCTCAAAATAGCTTAACCTTTAATGCAGACAAACACATTATACATATCTGAGATACTTTATGGCTCTAATTCAAGTCATTTTAATTTATTAACCTGAAATAACTTAAATCAACAGGTAAAAAAAAAATAAAAAAAATAATAAAAAAAAAACATTTTAGTCCATTGAGGCAAAGTAAAAAGTACACACAGATACTAACAAATAAATGTTCTGGTGTCCTAAAGAGTCAGCGCATAGCATATGGACCACATTTTGGAGTTCATAATAGCAGTCACTCATGACTATTTAGAGCAAAAAACAGCAAAGTGCTATTTGTGCAAACTGTGAATAGCATGAGGTGACCATTTTCACTTCTTGCGAATCTAATTATTTCATAGAATTCATTAGTTTCTAGCTGTTAATTTCAATCTTGGGCCCCCTGTGCTTTAAACAGGTACATTAGATTAGCTGTGAGAAGCCATATAAATTATAACAAATATTTAAAAGACACTGCAAATTGGCAGAATAAATGTCAGAGTCATATTCACGTATGTTGTTTTAATCCTGCATTCTACAGCAAGTCATTTCATAATAGCAAGTAGCCAAAGTCCTTCTTCAAAATGGATGGTGGTTTCACAACTATTATGTGCCTTTTAAAAGTAGTCATTGTTGCTGAGAGAATGGGCACCCATACAGTAATACTACAATATAAACTTTAAACATCTTCAAAACCTCAATTGCATTTCATGTCTGCTTTATTGATCAAAACAGACCTGCCTGAATTGCCACACCCTTGATACCCATAAAAACTGCTACATAAGGCTCTAATGTACTTTGAGCTGCAATCACAAATGTATTTTGTAATATTCATTAACTGCTCATATTGCAATGAGATTGTACATCTTGAAGCCCCAAGCACTTGTAAGAAGAGCAGATCTGACTTTAATTTGGTGGCATCTTAGCTATGACTTGTTGATGTTTTGGGACTTTGAGCTGTGCCGATTTCCATAGGCTCTGATCAGTCAGCAAAATCCCTCAACTTTCGAATCCATATCATGGTAATGCCAGAAAAAAGACAGGGAGGCTATATGTCCTCTTCCCTTCTAGCTCCTCTTCACAGATGGTTGTTGTATATTTTGTCTTTTTAAAATTTAGGCTTGTTTATTTGAATGTAACTGTGCAGAGTTAGAGCTCAATTTACTTCCTTTGGCACAATTTACCTCATAGCATTTTTTTTTTTTTTTTTTATGTTTATATGGAAATTCGCACTCTATTAAGAAAAAACTAACTATGTATATTACTAAGGGCATAACCATGTCTTGGGGGGACAAAACCATTTTTGGTGTGGGGGTGGAATTTCTTTTCATCACTGATGTATCTGTAAAATTACTTGACTGAGTCAGCTTACTAGCAAAAAGAAAAGACACAGAATTATTTACTGCCCTCAAGTTGTCCCTCATTGTTTTTTCCTCCCAGTAGAATCTATATATGATATTTTCTTCAATAATCCTAATGCTGCTCTTTTCCCTACAAAATCAGTTAATATTGACCTCTGCTGTCAAGGTCCAAAGAGAAAAAATAATAATTATAAAAATACCATAAATGTAGTCCATACAACACACAGTTGTTGTATGACCCCAGAAAGCTTATAGTGCACTTTTCATATGGACTACTGTTATGATGTCTTTATACTAAACATTTAATAGTGCTTTATAGTATTTGTCCTTCATTTAGTTTGATAGCTCCTGCTCACTGTAAACTGTTATTATATGGAATAGAGCTGCTTTAAATATCTATTTTTATGTTCCAGGAAAAATCTCAGCAACATAAGGGTGAGTAAAAGTACATTTTCCATTTTTAGGTGAACTACTCCTTTAAATGGTGGCTTATTTTTTTTAGCACAAACCTGACATCCACTAGGTTCCCTCTTAGCGTCTTAAACATGAGTCCCACATTCATCGATTTGATTAGCTATCTCATATGACATTGACGAGCAGTGCAGCAGAACAGCAACAAGGAGAGCAATTATTGGTTATCAATTAAGGATATCAATGACAATCTGGCCATATCTGATTATTTGGGGGGACTTGTCCCCCTCAAAGTATATTGTGGTTACGGCCTTGTATATTACAGTAAATGGCCAAATATCTTAAATATCCTAAATATTCTTCATTACTAATGGCTGAATTAAAGGGCATTTAATTTAAAGTGTGCAATTTTTGCAATGTTAAAATAGTTTCTCTGACACCAGCAAAAAAATAACTGTAAGAACCGAAGAGTATAAACTCTGTGGTTCAAAACATTGCTCTGTTTGTTTGAGCATCTTGACCAGCCCTGACACAGCAACAATTGTTCAATCAATGGTAAGAGTTTGAGGTGGGTCTATATGTCTATCAATGGCAGATGGGGGGAGTGATTGGGGAAAATTTGTCATTATTTTGCAATTTCGTTTGGAATGTGAATGGAATTTTAGACCTCTAGTCTAAGGTACAGGCAGTACCTTTCACTCTCTCTCTATTGCAATCTCCCTCCCAGCCTATTTTTACCTTGGGTGGCAGTACGGAGAGAACACACACTGAAACACCGTGCTCTGAGCAAAGTGAGAATGACAGCTGCGGCATCTCACCTTAAACACACTTCAATTAAATTAGCAGCCAATCACATTTCCAGAAATGTTGGATGCACCCATTGAAAATGTGGGGGACATTTTTTAATTTAATTTTTTCAAGCGATGCAGAAAGGCTTGCCTGATAAATTTCCTGAGCAGGAATTTGTGCCAAAAGTGGCTCATATACATAACATGACATCCTCGGGAATGATTTGAATATACCACTTACTCCAATTATATATTTATGTTTGTAACACTATACCGTATGGTCTGTATAACCCTATTCATCATAAAGAAGTGAACTAATATGTATGTAGTATAATATGTCAGAGGTTTGCCGAACAAGGACACTGATCTTATTTGGCTCTGAAAGGATGACTATATATGTTCTAAGTGTGTTTGCATATTTTCAAAGATTTGGCACACTCTACACTTATTCCTTATTTATCCACTTGAATTTATCATCCATTACTTTGATGAACGTGGGTAAACTAATTAGAGGTTCTGAAATGCAAATTCATAATGATCTGAATACGAGTTTATACTTGTAACATGTTAGAAATTAGGCTTTCAGGTTGGTGCCTCATTAACTTAAATTATGCTTATTACCACAATTTAACACCACATAGCTTTGATCATTCTCAGATGCAGACACCAAATTACTCAAAATTATGGTTTTGCATACTCATTACTTCTGTTTTACACTGCATTCATAATTCTGTGAAAAATACATATCTTTGAATAATTTACTCTATCAGTTAGTGCATTTGGTGTGAGATGAATGCGTCATCTTCTTAACATTGAGCAACAAATGCCTGTATATTCAGATTTTAGAGATATTATGCAGGAATATCTCACATCCGACTTTGGATGGAATGCAGTAGACCTCTGCTGAAAAAAAGAAAACAACAACAACATATAAACCAAATAATAAAACAATCAGCTTAGGTCTTGGTTTTAGGTACTTTTCTAAACCAACTGAGCACCAGCTCGGCAAGGCTGAAAGACCAGCTTGACAAAACTTTCCAGATCACACTGAACTTTACCGAAATGACCGGGCAGGTTGAATTGCGTTTCACATCCCTGATCTCTGCCTGCATCACATCGGTCTATTGATGGTCTACGATCTTGAAATGGAATGCATAGACTAACAATTGCCAACAAAAGCCTTCATCAGCCAATTAATAATGACAATTGCATCAATGTGAACTTCTGCAGTTAATCCAGGATGGACTTCAAAGACATTGGTCATTAATCTTACAATTCAAACAAAATCAATGTTTAAACACTGACTTAAAACTTACTTAGGTTAATAAATGTAAACCATGACTTTAACTATACATAAATAATATTGGCGTTATATTCATGTTGTTTAGCCAGAGGGTAACTGGCCCCCACAGTGAGTCTGGTTACTCTCAAGGTTATTTTTCTCCATTAATCAACATCTTATTGAGTTTTGTGTTCCTTGCCACAGTCGCCTTCAGCTTGCTGACTGGGGTTATTAATACAATTATTATTTAATTACTTATTTTTAAACACTATTAACAATCATATTTTATCTAATTACACTATGATGATTCGTCGACAATACAGTTTTATCATCTGTTAATGCCTGATTTTATTTTTCTTCAGGGAAATTGTGGTGCTCATATGTGGGTCACTTGAATCCAAATTTTTTCCTAGTCTTGCTCTGCCTTTTTTGCTCTCCCTAATTTCCTATAATAATAATAATAATAATAATAATAATAATAAATTACATTTTCTTTAATAAAAAAATGTCCAATTAGACCAAGGAACCATCCATCCCTGCTACAGAAGTGCCTGGTAGAGGTGGTAAGGGATGTGAGGCGCTGGTAATGTTTGAGTGGTGGACACTTTTCTCACCTGTAAATGCAGCCTCATCCATCTCCCAAATAACACCGGGCCGTTCCTAAATCTCCACTGCATGATAGCTGGAGAAAACCCCTTTTATCAGCAATTCTGCTATCCTATGTCTAGATGTGTGTGTGTGTGTGTGTGTGTGTGTGTGTGTGTGTGTGTGTGTGTGTGTGTGTGTTTGTGTGTATGTGTGTTTGTTGACCACAAGGCCAGATGACTGTGTCAGCTAACATTGACAGCCCATGTGTCATCTGAATAAATCTCTGGCTTTAAGAATACAGATCTTGAAAAAGACATTCCATGTCAACACAAGTTTATGCTGTGCTGAGTCTAAAACTCTGAGCAAGATTTTATTTTAATGCCCTCTCTTGTTGGAAGTGCATCATGGACATTTCTGTGGCTCATAAGTCAGCCCCTGCCTGTAAACACAGACTACAAAGACTTTTTGAATGTGCTCCTAGACAGATGCTTCAAAAGGGTGACTGTGAACCAAACTGAATACCACAGCAGGAAGAAAGCAAGAAAAACTAATTTCTTTATACTTGACCCTCTGATGAATTAGTGATATAACGGATTGAAATGTCACTTAAAATGGTTCATATGATACATTTTTCATTTATGTTTTTCCCCTGAGGACCACATAATGTTAGCAAAGCTTTTTTGTGCCAAAAAACCTTAATGTATAATTTTCTTAAAATACTTTATTTTTTAAACTACACTATGTAACTTTTTGTTGTTGTTAAAAAAGGGAGGCTGGGAGTATGCCCATCCGCTCTATATGTGTTTTGTGGATCTGGAGAAGGCGTATGACCGGGTCCCCCAGGACCACTGTGGGAGGAGCTGTGGGAGTACGGGGGGTGGGGGGGGGGGGGGGGGTGGTGGTCCAATCCCTGTACGTCCAATCCCTGTACGTCCAAAGCGAGTGCTGTGTCCGGGTCCTCAGCACAAAGTCGAGTTCATTCCATGTGAGGGTTAGTCTCCACCAAGGCTGCGCTTTGTCACCAATCCTGTTTGTGATATTCATGGACAGGATATCGAGGCGTAGTTGGGGTGGGGAAGGTGTGCGGTTCGGTGGGCTGGGGATCTCATCGCTGCTTTTTGCATATGATGTAGTCTTCATGTCGTCACCGGTCCATGACCTTCAGCTCTCACTGGATTGCTTGGCAGTCGAGTGAGAAGCGGCTGGGATGAGGATTAGCACCTCTAAATCTGAGGCCATGGTTCTCAGCAGGAAACCGATGGAGTGCGTACTCTGGGTAGGGAAGGAGGTATTGCCCCAAGTGAAGGAGTTCAAGTACCTCGGGGTCTTGTTCACAAGTGAGGGGACAATGGAGCAGGAGGTTGGCCGGAGAATCGGGGCAGCAGGGGCGGTATTGCACTCACTCTATTGCACCGCTGTCACGAAAAGAGAGCTGAGCCGGAAGGCCTATGGTCATGAAGGCTGGGTCATGACCAAAAGAACTAGGTTGCGAGTACAAGCCGAAATGGGCTTCCTCAGAAGGGCAACGGGCTTCTCCCTCAGAGATAGGGTGAGGAGCTCAGTCATCCGTGAGGAGCTCGGAGTAGAGTCACTGCTCCTTTGCTGCTCCTTTGCGTCGAAAAGAGTCAGTTGAGGTGGTTTGGGGATCTGGTAAGGATGCCCCCTGGGCGCTTCCCTAGGGAGGTGTTTCAGGCACATCCAGCTGGGAGGAGGCCTCAGGGAAGACCCAGGACTAGGTGTGGAGATTACATCTCCACACTGGCCTGGGAATGCCTCGGGATCCCCCTGTCAGAGCTGGTTAATGTGGCTCGGGATAGGGAAGTTTGGGGCCCCCTGCTGGAGCTGCTGCCCCCGCGACCCGACTTTGGATAAGCGGTTGAAGATGGATGGATGGATGGATGGATTGATGTTAAAAAATAACAAAATGTTTTTAATGAGAGAGTGCAACAATAATCCATCTTACAAACCATGTCTTTACCCAAATACACTTTGATAAACCTATAATAATGATTTATATTTTAGAGCTGTCGGGATAGATTTCACAGGAAATTGCATACATACGTCATTTGCCAGTGCGTCACGTCATACCTGGACAAAGAGAAAATAAGCTTCGGTTACTATAGGGTGTGTATTGTGTGGGAGTAGCATGAAGTTTGTTGTCACAACAAATGAGAAAAATTGATCATGGATCATTAAAAATGGCAAACTTTGTAAGAACAAAGAAACCATGTGTACACTGGTGCCTCAAACCACATTCATCAGTGCAGAGCAGCAGAGCCGAAGCACAACTTGTGTCATTAATAATACAAGGTTCATCCGCAAGACGAATGCGGTTTTATTTTTTACCGCTAGAGGGCCAAAAGTTACATAGTGTAGCTTTAACTAATAATTATAACTATTTTCCAACATCAGTCTGACCCATTGAGGCTGCTTTTTTGCCACACAAACTGTGAAGTAACACTGGAATATTTAGGGACCTTTTAAAAACGTCACAGTTACTGTTGTAACCTCCATTCCCTGAGGGAGGGAACGAGACGTTGTGACGAATTAAGTGACACAATGGGTCTTCCTTGGGAGCCTCACGTACCTCTGAACTTGATAAAAGGCCAATGAGAAATTGGCAGACAGAATTTGCATGTCCGCTCCCAGACATACGGGTATAAAGGGAAGAAGGTGTGTGTCTGTCAGTCAGGTTTTTGCACTGAAGAGCCAAGAATAAGGTTCGGCCATTTACAGTGGTAGGTCCAGTGTCGTGGCAGAAGGGACACAATGTCTCGTTCCCTCACACAGGGAACGGAGGTTACAACAGTAACTGTGACGTTCCCCTTCTGTCACTCACTCGACGTTGTGTCGAATGAAGTGACACAAGGGGTCCCTTTCAAAAGTGCCATGCACTAGACTGTGTTATGTGACCTGCTGACACAGGTGCAAGCAGGCTGCTGTGTGCTAGAAGCAACTGTATCAGCCGCACATAACCCTCCCCAACGCCCCCATAAAAGGTGTCATATACAGACCTTAGGTTCCCAGCACTCCTGAGGGGGGGAACAGGAGCTACATGACCAGCATGGGAACAAGCTCGACATAGCCTTGGCCTTTTCTCTCTATGTCTCTCGAATAAAGTGTAAAGCGGCTGGTGCTATCTTAACTAAGTTGCTGCTGACTCCAAAGGAGTAGATGGTGAGCGAGTTGTGACATATGCCCACACCCTGCCATGGCGATTTATGTATGCTACCGTCACGGTGCTGTCTGAATGGATCAATACGTGCTTGCCCCAAATCAGTGGGAGAAACTGCCGCAAGGCAAGGAAAACAGCCAGCAACTCTAGGCAGTTGAAGTGCCAACGCTGCTGGGGCCCTGTCCTGGAGCCAGCGGGAGCGTGCCCATTGCACACGGCACCCCAACCCAGTTGAGAGGCGTCTGTGGTGACCACGACACGTCTGGACAAGTGCTATAGGGGGAATACGGTCCGCAGAAAACAGAGGTCTGTCCAAGGGTTGAAAGACTGAGAGAAGGAGGGGGTGAATAACACACGGTATGTGCCGTAGCGCCATGCCCATCTTGAGACACGAGTCTGAACCCAGTGCTGAAGCGGTCTCATATGCATCAACCCGAGCGGCGGGAGCTGGGCGAATTGAATCGCATAGCCGAGTAGGATGGTCCTAGCCAACCAGCGCAATGGGTTGGACATCTAAAGCCATGCGTTTAGACTCCGTGCAAGGGGCACTAATGGGACGATAATTTTGTATGTACCGGGTGTGGCTTCGCGGTGGGGAGAAGCAGGTAATAATGCGTCGGGAGGCAAAAGCACGTCCCGAGGTTTGGGTGCTGAGACAAGACTCAAAGTGCTTACCTCCCTCCATGCACTCGGCAGGGGGTGGCTTAGAGACTGAGGAAGAGGTCCTGGAAAGGCATCTTTGGAAGTCGTCAGCGCCGGCCTGCTGGGTATGGACAGTTGTGGTTCCGGAGGCGAGGTGACTGCATCCGGGGGGCCGGGACTGTAGGTTTTTGGAGCCAGGGCGCCGTGAGAATGGCACGCACCGGCTGGATGACTCAGGGAGTGAGGAAATTGCTCTTTTATTGAAAATGTGGGCTGGTGCTATCTTAACGCTATGAAAAGAAAAGAAAAGAAAATAAGGAAAATAAAGATTTTCCACCCGGCCCTCCACCGGGGGACGGAGTGGTCCTAATAACAGCTCCGGAGTGAACATCTAACTGCCTGAGTCCTCCGTCTCAGGAGTGCTTAGGAGCTTAACGGGTCCTAGAGGGGGTCCTGGAGACGGACTGCCTGTGGGGCACTCGATAATGGGGCGGAGAGCTGGGCCTGGGTTGAGGTGGAGCTGCCTGTGGTTTAGGCACAGGGGGACGCCGCGGCCTGATGTGGGATATCGCCTCCATCTGCCTCTTTACCGCTCAAAACCGCTGGCCGAAGTTGTCGACGGTGTCGCCGAAGAGGCCAAGCTGGGAGACGGGGGCGTTGAGGAGTCAAGCCTTGTCAACTTCACGCATCTCGATCATGTTCAGCCAGAGGTAGCGTTCCTGGACCATGAGGGTGGCCATTGCCTGCAAGAGTGCCCACGCTGTGAACTTCGTAGCTCTGAGAGCAAGGTCAGTAGCATAGCACAGTTCCTGCAGCACATCGGAGTCAGGACAACCTAGATACAGTTCTTTAAGTACCAATTGTTAAGCTGTGAGGGCTGTGGGGAGGACGGAGGGTTCCAGTCCAAGCCAACGCTCACGGCAGCCCGGGTAAGCATGTCAGCCATCAGGGCGGGCTGAACCCAAGGTGGCAGCCCAGTCGAGTCTTCTGCGGCAGATGCCTGGATGCTCTCCGATGCAGCGGCGATGTCCTCAACCAATTCCGGGGGCTCAAGGGAGAATGCCAGCTGGCTGTGAGACAAGCCGCACTCATCCCGAGCCCTGACGGAAGCAATCGAGCGTGTTGGTGGGCAGGTGGTTCGTGGGGATTTACCCAGTGAAACCGAGCCTTTTGTCATCCCCAAGTCGCTTTCATCACCAGCCGGGTTGTCCTCAATCCCATGGGAAGAAGTAGCTTATCAATCTTATTACAAGTTGTAATAATGGCTCTGAGATGGTGAAATCTTAAGAAATTTAACAAGTTGGCTAGTACAAAAAGATAAAACTATTACTTTGAAGGAGAAATTATTTACTGACCAACGTACAATGTTATTACGATTTTTCCTAAATTTAACCTCTAACCGAAATCAACCCACAACCCCTTATCCAAATCCTAAACCCATTATTTCAGAAGAAAAATAACTTTTGTTTAGCACAGAACAAAGAAAACATCAGGGTTAGAAATGAGATGAGGAAAGCATATTACAAGTTATTGACATATATCTGTTAATTGTACTGTATAAATAAAAATGGAATGAGTGACCAAATTTGTTCACAGATGTTTCCTTTCTGAAAATAGTAGAATAGGAGGCTAGCTAAAATATGATGCCTGTATTATATTCATTTGAAATTCAAGTTTGTTGAAACAGGAAACAGTAGGTTGACTTTCTATAATTGGTCTGCACTTACGGAAATGCGAAACACTGCCCACAGTGGCCAAAGTGGTAAGTGCTGCTGGGCATATGGGCACCTCAAATCGCTCCACAGGGGGAAGGTAAACACACTGGAGGAGATGCAAAAATTTCTGATAGGAGATTGTGCTTGTTGTTGAGTTGGCATAAAGTGGCTGATCTACTGTTGGAAATAACATGCTGAATTCCATGTGATTAAGTTGTTCTTTGTGATAAAAAGTACCTTTTTATACAAGCAAATTTTTACAATACCTTACGATTTCAGCTTCTTTTACAAATTATTGTGAGTTGTCGCGAGACTGTTGAAAAACGAATATATTTTAGAACAAGCCGTTTTTGCAGCTTTCTTTCTAGAGATGATCTCGTTGGACTGTATGAAGGTATTTTTGGTGCAAAACAAATGAGCACCTGTGACAGTGGAATTTGTAGTTGTAGAGATTAGCCACACATGTGTATCAGTAAATTTGAAGTCACAGAAAACAATGTTTAAAGAGTTGCAAGCATGTAGATTTTTTTTCTCTCCCACTAACACAACACAACAGTTACACCTTCTCAAATTCTTCATTGCAGGTGCACAAATCCTTTTCTACGAATCACAAATTATGAAACTCATACGCTCACATTTCTGTTACAGTTGTTGCAGTGAATATGGTGCAAAACACATTCACACATCAAAAAATATGAAGTCACGGACACATTTTGCTCATCTGCAAATCAGTATGTGAATTCATCCAATGAGAGTTGCACACTTGTAGAACATTTTCTCACAAATATTTTATTTTTTCTTGGACATTTTTCTAGCACAAACACAACACATAAGTGCATAACTACAACTGCTTGAATCTGCTGCTACAAGTCTCAAACACTGTTTTTGTGGGCTCTCCCTTTTGCACCACATATCTGTGTAAAATATGGAGCAAAAGTGATTTGTGCATCTGTAGAGGCAGCAGGCGGGAACTGTTCAGAGATCAGAGAATTTTAGCCAATCAGAAGAGCTAGTTTGGGCACCTCACCATTGGCGAAACATGGCGCCCGAACCAGTAGGGGAAAACAAATAACTTCCATGAGCATCTTCCCGAGCTGGCAGTGGCAAATACAAATAAAGGTATGTTTTTTTTTACTTTTTCTGAAATTACTCGCTGTTATACATTTATTTATAGTTTAAATATGCGCGCTGGTCACTGCGGTCAAGCCAGCCACGATTTAAATCTGAGTGTGCGCATATTGCAGTAATATCGGTAATTTGCGGAAAGAACAGAAAGACTTGCTTTCTGAATCCTTTTGAGTGCAGAAGATAGCGAGTCTTACTATATTGATGAAAATGCGTTTATTAAGCGTTTGTGACGTGCTGGTGTTTATTAATATGTAAATAATGTATGTAAAAAAAATGATTACTGAATTAAGTAACATTGAATTTACGTATTACATAGAAGAAATTGTACTTTTCTGCCAAGGATCTCTCATTACCATTCATATGTACCTTAATAAAATTTGAATTGTAAATCCTGAAAGTCAATTAAAACTAGTTTTTGATAAAATGAAAGGCAAAATCACCCCAAAATTCAAAATGCATCCTAGCACTTACATTATGTCCCATATTCAAACGCCATTAAAAAGCTTTCCTTTAGAGGTTTGCTGACCTATTCTATGGATTATATGTAAGAGTGACCCTGACTGTTACTGTATCAATTTTAAAATTCACCCATATGCAGTGCACAGTTCTTTTGAATATAACGTTTATTCTCTTTAACGTAATGCTGTTGAACTGAATACGAAGCAATAACCACAAAATAATTACCCCAAAATTAACATCAACATCGAAATAAGAGCGCGTTTTATCTGTCGATCAGACGCACATGAAAGTTACATTCGTTACTATAGCAACAATAAACTGCATTTTCTTAGAATCATCATTGTCTGGTAGAAAGCACAAAAAAAAAAAAAAAAGGTTGCATTTTATTATTAAATTAAGACCATCATGTCGTGGTGGTACCATCTGATGGTAATGATGTAAAAAAACAACAACAACAAAAAAAAACTTAGTTGCAAATGGACTGTTTGATCCATGATAAAGTGAAGTTCAATGAAATAATATTAATTGTTAATTCTCAGCCCCCCCCCCCCCCCCTTAATACTGTTTTTATTCCGTTTTTATTATTATTTGTTTCTAAAATAAAGAAAATCTCAAAGACATAAATAAAGCCATAGCTCAAAGCTATGTATCTCCTGCGTAAGTGTATGAACACACATTGATCTGTGGTGCCTGAAATTGGCTGTGATGCAAGGGGCACCATATTGATCAGGGCTGGACCTGATGTTTAAAAGAAAATATTGACCTGGCTAAACTAATTTCATCAAACAGGATTTTGCACCCTGTAAAATACCCCAAAAAATATTTTTACCCAAAAAAAAAGTTTACACTGTGCTTCTAGGAGGGGTGCCAACGGTGCAGTTACTTTGTAGTTATGTTTTGTGTGTGTGTGTGTGTGTGTGTGTGTGTGTGTGTGTGTGTGTGTGTTTGTGAATATTTCATTATGAATATTACAAAATGGTCGTGTTCATGTTTTGAGGCAATATAATATATATACATGTATTTTTATTGTCCAGAAAACTCCCTGGTGTCATTCTGCCGTAGCCTCTGCTCCAGCTTATTCCTGTATTAATTTATAATAATTATTAATAATAATAATGCATTTTATTTATATGTGCCTTTCAAGACAGTGACACCTTAAGCACAGTATTGATTGATAAAGAGAATACTGCAACTCAAACTAATGCAATTTAAACAAGAGTTTATAAAGAGTCAATTACAGAAAGATGGTGTGATAAGTATTATGTAACATGTGTTATGACATGTCACAGTATGCAAATATGTAATTTTTAACATTATAAGACAAAAACCTAATATGCGAAGCTAATTTTATTTGGTGTGTGTATCAGTGTGCATCAGTGTATCAAAAATTTCCACAGGTGCTGAAGACACAGTAGACACTGTTGTGCATTCTGATGGATTGTGCATGAGTACAACAGCATGCCGAAAGTGCTGTTGTTCTTTAAGATGCACATGGCTGTTATCTGAAAAAAGAAAATAAATAATTTATAAAAGTGTGATCATTTTAAAACAAGTACATGACACTCCATCGCTTTGATTTTTCTGTGTTACCAACTCTCTTTCCTTGTCTCTCTGATCTGTCACTTGTTGTATCTGGATTTTCATTTAAATAGATAATTTTAAAGTTAAAGTTCATCTTAATACCATATAAAACATAAAATGTAAGAAGACATTCTGTGTATGATGTCAGGAGATTATTTCCCTGTAATTTTGTCCAATACTACATTAAATTAGTTTAAATTTAATATGTTAATAAACATGGTATGTTTGAACAAGAACTCAAAAATGAAACTTTTTATGAGTGTTTGAATACGAGGATCTGATCCACATGCCTGGACAAAATTAGATTTTGGGGGTGATTTTGCCTTTAATTGTATTAATAACAACCTATAAAGGAAAGCTTTTTATGATGTGTTTGAACATAAGGAAGTGAGTCATGCAAGTGCTAGGATGGATTTTTGGTGTGATTTGCATTTATTTTTTTCAAACACCTATAGCGTATCAATGAATCATGTAATGCACATTCTTGCTAAAACCCAAAGAGCTTTTGGCCTCTGAACTCAAAAGGTAAATTAGGCCTTCGGCTCCAGCCAGTCTGCAATAGATGGTTCGATGGCAACTTCTATGACACCCTTGAGTGTGAACAGACAACACCCACGAGATCTTTCCCTGCCGTTGTGAGCTTCAAAGAGATCCTAATCTTACCCTCCCAAGTCTAGGAAGGGAGAGTAAGAGACCTCTCCAAGACACACAGATACCCCCACACACACATATAAGAACTTTTCAGGAATTTCCTCATTTAAAGACTTTACTGGGATATATTTGATATGTTTTTACGTTTGTCTGTTTGCCCGTGTCCTATTGGAATATCTATGATGTTATCGTAGTATCAAGTGAATTATAAATACTTGTAATTACGCATTGAGATGTAAACTTGAATTCCTATCATTGTTACATGTCGTGCTTGATGTCTTTGTACTCCTCTTTGTCTGACTGAGCCAGATATATGTATTAGGTTATGATAAAATGTGTCTTGTTATGTTAATCATCTTCGGAGGAAAAATGACGAATTTCAGCCACGGCCATAACTTATGCAAATGAATCGGCCTGACAAGACAAAGAAACTTTCCCGCTCAAGATTTTCTGAACAACGATTGGACAGTTCGCTTCAGAGAGGCGTGGATTAGGTTTTCCTTAAAAGAAAAGAACTCCAGTTTACGTTGCTTAGTTTTGTCTGTCGACTGGGTCATCACCTTCTCTTCAGTTTGTCTTTTTCTTTTGTTTGTTCTAGTTAGTTTTTGTTTTCATTCTTAGATAATTCTCCGTGTTTATTTCCACCTACGTGTGAAAAGAACTTAGTCTGAATTATCTCTGTGGTAACGTCATCTAAAGGAACTTTAAACTTGCTGCGACTTCGTTCGCCCCAGAAAGTAACCAAAAACAAGACCAACACGCACACACATTCAACATAAGAGAGCTATATATATGCAAGTATTTTATTCCCTCTCGAGATCTAAATGCTGTTTGGTTGTTCGCCCCAAAAGGGTGATTTGTGATTCCTCTGTTGTCTCTCGTTTAAGGTTCCATTCTGTGTTTTTGCCATAACTGTTTTCTTACTCCCTCTTTCTATCACCTTCTTTAAGCTTTCACTTTCTGTTTGTGGTTTATTGTGTTTGTAAATACATTTATTCCGTGTAACTGTAGTCACTGATATATACGTAGTTTTCCTGTATTAAATACTATATTCATTGATTGACTCTGCCTATCTGTTCATGATTTCGAGGTCCCTGAGATGTTCGATTTTTAAGCTACGAGCTCTAAAACTGTTGATACTTTAAATAGTATTTTTGTTTAGAAAAGGGAAGCTGTTTTTCGTGGCCAAGAGAAATAGTCTGCCTTTCTAAGTTATACGAATAATTTCTTAAGGGTTAATAAAGATTTTACAGTCAGTTCGCTGGCGAGCAGACTATTAGATGACAAATTAATCCCCTTAGGAGTTATCTCGAGAATCGAACGATTCTAGACAATTGATACATTAATGTTTAATTATAATCCGTTGTGATTGAATGTTGATATATATAATTGCTCTATTTTTGCCTGCCTATATGTGTAACAGTGCAACCCATTGTGTTTAGTGGCCCATATAAGGACCTTGGCAACGTATTCCCTTTTAGGGAAAATTTAAAACTGTAAGTGATAACTCATAATCCGTATGATCAGTTATTGATTATGAATTATTGATTATTGATTATACTATTCCCCTTATTTGAGTTTTGACACCTTACACACTGTACAGTAAAATTACTTGAAAATGGAGACAATAACAGTAAGGGTAACTCTAATCAATAATCCTTTGAAAATGTGAGCAAACATATAAAGGAAAGCTTTTCATGAGTGTTTGAATGTGAGGAAATTATCGAAATGCTAGGATGCACTTTGAATTTTGGGGTGAATTTGCCTTTAAAATTTTAATTGACCTACGCGATTTCCAATTTAAAGTTTATTACAAGGTACATATAAATGGCAATGCGAGATTCTTTGCAGAAAAGTCAAATTAAATATATGTAATGTGTAAATGCAATGTTATTTGTAAACTTTGGTTATAAATTATTTACATAATAATAAACACCAGCACGTCACAAACACTAAATAAATGCGTTTTCGTCAATATAGTAGGACTATATCTTCTGCACTCAACAGGATTCAGAAAGCAAGTCTTTCTGTTCTTTCCGCAAATTACCGTTTTACAAAATTACTGCAATATGCACGCACTCGGATTTAAATCACAACTGGCTTGACCGCAGTGACCAGCGTGCATATTTAAACTATTAATAAATGTATAACAGCGAGTGATTTCAGAAAAGTAAGAAAAACATACCTTTATTGGTATTTGCCACTATCAGCTCGTGAAGATGCTCATGGAAGTTATTTGTTTTCCCCCACTTGTTCGGGCGCCATGTTTCGCCAATGGTGAGGTGCCCAAACTAGCTCTTCTGATTGGCCAAAATTCTCTGATCTCTGAACAGTTCCCGCCTGCTGCCTCTTCAGATGCACAAATCATTTTTGCTCCATATTTTATACAGATACGTGGTGCAAAAGGGAGAGCGCGCAAAAACAGTGTTTGAGACTTCAGCAGATTCAAGCAGTTGTAGTTGTGCACTTATGTGTTATGTGTTTGTGCTAGAAAAATGTCCAAGAAAAAATAAAATATTTGTGAGAAAATATTCTACAAGTGTGACACTGTCATTGGATGAATTCACATACCGATTGCGGATGAGAAAAATGAGTCCGTGCCTTCACGCCTGTAGCAAAAATGTGAGCGTATGAGTTTTCATTTACATTTATTCATTTGGCAGACTCTTTTATCCAAAGAGACTTACAAAAGAGGAAAAAACATAAGCGAATCATCTTAAGGAGACAGTGGTACGAAAAGTGCCATACTATAAAATTTCACTATCATCAGAATAGTATACAAATATTTAAGTGCAACAAGAATTGTTACATTTTTATTTATTGTTTAAAAAAAAAAAAAATTATTGACTGGTTAAGTGCTCTTGGAAAAGATGTATTTTTAGCCGTTATTTGAAGATAGAGAGTGAGTCAGCTTCACGAATTGAGTTGATCTATGAAAAAAGGCCAATGAGAGTTGTCGAACAGTATTTGCATACCCTGCCCCCCGGACATACGGGTACAAAGGCGAGGGAAATACGCACGTTCATTCAGAAATTTTCTTCGGAGCCAATGGTCATGTATGCAGCCAGCTGCGAGTCACAAACACCAGATTCCTGCTTCTGTTCCTCTGACGCTCTGTTTGCTGTTGGATCTACGGTGCACTTCAGCGGCTTTCTCCTTCTCTGCACAGCAGTGCAGTTTGCCCCTGGGCACTTCGACAGCACAGAGAATTGAAAGAGTTACATTGAAAGAGTGATTTTCTCTGTAAAAGAGTTTATTTCTCTGAAAGAGCATTACACAGTGGCGTTGAACGTCCTTTTCAGGATGCGTCTTTATAAAGATGTCATTTCTGCCCCTGTGTAGTTTCAGGATGCGGTGATTTCTCCCCACCTCTCATGGTCATAAAAGCTGCCTCGCGTGCCTGGGCTGCGATCATATGCAGGCAGCGTTTTATGAATGGTTCATGTTCTCAGTGTGAGAACATAGCCAGGGCAACATTGCGGTCGCGGCTTTCTTTTTTCATGAGAGAAAGCCACTTCAGACGCCCCCCGCGCCTCGCCTCCTTCCTACGGGATTGACGCAGGCACCGCAGGCAATGAAGGCGATTTGGGGACTATGACGGACTCTGTTCACCGGGTAAACCCCCTCGAACCACCCGCCTCCCCGGCACGCTTGCTTGCTTCTGTCTGAGCTCGGGATGAGTGATTCTCTCCAATGGTTCATCTTCTCAGTGCAAGAACATGGCCGTTCTAGCATTGCGGTCGCGGCGTTCTTTTGTCATGAGAGAAAGCCACTTCAGCCACCCCCGTGCCTCGCCTCCTTCCTATGGGATTGAAGCAGGCGCTGCGGGTGATGAAGGCGATTTGGGGACAATGACGGGCTCTGTTCGCCAGGTAAACCCCCTTGAACCACCCGCCTCCCCGGCACGCTTGCTTGCTTCAGAATTGGATGACATCACCGCTGCATCGGAGAGCGTTACAGCGGCGTCTGATGCTGATGACTCGCCTGGGCCACCACCTTCGGGTCTGCTCGCCCATGCTTTCCCGGGCTACTTGATCGGGCCCGCGGGCATGTGCGCCGCTCACAGCTGGGCCACAGAGGTCAGAAGCGCCGGCACTCGAACAGGCGATGGCCACCCTTGTGGTCCAGAAACGCATCTATGGACTGGACCTGGTTGAAATGTGGGGGTTAGACAAGGCACACCTTCTCCCACACCCCCGTCTCCCAGCTCTGTCCATTCGGCACCACCGTTGATGACTCTGCCCAGCAGTCCTCAGCGATGAAGCAGACGGAGGCTATCTCCCGCCGCAAGCCTGCCACCATGGGCCATGCCCCGTCTGCTCACCGAGGGCGTCCTCCTGCGGCTATGAAACACCCTGCTCCGCCTTAACCCGGGCCCAGCTCTCAGCCTCAGCGTCAAACACCCCGCAGGAAGCAGACGCCCCCATCTCATGGACCCTCTCGAGGACCCAGAAGGCTCCCAGGCGCTCCGTAGATGCTCGACCCAGGGACCAAGACGTTAGCTCCGGAGATGGTAAGACCGTTCCGTCCCCTGTGGAGGGCCGGGAGGAGAATTTTTTGTTTAATTAGTTTTCACATTCTCATATTCTCAGTAACAGAGCTATTTCCTTTTGTCTCTGGGTCACCTGACCCGCAAATGCCATTCTCACAGCACTCTGCCGCCAGATCTCAACAGTCCCGGCATCCTGGACGCGGACCACCTGCCTCCAGCACCCACGACTGTTTCCCCGGCTGGCCAGTTCCGACGAGTCTAGAGGACGCCTACCCTGGACTTCCTCCTCAGTTGCTAACCCGCCCCCTGCCGGGTGTGCGGAGAAATGTCCCTGTGTGCGGAAATTGCTACTCTCTTACTCAAAGACGCGATAGAGCCTGTCCCTCCAACCGAGATGAAGAAGGGTCTCTACAGCCCTTACTTCATCATACTCAAGAAAGGCGGCAGCTTACGACCAATCTTGGACTTGCGAGTTGTCAACCAAGCGTTGCACAAACTCCCGTTCAAAATGCTCAAGCAGAAACACATCTTAATCTGCGTTCGACATCTAGATTGGTCCGCAGCGGTAGACCTGAAGGACGTGTACTTCCACGTCTCAATTTTGCCTCGACACCGCCCCTTTCTGCCGTTCGCGTTCGATGGCCAGGCGTATCAGTACAAGTCCTCCCTTTCACCAGGTCTCTGTCCCCTCGCTTCTTCACGAAAGTCGCAGAGGCAGCTCTCGCCCCGCTCCGAGAAGCCGGCATCCGCATAATCAATTACCTCGACGACCGGCTCATTCTGGCCCACTCATGAGAGTTACTATGCACTCACAGAGACCAGGTGCTCAGGCACCTCAGCCGTTTGGGGCTTCAGGTCAACTGGAAAAAGAGTAAGCTTACTTCTGTTCAGAGCATCTCTTTTCTCAGCATGGAGTTTGACTCAGTCTCAATGTTAGCACGTCTCCTCAACGAGCGTGCGCAGTCAGTGTTGAGGTGCCTCGCCGCTTTCAGGCCGGGCACAACGGTCCCCTTAAAACTTTCCCAGAGGCTCCTGGGGCATATGGCATCCTCCCTGACCTACAGCTCCAAATTGGGTTTGGACGCCATGTGCAACGGGCACGCAGTAACAGGCCATTGGAAAGGAGGCCTTGCTGCGCTGGCACATCAACTGCCTGGGGTTGTTGACTGTTTTCTTTGCCCTGCGGAAGTTTCTTCCATTAGTTTGAGATAAACATATCCTGATCAGGTCAGACAGCACCACTGCGGTGGCGTACATCAATCACCAAGGCAGTGTACGCTCCCGCCACATGTCACGATTCGCCCGTCGTCTCCTTCTTTGGAGCCAGCAGCAACTCAAATCGCTGCGCATCACTCACATCCCCGGCAACCTCAATGTGATAGCAGACGCGCTGTCACGACAACGCTTGCCCTGCGGAGAGTGGAGGCTTCACTGATTTGGGAACGGTTCGGCAAGGCCCAGGTAGACCTGTTTGCCTCCCAAGAGACCTCCCACTGCCTGCTCTGGTATGTCCAAACAGATGCTTCACTCGGGGCAGATGTACTGGCACACAGCTGACCTGCGGGGCTGCGACATTTCCCCCAGTGAGCCTTCTTGCACAGGTGCTGTGCAAGGTCAGGGAGGACAAGGAACATGTCACCCTTGTGGCCCCTTATTGGCCCACCCGGGCCAGGTCCTCGGACCTCGTATTCCTCGCCACAGCCCCTCCCTGGCAAATTCCCTGAGGAAGGACCTTCTTTCTCAGGGACGGGGCATGCTTTGGCATCCGCACCCAGACCTCTGGAACCTCCATGCCTGGCCCCTGGATGGGATGTGGAAGAACTAGCTGGTCTACCACCCACGGTTGTAGCCACGATCAACCAGGCCAGAGCCCCCTCTGCCAGGCAACTTTACGGCCTGAAATGGCGTGTTCGCAAATTGGTTTTCTCCCCGGGCTGAAGATACATAGAGGTGCGCAGCTAGGTCAATGCTCCTGTTCCTACAGGAGAGGTTGGAGGGGAGGCTGTCCCCTTCCACCTTGAAGGTGTATGTTGCCGCTATCGTAGCTCACCACGACCCAGTAGATGGCAAGTCTCTGGGTAGGCATGACTTAATTATCAGGTTCTTAAGAGGTGCCCGGAGGTTAAATCCCTCCCGGCCAGGCCTATTCCCCTCCTGGGATCTCTCGGCGGTCCTCACCGCTAGAATCAGTTGGCTCAAAAGATGGCCCTGCTGATCGCGCTCACTTCCATCAAGAGGGTTGGGAACCTGAAAACGTTCTCTGTTAGTGACATTTGCCTGGAGATTGGTCTGGCAGACACACATGTGTTCCTAAGACCATGACCGGGCTACGTACCCAAGGTCCCTACCACTCTCTTCAGAGACCAGGTAGTGAACCTGCAAGCGCTGCCCAGGGAGGAGGCAGACCCAGCCCTTTCATTGCTGTGTCCAGTATGTGCCTTGCGTGCCTTTCTGGACCGCACTCAGAAGCTTCAGGTGCTCTGAGCAGCTCTTTGTCTGCTCTGGGACAGCGGAAAGGGATCGCTGTCTCCAAACAGAGGCTTCCCCACTGGGTGGTGGATGCCACCTTACTGGCCTATCGCACCCAGGCCGTGCCCCCCCCCCTTGCGGGTCTGAGCGCACTCAACAAGGAGTATTGCGTCCTCGTGGGCACTGGCTATGGGCACCTCCCTAGCAGACATTTGTAGAGCAGATTTACAATCTCAGGGTTGAGTCAGTCTCGTCCTGTGTTTTCTCAGGTCCAAGCCGGTAGAACTCGGTACACCTCAACGGTCTGACTGGGTGAATCGCTTACGTCCAGCGTCCTTTCCCTCTGCCGAGGTAAAACAGTGCGCCTTCTTGCCCAGGAGACCCCTTTAGGTCCCTGGTTGATTCCTCCCTAGCCCTCTTGGGTCCGCAGTTCAGCGGAGGAACTTGCCGACCCAGTCCACTACGGGTACCCCAGGCTACCCCTACTGGAAAAGGTGCTCCACAGGTCAGGCCTCCTACGCGGACTCCTCCTGTGTGTACTTCCGTGGTACAGTGACCCGCATCTCCCTTAGGCAGTCCTTCGCTGCCCTCCGGTCGCCATGTTGTAGCAACTCCCCCCTCCTCGAGGTTGGATCTACCACCGCGCCATTCTTTCCCACATGTGACCGAAGAGGCCATGTGATGTATTTTCGCCACCTTTACCTCCCCTTTCGGGCAGGTGTGGCCTCCGCAGGGTCTTTTCCCCCTGAAAGAATAGGAATTCAGGTAAGACCCCTTCCCTTGATGCGGTAAGGGCCCCGGCTGCTCTTACTCTATGCCGTGAAACATATAGAGAAAGGCTTGGCCCGTTCCCTAGTTGGCAAGCGTCACCTTGTTCCCCCTATAGGGTAACCAAAAGGATTCCGATGACTTTTTTGGGGCATTGGGGAAGGGTACGTGCAGTCTGAAACACAGTTGGTCGCTTGTGCACGTGAAATACCTGCCTGCTCCTGTGTCAGCAGTACACGTACACGGCTCAGCGCATGGCGTGATTTGAAGTGGACCCCTAGTGTCACTTCTTCGACACGACGTCGAAGTGAGCAACAGACGGGGAACGTCTCTGTTACGTATGCATCCTCCATTCCCTGATGGAGGGAACGAGACGTTGTGTCCTCCCGGCCACGTCGCTGAGCCGAGCCGCTGAGGTGGCTGGAACACTCCTGGCTCCTCAGAAAAATCCTGAATGTACGAGCGTATTTCCCTTGCCTTTGTCTTTGCAAATACTGTTCGCCAACTCTCATTGGCCTTTTTTCATAGATCAGAGGCATATTCGGCGCTCAAGAGAGACCCCTAATGTCGCTTCTTTGACACGACGTCTCGTTCCCTCCATCAGGGAACAGAGGTTACATACGTAACCGAGACGTTTTCTGTGACTTCAAATTAACTACAAATTCCACTATCACAGGTGCTCATTTGTTTTGCGCCAAAAATACCTTCATAGACTAGGGAGGTGTTTTGAGTTTTGAAAGTACTAATATGTTTGTGAAGCACAATGAACTCTTTCATCTCAAAAGATCATGGACAATTTGATTTCTCATGATATGACCCCTTTAACATAGGAAAATTAGAGTTCCATTGTGCTCCTCAGGCACATCTGAATCTGATCTGGAAAAGCATCATATGACCACTGAAGTCATTGACAAAAGTAATGTGGACTGCTGAGCAAAAATAGGTGTCTGTCTATTAGGTTCAGCATTTCATGTTCTGTATATTCTCATTTCACAGGAGTGGTTTTGTTTTCATCAAATGCACATCATTTGGCCACAGGCAATACGAATAAGGGGACCAAATTATTACTCTTCTTTCAGACACTAGGCTGAAGGATCACTTCTGAATTTGTCATTTCATCTGCAACAGTTTGATTTCAGAGCCGGTCTGACAATTATTTTTGCAAATTTCAGTGTCTAAAGGACCTCAACAATGAATCCAGCAAAACTCGAACAGAAATCTGAATGTTAAGATGTCTTCTCCAGACATTGCTTCAGGCTGCTTTCAAAAATATGATCAAAGCTTTGAAACTTTACAATTCTGACCCACTATTGTCTAAAATTAAATTCAAACACCTCTCTGAACTGAATTTTATTAGATTAAAATTAGCAGCGAAGTCATCATACATAGGCAAAGCAGATTTAGAGCTTCTATCTTTTCAAAAACAATCATAGTGATTAGTCCACATCTTTTGTTGACATTTAGGCACAAAGAAAGCACAGTAAATCGATTGTAGCTCCAAATAAGATGACCTTCTCTTAAGAGAGATGGAACTGTTCAATACCTACACTGAGAAGGTGACCTCCTACCTGAGTCACCTGGGCCCAGTCCAAGGATGTGTGCTGTACATCTGAATGTGTGGAGAATGTGCTCTCCTAAGGAACTCTCTTCAAAAATAACCCCTTAAACAATCTGTCACAGCTGGAGTTGAGCACGCCTCAATCTGCGTCCTGGTTTAGAGGTTCATTTCTGCACTGGCTCAAACACCCCAGTGACTGTATGACTGGCATTGAGCGTTCAGCACATCTATCAATCAAAAATGTGCATAGAGACAAACACATCTGTCAACGCAGAGAGCGAGAGGCACCAGTCCATCATTTTTAATCTAATGACCCCAAACTGCTGTAAACATAAGTATTGACTCGACTCTGTCTCTCCTTCTCTATTGGTGTGGAGACTGAAAACTGGCTAGCTCAGTGGCGTTATAGATACTTGGTTTCCATTAGAAGTTCATTTTACCATCAGCTTTCATCCATCTAAAAGGCTTCAATTTCAAAATTTCCAACTCCACTCAATAAAGACACTCACAGAACACAGTCTTTCATCAAATTCTAATCACCCAAAGAGAAAAAGAGAAACATTCTGCTCAAAACTAAAAGTAGACACACTACCAACTTAACCATTTTTTTTTTTTTTTTTTGCAGAGTGACAGATGTTAGTTAGTTAAATTCTGCTGTTCACTTCAAGTTAATTTGGTTGTATTTACAGTAAATTGATCTGTTTAAACTCTGTGTAGTTCTGTTACCATAATGTCCCCAAAATTATATCATCTGATAGATACAGTGGGAAATAGAAATAGAATGCCTCTGTTTCATTTTTCCAGTGGCGGAGCTAGGGGCACCCCATTGGCCAGCCCACTTGCAATTGCTGTTTTAGTCATTTTTTTGGTACAATGAAACCCCATACCCCCCACCCCCCGAGTCCGACGATATAAAAATGCCAAACATTTCTGTGCCACCACAGACTGATCGCTTGCCCCTTCCTGGACACCCCTTTGGAAAACTCCTGGCTACACCCCTGCATTTTTTCAAATTTAATACAAATACAAAATATTATGAATTACAGAATTTTTGTATTCGGTACTATTCATTATGTGTGCATCAGTAGATCAAAGCAATAAAAACTCTATGAACAAAGCAGTTGTCATGGCCAATGACAAAAATGTGCTTATTTTACCTTAAAATTGAGCAGAATCTTTTTATATTTATTATATATCCTTATACATAACCTTTCTATACTTAAATTTTTCAGAATCCTAAGAAATTATGTAAATTTCTATGTTTACATTTTGGTTTTGAATCCCAGATTTTTCAGTGTGGGCTGAACACCACTGATCTCTACCCAACTGCTTAACTGATTTATATTAGTAGCTTAAAGGGCAAAGTGACAGCTATAGGGCAGCTGTGTTTATTTCCTCAATCACTCCATCCATTGTGATCTAGAGTGCTTTTGAAAGAGCTCAAATGGATCAGTGCATTAGCATGAGAATGAGATTTGTCAGCAGTATGGATACAGAAACACTTCATATTGCCAATTAGAAGTCACCCTATTTTGTTTCATCACATCTGCCCACACACTTCATGAACATTCCTAACTTTGCGTGCAATTTGCCCACATAGTATTTACGCTGTAGACATCATACCATGCATGCTGGCTTACATGGCACATTATGTGATTTTCAAATGGTCCGTTTCATCACTGAAGAGGTGCAACATTGGCAATTGCTGTTTGTAATAACAATTCCAAATATATTCATGCAATTGCTATTTAGTATAACAATTCAAAATATGTCCATGCATAGTAAACTGAGCACTGCCTGCTGCTGTTCTAAAAAGCTTGAGCACTACAAAACTCAGAATTTCCATGAAAGTCCATTGAAGTAGAGGCAGCTAAGAGAGGGAGGTGCAGAGACAGATAGATTTGCTCTTTAGTCATGCTGCAATGTTAAAAGCATGCTGGCAGGATTAGTGACAACATTGCTTGTTAAAAAAATGTCTCACCATTCTTGTTTTTCACTTCTATTAAGAACAATAAGGCCTAAGACATTTTAAAAAGACATGTGTAAGACAGAGGAGCTGTACCAGTATCTCTCTGAAACTCTGAAATCGTTGCCATCAAGTCCTTGTTTCTGAATCTTGTAAAAATAAAATAAAATTGAGGACTCTTTGCGCCAATTGCACAGCATGCAGCAGCAATGCATGGTGCTGAGAAAGGTAAAGACATCATTGAATAACACTTAAAAAAAAAAAAAATGATTTAAGAATGAAAAATAATCTACAAAATTATTATACAGTATGTACATCACAATAAGACTCAATAAATATAAAGGAAAATTATCAGTTACATGAAAAATATAACTAAGTTAATCACAACTCAAACTAAGTTAATCTTGTGCCCTACGTCAGGTATATATACCTATATATAGGTAAAATCACAAATTATTAATGCATAAATGTACACGTGCTATTAAGCTACATTCATTAAAATTTTCATGCACAGTTCTTTTTCTGTGCGCATGACTGTGGATGGTTAAGGAATAAGACGCATGTTTTTACACCAGAATACTGTGTGAAAAAGCAACACACCTGTATAGTGATTTTACCTCTCTGGACTTTATTATTATAACATTGGTAAGCCTGACACACAGCAAGCCCGGTGCTGGACTGACCGCTGGTCCTTTGAGTAGATAAATCCAAGCTAGTGCCTGAATGATTGTGATTTACCAAACCTTGGAGATCTATCACGACAATAAGAGGCAGCGCGCGCACACATACATCCTTTGCCTGTGTGTCAACATACGCGTCTACACACTCCAATAGCTTCTCTAATACTCTGTATTTTCCGCTTTGCGAGAGAGAGATTGGATTCCAGCCAGAGCCTTTCTTATGAGCTTGTGCACAAATAAGATTGAAAATTGTATCCGCATAATTCCAGATTGCATTACAGCAAATACAATGTGTGCTTCCCTCAAGGGGCTATTTCTCAGAATATCAATGATCGTGTAAGGGACAGTGGTGAGGAGAGAAATATGGGGAAGAGACAAAAGGAAAAAGTAGTGAGAAAACAGAGATGATATTTCTACATTTTGTGAAATTATAGGAAAAAATATAGGCAGTTATGTGCAGTCAAATCTGGCCTGAAATATAAGAACAAAGGAAAAAGCAGCATTTGCCTCCCACATGAATTGGGAGATTATCAAATCTTTGAACACTAGGTGAAACAGAAGCACAACATTATGATGCTGCTTCACTCTGTGTGTTGCTGGGTAAACACTGGGAAATCAGCATCTGTTATCTCTATTATCTGTGAAAGAATGTGTTCAATTTGCTCTCTTTCTTCCTGCAGGGTTACAGCAGAGCTGTGAGAACGTGATCTAATGCTGGATCATGGTATAAGATCATTGATTGAAGCTGTGGTGCTTAGTTCTCTGCTAAGGTATTGGTCAAGACCACAAGAGC
The DNA here is from genome assembly GCA_032164185.1 of Moxostoma hubbsi. Taxonomy (NCBI): domain Eukaryota; kingdom Metazoa; phylum Chordata; class Actinopteri; order Cypriniformes; family Catostomidae; genus Moxostoma; species Moxostoma hubbsi. Next base: position 10,149,281 of record JAVLUX010000011.1, on the reverse strand, counting down.
TGTCCTGAAGCAATGAGTGGGCTCAGAATCCGACACTTCCAATGTAAATCTTCTAAACAATTTATTCACACCCACACCGTTTCACTTTCTTTTCTCCTCTGTATTGTGGGTTGGGTAATGTGAATGTTTATATATACCTACTCAAGCCGTTTCTATGAAACTTAATATATATAGTTTATATGTCGTTCAATTCTTCTCTTGTTCTTTCTTTTTTGAATAACCATAGTGTTTTTAGGCTGCATCATTTGATCGAAAAACTTGGGAGTTCATTACTCTGCTTGATTTTAATAAATATATATATATATATATATTTTAAAGTAACCATGGTTTTTGGGCATGGTAGTTGCTACCATGGTATTCTTTTCAGTACCTTGGTGGCTGGCATGAAATAATTTAGCAAAGGTGACGTCCTATGGTGTGACATGCTTTACACTGCATCTAAAGCTTTTCCAAACAGCATTTTACTACATGGAATGTTTGCATTTTAAAAAATATGTACATTTATCATACTGTGGGACAAATTAAAATGAACTAGTGAAGGTAAAAGGTTATTTAAATAGTGAACAACTTACAAGTTTTATAGATTTTCCCACATACATTTATAATGTTTGAACTAAAATACTGATGTAAAATTAAAGTGTGAACTACCCAAATACCATGTTTTACCCATATGGTGATCATTCAGTAACATGGTATATATCAAAATACCATGGGGTTATCATCAATGTACCATGCTAGAGACACATTACTCTTGTAAGGGCAAGACAAGTCTCAGTTCTCCTTTTGCAGTGATGTGTGAATGTGTTACGCCATTGTAAATTGTGCCATCCTTTGTAATCATATTATTGGGGACATAATGATTTCAGGGTCATGGCACAATATTCCTGTATGTTAGTTTTCTTCAGAAAATGTGAGAGGTTATATCACAATATACAGCAGGGCATCCTCACAGTATATTCCTAAACCAGGCAGCCTTGAAGATGAGAGCCTCTTTTCACAGGCCCATAGGAGAACATGGATCAATAAAGGAACAGGGAAAGAAAGAGAAAGGGAGAAAGAATAGCTTTGAGGCCTTGGAGTGCAAGACAGGTTCTCAGACTGAGTAATCTAACGGATGCTCTTTGGCTATTTGAGTGGCGAAAGAAAGATAGAACAGTCTGTCCTTCTGTTGTCATTCTGCATGATCTGATAGGTTCAATGAAAAAGGAAAACCTTTCTACTCTTTGTCCATGTGGAGAAATTTGGTCATAACTACCGGGATGAGCTGCGGTAATGGGGAGCTGTGATGGGATGTCAGGTCAGACTCCTGCTTTAGAGATGTCACAAGACTTGTCCTGCTGGGATTGCCAGTGACAGGGCCAGCAGGCAGCACCCAAGCAGGAGGCCGGTAATGGCACCAGCTTAATGGGACTGTCCTCAGGCAAAGTCATCGCAAAGGTCTCACGCACACACCAACAAATAAATAAATATACCTTAGTAGTGCTGCAAGTCAGTGGTTTTCCCTTCTGTGATGGCAGGTATATACAGTACCTGCAATGGACACATGACAGCTATTTTGTGTTAAATAACATTTTACTTGAAAAAACTGTTTTCAAACTTTGAGAACTCTAAGTTTGGTCCAAACATGAGTTAAATTTCACACTCTTAAACCTACCCATGCACGTCTATTTTTATAATGTATTATTAGGGTCAGAACCATGGCCACCAATACCACCATTCATACTAGTGGCAGCTTTTAACCCTGACTGATCTCACTGTGAATTCAGCAACAAAAGGTCAAATGTTTTTCAGCTGAAATCGGTCTGTACTTACCAATATTTGAACCGCTGCCCCAGTGGCCGAAGCTAGAAGTGTTGTTGAACTTATGGGAATTTGTGAGCTCTAGTTTCCAGGTGAAATGACCACAGCATGGTGCCAAAAGGTGAGTTGTAAAGTTTGATGTTTTAGTTGTAAATAATGTTATGCAGTCAACAGGAATGCATATTTTATTAACCATAAACCAAACCCCAAACCTGAACCTGATGGAGAAATCTGTGGAGAAAAAATGAAATCCTTTGAATGTGCATCCTCCGGATTACACTTATCGCTTATTAGTTAAACAAAATAACTTCTTGGTTTCTGCAGGACCAGAATTAGTATCTCTGAAGTTTAAGGGTTTGTCACTTTGGATAAATAAAAAAAAACTGCACTCACAGATAGCACTTGCGTCCAAAAAACGCAAAGAATTCTAGCTGCTCTACAAATGCAATTCATTTAGAATGAGAAATGCATTATGCTGTAAAAAAGTGTGACCGGGAGCATGCAGAGATGCAGATTATACATCATCAATATGTACCAACCAAAAAAACTGAACTCTGACATACAAACATCTCAGTTCTACCAGAAAGACTCGGGAGAATAATACTGAACAATTAACCATTTATTTACAGCTCGGCAAACAATATAAAGATAAAAGTTCTTTGGCGTAGGCCCCATCCGTAGCTCGCAATCCGGGGGACTCTGCATTTCCTGCCTGGCGATGAAGGCAGGGGCGCAGCGGACCCCCAGTGAGGTATGGGAAGGGACCATCCTGGTGGTGGTGTGTAGGAAGGAAGGGATCATCTTGGTGGTGGGGAGGGTGGAGGAGAACGAAAGCGTCAGCATCTGTGAACTCAGACATGTGTAAGTACCCATCTTTTATACTGCAAGTGTTAGAACGCGATTGGATAGATGAGAAGGTAATGAGTGACGTAACAATTGAGTCTCCTGGCAGAACTTATGCTAAAGCTTCCATTTCTACCAGAAAGACTCGGGAGAATAATACTGAACAATTAACCATTTATTTACAGCTCGGCAAACAATATAAAGATAAAAGTTCTTTGGCGTAGGCCCCATCCGTAGCTCGCAATCCGGGGGTCCGGACTCTGCATTTTCTGCCTGGCGATGAAGGCAGGGGCGCAGCCGACCCCCAAAGAAGGTGGAAGAGAAATTCCACCGGGACAGGACCTACCCCCAAAGAACGGAAAAGAGGAGTGAATCCTGGAGAGCCTAAACATGGAGAGAGATGAGGGTTAATAATGAGCATGACAAAAAAACACCTTTAAGGCCAATAGCTAATTAGTAAGAGGTGACTACATTATAAGAAGATAATACAATCATGCAATTAAAATTCTGCTGCTGTATAAACGTAAGCATTAATAGAGCTGACGCTTTCATACAAGCGACTTTTGAGAAGTTTGGGACACACTACGACTGGTCACCAGTTTATCCCTGAGAATGAGTCGAAGGGAAATTAGCATGAAGGAATAGAGATATAACTGTGAAATAGGCTAATATAGTGTCAGGAGAGTCAGTGGAAACGAGCCGTTGAAGATCACATGAAGACAAGGCCACGCAGAGACGAGGCCGCGAAGGACCACACAGAACCGGGCCGCCTGGCCGCCAGGTCGAGGCCGCCTTCGGCCGCACAGAGCCGGGCCACCTTGACCACAAAGCGGAGCCACACTGGCCACATGGCCTTGCTAGACCACAGAGACAAGGCCGCACGGCCACACGGCCTTAGTAGACCACAGAGACGAGGCTGGCAATCAGCCACGACGGCATCTAGTGCCGCACATAAAAACAAGGTAGACTGGACACGGCCGCGAGGCCACACAGAACCAACCACAAGGACCACATGGCCATCTTTTAGCGAGGCTACAGTGCCTCGAGGCCGCTTGGCCACACAGACAACGGCCGCTTGGCCACATAGAACCGATGCCACTAGGACCACGAGACCACTGGCCATTTTTTACATATAGGACAAGGCATCGATATGCCATGAGGCCACTATAGACCACACGGAACAAGCGACGTAGACAACGGCCACTAGGCCACATAGAACTAATGCCGCTAAGGGCCACGAGACCACTGGCCATTTTTTACATATAGGACAAGGCAACATTGTGCCACAAGGCCTTTAGACCCACACAGAGACAAGGCCTGCTGGGCCACAAGGCTGCTAAAGCCACACGGAGACAGAATCACTCATGGACACGGCCTTAGGCCACAAATAACCAAAGCCATAACTGGCCACAATACCACGGGACAAGGCCACATTAGGCTACACGGTCACAGTAGACCACACTGAACATAGAATGGGGCTGCGATGTTGTGAGCCCACACTGAGACGAGGTAGGACAGAGACAACGGCCACGAGGCCACACGGAACCAAGGCCGTAAGGGCCACAAGACCACGTAGGCCACACGCAGGACAAGGCAACATTATGCCACAAGGCCTTGAACGTAGAGAAAAGGCCCGCTGGGCCACAAGGCTGCTAATGCCACACGGATACGAGGCTAATGCCACACAGATACGAGGCCAACGAGACACGGCCACACAGAACCAATGCCATAACTGGCCACAAGACCACGGGACAAGGCCACATTAGGCTACACGGTCACAGTAGACCACACTGAAAATATATATATGCTTAGATTATCTTTTTTTTTTTTTTTTTTTTTTAATATATATTAGTTCTAGTGAGCTAGAACTATGACAGATAATGAAAGAGCATGACACCACCACCAGTAGTTGCATAGGTATATACCTGGACCATTATAGGAGCTTGCTGAGCTTCGAGGATAGTTTTTGAGACTGGACTTATAAGAGACTGGAATGCGGAGGAATGCCATCTACCCGAGGAATGGTAGCTGACGTAGAAATAAGAAGATTTATGACGAATTAAGAAATTTAGCCATAGATGAGAAGGGACAAAATTGTTATAAATTGAAATCGGAGAAGGCAGATCACGAGCGGGATCAAAATAATTGGTAGCTCATGTAAATTCCCCTGGACGCATAAAACCGTAGAAAGCAGTTAGAAACACAGCTTCTAGCAAAATATTGATGTATGTAGAAAAAAGCCTTAGCGAATAGAAGATTAGTTTTTGCAATAAAGGCAAAGTAAAAGGCAGCCGTTATGTGGAGAATGATAGAGGATTTGCTTTTGCATGAGCAATGAATGAACAGAAGCGGTGAATAAACTTGGAAAGTCGGGGTTGAAATATTTGCGTAGAATTGAATGCCTGCTAGTAATCTACAGATGGAGGAAGGTATAGATTAGGAATCTCGAGGTGAAGACGAGAGAGAGTGGTCGTAATCAAACATGGGAATTACGGAAATTTGAAAAAGCAAAATGTAAAGAATGAAGACCAAGCGGAAATGTAAGCTCTATAAGTGAAAGGAGCTGCTCCTTAGCCATGAAATGACTGGCTGAACTAAGCAAATCGACTAAATTAACATAATGGCTGATAGGGGTGGGCACGGAGTTGGATCTGTGAGGGCTGAAGGGCAAAAGCCGTCTGAAAACGAAACGGGAGAGCGCGTCGGCAATAGCATTGGAGTTGCCTGCTATGAGAGCAGCTTTGATAATAAAATGAAGACGACAGATTGCCAGATTAAGCGTCTCGCAAAAGGCATCATAGTCTGGCAAAATAACCGACGCTGAGCCCCAGATGACGCTGGCTACAACTAAAGGATAAATTTTGTGGAGTGCGGAAGAGACAGATCCAGAAGACAGCTAGGAAAAGCAATAGGCCATTTTTTCTGCGAACCATTGCCTTTGAAAGAACCCCCCGCAGCCAATAGAGGGGGCGGCATCGGAAAAGTAGTACAAATATAAATATGCGGTACTTATTAAATCACTCCATCAAGACAAAATGCTGCAATTACACCCCAAGGTGAATATCACAAGGTGCTGGGCTGCAGGTGTAAACAGGAGGAACAGGACTTTTCAAATGGCTGCCTCAAAAATGAGTGTGCTGCCCACATAAACGGCATATTTGGGCATTTCAGGTGCGATCATGTGTGCAAACACGTCTATAAAGTCACAAAAGTGCTATAGGTTTTTAGACACAGCAAATATGTTCCAGCACATGTACAAAAGGAAAGACGTATATTTTTCCCACTTGAGCAACCACTCCTTCCAGCATCGCACAATGATGCAGCACTTTAAAAATGTCATTTGCACGAGACTAATAATAATCGTTAGTCTAATTCAAGTTTAGCGTTTGTTTTTTTTGTTTTTTTTATACAGGAAAAGGGGACTGAAACAGTGTTCATTGGCATCGTTGTTAATTAGAAATGCACTCATTCATTATTTCAAGGCATCGAAAAAACATCAAACATACAAGATGTGAACTTATATCACTAAAAACACAAATCCATTAAACTCCGAACTCGAAGACTGTATATGCAGAAATATATAATTATATAATGCATGGAATGAAAACATAGGGACGCTGTTAAATTTTGCCACGCGGCGAGAGTCTTATGTTTTCGGCACCGTGGACAGCGGCCGGATCATTGCATGCAAACACGGTGAGCGCTGCAAATGGTACGGGCTAAAAAAAATTGTTTTTTTTTTTTTTAAATGGCGAACGAGCGGTGGTATTCGTGAAACAACGTGCCCCCGTGACTTGCTAAAGACTGCAATGGTGGTTAGATAGAGATCTAACTCTTCCCTTCTCTCGGGATAACTTTGGCACAAAAATGTCTCTGTAGATACTAAAAGCGATCACAAATTCGCCAAACGAGAGATTACGCTGAAGGTGAGGATCGGAGGTTTTAAGAGGGACTGCCACGTCACCACAGTTGACCATTTTCCTGCCAGCCTCAGGTGACAGAAGCAGAAATGACACCAAGTTAATATCTTTACCTTGGATAATGATGGCTCTTGGTTGTGGGGACACTGATGCGGCAGCTGGTGAAACAAAAATGCCTACCAGAAGCTTGAGCTGGAGTTGCTGTGGATAAACTGAAATTTTAAGGACCTGGAGAAGCGGAGACATCTTGAAATGGCGTCTGGATCGTTGGTAGAGAAGCAGGCAGAGTAGAAGAAATAGAAGGCACATTCGATGGGTTGCTTATTCCGAAAGGAGAGGGTTGAAAACTGAAGAATCGCTGAAGAGTTCGAGGCCGGAACTGAGCTGAAGTTAGGGTTGATGAAGAAATGTTTGAAAAACTGACATTTTAGATTCCAGTCCATTAACGGTTTGAGAAAGGCTTTGAACTGCGGAGAAAATCTGGTAATTCATGTCTGTAGGTTCAGTTGACAGCGGAGGAGATGGTACAGAGCGGCGGCGATGATCTTTTTGATAGACGAGGTGAAGATGATTTAGCCGATCTTTTCTTGCCAGTTGGTTTTAGCTGAGCTGACTAGGTTGGAGCTTTTGAAAACGAATAAGGTCAAACAGGCGGATTACCCAGGGTGTTTTGGGCCAGAAGGAGAAGATTTCTCTAGAAGGGCCTTGGCTGACCGGTATGCCGGGCAGTGCGCCCATGGAGAAGTACGTCACGGATGCGTGAGCAGCGGCGAGCAGGAGGAGGAGACGGCGGGACGAAATCATCGTCAGAATCAGAGTAAACGCAAACGAATTGCGTGTCCTTAGACATGTTTGATCGGCAGCTGACGCGACAATGAACGAAAGCGTCAGCATCTGTGAACTCAGACATGTGTAAGTACCCATCTTTTATACTGCAAGTGTTAGAACGCGATTGGATAGATGAGAAGGTAATGAGTGACGGAACAATTGAGTCTTCCTGGCAGAACTTATGCTAAAGCTTCCATTTCTGGACTAAAATCACTAGTGTGAAAGTGCTCTATGAAACAAAATATGGGGCAAAAACAAGGGAAAAGTATCGGAAGAAAGCACAGAGGCAGAAGTAAATAAATCTATGACCTCAGCAAGCCTAAAGTCACACCAGTGTGACATTGAAATTAATCTGGAAAAAGCTACACAATTTAAACCTAATAGCCTTGGTATCAATGCTAACATGGGTAGCCCTTGTTAATGTGGAAAAAGGACCATCTACTAGTTTGTTTTGGATGTATCTTTGTACAAAGGTTTGTGGATTAGCATTAAGAGCTCTTGAACTAACCGTGAGTGTCACACCTTGGTAGTATTTGACTTTTGTGCAGCAACATTGTTTCATTTGTCTGGCAAATTACATCAGTGGCCTTTATACTCATAGTTTGTATAATTACCTGCTGGTTTTTCTTTGATAACTGCCTAACATATTAAAAAGAGTAACACTTCTTTGTCTTGTTTATCATGAATATTTTATCATTCCAATGTGCAGTCCGAGCTATTACAATCCTGTTCAGTAAATTTTCCTGATGCCAGTTCTTTATTTAATTTTTTGTTTAATATATTTAAAGGTATATTGTGAGCTATTTGTGCAACTCAAAACTTAATTGAGCCACAAAAAATAAGGTATCTTACAATCATGCTGCTCACTTTTTGGTACATCCTTCGCATCACGAGTGCACCTATGATGCCTTAAAATGCTGCCTACATAGGCTTTGGAACAGATCCAGGGACTAGAGACACTAGCCACTGCAACTGATCAGTATACATAAAAGTACTTTAATCAATGTGGGAAAATAAATGAATCATTTGAGCTATTAGACTTGTCCAGATTACCAGACATCCATGCACACAAAAGACCATATTTTATCATCCCTTGCATTCTTCTAATTAAATACCAATACAACAGTGAATGATTAGATCATTGTGCATGGCGTATGTGGCATGCCAAATATTCCAGTTTTATACAGTAAATTAGCTTAATTATTTATGATTACAGGCTCCCTTTGTCTCTGGTTTTTGTGTGTGTCACCCCGCACATTTATTACAGTCGTCCAATCGTTATACAATTAGACCCTCATTAACTAATGATTCTCTGCACCAAATATGTCATTACCATTTGCTTCATATCTTATGCTCTAAGCTTTTCCTTTTTTAAAGCTTTCAATTTTCATTTAGCTAAACTTATTGCCAAACTGTCTAAAAAGTGCAACTTCAGTCACTCAATACTCAAAGTTCATTTCAGTTCAATTCAGAATAAAAGCAAACTTCTGATGATTGAAACTGTGGTGCTTAGCTCTTGTTTATAAGCTGCTGTCAAAAACTCCAATGAAAATTTTTAAATCTAGTTGTTCTTGGAACAATGTTATGATTACTGATAACTGATGACATTATAAACAGACATCTAATTCATCAAAAAAAAAAAAAAAAAAAAAAATATATATATATATATATATATATATATATATATATATATATATATATATATGTATATATATATATATATATATAATATATATATATATATATATATATATATATATATATTACAACCTTCTTAAAAGCTTGCAATGCCTCATTTTGAAACAGAATTTTAAAATGTTATCAATTAATCAATACCACATTGTTTGCATTTGTAACAAACACAGTACCGGTTCCTTAAAATAAAATGAGACAAATCCTTGAAAAGAAAATCCTTGTTTAGGGCATAGGCATTAGGAGCAACATATGCCAGAAGGCAAAAAAAGGCACATTTCTGAGGTATCAGAATTAACTTATATATATTCTCAGTCTTTACTTTATCAGATAATGCTTTTATCATATTGACAGTGTCTCTGAAAAAAAAAAAAAAAAACATGGATAGGATGATTTATCCTATAAATGCGATTTGGGAATTTGTTACAATTGGGTAAGGCTGTGAACTTCATCAGTTTTCTGAACTCTGTGGCGTTCTTGTGGACTTCAAAGAGGATTAAGCTCTTCTAAAATGAGTTGATTCTGCTATGATAGAATCAGAGGGGGTCTTCAAATCTTATAAGTCAGAAAAAAAAACAGAAAGGAAAAAGAACGAAGGGCATGGTGAAAATTAGACAGATGTGAGCTTGTTTGGGATTATCCTTTTGGTCCAAAAAAATAACCTAAAGCTGTTTAGATAAGGCTTGACCATTTCCTAAATACCAAAGAGACAATTTAGAACAGATCTTAATATATCAGTGATATTGCACAAAAATAAATGACGATCATTGGATACTCATTGATTCCATCCTTCTCTTGTATATCTCCTATCACAGTTCAATAAAGTGTAGATCTGAGTCTGGAAGGGATCAATACAGCTGCTGATTATTCTTGTCACTGCAGCATGAACTCAAATACTTGAGCACAGCTTCAAGTCTGGGCATTGCTGGTGAGCACATCAAAGAAAGTAGACACTCCTGCAGTGTCCATGGGAATAAAATATGAAAAAAGAATGTATCCTTAAAATTACATAAATAAATTCTATTTGATTTATTATATTTGTTTAAATGTAGATATGTTTTAAAGAACAAATACTGTGATCTTAAAATACACAAAAACTCGATGATCGAGATCGCAATGGATAAAGTTTGTTCTGTAAAAAGAATCTTAAATGTGTTAGCACTTTCCAGTAAGGTTGTATGCATACATTAACAGTTCATATTAATTCTGTTCACTAATTTTAAAGAATACAATTCACCTTTTTGTAAAGTATTACCATGTCTGCAGAATTGTGCCACAGAATAATTATTATAATTTTTTTAAATCATACAAACTAAATCAGACACACACCCGCACGCATGTATACGCGCACGCACACAACAGGGTTAAGGGTTATGTGTTGTACTGATAAACAAAATGAACTGCCCTCCTTGTCACCATGACTTAATTGCCTCTGGTTTCCCAAACTGGACCAAAATGTTTTTTGTATTACATATTCATGTAGTTAGCTATTAGTGTTTATAATTATCACTTTCCCAGTCCTGCAACAGATCCTAATGTTCCATAAACCCTCAAGGGTCATGGGTGAGATTGTTGCTATTTTCTTTCAGCATCAATAATAATTAATTGACCAATTTACATAACATTTAGCTGCTCCATAAACATCAATCCACAAATTGAAAAAAACTAAATGTTTGTGTGATTAATATGCATACTAGTTGCACTACATAAGAGTAATTCAAGTTCCTTGAAGGCGAGGAAAAGGGCAGTGCTAGACTGAGTTGACCTGATTTTAGCTACTCCAGTTTAGTTCAGTTCTTTCCATACAATGGAATTAGCACAACATTTACACACCAAAAAAAGGCTCAAACTTTTCAAGTTCACAAATCTCTGTCATTTCCTCTATGTATATCTTCATCTGACTTTCATTCTTTGGCTACTAAACATAAGCAGTGCTATATCATAACATGAGGCAGACACCTCTTTGACAGCACAGGGAGAGTCAGCGCTCAATGGACGTGTATTTATGAAGCCATAAACACAGGCCCATCTGCCACTGCCAATGATCTCAGCAGCAGAGAGAAGCTCAGGTTTATGACTTCATACACAGCCTACAGCATTGCATATAAACAAGTATGAGAGAGACAACCTGCAGGTGATGTGAGAAACTTATTGGCAGGTGCTTACCGGGAACCTGGTGAAACTATCAGAGTAATAAAACATACAGATGAGATGACTCATTTGTCTTTTGTGGGAACAGCTGTGAATTTTAATATGAAACATTCCATGCATAGTATAATTATATGTGTAGCTGGAAAATAAAGTATTATGTATAACTCCAAGTTTGTTTCAGGACTCTGAGAGTTGTTTGCATTTATTTTCATGGAGATTGTTTTATGGACAGTATGAGGAGCATTTAAGTACCTTTTCTTTTGTGCAAAGGAAGGCATGATGCTTGCAATGCAGTATATTTGTTTTGTATAGCCTGATTCAATATTATCATATTCAATATAATAATCATCATCAGCAATATGATGAAAATGTAGAGTGGCCAAAATGAGAACTGAGTTCACTTTCAAGGGCATGGGGTTTGGGGTTTCTGTTCCGAACTCAAAAAACAGTTTCTTCCACCTGTTTCAACTCAGAATGGCTGCATTTAATGAACTCAGGGTTCTCTTTGTATTCACCCATTTATTATAGATTTTCGTGCTTTCAGTTGACAAAATTTCTTAAATTAATGTTTGAATGATAGTGGATGTCAGAAGCTATGTTGTATAAATAAATGTCTGAAGAACCATGTCTGATGAATTTGATGGCACAATGACCTTAAACATTGGAGCACATCTCACGGTAAAAAAATTATTTAGTGGTTTCGTTATTTCAGCCTATTTTTTCTATAGACGTATGTAACCTCTGTTCCCTGATGGAGGGAACGAGACATTGTGTCGAAGAAGTGAAAAATCTATGAAAAAAGGCCAATGAGAAGTTGGCAGACAGTATTTGCATACCCCGCCCCCGGACATACGAGTATAAAAGCGGGGAAATACATTGAGTTCATTCAGGATTTTTCTGAGGAGCCGGAAATGGTCCGGCCACAACAGTGGCTTGGCTCAGCGACATAGCCAGGAGGACACAATGTCTCGTTCCCTCCATCAGGGAACGGAGGTTACATACGTAACCTAGACGTTCCCCTTCTGTCGCTCACTTCGACGTTGTGTCGAAGAAGCGACCCTAGGGGTCCAATTTAAATCACGCCATGCGCTGAGCCATGTACGTGTACTGCTGACACAGGAGCGGGCAGGTAATTTGCGTGCATAAGTGACCAGCTGTGTCAGACTGCGCGTACCCTTCCCCAATGCCCCAAAAAGTCGTCGGAATACTTCTGGTTACCCTAGACAGGGGAACAAGGCGACGCTTGCCAACCTTGGAACGGGCCAAGCCTGGCTGGGCCTCTTTTCTCTCTATGTTTCTCAGCATAGAGCAAGAACGGCCGGGGCCCTTACAAGCATCGAGGGAACCAGTTACCTAGTTTCCTATTCTTTCAGGGGAAAAAGACCCTGCAGAGGCCACACCTGCCCGAAAGGGGAGGTAAAGGTGGCAAATACATCACATGGGTTTTTAGGCAACATGTGGAATGTGGCGCAGTGGTAGATCCAGTCTCAAGGAGGGGGGAGTTGCTACAACATAGCGACCGGAGGGCAGCTGGGAGAAAGCGCAGTTTTACCTTGGCTGAGGGAAAGGGCCAAGTGAAAGATCCAAGTGATCCCCCCGGCCAGTCTGTCAGCGTGTTACTGAGTTCTGCATGCTGGGACTGGTAATATCTGGCGGGAGTGCTGTGAGAACGGCTTTTGCGGGCCAGGTGACCCAGAGACAAAGGAAATAGCTCTTTTACTGAGAAAAGGGGTACAAATTAAATAAATTCAACAAAAGATTCTCCTCCCGGCCCTCCACCGGGGGACAGAGTGGTCTGCTTACCACCTCCGGAGCTAACGTCTTTGTCCCTGGGTCGAACGTCTCAGGAGCACCTGGGAGCCTTGTGGGTCCTCGAGGGGGTCCGTGAAATGGGGGGCATCTGCTTCCTGAGGTGCACCCGCTGCCATCCCAAGATCGCCTCCAGTGCCAGCTGCATCATTCCTCAACCGTGCGAAGAAGGAGCAATGCGGGGGGCTGCTGAAGTGGCGTGCATTCTATTGAAAGCGAGCCGCGACTGCGACCGCCATGGTCATGCCCTCGCTGTGAGAGCATGAACCATCCACAAACGCTGCCACGGTGTGATCGCTGCCCAGACACACGAGACAACGCCTGTGGCCGTCTGAAGCGGAGAGCACTCTACCGCATCCAGGAACTACACAGGGGCGGAATGGCATCTTTATAAAGACACGTCCTGAAAAGGACATTCAACGCTGCTGTGTAAAGCACTTTTAGACGAAAATACTCTTTTATAGAGAAAATCACTCTTTTACAATAAACTATTTGAAGCCTTCTGCACTGTCGAAGCACCCAGGGGCAAGCTGCACTGCCGTGCAGAGAAGGAGAAAAGCCGCTGAAGTTTGCCGTAGATCCAACAGCAGGCAGAGCGTCAGAGGAACAGAAGCAGGAACAGGTGTGTGACTCGCAGCTGACTGCATACACGACCATCGAAATTCTGAATGAACTCGACGTATTTCCCCGCTTTTATACCCATATGTACGGGGACGGGGTATGCAAATACTGTCTGCCAACTTCTCATTGGCCTTTTTTCAAAGATCAGAGGCATATTCGGCACTCAAGAGAGACCCCTAGTGTCGCTTCTTCAACACAACGTCGAAGTGAGCGACAGACAGGGAATTATAATTTTAGAAAATGTCCAGACAACAAAAATTTTAAATTTTCATTGTCTAGATAGTAATATGAATAAACAAGTATAATAGTTGTATTATACTCAAAAATCTAGTGCCTTTGTTTTAACATGCTTATTTTATTTCTCCTTGAATCGTGAGATCTGCAAATGAGGTTAAAGCAGGCTGAAATATTAACTGTCTCTCCTTGACTGATTCCCGCCCTCTTGGTGATGACTATACATCCTCCTCCATCTCTGCATAAGGTCAATTTTAATTCATAAGTGTTTAATGACTATTATTAATGCCAATATTAATTCATCTCTTTGAATTATCATAATTAATAAAATGGTTGCATTTTTCAGATGGAAGCCACATTTCTGTTGCTTAAAAAAAAATGGCACCAATCCACAGCCCAACTTTTCAGTTTGTATCTGAGTAACTGTAGTATTAGATAATGAGGAAGTATTACATCAAGATGTAGATTGGAATGCAGGTGCAGAATTTATACTAATAAAATAGTCTCCCCTCTCTCGTCATTGCTGGCGTGCCAGTGATTACCCCTCTGTGTGCCAATGCTGGCACATGTGCCTCAGGTTGCCGACTCCTGCTTTACATGAACTGATTGTATAGGGTTTTAAAATGGACTGAATAGTTCTTTCGTGATTTGGACTGATCTGGTCACTGTGGTTCTTGAGTAAACAATTCACTGATTCAGAAAGGAGCCCTCACACTAGAAAAAGCTTTGACTGAGCATTTGAAGGAAAGAAAAGCATAAGCTCCATTTCGATAGTGCCCTGTCAGTTTACATTCAAGCTGCATACAGAATATTGGATTTCCATAAGCTCAACCAAAGCCGCTTCTCTGAATTTCTCACTTTTGCAAATCTTTGGATTGTCCCTCTCCTTCCTAGTCATCCCAATTGCAGTCAGTGCTTTCGCAGCGTTAACTTCTTAGGTGTCATACGGTCGGTGCGGAATTTGTCTCCTTGGTGCTATCCTACTTGAAGTGACGTCAGAACGGGAGAAAAATTATGGAGAGAGATGTACATTTGAATGCAGCATATATGTATAGGATACATGCCCACATTTGTTCAAATTATGGCTTTATTATCAACACACATACTACAAAGAGTTTGGTTTTAACAAATGTATTTTATTTAAATCTTGAGAGCCATATCCATGAGAGTGACTTTGATTAAATATCAGATTACAAAAATAATAACCGGTAGTCCTAATATACCAGCATGTTTACTACTGAAATATATGCCAAAAAGTAAATACTTGTTACTCTAATAACATTTTAAAGTATTTTTACTTTTACTGGACTAATACTTCATCAGGGTATCTATAGCCTACTTTTGCTCAAGTACAGGATGTGTCCACCACAGATGTTAGTCAGCTGTTACTCTGGTTCACTTGTTACCTGCTCTTTGAGTAAGTGACTGGCCATTGTGATTCACTGTTTCAGATTTTAGTTTTAGTGCTAGTAAACTAGACCAGCAAGATAGCTAGTAGCTCATG
This sequence comes from Moxostoma hubbsi, assembly GCA_032164185.1. Taxonomy (NCBI): domain Eukaryota; kingdom Metazoa; phylum Chordata; class Actinopteri; order Cypriniformes; family Catostomidae; genus Moxostoma; species Moxostoma hubbsi. The sequence continues at coordinate 10,133,879 of JAVLUX010000011.1, read as the reverse complement.
CTGGATGAACTTGTTTAATGTACTTTCCTCATTTTTAAATCCCATTGGATAAACACATCAGCTAAATTAATAAAGTTCAGTTGAACCACTTTTGTGTACTTTGATTGGAATGTTGTTTTTACAAATTGGTGTTTAGATAACGATTTATAAGTTTATTTGTATTGTAAACAGCTGACAGTGTGCACTGAGAATTTTAAACTGCACAGTTTATCTTAATTTGGTATTACTAGCTTTATACATTCACATTGCCCTCCCTATAATATTCTGTCATGTTCTTTGTTCTTTGTTCCATATATTCAGGAAAAACTCATGTGTGTGTGATTGCCTAAATTATTGTTGCCTGTTTAGGCAGCAGATGACTTTTAAATTTCAAATAAAGGCTAATTATTATTAATTTCCCTGCATTCATAATCAGAGCTCTTTTCCACAGCCTTTTCTGTTTTTAACTATTGTTATAGCCATTGACAATAAAGGATTTTTCTATATTATTGATCTGGAAGTGTGCCTTGATTTTCGTTTTTCTTAAAGGTTAATTGATGTTGTTTATATTTTTTGCAGACAACAGACTGTATGGTGACATAATTTTACAGAAGTGGCAAGATTTGTCCATTTAGTATGTCGAGTCAATGGATAATAACAAGACATTATACACTAAGGCACAGACACTACACCAGGTTTTTTTCCCTTACCCTGTTTGTATAGTAATTGTCTTTAAATACTTTGTTGAGGCTACATTTAAACAGCCATCTGAAAAGTTAGGAAACTGTGAAATGCCCTTATCAACTATGTTTATTCCGTTCTAATGTATACTACACTTTTACAGCACATAATGTCGTTATCATAGTTCAGGTAGCATAAGGGACCTAAAAACAGGATTGAATTGTGGGAACCATCCAAATTTGAATGAGGAAGAAGCTCAAGGTAGTGTACATTTGGTTGAATTGGATGAGTCTATTTCTGATGTTGAAGAGGTTTGTTTGCAGCGAAAACTGGCATCCTTTTTATTTTTGTGAATGCAAACACTTTTGCATGTTTCCAAGTCAGCCATTCAAAAAATAATTCATGGGTTTTATGAGGTCAGTGCCCTCACAGGAAAACTAAGCAAGAAGTCGATAAAACAAGTTCTTTCATTACACAATGTTAATGTAGAGCTGTCAAAATGTACATTGATAGCAAAAACATTAGACAAAACAGTCTCTCTTTCATTCTTGTCAAGGACTGGTCCATTGGGCACTGACCACAAGAGGTCTTCCTTTTTCAGGGAAATATTTAAGGTTATCGAGCCTATTGAATACATTTTGGATACAGCAAAATTTAACAGAGTTGTTAAATAGAGATGATATCCTTGACAACGTTTTAAATGAGGAAAATGTTTCTAGGTCAAACTCTGGATTTTATCATACATTTCGTGATGAGGAGTATTACAGAGAAAGTTTTTATCAGCAAAGGTGTTGTGTAATTCAGTGGGGTTATAGATACATGACTTTGAAATTTGTAACAATTTAGGCACTTCAAGGAAAAAACACAAGATTTTAGGTGTGTATTGTTCTGGCTAATCTGACACTTAAAGATAGGACATCATTATCATCTATTAATCTTGCACTGTTATGTTACAGTAGTGACTTAAAAACATATGGATTTGCTGCTGTTCTAGAACCATTTCTTTGAGACATTGAACATCTTGAAAATCAAGGTTTATACATAGAAAGACTTGGAGTACAAGTTCAGGGAACAGTTTGTATCGGAAGATAACCTCGAAGCACATTCACTTGCCGGTTTCCAAGAGTCCTTCAGTGTTGACAAATTTGTAGGTTTTGTCTTGCAAAAGGACAATAGGACATTCAAACTTTTGAAGTTAAGAGTGGATCATTCATACTCAGAACTAAACTTTACGATCATGAAAATGTTTTGTGTCATAGTAGAGATGTTGAGGGTGTAAAGGCCAGCTGTGTTTTAAATAGACTGGAGTATTTTCATTCATTGACTGGTTTTCTCCCTGATGTTCTGCATGATGTTGAGGGAATTGTCCCAGCAGAGCTCAGATTGTGTCTTTCTGATTTGATTGAAAGATTCTATTTCACACAAGATGATTTGAACTGTGCAATCCAAAACTTTCCCAACAAGTTTCCGACACTATAAGACAAACAGAACCCAGAAAATACCAAAAACATTTAAAGTAAAAGGGTTTATCCGGTTGTTAAGTCTGATGTCATGTGACATATGACAGAACTGTTGTAATACAGTTAGTATTAGCCATTACCGGGTCCAAGCGCTCCTTCAGTCAGATCTCAAATGCAAACAACAGTGCCAGAAGCTTTAGTGAGGCACCATTTAGGGTTAATCTTTGTCTAAATTCTTTTAATGGTGATTAGTATAGCTGTTCTCCTGGGTGGTATAATCAAGGGTAGAGTCCAGGCATCCATGAAAAAAAGGATTAACAAGGTTGAGGTGAGTTAGAAGTTAGCAGTAAGCTAGCAAGAATGTGTCCCGCACCCAGGGTTGGGAGGGTTATGTTTTTAAATGTATTCCACTACAGATTACAGAATACATGCTGTAAAATGTAATTTTTAACGTATTCCGTGACTCAAGGTCAGTAGCGTATTTTAAATACTTTGGGTTACTTCTTCAGCACTGGTAGAATTTTTTCACTTGTTTTGTCTATAAAAACTGCCAGTACTGTAAGACAAAATATACATGTTAAAAATGAATTCTCTGAAAAACATAAATATCTTATGCAGTGTTGTTTCTAAAACAAGATCAATTGATCTTGTTTAAGGATTTTTAGATATTATTACAGGATAAGAATACAAAAATGATTATCAAGAATATGAATTTTGCCCTAATATCAAAGGTCGTACAAGAAAAAAAGAAACTATAATCCAACATTAATTTTCTTGATAAAAAATATTATCGTGACTGGTTACATGTAAAATGTAAAATGGCTAGAAATAGCATTTTAGCTTAGCATAAAGCAAAAAAATTTACACAATGTTTGTTTCTATTCCTTCTTCTCCAGACTTATTTAAAACTTACCGTGCATTCAGACCACGCAACCTATTGGAATATAGAAGTGCTTCACTCTAGCAAAGTCTACAGAACACAACTGTGTAAACTTTGGTTCCCACCAAATATTTGTTCTGAAGACAAAATGGAGGTGAAACTGACTTATTGCCGTGGTGGGTTTTCCCGTAACATTTGATCTGTCCCCGTTTGCTTACAGGGATATAAATAAAATAAAAAAAACGATGAGTGGACAAAGGTGTCTGAAATTGTTAGTGTGCCAGGTGAGTTGATGAAGTGGATATTATGGTTTATATAATATTATATAATAATATAGAAAATATTTAATGAGGTTAAACGCTACTTGTGATATGTCGTCAAAAAGACATATCGACATGTCTGGATGTTTTGTGGCCCCTTTAAATATAGTTCAGAAAACCAAGCATTCTCAACATACGTTGATGCCTATTTAAAATACGTCAGAGCATCCACAAATTTTCGATAGCATTGTTGGCAGGGCAGCCAGAGCAAATTTTGACGCTCTCGCCTCCTCTGGTCTGAACGCACGGTTAATGCTCTGTCTGCTCGTATGAATTTAACAAATCATTAGAAAGTGTTTCCCCGCTGTTCAAAGGCACTTTGGATTGCATAATTTATATGTATAAATGTTTTCCATCTGAATGAACTAAATAATAAATTAAACAAATGACAATACAATGCAAAGTAATCTCTTCAGTAACCAAAATACCTTTTGAATGTAACTGCATTCTAATTACCAATGATTGAAACTGTAACTGTAATGGAATACAGTTACTTATATTTTGTATTTTAAATACGTAATCCTGTTACATGTATTCCACCACTCCCCATCACTTCCCGCACCAATGTGGAATGCTTGTGGAAAAGGGCAAAGACTATGAAAATGGATGAAATTGCAGTGTCTGAGATGACATCATCTACAACATGAGGTTAGTAATTAATTTTGTAATTGATGTTGATGTTGTTGCATGTTTGAATTATTTGCTTACGTTATGTGGTTTAAAGCCATTGTATTATGTAAAGATGAATCGTATTTATCAAACGAAGCTGTAGTACTACCGAAAAATCATGATCCTAAGCTTTATCTCCTTACTGAAATCTTAGATGACCAGACAGTGATTCATCTTTTCTGAAGCATTAAAATATTGGTGTCTGGGACACCGTGAGCCCGGAGGCAGTATTGTACACTGTGAGTTTTTAAAAGCTTAAATTAAATGTGTGCTATAGATGAATAGTGCTAATTAAAGGATGTTAAGTTGATATAGTATTCTCACTAGAAACTATTTAAATGACTATTACTCAATTTATTAAAGAATTTATACTATTATTTCATCTGGAATCAAAAGACCTGTCACCCAGGAGGACAAGGAATGGGCACTGGCATCCTTGTCACAACTTGGCTGTTTTACCTTGATGGGGTGGATTTTGAGTCCAGAAACGCCTCAGGTAAGACTTCTGTCTTTTGTACTTTGATGTGCCCTCCATGTTACCAGAAACATCACAATTAAACTACATTAAATCAGTGACATTTCAGCTAAAATTCATGTAAAGTCGTCCCACACACAATAATTTTGTATAGTGTCAAAAGTTTCATAATTTCTCATAATTTCAATCAGGGTGTCAAACTGGTGTGATGTGTAGTTAAAAACAAATGTGGTTTGACACGTGATGTAAACTGCACATATCTTTGCAAATCACAGACATCTGATTGTCCGTTTTAATTTAAAGGTATTTTGTATACACTATGTGGCCAAAAGTATGTTGACACCTCACTGAAACCTCATTGACTTACAAGGAAATATTTTTATTTTTTTGTAAATGTCTGACACTATGTGCTTAACTTTAAATCTGAATTTTCAATATCAAGACGTTTGATGGGCTGGTGACTAGCCCAGGTTATGCCCAAGCTGAGGGCAAAGCAGCAATACACAGTGCACACTGGTGTCATTATCCAGGAAACACAGCGGCCTGCTCGGTGATCTCCAGATGGGACAGTATCTGGTGATTGCTTTGTAGAGGTGAAATGTCTGTTATCATCCAGAATCAAGACTATCCTGCCTTAAAAACCATTTACCCTTCTTTGAGTCTACATCGATTTGCTATTGGATTATCCTAAATATTTAGCAAATACACAGCACTTTGAGCACAATATTGGAGTTGTACTTGCGTGTGGTGGTGTTTCCTTGTGGTCTTTGTGTTGCTTGGTTGAAAGTTCGTTCCGTCAATGTTTTGGACCTCTGTACGATTGGTAGTTATTGTCTGTATGAATGGTGAGGTTTGCTTTGATGCGAGGCCTTCTCATGGGTGTGTGAACCGTAGAGAGTGGCGATCTTTCTCGTGACGTCGAGTCGAGATTAAGGAATGTCCTTTTAAGATGTTGTTTGCTGAACAATGATCACAATGTCATGCGATCTGATGAGCCTATGTGTAGCAAACTGGTTTATATCGGAGGACAGAATCTTGTGTGTCCCGAGTTTCTCGGGAACTCCAAGAGTGTGTGATCTGTCTTTTATTGTTTCGACCTTTGAACTTAGGGCCTCTTTGCAGAGACTTTTTCAAGTCATATGGGATCTAGACAAGTCTCTTTGTTAGTTTTATTGGCCAGATGTGAGACTTACTGGCACCTGAAGTTTTTCCATTTATAACGTTGTGGAATTCCAAAATTAAGATTGGGTAAATCCTAGATTCAAGTCATGTCATTTCAATTCTTCTGCATGTATAATCCAACAGGTCTAATTTAAACATTTTTTTTAAGACTGCAGACCCATAGGCTAACTTTTGTTTACATTCCATGTTACCATGGAAAATAACTCTCAGCTGAGCCAGTGGGGGCTTCAGTTGGGGGATAGAGGCTTGAGTTGAGACTTTGAAGAATATTTGACTTCTACGATTGTAACAAAATTTTAAATCACAAAATTTGTTCATTGCAATTTATTTTGAGGCATTGCATTCTTCTAATACACAAAACTGTGTTGAGTGCCCACTGTCAGCCATTTTATTTAAGCTGTTCAGTGTCTTACATTCCCCACAATGCAATGGCAATTAGACTGTCTTACTAAAGACAACTGTGAGCTTTTTTTATGCAATAGGCTTTCTATGGTGTCTTTAGCTAGTCAGACTAATTGTTAAAGTCTTAAGTTAATGGCTATGTAAATGCAACCAACCCCTGAACAGAGCTTGTCACCTACTTGTATGGACTCCTCTTGATCTTGCCATGCTGACAGTGCTCAAAGACGCAACATGAGCTGTTGACATTGACATTCTGGAAACATTTTATAAAGATTTCCTACCAATCATTCTGTCATAGTTGTAAGTTAACATCTGCATGTGTAATATCCCTGCATTCATGATCTGTATTAATGTCCTTTGAATTAATTGTGACAGTTAAGTTTTGGCACTTCACACAATAATGTTTTATGACACACACACAAAAATAAAATCTGGAAATAAAAAAAGAGTAACATACTGTATTTTTCAGGTATTACATTTTTAATAAAAGTTTTCTGCAAAACAAACAGGCATAAATCAGTGTTATTCAACAACGTTCAACACACACATACTTTCATTATCTTGTTGATGTTTTTTCTGAACTGGTATGGGATGTGGTCCAAAATGCAAAACAATTTCAGCCTCTGAATGGAACGCTTCACATGAATCCTAGTGCAGGAGGTTAGTCTGTTATTGTTCACTTCCTCCTGTGTGAACTGTCCATTGACAAGGAAAGACTGGATGTTCAGCAAAAACTCCCACTGGCAAATGTCCCGAATAGACCTTTTTCACACTCCAAGTTCATCCCACTTTGTTCAGTGAGCAAGGGATGTTTCTGTTGACAGACCCTCAACCCCAATTCATTCTAATGAGAAAACAATTAACATATGAGATTTATACATAAAACATAACATTGTTTTCTCAGGTGCAAAAATCACTAAATAATCCCACAAATTGACATCATCCTTCAACATGCTCCAAGTGATCAAGGGTTAAGAGTGTTCCAGTTAAACCCACTGCACGTCTTCCGCCAGTAGTGGACACTCGTACAACGTAAGCAGTGATGTACATCTGAGTCCTTGAGATGGAGTGAAGTTTGTGAGGGAAGGGGATACAAATTTTGAAATGGAATGCAGCCCTTGTCTGCCATAACCATATTAACTGGTTGTAGATGTAGAAGTCCACAGTCAGCTGTTATTGCCTTATCTGAGGCATTCCCACCATACAGGTCACTGGCGAAGGTAAGTCTTCCACTCATTCCATGCAAATCGCGATGGCCCAGCAGCTTTCCCATTGGGGAAATACCAACTACTCAAGAGTTGCAGTGTGGGGTGAAGTTTTCATGCCTGTAAAAATAACTCTTCATTACTTAAGTTCTTTATTAGTTATGTGCGCAACAATAACCTTGAAGCAGTCACTGGCAATGAAAATCTTAAATCTCAGGCTCCCTCCAACAATGCTCAAACGATATGTATAGAAAAGAGAAACAGGCCAGTTAAAGTAAAAATATGAATCTAAGACATAAAATAGTGCATAAATTATAATATAGTAAAAACATATAATATAATACAGTGGTAAGATTATATGGTAGCATACAATAATGATAAACTGTAATGTAGACAGGTTGTGCACTAATGTATATGCATATTGTGAACTGGTAAGAACAGGATATAAACAGGTAATAGAATGTAGGGAGTAGTATCAGCTGTGCTCTTGCTTGGCTAGAACGAATACTATAAAACCCATTGCCTATATCGGTGGTATCCGCAAAGGGCCAGTTTGGCTAATGTTAGCACCCTCTGGCGCCAAACGTTGTTTTTCTTCATTCGTTTAAGAATTGTAACTTACCTTATCAACTGCAGCCATGTCCTCTTCTCTTTCTCATCGCAAGGAAAGTGGTAGAAGGACAATTTAATAGTTGTTTTGGACTCAGATCTGTTCAAACATCAAGGGACACAGCAGTGCAGCATGTTGAAAAGATGAGAGCCAATGGCAGAAGAGGCTTGGACCCGGAAACAGTATTATCAGACGGTTGATACGTCACGTCTTAACAAGCTGATTGGAGGAAATGTAAATTGGTCAATACTGAGATTACTTCTTTTCATGATTGGTCATTTTGTTTCTGTCACAACGGCTACCTGTCACAACTAAAGTCTTCTTACTACATTAAAGGTGCACTTAGTGATTATTTATTTTTGCTTATTGATAAACAAAATTGTATTAGTATAATATAATCTTTTTAATATTGTGAGGCAGAGGAAGGTTTGTGTGGGCCGTGATGGTGCATGGCCGGTGCTAAATCAGCTGATCAGTGGGAAAGCTAAATAAAGGGGAGCAGGAGGTGCCAGTTCGAGGGAGAGACGCACACGGCCATGCTGCATATGTGCTCATCATATGTTTTATGCTCTATGTTGTTTTAAGTTCATTTATGCCATTAAACTTTACGTTGACTGGAAACTAATTTCTTGTGTGATATGCCAAATGGGGAAACCACCAGCTCCCTAGAAGAAGAATGGAATGTTCTGTTGGTGGAAATAATAAAAAAAAAAGAACCCTATTAACAAACTCATTGATGCTGCCATGGCAAGCACCTATGCATTGAGGAGGAAAGAGATCACTGAGAATGAGCCCCTTATGAACAATATTCAGTCCAGATGACCAGCGTTATTCACAGAGAGACAGGTAGTCTGCATGTTTTTTGAACATGCTTTCATACACAAAATGATATGTATTTGTTGAGTTGAAGCAATAGTTCACCTAAAAATCATTCTCTCTTATAATCACTCTCATGCCATCTCAAACTCGTATGAGTTTTCTGTGGAACACAAATTATCATATTATTTTGATGGATATATGTCATATTGCTTTAGCGGAAATTGATTAAACCGCTGAGTGGTTTAATCCATGACTTCTGAGTGATACGATGAGAGATATATATATATATATATATATATATATAGATATATACTTATATCATACTTATATATTAATATATACTGTAATATACTAATACTGCACAGTAATGGGACTTTCACACTAGGCACGTTTGCTGCGGTTCGATTCCGAGCGTGATTGTTTCCGGTGCCCTCCACAGCCTTGGTCTGGTTTCATACTCATTTGATTCTATTGAACCCCGGTCCATTTGCGTTCATCTTACCTCATCACAAACACGCATGGAGAACACAACGCGACTCATCTTGCTTTGTTTTTGTGGCGTCATTATGCATAGCAGAGTGAACGACAACTGCGTATATGTGCGATTCATGGCGTAACTAATCAGATATCCAGGGGAGGGTGGCTTGCTGCTGCTCGCAATTGGAGGAGACAGCTGATTGCAAGAAAATCATCTGCATCTTTGTTTACTCTGCACGCTTACGCACGCTCATGTCCAAGGTGAAGTTTTCGCCACTTTCATCTCCTATTATACCCTATATTTATAACCTATAATAGTATTTATATATAGTATTAATAAGGTGGATAAATATATAAAGACTTGTATGTCATTACTTATTTGGGACTTACAGGAATGTGTGGATCCTCGTGTGTTGTCGAAACTAATGATGTCGTCATCGGCTAAAAGGCATGCGCAGGTTACTTTACTTCCTGAATAAGTGCGCACCCGAGTCAGAGTTGCTTTCACATTCACACAAATCAGTTCCATGCAACCAAACACAGACCACCTCCTACATGTCATCTTGGTTCTGTACCGTGGTGCGCACCCCGGACTGCATTACAGCTTTCACATTACAAATTTTTCATGTGAACCGTGCTCTGTTTCAAACTAAACTGCCAGTGTGAAAGCACCTTAAGTGTTGGGTCTGTGCGAGCCACCTACCAACAGCTGTGTACAAATTACTTTGGAAAAAATGACTGCTACTCCCCTGGATCACAGTCACCCGATGTCTACCGTAACACATCCTGCACAAGATTCATTCTAACACATTCAATATTTGCCGCCTCAAAGGTTATGACACGGGTTTGACATCGGTGACTTTACCATTGGCTCTCGTATGTGTTGTGACCGGTTGTGATGAGCTCAAGTACGGTTGTATTAATTTTTTGAACGAGATGTGCCGGTAGAATCAGGATGACAGTTCCTTTGTGTAGGGGGAATATTTTCACTGCTTAAAACCTTCAGTTTCACTCTGCTACTCACACAATGCCATCGTATGGTTTGGAAAATGTTTATAGTGTATTTTTAGAAAAAAATTAACGTGACTGTACTTATCTGCTTGTTACATCTTTTCTGTTGTTGAGAACTGGTTAGGTTTAGGAATAAAAGGTTTGGTGCTTAAAATGTCTATCCATAGTCTAATGTATATCAAAATATATATGTCAAAGTGTCTCTTTCATGTTTTATATTGTTGATTATCGATTAGGTTTAGAAATGGGTTTGGATTAGGGGATATAATATATTATATATGATAGTATAACGTAATATCACACTAATATATTCAGAAATATTATAAAACATTGAGGTTAACACATAAAGTAATATTCAAAGATGGATAACTGATGTCAAAGTTTTTTCGTTGAAAACAATGGGGTTTCTTACCATGTCAATGGGAGGACACCAGGGGGCACCTTTGTCATCATCATGCAGATGCGGACGGCTTCTGCACAAGCGTCAAACTTGGACGCTTAGGGAATGATAACGGGTTGAGTGAAAAGGGAAGACATGGATTAAATCACTCAAATCGTATGGATTACCTTTATGCTGCCTTTATGGAGTTTAAAAGGTTGGTCCCCCTTCACTTGTCTTTTATTGATATATTCACCTCATATCTCCGTCAAAATATATTTGTGTTCTGCTGAGGGAAGAAAGTCATATGAGTTTGAGAAGACATAAGGGTGAGGAAATAATGAAATTATTATTTTTGGTTGAACTATTCCTTTAATGTAGTTCTTGTGTTATGACATTTTTTTAAATTGTTTTAATAGTTAAACTTTTACACTTTTTGCACAATTCTTACAAAGTTTGTTTGATTAGTTTCTAATTTTATAACACTACAGTACATTTGGTTCCCTTCAACTAAAGGTAATCAAATATGTTTTGACTTTTTAAAATAAGAAATATTCCTATTTTAAGACTGGCAGAATTGTAAATATTGTGGCATAGGGACTGTTTGGGAACCTTTGCAGCATTCATATTTATTGAAAGTTCTGATATCCATGTCAAATTGAGGATTGAAATTTAGAATTTGATTTGATACATGGTGATGAATGGAAATGTAAGTATTTAGAGACACAGAATGCTACATGGATTTCTGAAGAATATCCCTGACACCACATTATCTTCTCTAAACAATTGTGGATTTATTTTACAAAATGTGAAATGTTAAATTTAGTGTCTCTTTAGGACTTTTGAAAGCAGATTGATGAATGTTGGCAAAATGTCTCAAAATGGGAAAGAAAATAATACAATTCTCAACTTAATCATTAAGTTAACACAATCAGGGCTGGACTGGTAATCTGGTAGACCGGGCATTTTCCCGGTGGGCCGACTCACTTTTGGGCCGATTTAGCCCCCCCCCACCCCACCCCACACACACATTTGACTCCCACCTCCCATCATGTTAACTTAAAATTTTATGGCAGCAGGGTAACAAATGTGCTTAAGTTTACACAACTCATATTATTAAGTTAAAACAGCAAATATGTTTGTCAAGTTGACATTGTTGCCACAACAAAACAATTGTTGACTGGACTTGGAAAAATTATTTGAGGCAATTTAAGTACAGTAAATCCATCATTTTCACTTTTTTTTTTTAAATGTTGACCTTACTTTAAGGGTAAGTTAATTCAATAAGAATTTTATCATCAAGTTTGTAAGGCAAACTTTTAAGGCAGCGCAGTAACAGTTTTTTTAAGTTGACTCAACAAATTGTTTTTTACTGTGCTGTTCCCCACAAAAAGAAAATGCCTGTTCCCAAAAAACACACATAATTGTATTTTTAATAACATCCATGCTCTGCTGTCCTGAACAAACAACAAAATGTGAGACATTCTAACCAGAGAACATGCATACTGTTTGTAAGAGAGGAAAGAAAAAATTGCCTCGTAAAATGTACGAAACATTAACTGCTTTACATCAAAAAACAGATGGCAATAATGGCTGCATGTTTGATAGAATGTCTGATTTGTCAGTTCTAACTGGAGCTGGGATTGTCTGAAATGGTGTCACCATTATGGTGATTAGAAATGATACACCACTAACCCCCTTGACCTTCCTCTACAGACCACACATGCTCTCTTTTTACATAGCTTAATTGCATCTCGCCCATAGAGGATGTGTGTAATTCAATATAAAGTAATGTTCTCACACTGGACCCGTCTGGATTAAATGTCCATCAAACTGCTGCAGTTTATCACAAACCATGTTTTGTGGTCACAAACTATTCTAGTATTACAGATAAAATGTGTGCTGTCACAGTCAGGGAAGTTGTAGTGATGAAATATTAGTGTTAGAGATAATATAAGAAATTAAACATGAAAACAGATCCAATATTCCATTTAAAGGTCCAACTTAATTTAATTACTGCCTCATCTCTTGTTTTCATCAGCTGCCTGTATTACTGTATAATCAAATAAAATCAACAATAAAACATACAAAGTTTTACTGAGAAAGCACTGAATCGGATGTCAAAATTATTTCAATAATTTCATCATTATTAGTCTCCATTTGTGGGTGTCAGTGTCCCATAAAAGTTAATATAAACCACTGTGAGACACTATACAGTGTGCTTGCACCACCACAGAATCAACTATATTAACAGTCAACCTGTCCTCATCTGATCCTCATAAACAATTAATCTGCCAGCCATAGGTTTTGAAACATTTTACTGAATTAATGTTTCTTATGACCTTAAAAACAACCATTTTATCTAAAGGTTGTCTGCTTACATGCTTGAAATCAGTTTTGTATACAAATTTAAATTGTGCCTGCATATGAATTCTTCACAAATTTTGGTTTAAAAGAATTGGATGGGTTGGGCCAGATAGTAAAGCTAAAACAGTCAGCAAGTGCCCTGCATGCATAAGAGCTCTTTCAGTTCTGTTTAAAAAGCATGCCAGGTGGCATCTTATAAAGTTGGAGAATGACCTGAGCGGTTACCTAGGCAAAAGGGGGGGGCTACATTGAAGAAGCTAAAATATAAGATTTTGGTTTAATTTCCCTACATAATTCCAATAATAAGCTGATGACTTATTTTAAATGTAACAAATTGAAATAACAAATAATGAGTAATAGTGTCCAAACATTTGACTGGAAGTGTTAATCACCCATATCATGAGTATGATATTGGTACTGTATTATGCTAGACATCAAAGAACATTATGTTATTCAACACACTGAGCTGGTTTGTAACTTGCTGTATATGCACAAGAAATAGAACGGCAAAGCAAAAGATGTCAATAAAATTCATTTAACTTTCCTTGTCAAATGAATAACTTTCCCTTTTTCAAAGTCCTGCTGAGAGGTGTCTGAAAATAGAGGCAAGACATTAGCAGGCAGGCAGTAATGACTGATCATGAAAGTGAGTTTGACTCTTTGAGAGCAGACTCATATGATATGATGTGAGCATGTAATTCAAACTTTAATTGCCTACCCTGTGTATCTGTTCCCTCAGGCAACAAGGTGTACTGTCTTCAGAACTGAGCTCCCAGAGCCATTATCTCTACTCTCTGTTCAGCAGATGAGAGTAGGGTCCCACTTTACGAGGGGGTTTAAAAGCACCCTTTAAGACACTAATAAGTGCCACGTACTACAATAATGTGTTTATTATTATTTATTTTTTTTATTATATTTTGTTATATTAGCAGACTATGTGCTATATTAGGCCTTGTGTGTGCTCTTTGTCTTTCTCTGTGCTCTGTTCTAATTTTCCACAGATGGTGAAGCCCTGCATTCCACCAAAGTTAGGGAGAAAGCCTCCAGTCCTGGGAAGGAGGTAACACCTACCAGTTGCAATGTCTAAATCATTCAGTGTTTGGACTGTTCATGGTGCCCTCTAACATGTGACTTTGCCATAGTCAAAAAGTATCTTAATTGCTCTCCTTGGTGCCTTCTTGATGTAGAGAAAGAGTAGTCATAACTGATAGCTAACCCATGACATCTGCACATACGTTCTGTAAAACCAATGATGGGAGCTTGATTAATATTATGGTTAACTAATTGTTGTTTGCATGAAGGTGGAAACAAATAATATTTTTTTTAATAAGTGCTTAAATGTTTGAAGTGACATATCAGAAAGTGTTGTACCATGACACCTCTAATTCAATTTGCATATGACTATAATTATTTGTGAATTTTTTTGATGTTGAAATGTGTAATTCTTTTTCTCTTTCTGTCTTTCTGAACTACTGGATCCCATTGACTTGTGATGCATATTGGAAATCCAGAGAACAATCAGTAAACACTCAATTGATCGCAAACCAGACTATGGGTTTTATACCTCAATATCCATATTGGGGACCCAGCTGTTTACCCCTACACAGGTATGGAGTGTCCAACACACAGTTGGGATGTTACATACAAATGCAATGTAAACCAATGGCCAATAAAAAGACAAAGTTGTTTTGGGAGGTAATGTTTGTTTGGGAGGTTTATGTTTGTTTGTTTGTTTTTTTAGTTTGCACTCAAATTTGCATTGTGAGAGTAGCTTAAACTGGACAGACAGACAGTCCCCTGCAGTACAGATGGATTAAAACCATGTGCAGGGCATGTATGACTCAGAATACAAACAGTTTCTGACTTATGTCTAATTGACTCCATGTTGTGTTGAAGTCCTGAAAGCAAGTCATTAAAGGGATACTTCACCTCTGGGAAGATGAATGTGTATTTAAAATTGGTCATTTATATAGTATAAATGTGAAATTATTTTTGAATTTGAAGCATTCTAGACAGAGAAAAGGCAGAAAATGTATTTTTTACACATGTGGCTGAAAGACAACAACTCCCAGAATGCACTTGCTTTGCTGCCCTTACGAGGCCACTCCCAAACCACACCTACCGGTTACAGGTGGCAGTATCTGAAAATATGATACATCGTGACTCTATAAATCGTGAGTTTAGTTGATAAATTGACTGACTACGCGGGAAGAACATTATAATTCCGTGTGTCCAAACTCTGTACATGACGTCTTAGTAACAAAAAAGAAAAACAAACAAAATACTCACTTTACACTAAGCCGTCCGTTTGTCCCTGCGGGCTTTGGCTGGCGTTTCCAATTTATCTTCGGGATCCTAAAATAAGTTTCCAGGACTCCCCTGTCCATGTGTGATACAAAACTTGGGTGCTCAGTTATACATGCTCATGTTATCAGTGCAGTTTCATCAGCGGATTCAGCGATCTCGTCCAGTATCGCTGAAATTCGCGACAGCAATAGGACTCTCTATCTGTTTCCATAGGCGCACAGCGAGAGCACTGACACCACCAGTCCGCCCCAACTCGAGTCTGGCCGGGCTCTTCCTCCTGCCTGCCAAGCAGGTTTTGCTCCCCTGCTACAGCAGCTGCTCTGGCTGCCTCTGTTCATCATAGTATTGTGGCTCGGACAGGTAGCGCGAGCATCAGATTCTCGCAACAGATCTTCGTAATCCCCTTCTGCCATTTCAACTTCAAAACTACCTTCCGCCATCATGATTAGCCTACTTGTATACAAACTTTCTACACAGAGCAAGAGTCTGTTTTCTTAGCTTCTACAGAAAGATGGCTGACACTATCTTCACATTCTGTGAGTGAGATCCCGCCCCATATGGGCGTGGTGAAAACATGCGGAATACTGGCTGTAGTTTTAAGCCTCTGGACCAAAAATCCTCCGATGACGCAAAATGATGATTTTTGCGTCATCGGAGGATTTTTTCCAGACTAAAAATAAATAAATCTCTCGTCTCAGGGGGATATGAGGGGGGGAGCTCGGTAATTAGAAAATACTACTGGTTTTCTACTGATACAAAGCTTAATGCTAAATCCTGAAGTAACCCTTTAAGATTCTATTTGAGTAGAAAACAACATTAAAATTCTAAATGGAATCAGATTTAGCTCTTGCAAGCTTTTATAATTCTGTACAAGCAACTAAGTGGACAATGATGGCTACTGAAATTACATCAGTTAATGCTTCCAGGTATTAGTCTTTTGTTCAATACTCATTCTGAGGCATGTACACAACTTTAAAAAGGTGCTGTGGAAACTTAACTGTTTTAAGTTATCTGATGGTGCATGATGGTATGCATCTTAAATTTGCTGTGTTAATGGAGTATGGGCACAAAGAATAAGACCTTTTTACATGGGCAACCTTTTACAAACTGGATGAGACAGTTCATAGCGATCACATTGCTTTTAGATCTCCGACAATTCATCACCAATGCTCTCTGCTGGTCACTTTTAATAACAGCATGACCCTGTGTGTCTATTTCAATAATATTTTGAAGAAACCAGTTAGTTAAGTAAAATATCAGATTCCTCATTCTTCTAATACATTAAATATTAAATCTGAATGAAGGTCAGTTACACGCCTCAATGATATCCATCTTTTTTTGGGGGGAAAAACAGAGCATCCATACAAGAAGAAAAAATGTATGCAGCTATTACATACCAGTTCTAGACTAAAATCATTTTGGCAGAAATCACAGTGTGAAAATGAATCACAACCACTGCATGTCTTTACAGAAATCAAGTTTACGTGGATGATTGTCTGTGACACTAAACATCTATGGTATACGTAATTTGGTCTTCACTGATACCTGTTCGCCACTTCTCAGCCAAGGGACTATGAAAAGCTTTCGTAGTCCTGCTCTCTTTTGTATTAGGTTTGAGAAACTGGACTGTGGATATGTAGCTCACGGTTTCAAAGGGGCATTTAATTTTTCATCCCCAAGACTTTTACATCATTTGCCTGGGCTTATTGGAAAAACACAAACTGTTTCCAAGGCAACTGCTGCAATATTTAGAGATAAGATAACAACATCAGCAACCGTATCCATTCAGTGAAATCCATTAACATCACAACTCATCTGCCATCTAAACCTCTGTCCTTGGCTTCTCATTGCTGAAATAATCATAGAAATGACAAGCTATGTTCTGATTAGTTATGTCATTAAACTCATAACTGCTAGTGGTCTTGCTGTTTTATTCAGAGAAGAACTAATGTTGCAGCATGATGCAACTGCTCCCTCAGTTGATTGGAAGAATATGATGTCCTTGCACATTCAACAAATTGGACTTTGTGCACAGTCAATTAAATGAAAATAAAAAACAGTTGACAATTTCTAACGAGAGAACATTTTTTTTTATTGAATTCACAGATTACCGTACAGCAGTATTTGAAGCCTGACCTAACAAAAGGTAATTTTTAATTTTTGTAGAATTTAGATCTCTCAATAAAGTTGTCCAACTACAAAACAATTTGTATAAAAAATAACTGTAATTGGGATATTTATCAGATTAGTTTTAAGATAAGAAAATGTGGCCTCTACCTTGAGAGTTCAGTATGGTTTTTTTTATGCTTCATTGTGATACACTAAATTACTTTATTTTATTGCTCTGATTTTAATACACTTTATCAACACTTTATTTATGTTTTTGATTTGCAGACCAATATGTTCCTATTAGGGGTGAATCGTGTCTCTTGGCATGATAAATCCCAGTTAAAAAAATCTGATGATACGCATTGTGGAGATTGGACGGTTTTTATTATTATTATTATTATTAAGCCTGCTATTATTTTACAAGCCTCTGTATCCAATAGGCGTGATGTCCTATGCCTACACAGTGATGGCATACACATAGAAAATGCTTCAATGCACATAACGAGCTCTAAAATTTGATTACTAGTTGAATCTGGGAGAACAGAAAGTGAAACAATTTAAGCGAATGTAATACCAGAGACTATAACAATACAGAGTGCGGGAGACAGAAGTGCCTTTTTTAGCCAGAGGGATCTGATGTCGATCTGATGCGCGAGAGAAAATTAGGCTACACTTACACAGTCATGTAGTGCATGATGATTGAGTGTAACGTCTCCATCTCTGTGTTATCGAAACCCTACAAACACACAAGAAACATGCATGTGCAGTGCAGCTCTCTCACATTAAATGACGTAAATTGCAACGTTGTCCAGTACGGTTCAGTTGTGAGTCCTGAATATTTGTGTGTGTCAGTTTGGTCATAGAATGCAATGCGGTTGTCATAAGGTTTAATGATAGTGCCGTATTAGTCTACTATATATAATGCTGAATATGTTTTAATAAAATACAGCTTTAATTTAAAATATTTTAAATTCATGAAATTAGTGACAGTTTGTAAGCAGCATGCATCTAACACTATTCCATATATTTTTGGCAAAGCTATTATTAGCTAATTTGGTGTCAACATTGCCTTGTTCTAGGCTGACTATTAATCCCAGTGTATTTCTGATGGATGATATAGCACTTATAATAAAAGTTCTAAATTGTAAATGTTTTGCATATGTCTTTAAATCAATAATAATAATAATAATAATAATAATAATAATAATAATAAACTTTCAATCTTAACCTTTCTTGATTCAGCCTTAGTTTAAAGAATTGTAAACTGAGATTTGTAAACCATGAACTCAGTATCATTAACAGAACCGAATCATGAGATGAGGGAACCATTACACCCCAAGGTCCTATCTGTATCATTCATTCCCACTGCTAATGAGAAAAAAATGCCACTGTTGATTGCCTATTAAGTAAATTCTTTCACAAACTTCCAAGAAGAAGAAAAAAAGTTACATAATCTTCCCCTCCGGCGAAGCTCTGAAATCTCTTATGCAATTGCATCTAGATTAAAAAATAATGTCGATATGCTGTGCCAGATTTGATGTCATTGACACCAAAACACCACTGGTTCTCGTGTTTGTTGTAAATGGCTGCAATGTGCCAGTTTGACTATGCAGGATGGAAAATTAGATTTGAGAGTTGCAGTGGTGGGGAAGATTATCAGTGAATAATAACCTACATTTTGGTCTGTTCCTCACACAAAGCTGTTATATGGCTTCAGAAGATTTTGAATAGCACATGTACAAGGACTACTGTTCTTTTATGCTGTTTTTGGAGCTTGACAGCCATAGTTATTATGAACTTTCAGTGCTTGGAAAAGAGCAGTGTGAAGATTCTTAAAAAAAAAAGAATAAATAAAATAAATAAAAATATCAATGGACTTAGATTGACATCAGGGTGAGTAAACATAGATTTGCTTAATCTTTGTGGTCCTAGACTGCCCTCTGCAGGAGATTTATAGAAAACATCTCACTATCCTAGTGGATCCTACTGTATGCACTGTACATTTAAAACTTATTCTCCTCCACAAATCCTACATATACATGTAAACATGGATAAATGCTAATTGTTTTTTGTTTGATTTGATAAACTTTATTGATCCCCCTAAGGGAAAAATCACACGTTACAGCAGCACATCCTAAAAATATAAAAAGAACAAAACCAACAAACAATAGTGCACCAACTGGGTGTAGACAGTTAGCCACTTTTAACATGTATTTTAACATACTTTCAGGATTATTTCAAGTCATTTTTTACCATGTCATGTATAACTGCAATCTCTAGAAGTAAGCTAATAAAACAATTTAAAATCAAATTAATGTTTCATGATAATTTATTTCACAAGTAATTTTGTATTGTGATAACACATTTTTAGCATCTAAGCACATCTAGGCACTTTTCAGCAACTGAAAAATATATATGACAAATCTAATACATCTAGGCACTTTTCTGTAAACTATAAGACACATAAACATATATAACAAACCAAACATATCCACAAATCACATTAGGCAGTCATCTGGAAATGTGTTTGATAATCTTGGCTTTTAGCTTTTATTTATAAAAGCTGTATTCTGCGATTTCTGTGGTTCCTTGCAAACACATCAACAAATTCTTCAAGATTCAATTTATTTGCACGCTTGGATTCAATACTCAAAACACCCAAGTTGCTCACTCTCTCATCTGCCATAGTAGATCTTAGATGTGTCTTGACAAGTTTTAGAGTGGAGAAGCTCCTTTCACAAGAAGTTGTACAGATTGGAATTGCAAAAACTGATTTTCCAAAGTTTAAATAGCTCAAAGAAAACCTCACTATAAGGTTCCATAAATTCTGCCAGCTCCACTGTACTTGAGGGTCTCTGCTTACCTTGTTTTATTTTCCTATCTAAAATCCTTCTGAACTGATGTATTTCATGCCCCAAATACTCAATATTTGAGCTATAAATTCTACTCAAAGAAAAGAGGACATCACCTTTGAGAAAGGCATCACTTTTGGGATTTAGAGCTTGAATGCCACTCATAATATTACAGCTCCGGGTAGAGAACCATCTGTTGAGCTCAGAAAGTATTTGGTCAATCATTGGGTAAAAAAAGGAAGAACAGAAACCACATTTACTTGCATCTGCCCATCTCCCACCAGTTGTAGAGAGAACACAATGTCCACTAAATTGTGAACTTAGCTGTGTCTGCCTTTTTTTCATTTGGTTGTTCTGAAATATTACACTCTCCAGCTATATTTATCACTTCAGTCCAAATGCCATCAAAAAAATGACTCATTTCTGTACCCAAGCAAGGTCTGAGTCAAGGCTTGAACCAAATCAACAGCCTTTGAAAGATCAAGTGATGATGACTGCAACATATCTGAAAGCAGTCTTGCTTCTCCAACGATTTTGCATAGTGTAACAAGATGTACAATTCATTTCAAGTCTAACTGTGCAAGCAGACCTTGTGCTTCAACAGACCTGTCACCGTTGTGTTCCTCAACTACCTCCTGCGTAACTCTCTTAACGGCAGACAATCTATCCAAGGTGTTAAGCAATGAAATATAAAGACATTCCCACCGAGTATCGCTTAGTCTCTTAAGTTCTCTTTGAACACCTTCAAACATTTGTCTTTGTACAGCTAGCCATTTTTTGTGCACATGTGACCCAGACATGAACACATAAAGCCTTTCCTGCAGTGAGAAAAATCTGTCAGCCTCAGGGATTGCTTTGACTGTGTCGACTAGTACGAAATTTAGACAGTGTGCACTACAGTGACTGTAAAAGGCATGCTTCGCCACATTTTTAATTTGTGCCTGTACACCTGTATGCTTGCCACTCATAACAGATGCGCCATCATAGGCTTGACCAACTAAATTTTCTCTGTATTCTAGACCATGGCTTTTTAACATGTGGATAATCTTTTCAGTAAGGCCAGCTGCATCAACCTGATCAGCTTATTCAAAATGGAGTAAACTCTCATGGATGGCTCCACTGTAATAGTACCGGAGTACCAAGGATATCTGCTTCTTTTTTTAATGTTTTGTGTTTCATCAGCCATAATACAGAAAACCTCACATTGTTTTACTTCTTCTATTATTTGTGTTCTAACCATGCCTGCTAAACAACTCAAAACCTTATTCTGAATTGCTTTGCTGGTGTATTTGGCATTATGGATAGAATGCAACCTATTTTTCAGAGTTTGTCATGTTTGGCAATTGTTTCCAAGATTGCTATGAAGTTACCTCTATTGTCTGACCCTGCCGACTGACCCTGTTTGACCTCTTTGAGCAATGTTCTGTGTGGCAGTTAGTAGTACTTCAGCTATTGTTTTCAAATACTCCCGGTTTTCTTTAAGCTGCTTGTCATGTTCTTTGTTTAAGGGATTTAGCAAAGTTCTGTTGTTTTCCACTGTTGTTTTTCATAGTCTTTAAATGCAACCATGGCTTGCTTGTGGCGCTCTGATCTTGCATGAATTGCAAATCCCCCTTCCTTGTAGGTTACATTCTTCCAGTTTTTAAAATCACTCAAAAACTGACACTGGGCTGTTGGGAGGGCTAAAATGTCGACAGGCGTAACAATATGCAGAGTCTAACATTCTGGAGTACTCAAGCCAGGGATATGTTGTTAAGAGTGGCTGCACAGGTGGATGATCTCTACTCTTGGAGATATCTGTGTAAGATGAAAGAGTCACAGTGAATAATTATTTAGCATTCCATAGGTATAAGTCAAGCTCAAATGATTAAAACAAAAAGTTTATGGAAAAACAAAAAGAGCTAAAGCTGAGTATTCTCATCTCAATCAGCTTAAACATGTCTATAGACAACTGGCCTATAGCGACTGACAATTTTAAGCTCCAAACCTGATGGTTCAGATGAAGTGCTTGTAGATGCACAGGGCTCATCTGGCTCACACTCTGCCTCAAAGTCACACTCGGCAGCCTCATCACTTTTCTCTTCTTGCTCTAGATGTTCAGTGCTCTCATTCTCCAGGTTGCTGTCTGTCTGCTCTCTGCCTTCAGACCTGCTGACTCTCTCCGCAACTAAAATACCTTGTTGATGGGATCTCTGTTCTTCTGGACTTTCTTCTTTCTCTAAGCTTTCATGTATTTCTGACTCTTTTTCACAAGCATCTTCTCTCTTCAGTCTTGACTGACCATTATCTTTATTTTTCTTATTAAAGTAGAACATTATGTCCTTTGTTTTTTTTTTTATTATTTAGTGACACCATTGCCCTGTTCTAGGCTGAATTTTATTCTCAGTGTATCTCTGATGGATGACATAGCACTTTTAATAACAGAGCAAAATTGTTAATGTTTTGCATATGTTTTTGAAATAATACTAAGTGCCAAATGACTAAATATAATCTGCAGATAACACAATATAAACTATATGCTCATACCATGAAAAAAAATTGGTTTATTATTTATTTATTTTTTTAAAGATATCTTTAATGTAATTGCATCAAAAAACACATACACCCTTGAATGTATCTTTTGATTACTACTGTACTGGACAAATACCCAGTCTGTTTGCTTGGGGGAAGAAGCTGTCATGTAGTCGGCTGGTGCGGGTCCTGATTCAGCAATACCGCTTGCCTGGTGGTAGCAGTGAGAGCAGCCCATGACTCTGGTGGCTGGAGTCTCTGATGATCCTCCAAGCTTTTTTGGAGGGAAGCTCACCTTCGATGATTTTTCTGGCAGTTCGCACCACCCTTTGCAGGTCTTTGCGGTTGTGGGCGGTGCTATTGCCGTACCAGGCGGTGATGCAGCCAGTCAGGATGCTCTCTACAGTGCTGGTGTAGAACCGTGTGAGGATGTGTTGGTTCATTCCAAACTTCCTCAGCCGTCTCAAGAAGAAGAGGCGCTGGTGAGCCTTCTTCACAACGCCTCAGTGTGGACGGACCATGTGAGTCCCTCAGTGATGTGGACACAGAGAAACTTGAAGCTGCTGACTCTCTCCACCGGTGCTCCATTAATGGTGATGTGGCTGTGTTGTCTGTCTTTCCTCCTGAAGTCCACTACAAGCTCCTTGGTCTTATTGACGTTGAGGGAGAGGTTGTGCTCCTGACACCAGCGTGTCAGAGTGTGCACCTCCTCTCTGTAGGCTGTTTCATCATTGTCAGTGATCAGACCTACAACCGTCATATCGTCAGCAAACTTAATGATGGCATTGGAGCTACGTGTTGCCACACAGTCATGTTTGTACAGGGAATACAGGAGTGGGCTGAGAACACAGCCCTGCAGGGCTCCAGTGTTGAGGGTCAGTGATAAGGAGATGTTGCTGCCCATTCGAACCACCTGACATCTGCCTGACAGGAAGGCCAGGATCCAGCCGCACAGCGAGCTGTTTAAGCTCAGAGCCCGGAGTTTCAACAAGCTTGGAGGGCACGGTGTTGAATGCTGAGCTGTAGTCTACAAACAGCATTCTCACATATGTGTTCCTTTTTTCCAGATGGGAGAGAGCAGTGTGTATTGTAGATGCAATTGCATCATCAGTGGAGCGGTTGTTGTGGTAGGTAAACTGCAATGGGTCCAAAGAGTTCTACACCAGCACTGTAGAGAGCATCCTGACTGGCTGCATCACCGCCTGGTACGGCAATAGCACCGCCCACAACCGCAAAGACCTGCAAAGGGTGGTGCGAACGGCCAGAAACATCATCGGAGGTGAGCTTCCCTCCCTCCAGGATATATATAACAGACGGTGTGTGAATAAAGCTCGGAGGATTATCAGAGACTCCAGCCACCCGAGTCATGGGCTGCTCTCACTGCTTCCATCAGGCAGGCGGTATCGCAGCATCAGGACCCGCACCACCCGACTACATGACAGCTTCTTCCCACAAGCAATAAGACTTGAACACATGATCTCTCACGATCAACAATCACTGCACTTTATTAATCCTCATTCTGTCAATATATTCTCGCTCCCAACTCAGTTAGTGTATATATATATTTATACCCTTATCTAGTGTATGTGTATTCTACATTGTGTGTATTGTGTACATTTGATATGTAAATTGTTGTGTAGGTATGTGTACATTTGTTATGTAAATCGTGTTGTGTAAATATGTTGTTATTGTAAAGTGGTTTATGTCTCGTCACTGTCATTACTGCAATGTTGCTCGGAACTGCACACAAGAATTTCACCTGCTGTTGCACTCGTGTACACAGTAGTGTGACAATAAAGTGATTTGATTTGATTTTGATTTGAAGAGGTGGGCAGCACAGAGCAGATGTAATCTCTGATTAGCCTCTCAAAGTATTTGCTGATGATGGGGGTCAGAGCAACAGGATGCCAGTCATTTAAACAAGTGATTTTTGATTGCTTTTGTACAGGCACAATGGTGGACGTTTTGAAGCATGTGGGGACTACAGACAGGGAGAGGGACAGGTTGAAAATGTCCGTAAAAACACCAGCCAGTTGGTTGGCGCACACTCTGATGACGCGGCCCGGAATGCCGTCTGGACCCGCGGCTTTACGGATGTTCACCCGTCGGAAGGATCGGGTTACATCTGCAACAGAAACGGAGAGTGGACCATCCTCTGTAGCGTCGGCCACGAGTGCTCTCTCCGTGAGGGCGGTGTTATTTTCCTCATAACGAATAAATATTAATTTGGCATACCGGAACATCTCCCAGTCCACATGATCAAAACAGTATTGTAGCATAGAGTCTGATTGGTCCGACCAGCACTGGATCGTTCTGAGGGTGGGTGCTTCCTGTTTCAGTTTCTGCCTGTAAGCAGGCAGAAGCAGAACGGAAGAGTTATCCAGGTTACAGTAAGGCAGATAACAGTCCCTAGTCTCTCGTTGGAAAGAGATCCGCGCTCTCAGCTCGCAGAGCTTGTTGTCCAGAGACTGAACATTTGCCATTAGTATACTAGGTAGCGGGGGTCGATTTGCGCGATGGGCGTTTCCGTGGCCGGGTAGCCTAGACAGTTTTCGGTGTGGAATTGCAGAACCAATGTCCAAAAGCATTTGTCTGTCATATACAATAAGGCAGACAACATCCAAGACAAAAAACTGTAAACAAAACAAAACAAAGAATAAACTGCAGTGTTGTGTCGGAGCTCGCAACGCAGCAGCCATACTCGGCACCGTCTTGATATTTGTATGTAGATTAATTAAGAATGGAAATAGATTAAAAATACATAGGCAAAAAGGTGATTGAGAATGAAAGGATGAAAAATATGTATTTATTTGGCATATTAGGCCAGCAGAGAAGGCTTTGCTGGCCCTGAGAAATTGCCACTGGTAAAAACACTCTTGACCCATTCATCCAGCACACTTTCTTTTCGAACTGTCTTCTGGCACTACAGAGCCCTGAGCACCAGAACATCCAGGCACAGGAACAGTTTTTCCCCCAGGCCATCCACCTCATGAACAGTTTAATGTGCCCACAAATACTTTCCTTTTTGTCAACACAACCATTTGCAATATTCAATCCATCCATCCCTACTTATATCTATAGTTAATTTATATTTTTTAACATATCCTACCTCATGGCCAATATATTACATCACCTGCACATAACTGTATATAAAATATTCGAACAATATTATTGATGTTATATCTTAATTTTTTATATTTTTATGTCACTATGTATATAAGTTTAAATGTATATTTTGTTTGTATGTATGTTTATGGCTGCATTTTCTTTGCACTGGAAGCTTCTGTCACCATGACACATTGCTTGTGTTTGCAAGCATACTTGGCAATAAAGCTTATTCTGTAGGGAAATTGTGAATGTGCATTCATTAAGATGACACTAGATGCGGCTATATGCTTTGTAGTATTTGTTAGCGATAAACGAAGAAATCTTGCGGTCCCGTGTGTTTCTGGGATACGATTGGCGGACTGACTGTGGTCTGAATGTCATGGCGACCAACGGCGAGCAAATTTCCAGTGGTTTCGTAACTGATTCCAGCCAGGAATCAAGGATACAGGTCAGAAAATGTGAAAAACAATATTGATCAAGAACAGTAAAACTCAAGTTATTAACTAGTTTAGTAATAGTTGAGCTGGAGGTTTGTTTGTGTTTAAAGCTGTTGCGAACGGGTTGCTAAGCTAACATAAGCTATCGAGTCTTTGTCCGCGTGATACACGAAACCACTCATCCAACCGTGTTTTTCCGATGCATTGCTATTTTTACGCACACATCATATAATATGACCCAACCGGCCAGATTAATTGTACTGTACCTGAAGTGCAATTAGTTAGCACAAGTGCTGGGCACGCTTGCAGAGTTAGCCTTTGTAGGATGCGCGTGTTGAGTTAGCCGCGCGCGTGGCCCGCCTCCTATCTTTTGAATGAAAAACGTATAAACAATCACGCAAGAACACGGAGTATATCGCAGTCACTTTTGTTAGACGTCAATTAAAATGTGCTCACAATTAAACCGTGTATTATTGAGCTCATTAGGTAGCTTTGTGGCCACGCGTGTTGTTTCATGCGTACTCTTTCTTCATCATGCTAATCGGTTTGGCTATTATTACTTACTGCAATATGTACACGTTTTCTTTTAAGTTTATTATAGTATTTTTGGGTTGTATGTTGGTGCCTGTATGTGCCTGGGTAGTCGTTTGTTAAATAATAATAAAAAAAATCCCGCTGGTTTATTTTCGTGGTTGTGTAAGTACGTTGTTCCTACGTACTTGCTATTATACAGTACTGGCAGTTGCATGGCTCAGTGATGTCTCCATTTTTGTTGCCTTTTTAAAATTTGATATAGATAGTTTATATCAAGCTTAGAATAGTAACACAATTGGCATACATATTTCGGTTGAACACGTGTACCATGTTGACGATATTTTCCGCCAAAATAGCATTGTTACCACAGTCATTCTTCATTCATAACAGATGCAGGAAGAGCCTCACGAGATCCCAGATTTATGGTTTTACTGTAGAAATTGCATTTTGGGGCAGACTGTAATTACCATGGTACATTTTTGAAAGAGCTAGGACATGGCTGTGATGCCATAGCTGGTTGGGTGTCTGTAGGTTTCCTGTATGTACAATGGTCAACATAGTTTCGTCTTTTTACACCTTTTGAATGAGATCATTTATTAATATAGACTAGCTATATCACTTTGGGGCAAGTTGGTTACCGTGGTAAACATTTTGTAAGGATTAGTGCTTGACGGTGAGTGTTAGGTTTGCCTTAAGTTGTGGGATGTATTGAATTAATTTTGTTGTCACTTGTTTTCAATATTATCATCATATACACTAAGCTTAAATCAGTCATATATCAGTATGCGGTCAACAATGTGACTAGATTCCCAGTGTAAAGGCCTGTTCATACACCAAACCCGTTTTTTTTTTCGGTACGAATGTTCGTTCCAAATGGTAGCAATGAATTCCTATGGCACATCATGTCCGACAAACCGTCCGCCGACAATCAAAGGTTTTTTTTTTGTGTTCCGAATTTTTTTTCTTCGTACTGCGATGAAAACTGACTGACCATTGAAATAAGAGCTTTTTGTCAGTCATTGCAGCTGCTCTATCCAGCGTTGGTGGCGCTGATCAACTTGCAAACACTGGCAGAAGTGCAGCTGATACACACTCCTGAAAATTATATAATTAAAAATAAATAGTTGCAGTTCATGAACCCTTTGTACTGCAAAATGTTTGTCTGCTTCTGTTTTTTTGTCTTAATATACATATGAAATAATGTAGGCCTACATTATCACTGTGCCTGTAATATTCCCATGAAATTAAAAATAACAGCGAGGTTCAGCAATTCATTTGCACTAAGCTTGTAGAAAATCCCAGAAAAATACTTTTTACATGCTATATTTACTGTTGACAAACAAATTGCAGAACCACAGTGCTATTTTTATTGCAAGTGTAATATGAGTATTGAAATAATTTAATAAAGTCTGACAGCCAGGGTATATTTTTATATTCTTTTAATATTATGCATCTTATTTTATAATATACTTGTACATTTTTCCATGTGTATTTATATAACTGCACCTTGTTATTTACAAGGCGTTAATCCAGGCATTGTAAAAAGAGAATACTGTATGGTTATGGAGTCCGTTTGGAATATACTAGTTGTAAAATACATGCACAAATAAATATCCAACAGCGATTTTTACTCGTCTCACTCAGATAAAAAAACAGATTATATACTCAAAATGTATCAACACCATGGAAAGAAGTTAATGAAACAGTTATGGGTAAATAAATGTTTTAACAGCATTCAATCCAGCTTTTTCCTGAATGCGGAAGTGTTACCCAATTTGCCTGTTTTAATTTTCTGGTCTCTAGTGTTTTCACTCGCGTCGCATTTACTCTTAGCATGTAATGTGATGTTTAGAGTAATGGGCTGCATTTGTAAAATGGTCAAAAAACAGTCGAGAATGTGTTTTTTTTTTTCTTTTTCTTTTTTTGGAGTGCCTCACCTGAGTGTGTAAACAACTAAGTTTCAATTCAAGTATTTTTGCTAAAATTACACAATTGTCAACTTAATATTTCTCAGTTTAACTCAAGCACATAAACTCTGTCGATACTTTCAAATGTCATGACAAACTGGTTTGGAAACACTTTTCACGCAAAAATGTAGTGTCACATGACAGAATTTACCCCAATCGTTAGCCTGTGTTAATCATGACGACAAGGTATACATCCTTGAAAGCCAGTTTATTGTTTGTGATTATGGATTGATCTTAATGGCATATAGATGCGATGCTGCAAACGTGACACTTCCAAGAGTGCCAACACAAATATCTCGTATCATGCACATCAACAAGTGCATGGAGAACAAATGTATTTAATCATGGTAGACATCCGTTTACTTAAGTTTCTTTTCCACACCATTCAAAATAATAGCCGGCAGTCACGGAATTAGCCCACAATACAAAAAAAAAACAAAACATATTTTTGTGCATAAAGATAATTTAAGTGAAAAATAAATACACAATATTAAGAGAAACACATCAATGTGCTCAAATATAGCCCAGTTCTATAAAATCATTGTTTTGCCTGTAAATTTCCCTGTATTCAATTAAATAAATTACCAAACAAATAAAGCATTAAATAAAAAAGATATATATATTTTTGACCTATACATGCCTTTTCTTTACACAAACTTATTAGCCTTACCCTGTTCTGTTAATGAAAAAAAGTTGTCTGAATGACATTGTTGTTCTACACTTTTTTTTCCAAGACTGTAAACTATCGGAGCTATTTGTCCAATGCTGAGTTAACTTTCAGAAATTCTTCCAAAAATGTAGATTGCATTATGACAGAAATTTATTTTAGATGACAATCAAGTTCAGTTGTTCGTTTAAAAGTTGCTGGAAAAATATGCGGGACATAATGCAGTTGTGGTGGCAATGCTTTAGGTTAGATGGTTGTTCAAAATAGCGTATTGAATATCAGGAATGTATCATATGTAAACCCTGATATTCCACTGCATACATTTTTCTTTAATAGTAAAATGACAGAAATCTGGCTGATTTCAATGAATTGTCTCAATATTCTCCCCATTTTACCAAAACTTCGGATGAAAAAATGTGGGACAACTGGGAGGTGAATTAGCGATAAACTCACATTTCTGTATGGAAACGGCTTAAGGGCAGATTTCTTTTGCGATAAAAGTTATGCAACAGTGTTTTTTTAGGCATGACGTCTTCACGCACACCATTTTTATATAATGGCCATTTGAATGGAAACAGGTAGAAGATGGCAAATTTCGCAAAAAAACGTTTTATGGGTTTTCACTTTGTTGATATCAGAATAGTGCAAAAAGTTGATGGAAACTAGGCTAATAACATGGAGCAATAGTACGAGGTTAGTTATGTTTATAATTAACCACTTTTTTTATGACTGGCAACACCTGCAGAAGTTGAGCCTGAAATACATTTTTACTCCAAATAACACTTAATTTGTTGTTGTTGTTCTCTGTCTGGATTGCTCGTTTCGGTGATTTGTGTATTGCGTATTGAGACCAGAAACAGAAAACAGGCAGTTATAATCGTCATTGCACCACCCAAAGGTTGCTTAGGAAAACTGGAAATATTAATCTGTTACAGTTGGAGGTGCGGGCTGGAGACCGGTATAAATGTTTGTGCTGCCTACTAGGACAGGGCGATATAGGCTATTGAATATTATCTATATTATCAAGATAATTTTGCTGACGATGTAAACTTGACCAATATTGTGAATATCTCGATGATTTTAATGTGCTTTTATTTGGCCATTAAGTTTCAAAAATAGCACATCAATAGACTAATGTAACGACCCTTCAGGGCTGCACAATTCATCAAAATCATGAGTTGATCATATGTGATGATTAATCCACAAAAGGCTGTGACTTAAAAACAAATAAATATGGTCTGTGTGTGAGTCAGACCTAACCAGTTACGCACTCATCTGTGTGCACTAGGGATGCACCGATAACACTTTTTCTCGTCCGATATCTGAACTCTCTGTATTGGACGATACCAATCCGATACCAGTGTTTTTTTTCATAATCAGTTTTCAAATTTTCTGAAATAGATGGAAATTATATGGTTATAATGGTCATAAATGCTTTTGCTGCAAAACAAAGACATTTGGTAATGTGATAATTATTAACCCATTCCAGGGCTCGACATTAAGCATTGTCATGTGCTTGTCCTCTGGACAAGAGGATTCTCTTGTCTTAGTAAAAAAAAAAAAGTTAGTTTTCTGGAGAGAAAAATTTACATTTAAGTTACATGCTCAGCACACACACACACACACAAGGCGCCTGTCAATCAAAAAGGGCGCAGCTGCTACTAGATCACTAGCGAATTATAAAATGACGTGCTCTGGATTACTTTCAGCTGCAGGAATAAGAATATTAACTTTCTAATAAGTGACACAGGCCTAGGCTATCACAATTATAGCTGGTTATTTTTTTAATTTTATTTTTTGGCATTTTAATCAGTCTGCTTGTCTGGTCGGGCAAGTAAAATTCTCTTAACTTGCGCCTTCAAAAATCTACTTGTCCGGGGACAAGCTTTAATACCGAGCCCTGCATTCTCACTGATGCTTCAAAGTCTCTCACAAATTATTCTTGGAATTTTGACAGAACCTTACCTTTGTGACCTATTTAACTAAGCAGCATTCACAACAATAACAATGTTTAAAGGGATAGTTCACCCCAAAATTTAAATTCTCTCATTATTTACTCACCCTGATGTTATCCCAGGTGTGTATGACTTACTTTCTTCACCAGAACACATTCGAAGAAAAATAATTTGGCTCAGGTCCTTAAAATGAAAGTGAATGGATATAATGAACAGTGCAATAACGCAGCATGGGCCCTATAGGGCAAAAAGTCACAACCTGCCCAAAACACATTATTTGTGTTTTTTCCTGTTGCATTTAATTGAACCTAGTAAAAGTTGGACAGACTTTGAGAGGCTCCCTGTACATCATTTGCTTTCAGAATATGGGCCAAAGTGTTAGTTAATTGTATAATACATTGGATTAGTAAAGTTTATTATTTACATTTTTCTTTACAGAGTGAAAACTGAGGGTCAACACATTTTGTGTCTCCCAATTTGCAGAGCAAGGACAGCAGAATTTTATACCTGAAACTAAGTTTGGGAATCGGTTGTGCCAGTTTTTGAAATGGAATGTGCCATGAACACCGGTCCTGGTAAGTTACAGTGTAATGCTTCCCTCTTTATGCAATCATGATTAACTTAAGATAAATCACAGTGAAGAAAAGAATGCTAAGAGTTTAACATGCCTTAATATAGGCAAATTGTTAATTTTCACAAAAGATAATATTTGATGGACCTGCCCTGTAGCTTGTTTGAGTGTTCAACTTTGCTCTCACAGATGACTTTATTGATGTTCCCGCCATGTTATTTCAGACATAGACTAAGTTTAAAACTTTAAGAACAAATGTTCCTGTTGTATTTCCTTTGAGGAGATGGAGAAGTCTTCATTGTAATTACTTAACTTCAATGGTAGACCACAGTTGCTTCACACTGTAGGAAGTGTTTGTTCATCTAAATTGAACAAACAATTGAACAAGTGTGTGATTGCTCCACAGAAGATGACCCATCTGATACTGCTGTTCCATATGAAAGCATTACTGTTAAGGATGGCAGTGAGACCCCAAGAAAGAAAAACAAGAAACATAAGAAACACAAAAGTAAGAAGAAACGAAAGAAGCGAAAGGGTGAAAAAGAGAGCAGCTCTGAATCTGGAGTAGAGTCAGATGGAAATTCTCGAACAAGAACTAGGTGAGAGTTTGTTTGGTTGCTTAGCAACAGTGTGTGACTCATGTATTTATTGATGCTGTATTTATTTTCATTTAAAATGTATGGTTTTGTATTGCAGCATAAAAAAAGATGGCTCATCAAACATTGAGGCAGATGATTGTGCAAATGCTGCAAAAAACTGTACAGAAGGTACATGTATTTAATTTCTCAATGTTTCAAAGCTTAACAGATCACAGTCATGCTGGCACATTGCTATTACACATGGATGCACAATTATAATTTTTATTTATTTATTTTTTATCCAATTTTGGAATGCCTGATTCCCACTACTTTCTAGGTCCTCGTGGTGGCGCGGTTATTCACCTCAATCCGGGTGGCGGAGGACAAGTCTCAGTTACCTTCGCTTCTGAGACTGTCAATCTGCGCATTTTATCACGTGGCTTGCTGTGCATGACACCGCGGAGACTCGCAGCATGTGGAGGATCATGCTACTCTCCGCGAACCAAGCACAACTTTCCACGTGCCTAACTGAGAGCGAGAACCACTTAATCGCGACCACTAGGAGGTTACCCCATGTAACTCTACCCTCCCTAGTATAACATTTGTTTGAATGTAATATAAGTAAAAGAAATGCATAATCTGAAGATTGAATATGTTAAAAACCATAAAAAATATTTTTCTTGCCAGATCTTAGTGATGGGGAAGGTGATGCTAAGGTCAAAAAACAGAAACATCGCGTTGGGAAGAAGAAGAAAAAAAGAAGACGGAAAGAGGATGAAAGGCAAGGGAAAAAATCTTCATCTCGCTCAAGATCAGAGAGTACCTCAGTATCAGGGTCGGAATCGGAGTCTGAGTTCAAACAATCACAAAAGTTGAAAGTGGAGTCCTTAAAGTTGGATAGGAAGTCACCCATCACTGCAGCTAATGACAAATTTAAAGACTGCATACCCCAACTGGAAGATAAAAAGAGAAATGTCTCTCCTGATCACAGTGAAGCAGAAAGCTTGAAACCTGGAGGGAGAAGAAATGTTTCTCCTGAGAGTGCACATGCACCAATTGCAGATAACGAGACGGATCATGAGAGGGTAGACTCTATTGGCAAAAATGAAAATTTTGGTAAAGCTCAAGAGCTTCCTGATATTATCCCTAAGCAAGAGAATGTTCACAAAGAGCAAGCTGGGCAGAAGGATATCTCAAACGAAGCAAACGGGAACCTCTCCAGGTCAAGGTCAAGGTCACGATCACTCTCATACACTAAAAGAACAAAACCTAAACATAATCGCTCCAGAACTCCAAAGCAGTCATCTGGTAAATCAGGACATCGTAATGACAGATCCTCTTCAAGGGAGAGGTCTGTGTCTGCCTCTGGTGGGAAAGATCGAGCAAAAACAAGAGGCTCAAGATCTCCATCAGGAAGTAAACCATCCAAAGCAATAAGGATGTCAGGGCGCAGATCTAGGTCACTCTCTGGAAAAAGAGGATATAGCTCTGACTCAAGATCTCGTACAAGAAATAGAAGATCCAGGACCAGGTCCCCATGGCGTGCTCACAGGTCAAGGTCTAGGTCAGCTGGAAGACAAAACCGTTCATGCTCGAGATCAAAACAATCAATTTCTCTGCGGAAGAATCTGCGCTCAAGATCACGATCCAGATCTGTACGGAGAGGAAGACGCTCAAGGTCTCGCTCCCACAAAAGGATGCCTGTATCTCGTACAAGACGGTCCAGGTCCAGATCTCTCAGAAGAGCAAGGCGAACACGCTCAAGATCCATTGTGATTCCAAAGCGATCAAAATCACGCTTGAGGAAAAACAAAAGATCTAGATCGAGATCCTTGGGTAGGAATCAATCAAGTTCGAGAAGCCCAAGACGTCGAAGTAAGTCTCGGTCCCCTCAACGCTCCAGACTCTCTCCATCGAGATCTCCTGTTGTCTGTAAAAGGAGGTCTATATCCAGGAGCCCTCATAGCACAAAGTCAGAATCGGTATCTCCGCAGCGACGCAAAAGATCTAAGTCAAGATCGTTTTCACACAATTCAAAGTCTGAATCCCCTAAATTAAGAAAAACTAAAAAGCAAACAGATATACGGTCAAGATCAGTTTCACAGAGAGACACATCAAGATCCAATTCCAGGGAGAGACAGTCATCCAAAAGTTTGTCGCCTGCCAAGAAAGCACCCTCTAAATCTCCCACTCCTCCTAAAGAAAATTCTGTAAGGGATAAGAGTTCAAAGGAATCTGAGACTAAATCGCATGTTCTTGATGCTAGTGTGGAAAGTTTAGATGTAAAAGGAAATACAGGGTCAAGTGAATGGAAACCTGTGTCTACTAAATGTGCATCTGTACAAAAGACATCAAATGAGGATTTAAAATCATCAGAATGTGACATACGAAGTAAAAAAATTAAGGATGAGTCTGAAGATCCCTCCGAATGTGAAAGAAGACCAAATCGATCCAGGTCCTCCTCCTCAGAACCAGTGCCTCAGTGTTGTACTGTATGTTTAGATGAAGATGTTTGCTCGGACAGTTCACGATCACCTTCAAGTACAACAAAAAAAGAATCAAAATCCTCCAATAGAAAATCTCCTGTTTTAAAAAAACACTCCAGATCGGCATCGTCCACTCAGAAGAGGCGATCTAAATCAAAATCTTTCAGCCCAAAGAGGAGGTCAAAGTCTCCCACAAGAAAACGCAAATCCAGGTCTCCCTCACATAGTTGTAAAAGGAGAACAAAATCACGGTCACCTGTTCGGAAAAGGAGATCACGTTCTAGATCAACTAATCGGAGGGCGAAGTCAAGATCTAAATCTCACACAAGGACCAAACGTTCAAAATCCCCTAAGCGGAAACGGTCTAGGTCGCCAGCCCGGAAAAAGAGATCCAAGACGCGTTCCCCTGCTAGAAAGAGAAGATCTCGATCATGGTCAAGAACTCGTCAGTCACGATCCAGAAGATCGCGCTCTGTGTCACACCGGAGGAGACCAGCATTTCAGGGAAGGTCTTTTGATAGACGTGATAGGTGGAAACGTGAACCAAGCCACTCACCAATTCTGATTCTCCGTAAAAGGAGGTCTACCTCGAGATCTCGGCGCAGTTCTAGCAAGACACCACCACGCCTGACTGACCTAGGTAAATGTGCCCTTTAACAATTGTATACTCAAAGGAGATGAGTAGAGTTAAAGGTCATTTAACTTCAAACTGATAACAAGAAATATCTGCCCATATCACATCTTTATTTCTTTAATTTTCTTCCCTCTCAGATAAAGATCAACTGTTGGAGATTGCAAAGGCTAATGCCGCTGCAATGTGTGCAAAAGCTGGAATGCCCATACCTGAAAGTCTCAAGCCGAAGGCAATTCTACAGCTACCCCTGCCAACACCAGCTCCAACCCCCTTATCTCTGCCTCTACCACTGCCTGTGCCCAATTTACCTATGAATCTGCCCATGGGTATACCAGGCATGCCTGCAATGCCAAACATGACAATGAATGCTGCCATGGCAAGTATGACTGCAGCAACCATGACCGCTGCCCTCTCTAATATGGGTGCCCTGGCAGCTATGCCTGCAATGCCTCCACTTCCCACCATTACCAACAAGCCACCTCCTGCACCCACACCTAATCTGGCAAACATTGAGGAGGTGAAGAGGAAAGTGGCTCAGCAGGCTAACAGCATGAGCATCAAAGAGTTCACAGAGGTGAAATTTGGTTATATACATATACATCCAAGATTTCAAATCCAAGTTGCTTAGATTATGCTAGATTTTCATTTCCTGGAGGACATTCCTGTGCTTGCAAGACAGCACAAAAATAGTGGTGGTGTTTAATGATAAGTTTAGGATTTAGGCTTTGGTTCTGTATAAATGTAATCCATCACCCTAGCCGCTTTGTCATCATGACACTCGGCACGTGTCTTGTTTATTGCAACTGTGCTTAAGAATCAACACATAGACATGCCTTTCAGTGTAAATGCTGCTGTATGGTTAAACGGATGCTAGACCTATCACAATTCAGTATGCAAATTAATAGAAGCTGACAATAATACAATATAAAATATTACAACGTTGTTAATTTGATTTTTAATGATGAATATCTGTATGTTACACGGTTTGTACTGAATTCATTGCAGAAAATTGTGGCGAATCAAATGTTTGAGGAATATCAATACAATGCTGTAATATTCCATTTCTAAATCTTTAAACCGCACATCTTTTATTGTCAGTTCTCATTTTTACCAATCATTTGTTTTTTTTAGAAGTGTAAACAGATTGCAGAGAGTAAAGAGGAGATGAGTATTGCACGACCACATGTTTCTGATGATGAAGATGATGAGAATCGGGTGAGTGAGAGAATCCAAGTATTTCTTTGGTTTATGTAAAATATATGTGCATATCACATTTCAGGTCAAGCTTACTGTACAGTTTATTTTCTAAAACATGTTGGAATGGTAAAACTTTTTTGTCAGACTTGAATACCATCTTCCTTGCTTGTATTTACCTCTTGTTTATGTTATGTTTTATTATCTGTGTTGCAGTAACCCTCTGTCCTCCTGTATTCTGTACACAATCCTAATAATGGACACCTGTGGCTCACATTTGGGAGAAAGGATGAATTATGCCAGATGCTTTTTGTCATATAAATGAAGCTTTCATTTGCTAAGAGGATTGGACACTTGAGCATCTCGAAACATTGATTTCAAAGGTTTATTTCAACTATTATCTTTAAATTGTCAGTTGTTGCAACAACTGCAAGCTACAGGACCTTAGACCGTTCAGTATGTCAAAAGGTGGAACAAAGGGGTTAAAGTTCAAAACAGACATGCTAACAGTGAAATGTTTAGTTTTCAGGATTGTTCTCACCTTCACTACATCTGGTGCCTCTTCATGCCTTGAAGAAGGAACTCTGGTAGATTTAACTCCAAATTATAGATATGTCTTTAAAAGGAAATACAGATGTTGTGGTGAATCTGAGATCACAGGTCAGAGCTGTTGGTTCAACCACACTTTAAATTTATGTTAATGTGCAGTGATGAGTATTTTTTGCCTCTGTCTTTTAAAAATCATTAAGTGTTAATCACATGTTTAAGTACATTGATAAGTAGAATTCTGTTATTTGTTCCTTAACATGTTTGTGTACTTTTTAGCAATTAAATGTTGAGGTTCAGAATTGTACTTAAGTGCTAGACTTAATGGATGATGTTTGCATTGTGTGTTGTAACATTTCTGACCACAGATTTTCTTTTAAATACATTTGGTTGAACCTTCCCATGCTGCTTGCTGGTGACTGACATTGTGGTCTCGCTTTATCTATAAATCACAGAAGATACCATTCATTGAGGAATTTTTATTTTATTTTCAGTCAATGAGAATCATAAAATACACCCTTCTACTCTACAGACCATAATGCAGTTATGTGGTATACAAAGCTATTCTATCTTGCAAAATGAAATAACCATTTTTTTTTTTTAATTTGACCCAGCACTGCAGGGTGGTTTGCTGTATTTTGAGTGAGAAAATTCTGCCACAGGAGTGATTACATTACATTAGGTTATTATTTAGAAACATTTACCGTAAGGTGTACTGTATAATGTGTACGTGTGCATTTTGTCAGTCCTTTTTGCTTCCTCTGTTGTGGTACAGTGTGGAGATTATTTTCATAATTTATCTAGGAAGAAATGTGATGTAAACATGGCTCCAGCAAATCTCTTTAGAAATGTTTTTACTCTGAGGTAGACAGTTTAAGAAAACATTTCAATGTGAAGGGGTGTGCCACACTATTTTTGCTTTAGGTTTGGCATTGTAACATCCACGCTTTATGAAATCCAGAATTAAACATAGATTATACATAAGCACTGTATTTGGTATTAGATCAATATTTTCAACAGGTTTCCAAATGGGAATGTGAAGCAGATGTATATTACTAAAACCATATTATCAAGTCTCATTTTCTTCCATTTTTGTTCCCTTAATTAGACAACTGATGTTATCGTGGGAATGAGTATTGCCATTTAGGCTACTTTGAGGTTGTTATGGAAAAAGTTATTTTGCATCTAAGAAACAAGCCTAGCATCACATTCCATGCATTTAATATAAAGTTTTTTTTTTTTTTTTTTAAATCCTTTCCATCACATTGTGAAATAGAATGTCACACGCTTTGTATAAAATGCAACATTAAAAAATAAAGGGGAGAATCGAAATTATTTTAGAATCATTATTCAATGTCTGTTAAAAAATTTCTAAATATCATTCTGGTGTTAGTTATTGTCCAGACTCGCTATTGCGGAAGGGTGGAGACAGTACCGTCACGTGGTATCTGTTACTTTTCTCAACGCTGGTTGGGCAAGACCAATTATAATGATGTGCAATTATGGATAAGCCATTTTGTTTAATAATTGTATATATTTCTAGGGTGGAATTTAACTTGTATGTCAATTGTAATTCGTCACATGTGCATGCTTTAAAAGATTACTCTTTTTAACATACTAACTTTAACCAAAAAGACAAAAGAATGCCCTTTGATTGGAATGCAGCTCAACCAGTTCATGAAAAAAAATATATTTATACTGTACATTTTATAATTTTCTGCTTTGGTGGTGCAATTGAGATACATTTAATAAACTGGTAGCTAACTAATAAAAGACATTAGCTTAATGTAAATCAAACAGGAGAATGTGCTATATACTGTCATTAAAAGGGCATGTCGTAGCACCCCCTGCTGTAATCACTGAATATGTTCTAAAAGGAAACGGGAAGTTACCGGTTACGTCGATGAAGTTTAGCTGCTGACTTAATTTTCCGCAAATGCAAGGTTTAGTAGAGCTTATTTATTCTTGTAACAACCGTCTGCAAACCCCAATATAAAACTTAACTTAGTTAAAAAGAGAAGAACTATCATGTCAATGCTGACACATAGTCGTTCACTAAGTGAGTGGGATTAGTTAAATGGGGGCGAAATTCTCATACTTGGCTCCGCTTATCACACACTACATGATCTAGACCCTTACGATTATTCAGTTGGAATTATACGTATTTTCCTCGACTCAGTATTACGTTTTGCGGACTGGATAGTGGTTTCCTACACTTTCTTCATATTTACATAATGCAACAGTCGAACAATGTGGACAGTGAGGCCACCGTGAACGTGCACGTCAGCGACCTGCCTGAATCCCTTGTGGCCTGCAAAGTTCCTGTGGATATTTTTACCTCTGAAAGCCTGTTACGTGTGAGTAATATTAAATTTCCATGATCGGATCCCATTATTCTTATTTAATAATCCATTGCCTTGATGCATATAATAAATATATATATAAACCAAAGTTTAATTTTTAGACCATATAGGCTGGTTCCCTTACGACTTCAGTCCACTAGACATTGCGTTACTAACGCATATGGGGGATAGCCTTCATACACTACCTATTTGAAACCTTTCTACAATAACGCCAATATTCTAATTGGCTATGGTGTTTGAGCCCCACCTGTTTTGGCGTGAAACAGGTGCACACACACCATTTCCACAGAATTTCTTCCTTCAAGACAGCGATTACCTCTTGTCTCGAAGCCCTCTATCTTCTCTGTTTATTCACACCATTCAGCAGACGGAATCTTCACAGCAGCAACTTCCCTGCAGTGCTCCGAACATCACTCCGCCTCGCCACTTAACGCTTCGCTGGTGAACGGACCTCAGCATCCGGATTCTCTGCAGCGTGTCGGCAGGTGTAGAGTATCCTTTTTTAAGCAAATACTCTGTGTATAAATATAAGTTAAATAAGTTATATAAATATAGATCTATATTTATATTTATATATCTAGAAGAGCCACTTACGTGTTCGCGTCTTTTTCAAGATGTCATTCCGTAAGTGTGTCTTGTGCGAGAGACACATCCCGCCATCAGACAAGCATGAGAGCTGCGTTTTCTGTCTGGGCCGCGCCCACGCAGAGTCAGCTCATGGAGACAGACTGTCCTCACTGTGAGGACATGAGTCTCAAGTCGGTTCGCTCACGAATCGCTCTCGTTCTGAGGGACGATTCAGCCTCTCGCGCCCTCCCACCCACCTCTTCTGTGATTCCCGAAGGTTCACACGAGGGGGCACAGCAGGGCCACGAGGTCGAGCAGGACGAACTTGAGGTGGATTTTGTGCCGGCACACGCCCCTCAATCTCCACGGATCGCAAATTTCCCCATACGCTATGTGCGAGACGAGCTCCGGCCCTCTGAAGGAGCGTGCGGCCTTGTCTCGTTTGGTGGATCTGACGCTGGGGATGATAAGGATGATAATGACGATGTCATGTCTTTCGCCGCATCAGGCGACTGGTCAATGGACGATGCTACCGCCCCTCCCCCCAGCGAGGGTGTGGACCGTGTACGCACCACTGACAGGGAGATGCTTCGCGTCCTTGCAAGGGCGGTCGAAGAACTCAATCTCGAGTGGTCTCCCCCAGAGGCACCTGGACAGTCTCGCCTTGATGAGTGGTTCTTGCAGTCCGGACGCCGTCAAGTGGCTGCGCCCTGCAGAACTGCCCCGGTCTTCCCTGAGGTGCACAGTGAACTATCTAATTCCTGGCACATGCCCCTCTCAGCGCGCACGCGCAGTGATTGCGTTCTCTCGAACGTGGACCATGGGGAAAAGAACGGCTATGCCCAGCTACCCCCGGTGGAGGAGGCGGTAGCAGCACATCTCTGCCTGACGAGTAGCAGGGCATGGAAATCACGCCCCATTCATCCTTCTAAGCCATGTAGGCAGACGTCCACACTGGCGGGGAAAGCCTACTCAGTGGCAGGACAAGCTGGATCAGCACTCCATGCAATGGCAGTGCTCCAGGTGTTCCAAGTGAAGCTCCTCAGACAATTGGACGAGCAAGGCATTGATCTGGAGACTTTTAAAGAGCTTCGGGCCGCTACAGACTTGGCGCTGAGCACCACGAAAGTCACGGCGCAGGCCATCGGGAAGTCAATGGGTAACCTGGTCATTCTGGAAAGGCATGTATGGCTGACCCTCACATAGATGAGTGACAGAGAGAAGACATCTCTATTGGCTGCCCCAGTGTCTCCAGCTGGCCTCTTTGGCGGCGCAGTGAGTACGTTTGCTGAGCGCTACGTCTCGACTCAGCAGCTGTCACAAGCCATAAGGCAGACGGCTCGCCCCCGCTCTGACTCAAGCCAGCACCCGGCTAAAAGAACCATGCCCGCTAACTCAGCGCCTGCACCGTCCCCCGCCGAGCCACCTGTGCGGACATGCAAGCCTTAGCCCAGACGGAAGCAGCCACATCAGTGCCTACCTCGCGCCGACGGGAGGAACTCCCCCACGCAGCGGAAGCGCTCCTGGCGGGCGCAATGCTTTGAAGCAGACAATGGAGCCCATCGTTCCCTCCAGTGCCCCGAAGAAGGCTTGGTTGGAGACACAGAACACTGTTCCCCACCTCCCCACTGCTGTTCGTCGGGAAAGGAATATTGTTCACAATGTTTTAAAAGATGTTGTTTCTGTGTCATATGCAATACAAAACGCAATAAAGAACACAGCACTCGTTGCAAATGCACAAGATGCTCATACATTCTCAAAAAAGAGCCCTTTTCCTCTTCAAAGCACACACATTATGCACAACCGCTTCCCTGTGGTAAGCGACACAGTATGTCATACGGAGAGCAAACCAAAGTGCCCTCTGTCCCATAACATGGACGCATGGCGAGCCCTAACGGGCATTTCAGAATGGGTGCAAAAAACGATCGAACATGGCTATACGATCCAATTTGCTCGCCGGCCACCCCGTTTCAATGGCGTTCTGTCTTACGAGCCAGTGTTACGAGCCGAAAAACACGATATAGATTGTCAAGCACAAAAAGGGATTTACAGCCGTTACGAGCGAGCGAGCGCGTTCATGCCATTCTACAGTGTCTGTCTCAGTTCAAACTGGGGAGAACACTTCCTCTGAAGCTGTTTCAGAAAGCATTGGGATTTATGGCGGCGGCATCGGCCGTCATCCCATCAGGTCTCTTACATATGAGACCACTTCAGTGCTGGCTGAAGCGCCGTGTGCCACAACATGCTTGGCACCAAGGGCGCATGTGTATAACTATATCCTGCTGCTGTATAGCTGCATTGGTACCATGAACAGCTCCTGCATTTTACCAGCAAGGTGTGGCACTGGGGCAAATTATCTGGCGGAAAGTGGTGACTACAGATGCTTCCAGCACAGGTTGGGGGCGGTGTGCGATGGGTGCCCGACTTTCGGCACCTGGACAGGTCCGAGGAGGGCGTGGCATATCAACCGTCTAGAACTATTGGCTGTAATTCTAGCCTTGAAAGCTTTTCAGTCAGAAATAGCGAACTGTCATGTCCTGGTTCGCTCAGACAACATGACAGTTGTGGCATATATAAACCGCCAAGGTGGAATTCATTCACCGCCACTGTTGAGACTGACACGGCACCTCCTCCTATGGAGCGAGCATTATCTCCTCTCCCTGCGAGCGACATATGTCCCAGGCTGCCTGAATTATGGCGCGGATCTACTGTCATGCCAAGGGGTGATACCGGGCAATTGGAGACTTCATCCTCAGATGGTTTTGAGGATTTGGGAATTATTCGGCAAAGCAGAAATCGACCTATTTGCCTCAGTGGAGAATGCCCACTGTCCCCTTTGGTATTCGAAGTCCCAAGCCCTGTTGGGAACGGATGCAATGGCACACAAATTGCCAGCGAAACGCAAATACTCGTTTCCACCGCTATGCCTGATCCACTCTGTCATATGCAAAGTCCGGGAGGACAAGGAAACAGTTCTATTAGTTGCACCGAGATGGCCCAACCAGCCATGGTTTCCGGAAATGATAGAAATGCTGTACAGCCCACCATGTGAAATACCGCTGAGGGGGGATCTCCTCTCTCAGGCACACAACACAATCTGGCATCCCCAGCCCCAGCTGTGGAACCTGCATGTGTGGCCACTGAACAGAGCGCACTACACGCACCAGAACTGATAATAATATATGCAGTGGACCCAAAAATATTTCTGACACAAATGTGTGAATGTTATTTCATTAGTATGGCGTACTTTTATATCACCAGAACTTGAATGTAAAAATCCTCCAAATC
Source organism: Moxostoma hubbsi (assembly GCA_032164185.1). Lineage (NCBI taxonomy): Eukaryota > Metazoa > Chordata > Actinopteri > Cypriniformes > Catostomidae > Moxostoma > Moxostoma hubbsi. Next base: position 10,090,289 of record JAVLUX010000011.1, on the reverse strand, counting down.
ATTGATCTTGAAAAAATAAGATGTTATCGAAAACTGTTGCTGTGAATTTGTAATATTTGAAAATATTTTGTGTGAATTCACCTAAAAAAAATATCTCAGGTTTTGAAATTCAGGCCTCAATATTCAGGTTGTTGAATAGGGGTTGACAATTTCAGGTGGCAAATTTGTGGATGATATCAGGAATGCAAGATCAAATGAGCGTCGATGTAATATCTCTCGAACAACCGCAAAGCAAATGAAACAGCTCAAAGAAGTAATTTTAAACAACTGTGACAACAAAAAGGTATAATTTAGGTATACTTATTATAATGTTTCATTAAGATATACAAGACATATACCCGTGGAAACGAATAATCAAGCTATCACTTTTTAACTGCAAGTCTGCAAACAAATAAAAATAATCAATTTGTAGTTGAGAAGTATTAAATAATAAATATAAAAATATAAAATATATATTTCTATACATCAGTTAAACGGTTGTGAGATAAAAAAAAAAATGGTTGAACATTTATATAACTATATATACCACAGTTAGTTCCGGTCCTCAAATCTGATTGGACGAGTGACGTTCCATGAGCACTGATGGTGTGACAGCATCAGCACTCAGACGCTTCACTGTGTGTATCACTCTGTTTCATGCTGTTCTAAACTAAAGAGTATTTGTTAGGAGTTACTGAATTTATTTTTGAAATTACATATGTTAGCCAACAGGTGGTGGCAAAAGATATTTTTTGTGTGTAATATGAGCCAGTTGGTGACTTAAAGTGAATCATTATGCCTCCAACACACAACACAACTTTCAAAGACGTTGGATCTTGGTACTATTAATATTACACAACAGTCTGTCTTGTCATATAAGTCATAGCTTTTCAAATTACACAAGGAATCGGCGACATGGGTGAACACATTACAAGACATTTCACTGTTGACGAATCCCCGACAGCTCTGCCTGGACTCCAAAGTACGTTACACAACAGAGTATACGCAAGAAGTGATACGAGATACGAAAACAAATGCATGATCATATGTTACGCGTTTCAGAATATGATGTGTATGTTTTTAATCGCCTTAAGGCATCATATATTTTATTGGTTACAATATAAAAAAGTTCCTCATACTGAAAAATCAACCTATTTGTTTACTTGGCTGTCAATTGGCAATTTCTCTTTCTCCACCCGCTTGTGGTACAGTGTTATGGATCAACTGGGGATCTTGTTATCTGGTTATGTATGTGTGCACGTGAATAATTTGAACCTGAATGTTTTTTGGGTGAATTCACACAAAATATTTTAAAATATTACAAATTAAAATATTACAAATTAACAGCAACATTTTTCGATAACATCAAATTACACTTAGTCTCTTTTCAAGATTACAAAAAAGAGAGAGGCTTTTTTCAAATTAAAGTTCTGGTGATATAAAAATGACACCATGTATGTGTAAATTTATTTATATATATATAAACTGTGTGCATAGACAGTTTTCAAGCAAAACCAAAGTTTTTATCTTTAAATTAAGAAAATATTGTTAAAACATAAGAAATACAGGATTTGGGCAGATTCTAGTTGTTGTTAAAACTAATGAAACATGTCAATAAATTAAAACTACTCAGGTGGTTACTCTGCTAGGAGACCTATGTGAACCTGAGGTGAACTGAGTTCATACATCTCCTAAAAATGACCTGGGACCAATTGGTTAAAAGAAGATTCAAAATTGGCTAGTCAAATTTAAGTTAGTTCCGTAAAACGGTCTGACTTTTATTATTATTATTATTATTATTATTATTATTAATAATTTATTTATATTTTTTGTAAATTACGTTTAGTTTGATCATTTGTATCCAATGAATTTCAGTGCAGAGTGACTGTCCAAATACTCATTCGCCACTCTCAGAATGGCAATCTGCCATTCCACCACATTCAAAAGGTGCTCTATTGCAGTGCTTCCCAATCCTGTTACTGTGGCATTTCAGTGATGCTTAATTGGACCTAGCATTTGCCAAGAAAACATTCCCCACACCTTAACACCCCCACCCCCTGAACCATTGACACAAGGTAGAATTGATCCATTGATTCATTTTGTTTATGCCTCTGTCATCTGCATTTAGCTTCAGAAACCAAAATTTATCAGAACATGATAAATTCAATATTTTTTTTCCAATATTTTACTGTATAGTTTTGGTGATCCTGTGCCCAGTCTAGTCTCAGTTTCCTGTTCTTAGATAAAATAAATTGAATTTATGTGATCTGCTGCTGTAATAACCCATCCGTGTCAAGGTTTGGCATGTTGGGCATTCAAAATGCTCTTCTGCACAGCACTGTTGTAATACAGGGTAATTTTAGTTACCATCACTTTCCTGTCAGTCTGGCTATTCACCTCTGATCAATAAAAATACACACACTGTCATTGTATATTGATATGAAGACCACACACATGTATTACACTATTTATACAGTATATGCATATGTTTACAATATACATGTATACATTCTTTGTATGGGATACATAGACTATATATTGTACATGCATATAAAGATCATATAAATAGATAGATATTTGTGACGAGGAGGAGTGTGGGTTAATTGAGCTAATCAGCCGAGGAGAGGGATAAGTGCAGTGGAACGCATCAGTTCAGGAGAGGGAGAGGGGCACATGCAGTTGCCATGTGTGTTTGTGTTGTGTTCAACCGGTTCCCGCCTCCTCCTTTCCCATCCTTAACCATATTACAATATTGTTCAGAGATTCATATTTAGGCTAAATCTACTTCATGGGCTAATGGTTCATTAGATAGGTTTACAGAAAAATCTTCACAGTAATCATATTTAAAGAGCCATTAGCCTGAAATGCAGATATCTTCCTTTGCCAAATGATATGATGCAAACGTTAATTTTTATACAATAGAGAAATGGCAAGCTGTGACTGGTAAAACTTTGATATTCATTAGAGACCACATGGGCTGGTCAATATCTTAAAAAAATGTGATGGACATGAATGTCTGTTACCTGTATATATCTGTTTAAGTTCTGGTTAAAATCTTTAAAGTGTCACAACTATTAAACTTTTTGACTAATGGAGTTTTTTGGAACTTTAATGGAAACTTGGTCATCAGTGGTGTGGCGAATTTCCCTGTCAGCTTATTTCTTTCTTCTTCTTTTTGTTTAGCAAGGAAAACAGGAACTTGGAAAGAATGTTCTCATTGTAAAAGTATCTAACTCAATACAGGGTTTATGTTTAGTTTTAGTTCTGTAAAGTCTTAAAAAAACCTTTAGACAAAATAGAACATTTAAACCTTTTAGTGTTAGGAAGTTCTCTGACCTCAGATGTATCCATAATAATTTGCTTAATGATGACATCTTATGATGAATAAAAGTAGTAATAAGTGCTTTCAGGAAATGGAAACTTAATTATATACTTGCTGTGTCTCTTAAGATTAGCTCAAAGTATTGGAAGGCTGTAGAAGTGAAGCAACCGAGTGAGTGAACAAACAAAGCAATAAAAAACAAAGCATATTGCACTCATTTGTTTGTACCATTTTCCTACAAGTTGATCATGACATTGCAGACTGGTGAATGGGAGTGTTTGTCATCGCTGAAGAAATTTTCCACTTGACGTCACTTTTGTTGAGCTGTTAAACAAATCCTCTCCATCAGACAACCTTAAGTCAAGTTGTAGACATTGTTATTACAGTGTAGAGCAATGTCCTGTTGTTTCAACTGCATTTGTTTATACACTGTAGCCTTGAGATTGATTTAAAATAGTGATGGACAATTCAGGTTTTGTTAGTGACAATGGCTGCATGCTAAAACTACTTTTATATGTATATAAATTAGTATGTGTTAGCAAGACATACTGTATGAGATGTCATCATGCACAATGAAGCACTGATACCCAAAAAATAAGAAGTTTGCATTAGCCACATTTGAGGTTGGACAACAAGTTGTCGAAGTAGGGCAGAAACCTTGAGTTAGCTGAAAATGGGATGAGAGCAAAAAAGCGATAGGAAAATAGTCAGCTGTTGAGAATGGAGAAAAGGAAAATCTGTTCCATTGTTTTGCAATGTGGAAACAGGAAATATTGCAATGCATATAGTTCCAGCTGTAACCACCATAGACATTCATTACATTTACATTCACAAATGTTATAATTATACACGTTATAATCAAGCTATAGCCAGTTTTAGCATAGTTAAGAGACAGTTTTCAGTTCAGTACAGTTTTGTATAAATGTCACCTATGTAAGGAAGATCGTTGTGACGAGGAGGAGGGTGTCGACAGGCCGTGATGGAACACGGTCGTCGCTTAATCAGCTGATCATCGGGAGAGTGAGTTAAAGGGACGGCCGGAGATGCCGGTTCGAGAGAGAGACTCACGCGGCCGCGTTGCATGTGTGTCTGTGTTTGTTTTAAGTTACATATCTGATTAAACTTTACGTTGACTGTTCATTCAGCCGGTTCCCACCTCCTCCTTGCCCATCCTTGAACTGTTACATCATCAGCTGAGAAAGTCATAAATTCACGCCACGTGCCACCTCTATTTTTCAGAGCATGCACAAAACGTTGAGGTAAATTGTGGTCCAAATGACGCGTGTACATGCTGGATGAAGCAGCGCTGTAAATGCATTATCTAAGTCTGTTAGACCGGCTTGCAGAAATCGGACTGGTACGATTAGAGTCAGACTTAAGTGTTTACATGATATTTTAAAAAGAGTACTTACTGTTTTAGTCCTACTGAAGTCTTTTTCTGTCATTATTTATGGTAGCATGCAGTTTTGTGTAATTTCAGCAATTTTTCTGCATAATTGTCAATCTGAGGTAATCCAATTGCTTAATTCCATGTTTGGCAATGGTTAAACACATGCTTTAAAAGCTTTACACAGTCGAGCTATATACAATTGCACAGCCGCCATTCACCACCATGACAAAGGATGTGGCTTATCTCCTCAATAGCCGCATTTCCACTGTCAGCAAAGTGAAGGCGTGCTAGTGCGTGCCAAGGCCAGTTGCATTCCCACTGTCACTTCCGGGGCTTCATCGTGCCTCTTCTGGGCTTTATCGGGGCCAATGGCCTTTGGCCCACCGATTACCCTTAGGCCAAAGAAGGCCAACTGGGGATTGAGTTGCAGTCAAAGGTGGAGTATAGCGAGACACTCGTGCTGCGTTTCATTCAAGTCAGATGTGAGATATTCCTATTTGAATTCTCCAAACTCCGACCATAAAATAATTCCATTGCCAGATACTTGGAAGATAACGTTTAAACAACCAAAACTGCAACACTCCCATTAACAAGGGTTTGACTGTTTCCTAGCAACCCAAATGATAAACAATACCGCTTCACTACATCATCAAAAGAAAGTTTAATTTACTGTGTTTTGTACACCCGTCTCTGCAAACGTTTGTTAAACAAGCTTTGATATCTTGTAATGTAGGAACTTTGACTCACTGATCGATGTCATTTAATAAAAGTTATCACTAACTTTGTACATATCTGGGTGCCGAGATATTTGTGTGACTTCACGCACCTCAGCGGAAAAAAATTGCAGACACATTACGAATCCGTTAAGATGCACAACCATGGCAGTTAAAGTTGGTGAGTTGTCAACATTAAATTATCTTGCTTGCTAGCTAATGTTTCCATACAAGAAAGATAACTAGATAACATGCATTCTTGTTTTGTTTTGTGAAATGGGCGGGGTGTGTGATGTTTGCACCAGGGTGGCATATTATCATATATCACTTTATTATATTATCGTGGCTCATGGTCCAATTATTGATGCCGGCTGAACAGTTTATGCTCACATTGGCCCGATAGTGGAAAACCGGCTAATGTTACTGCGTGTCATTAACTCTGTGTATGAATACACAATGACCAAGGAAATTTGCCATTACACAAATTTTAAATTTAAGTGAAATGGAGCACTTTTAATATCAAAATCCATATCTAAATTTCAGCAGAACCACAGGTGGCACATGTACATTACATAATCTTCATGAGCTGCTCTGAGTGCAGTCTGTGGTGCGAAACGGTGTGGTGTGAGTTCATTTGGAGTGCTCACATCATCTTGGACTTAACATTGACACCTAGGGCGTGGCTGAAGCATCATTCAAATGCCGTAGATAGTAGTGAAGATGCCATTGTAGAAAATCACTATTCACAATCAGCTATGATTATTTTAATCCAATCCAGTGTCTGTTACTGAGATAAAGTAGTAGTATTTGTAGTAGTATTTGGCTGGTCACGTGATCCTAACATGGCAGCCCCCATGAGGGGACCCTCTCCATGTAGAATAAAACAGCTTTTATAAGATTACTGATATGACTGGAGGATTCTCATGTGAGTCATCATGATTGTAAACAAATTACTTTTCTTTAGGAGTAAAACATTTTTGAATGAGGAAGAAAATACTTAGTGCATCTTTAAAATTCTTTTATTTGGATAATAAAATGTGATTTGAAGTTAAAGTGCGGTTTGATCAAATGATCACAATCAGGCGACATAATATTGTAACAGGCCTACATTATTTGTGTTTTTAGTTTAGTTTTTTGTAGGTCTGCTATTTTAACTTTACAAAAGTTAAGTTTTTACACTGGACACGCCCATATCCGGTCGGCAATTGTCGCCGTCGCTCGTGTTGCTGGAAGTCGCCAGCTCTCATTAAAAATGAACGAGATGAGGCCGTTTTGTCGCTGCCTGTCGCTGGCAGTGTGAACGCAGCTTCGCGACAGCTGGCGACCGGATGTGGGTGTGTCCAGCGATGCAACAAAGTTGATAAATGTTTAAGCCAATATGAGAGAAGATGGTAGAGCTCACGTGATCCTGATATTTTAATAATAATATTAATTGTAAAGAAACCACTAGCAACCTAACCGCCAGCCACTGACGACATGCAGCGACAAATTAGCTGGCAATGTGAACGCAGCTTTATGCAGCTAGATTAGAACGCAATGGCTTGCAACTTATTGTATCATAGTATATGTCACTGTCCATTTCTTATCGTGAAGAAAATTGGCAATATGCAGCTTTATTAATAAGAGCGAGTTTGTTTTTTAGAGAGATAAAGATGGATTGAAGTGAGTGAGGGTAGTCTTCACCCCAATATACACTGCAACAAAATGTTTTTTATTTGATTTTGTTTTATATTGGACTTGTTTTCCAATATAAATATCTAAAACTCTTTTAAAACAATGTACATTTTCTTTAGCAGCAACACTTGCTGAATACATTTTTTTTCTGAAAATGTTGAATATAATATTAAAAATGCAAATGTTTTAAAATATCTAAAAATACTTAAAAAAAAAAAAAAAAGATGCATTCATCTGAGAAGCAGCATATTAAATATTTATACTTGCTTTTAGAGAAAAGATCTTGAATATAAGTATTTTTGTCTTAAAGACTGACAAATGGTTTACATATAGTTGTCTCCATCTTTTTGGCTGGGTTAAGAGAAAGTAGTTTAACACCAGAAAAGACTTTCAGCTTTACAATCTAGACTGAGCCCAATACCCAATGCTTTATTCAACTTTGCATACAGCCTAATGTCTAATCTTTTTAGATGTGAGGCATTTAATGTTTCAGAGAGCTTCTTTTTTTTTTTTTAAGGTTTAATTCAGTCAGCTGATTGTCTCATGATAAAAGAATCCACTGGTTGCTGCTTTCTGTGGAAAGTCTGGAAGGTGTTTTGACATATTGCACTTTGCGACACAGCCCCTCAAGCTGTCATAAACTCAGCTTGGTGTCTAGTCAGTGGAACATTTAAGTTGTCCTCTTAAGTGAGTTCAATGAATCAGTTCCCTGTTCAAGCCCATTCTGATATCACAACTGCAGCCAGGGTCTTAAAAACAAAACACTTGTACTCATTTAGAAACTTTCTTGGAACCCACTTTCTCAATTGGTGCTTCAGAAACTGAAGTTAAGTGTGCCACTTGCACTCAATGATCAAGTGGGTGATATCAGCCTAGGGGTAGGCGGTATGACCAAAATCTGACAGTTTGAGTCATATTATGTCACTGTAACTGTAACAATATAGATATTTTAGCTGGAAATCCACCCGAACATTTTTTGTTTTACATAACTATGGAACAGTGCCTATTTTTATTAAATTATTTAGAAATTAAAGGTACTTCATCTCATTTGGTATTTTTTTTTTTCAAATGGAACTTCCAAAAAATAAAGATCAGATTATTAAAAATAAATAAATAGCTGCTTCACATTATGCAACACTTGAATGTAAAAATTTAAAATAGTAGTATGTTATAAATACGATTGTATGAGCCACATTTTAAGCTGTCGTAGAATAGCTAATATACAAACCTGTGTTGATTTTTATTTGAATGTGCTAATTTGCATATTAATATATAATTTACCATAAACAACCTATAGTCACTGTGTTCACACCTAGTGGCCTGGTGTGATGTGTCAGATCTAAAATGGATTAATTCATTTGTCATTACTTTTATAGTCATAACGTTCTGTGACCTGTATACTCGGGTCCTCAGCGAGCTATTTAATGCAGCTGAACTCAACTAAATTGAATGTTTATGTTGTACGCAACTTACTGAACTGAGTGTTTGTGTTATATGTATAATAATACCTGTCAGACGCTTTCCACCCGTATAGTACCACAACACAACATAATGCTGCTCTGCTCACCATTTTCCACCCTGGATTCCTTCCATGTTTCTTTCTTTTCCATTCCCTCATGGTTCCACTGGAACAATGTACCCTGCTTATGGACTAAAACATTTGCACACATGAGTGACAGGTGCTTATGGCTAGAGTACACATCTCTGTGCTTATCACAGACATGAAAGCTTTTACCAGATAGAGAGGTGAAAAGTTTGAGTGAATGATATGGGAAGAATTGCTATCATGTACTGTATATTCACTTCAAAATGTGTCACTTTGATTTGAGTAAATCATTTGTCAATTAATATAGATATATGTGACTGTGACTATGATGTGAATACCCAGAGTTGCTCAATTCTGTCCTGTTCAGTGTGTTAAAAAGCCATTCGAAGCTGTGGCCTAGCGGTTAAGGCACTAGATCCAAAATGTTGAGCTCTACTGCTTTTTCTGAGCGATGCAAGTTTGAATCTGCCTCGCAACATTTTACAATCTTGTTTTTCCCTCTTCTCACCATTTCCTCATAGATGCACTCTCTATTCTCCACTAAAGTGGCAAAAGGCCAAAAAAGTAAACATTTTTTAAAATTCCTAGAGATTTTTGAATTTTTTTTTAATGCAGCAATCTGCAAAATTATTAACAAGTCCTGGTCTCATGGAATCACATTACTATACCTAAATATTTGCTAAATTATTTTTATGTAGCCTGGCAATTTCTGGTTGAAATAAACACTAGAGATGCTACATCATCATTTACTTACACAAATCAGTTCAGAGTAAACTGCAGATTATCAGTGACACTTAAGTTAGGTTTTACCCTAGAGATAATTTTTCTAGCATCCCTCCACCTCCCCATCTCCATCCTCGCTCTTAAGAGATCCTTCACTATACAGTAGCTATATTAATCCATGAAGTAGAGCTGCACGATTCTGGATATGTTGAGAATCACAAATTTTGCATAGAATGAAACGATTCCGAAGAAAAATCTTATTTCAGTGATTTACATAACCTCAACATAAGGGTATTAAACAAAGCAAAATATAATTTACTAGAGGTTCTGCCAAAATATTCTGTGCTTCAATCTATGCAAAAATGCTATTAAGTTGTTAATCAAATATAAAAATTAAAAATGTCCTAAGTCCACAAGGGGGTGCAACGAATATATTTTAAACCAAACAGCACCTGGTGATTATTGCAAAAAAAAAAAAAAAATCCTTTTAAAAAACGTCATAATAAATAAAACAAATTATTTAACCTGTTTCTTACATGCTAAGGAAAAAGCAAAACGAGCAGTAAAAGAACTTCATTAACAGTTCTTTGTTATCTTAGTATTGCACTTGTAAGCAAATATGCAATAATACACTGTTATTTTACTACATTTTAAGACATTTTTTTAAATAAATATTAACAATTTAAATTAAAACAATGAAGCCTTCAGTGTTTCTCTTGTAAAAATTGCTTCAAGCTTGTAAATGAATTATTCAAGAGCCAGTAATTAAGTAGAGAACAGTGTAAGTGTTTTAGCAACAGCAGCAAATAAACGTTTAAAAAACTATGATATAAAAACATTAAATGAAAGAAAGTACACAAATTAAATTACTTAAATATTTGACACTCTGCTGTGTGTCATATATATATTATACACCAATTTGATGCAGTAAGAATGCCTGAATGCCTATAACAGACAGCATGCAGCTTATATACATTTAGACATCATACAGATCTAACATTTGAAGAATTTGTCCCATCTACTTGTACATTAACAGCTGTGTTTTCTTTAATATCTCGTCAAGACAGTGCAGATTTAATCGCATCTGTTTACACTGGTAATTCATTAACAGCTGTGTTTACATTAATATCTTTTAAAGAGGGATATTTCAATTAAAAACAGTGCAGAGTCTCATGCAGGAGCGCTGCATTCACCAAAAGACACAAGCGCATGGGCAGACACATGCATGTGAGTGTTGGAAAGTAGCCGGCTGTAATCAGTCAGCGCACAGATAGCGAATTTAGTCAGATCTTGGTAATGCCGCTATTTTTGTAGCGTCAGTGGCTATTCAAATATTGATCTGAACAGAGATTATGTCACACTCCTAGCTAGTCATGGCTGCACCCTACAGTTTGAAAAGCACTGCTGGACAAACGTTTTTGGCCGTTGCGTTTTATTTTTTTCAGCATCAGTATCAACATATAAAAATGCGTTTTGAAGTGAATTTCTCATTTAAATTTAACCGCCTTACAAATGCATGCCACTAGAACGTTAATATAAATTGCAGAATCCTTGTCATTTAGAAATTAGATCACGTGGGTGTCTGATTCGAGATTGCGATCTTTTAATGGTTAATCGTGCAGCTATACCATGAAGTATTGAAGTAAGCTGACATTTCACCTTGGAACTGCCACGATAGGTGTCGTGAACCATGAGATGTTATTTAGCAAAACTGTTGCCACAGTCAGAGGTGGGTAGAGTAGCCAAAAACTTTACTCAAGTAAAAGTACAATTACTTTAAAAAAAAACAATTACTCAAGTAGAAGAAAAAGTAATAATGTTAAAAAATGTATCGAGGAAGAGTAAGTATCCAATAAAAAGAATACTCAAGTAGTGAGTAACTAGTTACTTTCACATATAACATAATAGATGTACATGCATTACAGAATGATTAATAATAATAATAATGATGCTATAAATATTATTGTAAATAATGGAAATTGTCATCATTCACCACCATGTTGTTCCAGACCCATATGACTTCTTCCATGCATTAAATTAAAGGGATATTTCACCAAAAAATGTAAATGTTCTCATTTTCTCACCCTCATAGAGGCAGCATAAAAGTAATTCATATGATTCCAGTGATTTTCAGAAGCAATATGATATGTGTGGGTGAGAAACAGATACATATCTATAACTTACTAATTCCTTTAATGCTGCCTTAATGTGCTTTCTGAGCTTCAGAGTTTTTCTACCCATTCACTTGCATTCTAGTATAAACTAACAGAGCTGAGATATTCTTCTAAATATCCTTGTGTTCAGCAGAAGAAGAAAACACATCATTTATCTGGAATGACAATTTTACATTTTGGAAACATTTTGGATATATTAGACAGTGTGCTAACCTTAATCAAAATGTACTTTTCACTGCATGTTTTTTCACCCCTCCATATTTTGAAAGGGAATGGTGACTGAGACTGTCAGTCCCTATCATTCGGTCTAACATCTTTTGTGTTCCACAGAATACAGAAAGTTTCACGGGGTTGGAAGAAAATGAGGGTGGGGAAATGATAATATGATATTAATTAAAGACTGAACTATCACTTTAAGGATGCTTCTTAGATTTGGACCGTTCTGTCAATAAGAAGAGAAGTTTGGAAATGTTTTTCTAGTAATAATTACAGTGAAAAAAGTGAACAATGTCACAGTCCCAAGTTATATATAATGTTTAATTATACACTGCAGCAAAATCATGCTTTGTTCATTCCCTCTGTCATTATTTCACACGTTTTTACACCCTGCGTGAATTTAGTTCAGTGACATTCCAGCATTTTCAGTGTAGAATTTAGATAATTAGTTCTGTGCAAATTGTAAATTGCACCTTTTCTCTGGGTTTGGAAGCTTGTTTTCCATAAGACAAAGCCGCCCGCATCTGTCAACCTTGCATGTGCAGAAATGCTCACAATTGTGACATGCAGGGCAAAAGATTTGCACTTAATGCTGATGTTAACAAGGATTTCTACAGTAAGAACTGATATGTTGCAGTGCTGATATAAAAATGCAGACTTAGAAACTGAGGTCATAAGAGCCCACAGTTACAGATTCACACAGTAAATGAATGATTATCACCATGACACAGACAAGCCAGATTGTCACAATCTCTAAAACGTACCTCACTATGTTTTCTTTAGTTGGAGCTGCAATGCAATTGTGCACTTCTGTAGTGTTGAACACGACTCGAGTAACGGCGTGAAGCTGTGAAGTTCCACTGTCGTAAGAGTCCTATTAAAAAATCTCAATAAATTACACATTTATTAACACTTATTAAGTTAAAACCAGTAATGTAATGACAGGAATACTACCAATTGTAATGAAGTAAAAGTAAAAAAATGTAATCAGAAATTTGCTTAAGTGTGAAAAGTACAACATACTCAAAGTACATTTTTACCCCAAAAAGTTACTCAAGTAAATGTAACGGAGGAAATGAAGCACGTTACTACTCACTTCTGGCCACATTCACATAATTTTCATGAGATCAGGGTTTATTAACCTGACAAAGACTGCACAAGTAGGCTAAATTGACAATTTTGTAAAAATTTAACCACATAGAATATTAATAGGAAACTTGTTGATGTGGCTTCATTTTGCTCAAAATGTCAAGTTTTAATATTTGCACTATTTTATATTTATTTTATCACTTGCATTTAGCATTGTTTTTTTTTTTCCTGCATCCAACGACCCATTTTAGTGTTCAACCCAGCAGTCTAAAGCCACTGTTTTTTTGTGTTATCAACTCTATACATTTTACAATTTTGAAAGAGCACAGAGCAGATATATTTATCTTAATGGAGGATTACAATGTATCCCTATTCATCAGTAGTACAGCTGTCAGCTTCTGCATCTGGTAATAGCATAATTGTGCATGTCTTTGTGAATATAGATAGTGTTTGTAATACTTGCCAGGCTTGGAGAGAATTATGTCATCCAGACTGGAGTCAAAATAAGCCTGACGTGATCACTGAATGCCACTTAAACAGATAGCAAAAGAAAAGCTGCTCTATAATAATGAAGATACTAATCACTAGCCCTGGAGTCAGAAACTAGAAAACTGACATGGTGAAAGAGGGAGAGATGACTGGGAATTAACACCCATGGAAAGTATGCTGCATGGAACTTTTGATAACACAGCTGCCCTTTTACCCAGCTCAGCTGATTTAGATTTTCCATCAAGATGGGAGGGGCAGCATGAAAGAGAACATACCATGAGATGAGTGATACAGATCATTGTTTAACCACTCTACATGTCCTGAAATGGTGTGGCAGAATTGACCAGAGATTGGCCGAACTGGTTCTGAGATGCATGGAAAAGCAGTGGCACATATTTTCCAGGCACTTGCACTCTCAGGGTGTGTGTGTATGAGTGTGTGATTAGTCAGCAGAGGCAGCCGTTTCGGCCCAGAATGAGGAAAGTGGGGCAGAGTCTGCTAGCTGAGTCCCCCCTCCCCCAAAGTGGGTGGAGCCTACTATGCTATTGAGAGAGGCTTTCATATAAAAAGACTATGGGAGAGTGAGCTGCAGTCTTACAAAGCCTTGAGGACATTTGATCAATACTGTAGGAGTGCAGTCGCTTCCAGATTATTCACTCTCAACCAAACAGCATCACATAACCACAATACGAGGACACTTTACCTTCATCAACTGTCGTTTGCATTGCTCAGTTTGGCTTTGATCCATTTCCTGTCTGAAAACGCTCAAGGATCTCTACTGGTACAGTCTTGGCTTAGACTGAGACAATCTGAAAAGTACAGGGAGACGGGGAGAAAATTAGCAGTCAGGAAGGGGAATTCCAAGAATTTGTTTCCTGAAGCAGGCTTCATTCGTGCCCTCACGCTGGGGAAGGCAAAACGGACGCGTCTCAGCCCCTCCTGCCCTTTACATTCTCTAACCTCTCAAGTCCTCCAGAGGATCCGTCAACAGGCATCAGTCATGCATCTGAAAACAATGAAGTGCAACCCTTTCTGCCTTATCGCTTCCTTAGAGGATCCAGATATGTTTAACAGCTCTGTGGAGAGGGTAAGGCTTCATGGATGCAGTGCTCTGCTTCCAGTGTTTAAATCTTATGATTTGGTCCCTCACAACCTCTAATTAATTTTAGCCTTTAAAAAAATATGGCATGCTTGGAACAGCTCCTAGAATGCAGTAAATGGTCAAGCACAAATGATGAACAGATGATAGAAAGGCATTGTGACAGCTACTGTGGACGTGTGGCAATGAGTTTGATAGCCTCAAATGACCTCTGATAACTGCAATTAGATTTGTGCTCTCTGTTTGATTTGTCATTGAATTAATGACCTACTTGGGTATTTGAATATTAGTACTTTATTGCAGTGTTCTTGTTGCACATAATACATTTTTCTATAGTTCCCATAACAATGAGCAATTATAAGCGGTTCTCTCCAAATTACTACACAGCATGGCAAATGTACATGTAGTTCATTAGTATTACTCAGTAACTTCTTATGTAAATACATATTAACAGGAACTATAAATTAAAGTGTGACCTATTTATCTAATGAGCTAGCTTGTTTGGTTATAGTAGAGGTTAGAGAATGGAAGAGGAGTCTGTGGATACATTGACTGAGTTCCGGGTGGACTAAATAAGATATGTGGCTGGACAATTTTGGATTTTCGAATCTGACGTAAGCTCTTACACACAATTGCATATACTTACGTAAAAATAGACACAGCAGTGTCTACTGTACTAGTCTGTGTAGCCTGAAATGGTCAATCAGGACTCCTTTTGTCATATCTGTCTGTGATCACATTTTGAAGTATGTCTCTCTGTTACTATGGAAACCAATATCTTGCCAAGCACTGACAGACGTGGTCATTTCAGGATGTTTATTAGATTAGTACAGTGTGCGTCAGTATGGTTTAATATAGAAACATTTACTGAATATCAATCTATCAGTATCTCGAAAAACAAGCTAATTTAATTCAGCATAATAATGCATGATTGGCCTAGTTATTTAGACTTAAAATGGATGCCAGTCTGAGAATGCTCCTTGGTGTACTCCTTGCTTTTTTTTTTTTTTCTCTTTGAGTCACCTGCAAAATATATCTGCATTTTTGTATAGTACATAGCCAAATGTATTAATTTGAGATGGTTTCTTCTAATCTGCAGGCAAGTTTTGAGGAGCTGTTTCGTGCCTTTGACAGCAACGTCACCTTCCAATTTTTTAAGAGTTTCCGTCGGGTGAGGATTAATTTTACCGATGCTCTGGCAGCTGCGGAGGCAAGAGCAAAACTCCACAAAAGTGACTTTAACGGCAGGGAGGTGCGACTCTATTTTGCCCAGGTATGTCACCTAGCAAATTTGTGTGTGTGTGTGTGTGTGTGTGTGTGTGTGTGTGTGTGTGTGTGTGTGTGTGTGTGCACGCATTCAAGTGTATTCCTAAATAGCTGAGCTAGGTTTTATGTCTTGTTTTATCACTCTCCATTGTAACTTCCTTTTAATTAATTATGATTAAACAATAATTTAAACTGAAATTAATATTTATCTGCTTTGTGTCCAGGTCCAGATCTTCCTTTAACTTGCATTAATGACCTGCTGACTGTACATAAGCTCTTACTTAGTCATCTGTAATACAACGTCATATCATAAGCAGATGTGACGTAACATACTTAACTTGTCAAGTCTTCACGGAAAGTGAATCAAAAACTAATCAAAACAAAGTTGATGATCAATATACAGTTGTGGTGGAGCATGCTGGTAGACCAATTAGGGAAAGGATACCTAACGTGACAAACCAGAAATATCAACCATTATTTATTTATTTATTTCAACCATTTATCGTGTCACTCCTGGTTAGAAGAATGAGTGCAACATAAAATTCCTAATTGTATTAGTCAGCCTTTAAGCATAATGATTATTCATATCAAGCACATAAACTTGTCTTTCTTTTCCCAACTTGCTTTTTTTCTAGTATGTGCACATTGGCAGTCCACACCTGGAACCTCCTAAACCAGATAAGCAGTTCCTCCTCTCCCCTCCTCCATCACCTCCTGTGGGTTGGGAGCAGTCCAAGGATGCCACACCTGTCATTAACTATGACCTTCTCTGTGCCATTGCAAGACTTGGGCCAGGTACTACACAACTTGCATCCCACATTCCCACTGACTGTTAATCAGTTCTTAGTTTTCTGCAGTCAAGTAAGATCTTTAAAAAAACTGTGAAGCACACATAAGTAGAGCTGTCACTAATTCACTTAGGAATTTCCAATGGTTTTTTAAAATAGCTTTACGATTTGTAAGTAAAATAAGGTCTGTGTTTAACATTACTTGAAGCAACTACCCTGCTTTGTTCACATGGTTATACATCTGCTGTCTGTTGTAAAATATAGGGACCATTCAGAGTGAATGTTTAAAAAGAAAAAAGAAAAGCTTGATACAGCGCAAAAAATGAAACAAAATGTAGGTGTCTCAAGGTGCGTTTTTAAAAGCTCAAGTTCTTTTTAACTTTGCACAGCATCTTAAAATGGGGCTCCTGCACACAACACTACAAAAACAGCACACTAAGGTGCAATGGTCAAATATGGCCTGCAAGTACGTTTACATAGAAAACAATGAAGTAAAACTGCATAAATGGACACAAAAACACATTCTGTGTGAACGGCCCCTTAAGTTGTTACATAAGGACTTACACATTTTTTACTGCATTGCTTTGACAAGAATGAAGGATTTACTTTATTTTAGTATTAAATTCGATCTCTTCTGCAGGTGAAAAGTATGAACTCCAACCAGGTACCCCCACCACTCCCAGTGTGGTAGTACATGTTTGCGAGAGTGACCAAGACATCTCAGGAAATGAGGAGGATATGGAGGGAGGCCAACGTCCTCGTTCGAAAATCATCCAGACCCGTCGACCAGAATACACTTCCTCTGTCATGCAGTGAGCCTTTGGAACCACTCATTGTGGTATAATTTGTTACCATAACAGGGCCCTCTGGGGGATATGCCATGGCATGCTGTTGGTCCTCCGCACCACTAGAGGATGCCTTAAGACAGAAGCTAGCCCTGTGGAGAAAGATATTGTGTATGTCAAGCACCATCTCACATGGCTATGGGGTTCATTGCATGCATTCGCTGGTAGAGTGACTCATTTCTCTAGTAAAATGTCTGTTTTTTTTGTTTTTTTTGAGAGTGCTTTCATTGGTATCTGTTGCCAAGGGGAACATGAGTCTCCTATTGTGTAGAGTGTTTTGTATCTTGGGAAGCATGCTGTGTCCCAGTCAGTGGATTTTTATAGTGTTTTTAATATGATTTTGTATTTCCTTTAGATTTACTTGACACTTTCAGACATTTGTTAATACAACCCACTTAGGTACTTATGAGCAATCCAAGATTATTGATTTGAGAATGAGAGTAAATGTTGAGGGGAATATCTTTTTTTTTTCTTGTTCCACCAGGTGCCTCAACACGTTCCTATATTACAGATCATAATTAAGTGCTACAATAAGACTGACAGTACTTTGAGTTACATATTTTTTTTTCCAATTATCTATTTTCTTTGTCAAAATGCTTGTGATTTAAATTTTTTCTGGGGTAAGGTTTTCTTAGGGTAATGAGTGTTCAATGTTGCAATGTTTTTAGCAATATTTACTATTTTAAAAAGCCTTAAACATCAATTTGACATCTTGGCCCTTGAAGTATTTTCTACACTTTTAACTGGATGGCATGGCCTCCAAATTCATCAGCTCCAGTTATTTTCATCATGTAGGACCATAACACTGTAATAAACCTGTCAGTCTTGATGAAGAACTGTTACAATCTGTACCAGGACGAGCACCAATTAATTTTGTTACATGCAGTTTAATAATGTATTTCTGATGCCTTTTATTGTTTATGTCTTTATATATGATATATTCTTTTTTTTTTTTTTACTTGGTTTTGAAAATGTCACTGACATGGCTTGGGTGTTTACCCTGTTGTAAATAAATCATAAATAACCGCCATAACTTGACATTAAAACTGAAGGTTTTCTCACAAAGTTGTGATGTGTCATTTTTTGACACCTTTTCCCCCCATTGAAATAACTCTATTTTTGTGATATTGTGAGCGTACTGACTTCTAGCCCACATGCCTCTTGAGTTCTATGCTTTTAGCCTTTTTCAAAAGATGACTCAGTGTTCATCCAGCACACTGGTATAGCAATCATGACGCAAGTTGCAAACTTTTCAAGGTGATGTTTCTTTTTGCCTTAAAATAGAATCTGTGAGTTTTAAATGCCTGCCTCAATGTACTTCATAGTTCCCTCATGAGTGTGGAGTAATTCACCATCAAGGTCAAGTTGAGAGAGGTGATAGAAATATCTACAGTCTGTTGATACTCTTGACTCATGCTCACCTCCGCCAACATAACATATTTAAACTAGCTCATTGAAGTCAAAAAGTACAACTGAAAACATTCCATCCAATGCGATGATGTAAATAACATGATAATAAAATAATTCTGTCCAATCCTTAATGCAATGTTATACATGGAGGTTCTTTTCTTTCAAATTATTTTGTGACACGGACATTTTGTGGCTGATTGGAACGGTATCTGACGAAACATATGACTGTCTGGCTGCTAGACATTTCACTCTGTAGATGCTGATGACCTTGACTTGTTTAAGATTCATTAAAGCTGTTGACATCTTGAGAGGGTGGGATCCTTGTGGATAAGTATGTCTCTGTGGTCATAATGGGGTGGAACTACGAGAGGGACTGTCCTTAATATATTTGGTTGGTAAGCTTCAGGGGGACCAGCAGGAACAAATTATGACATTTCTTTCTAGTAAGTCAGAAGAAAGTTTCCATTACCACCAAAGACTCTGAGGTATGTCAGTATTATGTTATATATAACTTGCTCTTAAATATATAAATTTGGATAGCAGCTGGACTTAGATACAGAGCAGGGATGGGAGGGTTACTTTTGAAATGTATTCCACTACAGATTACAGAATACATGCTGTAAAATATCATTTGTAATGTATTCTGTTAGATTACTCAAGGCCAGTAACATATTCTAAATGCTTTGGATTACTTCTTCAGCACTGGTAGATTTTTTTCACTTGTTTTGTCTATAAAAACTGCCAGTACTGTAAGACAAAATACACGTTAAAAATGCATTCTCTGAAAAACGTAAATATCTTATGCAGTGTTGTTTCTAAAGCAAGATAAATCAAATTTATATTTTTTTAAGGATATTTTTTATATTTTTACAGGAAAACCATACAAAAAATTATTATAAATAATATGATTTTTGCCCTAATATCCAAGATCTTACTAGAATCAAAAATTAGGATCCAACGTGAATTTTCTTGACAACAAAATATGATCGTGCCTGGTAACGTGTATGTAAAATGGCTAGAAATAGCATTTAAACGTAGCATAAAGCTGACAATTTACACAAGGTTTTTATATATTTATTCTGCCCCAAACTTACTTCAAACGTACTTCTCTTTCTGCTTGTATGAATGTAACACATCATAAGAAAGTGTTTCACCACTGTTCAAATGCACTTTGGATCGCATCATTTATATGTATAAATGTTTTCCATCTGAAAGGACTAAATATTAAATGATATATATTCAGTAATTCTCACCTGATTGGCTTCGTGAATGAGTCCTAGTCCTTTCTTCAGGATTGGTTGAATGATTATATAGAAATCCATGCCAAAAGGTCACTGACTGAAAAACGAAATAATTTGGAGTGTTTTCTTTCTTGGGTAAACAGTAACAGGAAACGTTTTAAAACAGAGAGTATAAACAGCGAGCGGGAAAAGTTAGTTTTAGGTACAATGTTAATCTATGATTTCAGGGGTGGACTGCGAAAAGGAATCGGCCTGGGATTTTACATAGAAACCGGGGCAAAAGTGAGCGGGAGAGGTCACTTTCATAACGTGGTGGCCCATTTAAGCTTCTCACGGCCAACTTCTCACGGGGCCCCATTCGGGCCCGTTTCGCGGCCAGCCCACCGGGAAAATTTCCGAACTTCCCAATGGCACGAGGCTGCAGGCCGTGTGCCATAGTTACAGCAGTGCTGATGTAGGGCCATATAGCACGATATTGCTTATATACAACAGTTCAATGAACAAGTAAATGTAAAAAAAAAATTTGGGAAAACCTGAGTACGGTCATAAAAACACATTTGTGCATGGAATTACTTTATTACGCGACCAATCAGAATCTGCCGTTGCTGGTTCAAAACAAATGATGTGTCCAAGCCTCCATTAGTAATTCAAAATGTTCACTTCAGAAATAGTATCATGGCTTGTGCTGTTTCTAACAAGTTATTGGATAAACAAGGATTGACAGATGGATGTGTGTGTGTGTGTGTGTGTGTGTGTGTGTGTGTGTGTGTGTGTGTGTGAGAGAGAGAGAGAGAGAGAGAGAGAGAGAGAGATGGCATGTGTGATCACCTGTTGCCACACCCAATCAGAGATGCTTACAGCTTTCTGAAGGTCAGCTTTCTCAGTGGAATATAGATGTCCAAGCGGGATATTCCTCTCTATTTCGGGGGTAGCCGGTGCGCAAATGTCATTCACTATAGAAACATTGATGTCCTCCGCCATTTTAAACAGTGTGTATCCAATGTGGAACTCACAGAGCGCTGTTCTATGATTCACTTTGTCACCAATTGGCTCATATTACACACAAAAATGATCTTTTGCCACCACCTGCTGGCTAATATATGTAATTTCATAGGAATTTGTCTTGGTGACAGGAGATTCCAGTGCACAACAAAACAAAAAACAATACAAAAACAGCAGCAAGACTGTATTAATAATAATAATAACAATAATATATATATATATATATATATATATATATATATATATATATATATATATATATATATATATATATATATATATATATATATATAAAACACATATGTTTGTGAAATAAAGTTCTTGATTAAACTTGCTGTTAGGTGAAGGATCCAATTTAATGATTAAGTTGAAATTTTCTTCAAAAGACTTTAATGAAACATTATCAGTATCCCTAAAGGATTACAGTTTTTTTTTTTTTTTTTACAGTTTTTTCACAATGTTGTTGTCACAGTTGTTTAAAATGACTTTTGAGCTGTTTCCATCGCTTGACAATTGTCCAAGAGAATGATGGAGTACGTTGACGCTCATCCTCAAATTTTGCCATCTAAATTTTTCAACTCGTATTCAACGACCTGAATATTGTGACCTGAATTTCACGCCCTGAATTTCACAACTTGAACAATAAAAACTTGAATTTCACAACCTGAATTTTTTGGAAGTGAATAAACACAAAATATTTTCAAACATTTAAAATTAACAGCAAAAATTTTCGATAACATCAAATTACACCCAGTCTTTTCCAGATAATGGATTTGGAGGCTTTTTAAATTCAATTTCTGGCCATATAACAATGACACCATACAGTGCAACAATGGGCTTACCAGTTCATGATTCTGCAGTAAATTGTGTTGAATAAAATAATTTAAAATATACGCATTTCAGTTTCCTATCTAATCATTAATAGAGTTTACGTTTGCACGTGTACTTTATATAGGTATTGTAATGTATTTGGGTTCATGTTATAATACCTGTTGGCCACTGGGAGCACCCCTGGACTGTTGGTTGTTCATGTTACCATGTGCAGATGAATAAAGAAGAGTCCAGTCTATGAATAGTGCAGACATGTCTCCGGCTTTTCGCGTGTATCTCTGAAACTCTACAGAACATATATGTTACTCTAGCATATTGATGCAGACATAACATAAATTGGCGACGAGAATAAAGTTCCCACTGCCAAATTATCGAGTCATCGGTCGAGCGAAAAGGATGGCTACGATCATCGGACAGGTCGAGGCATTCGACGAGGCAAGTGAGCAATGGCCTACGTATGTTGAACGTTTTGAACACTTTGTGGAGGCTAATGACATTAGCGAAGAAAAAAAAGTGCCAGTTTTTCTCAGTGTAATGGGGGCTTCGACTTATGGACTTTTGCGTAGTCTCATTGCACCAGTTAAGCCCGGGACTATGGAATATGAGGAGATTGTGAACACCCTCCAAGCACATTTTACCCCCAGGCCCATTGTGATTGCAGAGAGGTTCAAATTTCACAAACGAAATCAAGCTGAGGGGGAAGGTGTCGCACAATTCGTGGCGGTGTTAAAGAAACTGGCGGAGCACTGTGAGTTTGGCGACAATCTAAATGACACACTGCGAGACCGATTCGTGTGTGGCCTGAGTAGCGAGTCAATACAAAGGAAACTATTGACTGAGTCGGAGCTCACGTATAAAAAGGCTGTGGATATAGCGATGTCAATGGAGGCTGTATCTAGAGAATCACAGCACTTGAGCAACTCATTGAAGGTAAATGCCATTTCTCTGTCGTCAGAATCGTTCAAAGAGAAATGTTATAGATGTGGAAAGTCCAATCATATCCAAAGTGAGTGCTTTTACAAAGATCAAGTGTGTCACAAGTGTGGGAAGAAAGGCCACATTTCAAGTATGTGTAAAGGTAATAAGACAGAGGAGAAAACACTTAGAACTACAGTAAAAGGGAAAAGTGGAAAATGGAAGGGACAGACCAAGAAAAGACCAATTCACAGAGTGGATGCTAATATGAAAAAAAGTGAGGAAGAGACAAATTCGGACACGGATACGGAACTGACACTACACAAAGTGACAGCAACACTGCACAATGCTCCACGGGTGAACAAAATTAAAAGTGGAACTGATTTAGGGTCATCTGTAATAAAAGTGCAACCAAAAATTGAGGGATTGCCAATTGATATGGAAGTGGATACAGGGGCGGCGGTTTCCATTATCTCAAGTGAACTGTACAGAGATAAACTGAGTCATGTTCGACTACGCCAGACGAACGTTGTTCTCAAGACGTATACAGGCGAAGTTATTCCGCCAGAAGGCGTCATCAAAGTGCGTGTCAAGCTAAACAGACAAAGCGTACGCTTACCCTTGTATGTTGTTACAGGAAACGCAGCTTCTCTGTTGGGAAGAGAATGGCTTCGCAAAATTCGTCTAGATTGGCGTGAGATCAAAACTGTACGAGCAGTGCATCATGTTAATGAAGGGACATTTGACAGTCTTTTAAAAAGGTATGCCAAAGTATTCAGAGAAGATCTAGGGACATTCAATGAGTATACAGCTACCTTAAGTCTGAAACCGGGAACCCAACCAAGATTTTTCCAAGCTCGAGTGGTACCGTATGCCATCAGACCCAAGGTGGAAGAAGAAATCGATCGTTTACTGAAACAAGGAATCATTTCACCTGTGCGATTCAGTGAATGGGCAACCCCGATTGTACCGGTAATAAAAAAAAGTGGCAATATTAGGATCTGTGGCGATTTCAAAATAACAGTGAATCCAGCTCTGTGTGCAGAACATTATCCATTACCCCGAATTGAAGATTTGTTTGCTTCACTGGCTGGGGGACAGAGATTTAGCAAACTAGATCTGTCTCATGCCTACTTGCAGGTTCCTGTACATGAAGATTCACGTAAATATCTTACCATCACAACCCACAAGGGGATGTTTGTATACAACAGATTACCGTTTGGCATCACTTCAGCTCCATCGATATTTCAACGTGTCATGGAACAAGTGTTACAAGGACTTTCGGGTGTACATTGTTTTTTGGATGATATCCTGGTCACAGGAAAAGACAATACTCATCACTTAGCTAATCTGGAGGCTGTGTTGAGTCGGCTGGAGAAATGCGGACTTCGTGTGAAAAGAGAGAAGAGTGAGTTTTTCAAAACTTCATTGGAGTATCTGGGACATGTGATCGATGCATCAGGGCTCCACAAGTCCCCAGACAAACTGCGTGCCATCGCCGAAGCACCAGCTCCTGTTAATGTTAACCAACTTCGATCTTTTTTGGGACTGGTTAACTATTATGCAAGATTTGTGCCAAATATGGCCACGGTTCTTCACCCCCTGAATGCAATGTTACACAAGGATGTAAAATGGAAGTGGTTGCCAGAGTGTGAGAAAGCGTTTCAAGATGCTAAAACACAGCTGTTAACACCCAGTGTACTCACACATTATGATCCAAGACTCCCAGTTCGTTTAGCCTGTGACGCTTCACCGTATGGGGTGGGAGCCGTACTTTCCCACAGGATGCCGGATGGGCAAGAAAGACCCATAGCCTTTGCGTCCCGAACTCTGAGTAAACCTGAGCAAAACTATGCGCAACTAGAACGTGAAGCGCTAGGGATCATCTTTGGAGTAAGGAAGTTTCATACTTATCTATATGGACGTCACTTCACATTATTAACAGACCATCGTCCACTTACCACCATACTCCATCCTAATAAAGCAACTCCATCCATGGCCGCTGCAAGACTTCAGAGGTGGGCACTGCTGCTGGCTGCACATAATTACACAATTCAACATAGAAGTGCTACTGACCATGGGAATGCAGATGCATTATCGCGATTGCCACTGCCTGTACAGCACAAAGACAGGAAAGATGCAGTGGACGTTTACCTCATTAAGAAAATGGAGGCACTTCCAGTGTGTAGCAGCGATATCAGTAAAGGAACCAGAGCAGACCCAATTCTCTGTCGTGTGAAGGAGATGGTATCCAGTGGATCATTTCCATCTGCAAAAGACTCAGAAAATGTACTAAAACCATACCTCACAAGGAAGGAGGAACTTTCTCTGATGCAGGATTGTCTGATGTGGGGACAACGAGTTATCGTTCCACCGAATTTGAGACAACGAGTGTTGGAGGATTTGCACACAGGACATCCAGGTGTAGTGAAAATGAAGGCTCTAGCACGTAGCTACATCTGGTGGCCAAATATTGACTCACAAATTGAGGAAAAATCAAAGACATGCATGTCCTGTCAACAAAATCAAAAATCTCCATGTCTCTCACTTCTACATCCCTGGACATGGCCAGAAGCGCCTTGGCACCGAATCCACATTGACTTTGCTGGTCCATTTGAAGGACGAATGTTTCTGGTAGTTGTGGACGCACACTCAAAATGGCCAGAAGTTCATGTGATGGATTCGACAACTTCTTCCAAGACAATTCAAGTGCTGCGTGGTTTATTCAGTCGCTATGGTATACCTGAAACACTAGTTAGCGACAATGGCCCACAATTTACTTCAGAGGAGTTTGGATGTTTTCTGAAAACAAATGGTGTTAAACACGTCCGCTCTGCACCGTTCCACCCAGCCACCAACGGGTTGGCTGAGCGTTTCGTTCAGACCTTTAAACATTCACTGAAAGCATCCAAAGAATCAGTACCATTACAGCAGAGATTAGACTCTTTCTTGTTACAGTACAGGAATACACCACATAGCACGACAAAAGAAACACCTGCTATGTTATTCTTGCATCGCAGATTGAGAACACGGCTGGATCTATTGAAACCAAGTGTGAAACTGACTGTGGAGCAAGCACAAAAAGTTCAATGTTCTTACCGTGCTCTTCATGCCAAACACAGAGACTTCAATGTGGGTGATTCAGTGCTGGTCAGAGATTATCGACGGGGAGAGGAGAAGTGGAAAACTGGTACTGTTTCTTCTCAGTCAGGACCAGTGTCGTACACGGTTCAGGTGGATGGTTCACAAAGCTGGAAAAGACATGCAGATCAAATGTTAGACTGTCACCCAGCAATTACAGAAAACACAGAACTATCATCATCAGAGAATGGTACATCACCAACACTGGAGGTTAAGGGGCAAGAACTGTCTTTAACATCCAATGACACCGAACCAAATGCTTTAGATCAGCAGGTAACCAAGCTTGTTGAGCCAGCTACTGCTGCTTATCCAAATGTGAGAAGATTTCCTGTTAGAACCCGTAAATCACCTAACAGACTTGATTTATAAATGTGTAAAGGTTCTATACACAGTTGAATGGTTTAAAGGGTTATTTGTGAGTAGTTGTTGATTTGATATGTCACTCAATATTGTTTGCGGGTAGTCTCTAATTGGGAACTTCTAACTGTTATTCCTTAAGAAATGGAGGTTATTATGTTCAATGAAACACGGGGTAGACTGAATTAAGGAGGGAGAGATGTAATGTATTTGGGTTCATGTTATAATACCTGTTGGCCACTGGGAGCACCCCTGGACTGTTGGTTGTTCATGTTACCATGTGCAGATGAATAAAGAAGAGTCCAGTCTATGAATAGTGCAGACATGTCTCCGGCTTTTCGCGTGTATCTCTGAAACTCTACAGAACATATATGTTACTCTAGCATATTGATGCAGACATAACAGGTATGTTATTTAGTCTGTGTAGTCTCATGTGGTTCTGTGTTTGTCCTATGTTGTTTTATGTAGCACCATGGTCCTGGAGGAACGTTGTCTCGTTTCACTTTGTACTGTACTAACTGTATATGGTTGAACGACAATAAAACCACTTGATTTGACATCTTGAAGATTAGCGGACAGACAGTGAATATAGTTTGCTCACAAGTTTGCTCACAGAATAAAATAAAATATTCACTGCACTTGCATGAATTAGTAGGGCCGTTGCACAGTTCACTTTAGGAGAGTTCTTGTGTAGAAAATGCCCACTGTTGCTAGGTAGTGATTTATGTTGTAATACAGAAGAAGCCCCTGTTCTTTCTGTAAATAGTATTTTACACTTCTCTTCCTGATAGTATATTATCTGGAAATAGTCCATCCATCCATCCATCCATCTTCAACCGCTTATCCGAAGTCGGGTCGCGGGGGAAGCAGCTCCAGCAGGGGGCCCCAAACTTCCCTATCCCGAGCCACATTAACCAGCTCTGACTGGGGGACCCCGAGGCGTTCCCAGGCCAGTGTGGAGATGTAATCTCTCCACCTAGTCCTGGGTCTTCCCCGAGGCCTCCTCCCAGCTGGACGTGCCTGAAACACCTCCCTAGGGAGGCGCCCAGGGGGCATCCTTACCAGATGCCCAAACCACCTCAACTGACTCCTTTCCACGCAAAGGAGCAGCGGCTCTACTCCGAGCTCCTCGCGGATGACTGAGCTCCTCACCCTATCTCTAAGGGAGAAGCCCGCCACCCTTCTGAGGAAGCCCATTTCGGCCGCTTGTACTCGCGACCTAGTTCTTTCGGTCATGACCCAACCTTCATGACCATAGGTGAGGGTAGGAACAAAAATTGACCGGTAGATCGAGAGTTTTGCCTTCCGGCTCAGCTCTCTCTTCGTGACAACGTTGCGATAGAGCGAGTGCAATACCGCCCCCGCTGCCCCGATTCTCCGGCCAACCTCTCGCTCCATTGTCCCCTCACTCGTGAACAAGACCCCGAGGTACTTGAACTCCTTCACTTGAGGCAATACCTCCTTCCCTACCCGGAGTACGCACTCCATCGGTTTCCTGCTGAGAGAATAGTAGCCAATATTATTCATCTGTTTGGTCAATTGTGTCATTCTGCGGTTAAATATTTTTGTACAATGACCGCTACACTCTAAAATTGTATGTTGTCCCGGAAAAGTAATTTTCTATATATCTGTGCTAGTCTTATGTCTGTTGTATCACTCTCTGGTCTAATCAATATCGTATGCCCATTTTTTTATTTAATTGGTAATTAAGTGTCAAGTCAAGTGGCTTTATTGTCATTTTAACCATTTACAGCAGGAACAGTACACAGTGAAACGAAACAACATTCCTCCAGGTCCATGGTGCTACATAACCACAACACAGAACTTCACGAGACTACACAGCACTACACAAGACTACATAAAGTGCACATGTGCAAACAGTGCAAGACAGCACAATAATTAATAAAATAGGACAATAGGTACAGTAAACGACAGTGCTGCGCCAACCAATACACAGTTCTGGTGTGGAATAAAGTGCAAATGTATTACAATACAATAATAAATGCTGTAAAATATAAAATTAACATGCTAGTTAGCAGCAAAAAATTAAATAAAATCCAGATGGTCAATACAATATTTGTTTACAGTGTTTTAACAGCAATTTAAGAAATACATGTGCAAAAATTGCAAAGAGAGTGGAATGGTGTTCATTTGAGTATGAATGTGTGTGTGTGTGTGTGTGTGTGTGTGTGTGTGTGTGTGTGTGTGTGTGTGTGTGTGCGCGCGCAAGTAAGAAAAGTTCATATAAACAGTAAAGTCAGAATCTGTAGTATAATTTTAACTGGTGTTATTCTATAACATGGATTTAGCCTCAATATAATTTCACGGTAAAAAAAAAAAAAAAAAGTTTTGCCAGGTAAATTAAAAATGTGTTTCATGCATGGTAACATCTATGAAATCAACCTTACTATATTAGGGAACAGCAACGAAAGTCATTTGTAACAGTCAGAAAGTGGAATGGTGTTCATTTGAGTATCAGTGTGTGCGTGTGTGTTGGTGCTAGTCCAGTCTCTGGGTATTGAGGAGTCTGATGGCTTGGGGGAAGAAACTGTTACACAGTGACCGCGAGGGCCTGAATGCTTCGGTACCTTTTGCCAGACAGCAGGAGGGTGAAGAGTATGTGTGAGGGGTGCATGGGGTCATCCACAATGCTGGTGGCTTTGTGGATGCAGCGTGTGGTATAATTGTCTGCGATAAAGGGAAGAGAGACCCTGATGATCTTTTAATTAGCTATGTAATTAGCAATATTTTGTGACAATAACTGTCTGAATGTGCAGTATCCTTTATTTATAAACTGGCCTCTTTTTTGATTTTGCTGAAATTGGCTTATATCAATAGGACATATTCAGACACATAATTTATCCAATTTAGAAAGAGGTCAATGAATGTAAACACTAGTTTTGGAACATTCATTTTGATGAAATATTAATTGCAACTGTTTATCAGAGTGCTCTGCCATATAAGCAATTGGTGAACTTGAAATCTAAGAAATGAATATTATGAGATCAATGGCTCTCTGTTGAAGTGTTTTCCCTCGGCGCAATCTGTGTCACACATACACAGAGACACAAAATAACCAAACCCAAAAAGGGCCATACAGACCTCAAGCTTTGTGACTCAAAAGAAGATTCAAATAGCATTTGGAGAGCACACAAATGGAGATTGCAAAATGACCAACTTCACTGATGAAGACCTGGACCACTATTTACAAAATCAGGTGACCTACTTCTGTTGTCATGGGTTTGTTTGACCTAAAACTTTTTTTTTTTCTTCAGATAGCTAAAAGATAAGTACATATCTATTCTGTAATGTTCTGCTGGTTTGGCTAGTTAACAAACCCTTTGTTGTGGGCATTTTATTCAGTGTGTTGATGCTAATTTCGTTCCACTATGTTACTGGTGGCCGACTATTATTGTCTGGTGGATCTCAGACATCGACTGGTTTCAAAGTATGTAGAAGAAGTGCAGAAAATCATAAAAGATCTTACAGCTGATGTCAGCACAAAGGATGCTTGTTTCCAGTCCACTGCATTCTCTGGAGTTCACAATACCAGCCTCAAAGTAATTAAACAAACTACTTCATGTAGGCCTATTGACTATCAGACAAATAATTACTATTATGAATGCATTTGTGACATCATAACTCCTGTGGTTGTATTTAGGATCAGCCAGCATTAGTGTCAAAACGGGCTGCATTTCTTCGGGGAAAATGTACATTCAACTAAGCCATCCAAGTAAGAAAAGTTAATTAAAAACAATAAAGTCAGAATCTGTAGTATAATTTTAACTGGTGTTATTCTGTAACATGGATTTAGCTTCAATATAATTTCATGGTAAAAAAAAAAAAAAAAAAGTATTTCCAGATAAATTATAAATTATAAAAATGTGTTTCATGCGGTAACATCTACAAAATCAACCTTACTATATTAGGGTACAGCAACACAAGTCATTTGTAACAGTCAGATAACAGCTCCTTAAAGGGACAGTTTGCCCTAAAATGAAAATTCCAATACATTTTACATACCCTCATGCTGTTGCAAACCTGTATGACTTACTTTAATCAATGGAACACTAAAAGAGATTTCTAAAGGAGATGTTAGGTAGAATTACAGTTTCTCATCCACATCTATTATATTACTTCTGAAGATATGGATTTAAACACTGGAGTCATATGGATTACTGTTTCCTTTATGTAATTTTCAGAGCTACAAAGGTCTGATCACAATTCACTTGCACTGTATGGTCTGCACTTATATAGTGCCTTTTTAACCTTAGCGGTTACCAAAGCGCTTTACACTGCATCTCATTCACCCATTCACATACAAATTCATACACCAATGTTGGCAAAGCTGCCATGCAAGGCGCTAGCCTGCCATTGGGAGCAACTTGTGGTTCAGTGTCTTGCCCAAGGACACTTCGGCATGTGGAGTCATGTGGGCCGGGAATCGCACCGCCAACCCGCTCTATCACCTGATCCATTGTCGCCCATATGGACTTACAGAGCTGAGGTATTTTTCTAAAAATCTTCATTTGTGTTCAGCTGAAGAAAGAAAGGTGAACTATTCCTTTTGCATTCTGCTAAATATATCCTTTCATGCTCCTCACAATGTAATTCAGGTTTGGAACAATATGAGGATGAGTAAATGACAACAAAATGTTATTTTTTGGGTTAACTATCACCTTACCTATATATAGTACATTGTCTATTTACAAAGTGTTAAATGTGTCAAGCTGGTTATGCATTGGATTATTTATTTACTATTGTATTTGGATTTAGATTTTTTTCAGGTGCTCACTCCCACTCTGTTCCTGATCTCTGTGCCTCTGTGGAGCCTGATGGGCTTTAAGGAGATGCAACATGACAGTTGCGGTACTACACGCTGAGTGGCTCTTGTCTCCTTTCACCTGTCTGTGAGCCAGAGAAGCTCCACCAGTGGCTTGAACTGGAGAGTTTTGTCGACCCAAGTCAGGAGTGGCATGATGCCAGCATGAATATAGAGGGTGATATTATGCCAGCCAAGGTAGTGAATGTTTTCAGGGAGCATCTGGAGACATCCATAAAGACCTGTGGACTAACAAGTCAGAGTATTCATAGTGTCCCCTTGCTTACTCACACAGTAAAAGAGAGAGCACATTGGAGAGAGCTCTCTCTTATAATCTCTCTTTCTGTAGAAAGCAAGACTTGATTTAAAAATTACATTTCTATCCTGTCAGGTTTCCTGCAGTTATGGTAAGCCTGGAAATATTTGGGAATTTTTTTAATTGTGTTTTCCAGGCCTTAAAATGTTATGGAAATGAATAAAGTCTGAAACATCATTCAAATATTATTGCATTGGCTTAATATTGCACTTGAGTATAGAGAGAGTAAGGCAATACTTGCTCCAAAGCGATATTAATTTGTGAGTGAATAGTTCTTTAGGAGTTATTTTCAATCAAATCGGTAACTGAATTGGTCAAACTGGTTCTCAGATTGTTCTGAATCATTCATTATCAAACCTGTCTGAATAAAAATTATGGAAACACTTAACAATAAGGTTCCATTTATTAACATTAGTAAATGCATTAGGTATCATAAACAAACACATAACAATATAAAGTATGTGTTGCATCATTTATTAATATTTGTTAATTTTTGTTAATACAAATAAAATTGTTAACTGTTAGTTCTTGTTAGTTCATAGTGCATTAACTAATGTGGACTAATTAAACTTTTGATTTGAAAACATTTATTAGTATATGCTGAAATACATTAAATAAGATTAATAATTATTGTTCATTGTTAGTTAATGTTACCTAATATTATTTACTAATGCTCACAAATGGAACCTTATTGTAAAGTGTTACCAAAATGATTTTCAAAAATCCTTTCCTACTGTTCACATATGACTGATATATACAGGTGCTGGTCATATAATTAGAATATCATCAAAAAGTTGATTTCAGTAATTCCATTCAAAAAGTGAAACTTGGATATTATATGCATTCATTACACACAGACTGATATATTTTAAATGTTTATTTCATTTTATTGTGATGATTAAAACTGACAACTAATGAAAATTCCAAATTAGAAAATTAGAATAATACTTAAGACCAATACAAAAAAAAGGATTTTTAGAAATGTTGGCCAACTGAAAAGTATGAACATGAAAAGTATGAACATGTACAGCACTCAATACTTAGTTGGGGCTCCTTTTGCCTGAATTACTGCAGCAATGCAGCGTGGCATGGAGTCGATCAGTCTGTGGCACTGCTCAGGTGTTATGAGAGCCCAGGTTGCTCTGATAGTGGCCTTCAGCTCTTCTGCATTGTTGGGTCTGGCGTATCGCATCTTCCTCTTCACAATACCCCATAGATTTTCTATAGGGTTAAGGTCAGGCGAGTTTGCTGGCCAATTAAGAACAGGGATACCATGGTCCTTAAACCAGGTACTGGTAGCTTTGGCACTGTGTGCAGGTGCCAAATCCTGTTGGAAAATGAAATCTGCATCTCCATAAAATTGGTCAGCAGCAGGAAGCATGAAGTGCTCTAAAACTTCCTGGTAGACGGCTGCATTGACCTTGGACCTCAGAAAACACAGTGGACCAACACCAGCAGATGACATGGCACCCCAAACCATCATTGACTGTGGAAACTTTACACTGGACTTCAAGCAACATGGATTCTGTGCCTCTCCTCTCTTCCTCCAGACTCTGGGACCTTGATTTCCAAAGGAAATGCAAAATTTACTTTCATCAGAGAACATAACTTTGGACCACTCAGCAGCAGTCCAGTCCTTTTTGTCTTTAGCCCAGGCGAGACGCTTCTGATGCTGAAGACTGGCTTGACACAAGGAATGTGACAGCTGAAACCCATGTCTTGCATATGTCTGTGCGTGGTGGTTCTTGAAGCACTGACTCCAGCTGCAGTCCACTCTTTGTGAATCTCCCCCACATTTTTGAATGGGTTTTGTTTCACAATCCTTTCCAGGGTGCGGTTATCCCTATTGCTTGTACACTTTTTTCTACCACATCTTTTTCTTCCCTTCACCTCTCTATTAATGTGCTTGGACACAGAGCTCTGTGAACATCCAGCCTCTTTAGCAATGGCCTTTTGTGTCTTGCCCTCCTTGTGCAAGATGTCAATGGTCGTCTTTTGGACAGCTGTCAAGTCAGCAGTCTTCCCCATGATTGTGTAGCCTACAGAACTAGACTGAGAGACCATTTAAAGGCCTTTGCAGGTGTTTTGAGTTAATTAGCTGATTAGAGTGTGGCACCAGGTGTCTTCAATATTGAACCTTTTCACAATATTCTAATTTTCTGGAGATACTGATTTTGGGGTTTTCATTAGTTCTCAGTTATAATCATCAAAATTAAAAGGAATGAACACTTGAAATATAACAGTCTGTGTGGAATGAATGTATACATTATACAAGTTTCACATTTTGAATGGAATTACTGAAATAAATCAACTTTTTGATGATATTCTAATTATATGACCAGCACCTGTATGTATATATATATATATATATATATATATATATATAGAGAGAGAGAGAGAGAGAGAGAGAGAGAGAGAGAGATTAATTTACTTTTTGACTGTGTCAATGGTGATGTAGCTGTAGGTAGGTAATCTACATAAAATACATTATCAAGGGTATTTGTGGATGGTGATATAATACTTCTTAGTGTCTCTACAATGTGTATAATGTATAATCAGTAAGAGAGTACAGTATATGCAGCTTTAAGTTGA
The DNA here is from genome assembly GCA_032164185.1 of Moxostoma hubbsi. NCBI lineage: Eukaryota > Metazoa > Chordata > Actinopteri > Cypriniformes > Catostomidae > Moxostoma > Moxostoma hubbsi. Next base: position 10,056,349 of record JAVLUX010000011.1, on the reverse strand, counting down.
GATTCCATGAAAAATAGATGAGTTGTATCAGAAAATAAATCTTTAGCATGAGTTAGTATGATGTTTTAAAAGCTCCACATCTGACATGTGTTGATGGTAAATACATATCTAAACACATATAGTCACGTAGCCTATACCAAGAAATCCATATATACATGCATACGCCAAATAATGTTTATAGCACATTGTGTGATTTAGCTGAGTAGGTCCTTTGTGGTCCTGGAATAACATTTGTATCAAAAACATCATAAGCCAAACCCTGTTTGTAAATCTAACCTACTTTTTAAATATAATTGGTTGATAAAAATGTTGATCCAGGGACATATCCTATATGGGTGCTCTATACATAAAGTATAACAGCATGTATATAGACTGGTTCATGCAACAGCATTATAAAATTAGACATAATAAATTACCTCATTAAAGTTTTTCCATGTATCTTAAATTTATTTTTGCCTTTCTGTGTCAGATAAGGTAAGTGTGATGGAGTCGGTCAGGTTAGTGGTGCGTGTTACTGTGGAAACATCAGAGGCACAGATTGAGGCGGATCTGGTTCCTACAGTGGAGCTAATGAACTGCTGGCCAAAGAGAGCTCGGTGGCCTCGCCTCTTTCGGAGATGGCCCTCTATAGAGCGTGCGCACTGCAATAAGGTCAGTGGGAATGCACTAAAATTATTAGCAATATCAAATTATTATTCACCCTTTAACATTCACCCTTTTTATGGTGATGTTTTTTTCCCTAAAAGATATACAACTCCATTACCTATCAAAAGATTTTCAGGACTATTTTCAAAACAAATCGCAAACGGTATGTGCGTTTTCTTTTTGTGGACACAAATTGTGACATAATCCAAATCCAATTGCATAATTGTAGAGGGGTTTAAATAGGAAGGACATGGGAGCCACAGTCCACGTGATTACATTTTTAAAACAATTGCATTTCAGCTTCATAAACAAAGTATTGGCTTTTCAGCTTCACAACTAATCTCTTTACAGCGCACACACACACACACACAGAGTCTCTGGTCTCTCTCTGTCTGTCTGTCCCTCTGGTGGCCTTTTCAAGCCCGTCTCCATCATGACTGAAACAAGACACAGGTGTTTAATGTTAACAATCACCAGGTGATGGCCCTTACCGCTTCCTCTCTCCCCAGTGACAGACACACGACCACGTCCCACTCCACATACCCCCACCATCCAACTCAGGCCCGGGTTCCATCCGGCCTGCTAACCCCCCCCCCCCCCCCATCCCTTTCTGGAGAGGACATCAGCTACAACCATCTACAGCCCGACCTGTGGACCACCTTAAATTTAAAGGGCTGAAGTGCCAGGTACCAATATGTGATCCTCGTGTTGGTATCCTTCATGCGGTAGAGCCACTGAAGCAGGGTGTGATCCAAGGAGAGGATGAAGGCCCAACCCATTAGGTAATAGCGGAGGGTTAGGACCACCCACTTGATGGCAAAGCAATCGTTCTTGATAGTGCTGTACATAGTCTCCCTCAAAGAGAGCTTGCGACTAATGTACAGCACGGGCCGCTCCACCTCCTCCATCTCCTGTGAGAGCATGGCCCCCAAAACCCTCTCTAATGCATTCGTCTAGAAAATAAAGGGGATAAAGAGTTGATGGTTAAAACCTAAAACAGGTCTCGTGTCTTCTCCTTACCGTACATCGAAACATGGTGTCAGAAGTAAAGTTCTAAAGAAAATAAAGCGACTAGATGAGTAACAAAAATGGAAGGATTAAAGCCACCTGCAGGACTTGATCTACTGCACGGTAATTTGTCGGAAAACTGGAGGAGATTTCGGCAAAGATTTGAGCTGTATCTAGACGCAACTGGAAGCGCTAGCAAGCCAGCCAAGGTAAAGTCCTCACTATTTCTTCATGTAGCCGGCGAAGAAGCGGTTGAAGTGTATAATACCTTCACGTTCAAAGAAGACGATGATAAACACAGTCTGGAGAAAATAATGGAGAAATTTGAAGAGTACTGTAACCCGAAAAAGAACATAACCTATGAAAGGTATAAGTTTTTCACGTGTGTGCAAGGGGACATGCCCATTAGCCAATACATTACAGAACTAAAGCTAAAGGCGAAGTCATGCGAGTTTGGACTGTTGCAAGAATCTCTTATAAGAGATCGAGTTGTCTGTGGAATCACGTCAGATGCCATGAGAGAGAGACTTTTAAGAGAAGTTGACATTAGTCTCGAAAAAACAACCCAGCTGTGTATCGCGTCAGAAATGACAAAAGCTCAGATGAAGCAAATGCATGACGAGGATCACAACGCACAAGCCTCTGCACGTGAAAGCAAGCACGTTGATGCAGTGAAACATAAACAGACACGCAAAAACGAGCAACAAAATAAATACAAACCGAATGAAAAAGACAAAGCAAGCACTTTTAATTGCAAAAGATGTGGAATGGAGCATGCATCACGCAATTGCCCCGCATATGGCAAACAGTGCAAGAACTGTGATAAAATGAACCACTTTGCTAAGATGTGTAAATCGAAGAAAGTGCATGCGGTTGATGATGACGTCACAGATCAGAGACCTAGTCTGTTCGTTGGAGCAGTGCAAACACAGACAGGGACAGATGAATGGACAGTTGACTTGAAATTGGAGCACAAACATGTAAAATTTAAACTAGATACTGGTGCTCAAGCCAATGTAATCCCGTACAGCCTGCTGCAAAGAATCGGAAAAAAGAACATACTAAGACCCACAAATGTGAAACTGTTAACTTACACCGGAGACAAAATACATGTGAAAGGAAAGTGGAACTGGACGGTGAAATACAAAAAGAAGACACATGTTCTGGAATTCATTGTTGTGAAATCAGATGCTAAACCAATATTAGGAATTAATGCATGTGAACAAATGGGGCTCATACAGAGAGTGATGGAATTGAGCACAAGTGGCAAAATGTGACAAGTGACATTTTCACGGAGTATGCTGATGTGTTTGAGGGCATAGGTTGCCTGGAGGGCGAGCACACAATCCGAGTAGATGAAAATGTGGTTCCGAGAGTTCATCCACCTAGAAAAATTCCAGTAACCCTGAGAGAAAACTTGAAAACAGAACTGAACAGAATGGAAAAAATGAAAGTAATAGCAAGAATTGAAAGAGCCCACTCAGTGGGTCAACCCCACTGTGATTGTGGAAAAGTCTGTGAATGGGAAATTAAGAATATGTTTAGACCCCCGAGATCTCAACATGGCGGTAATGAGAGAACACTACCAGCTACCAACGGTGGAGGAAATAACTAGCAGACTCTCAAAAGCTAAATACTTTACAGTGTTGGATGCAAGTTCAGGTTTTTGGCAACTCAAATTAGATGAAGCCAGCTCTCGCCTTTGTACATTCAACACTCCTTTTGGCCGCTTCAGATTCCTCCGACTCCCATTTGGGGTCAACTTCGCTCCAGAAGTTTTTCACAGGACGGTGAAGCAACTTTTTGAAGGAATTGAAGGCGTTGAGACATACATCGATGATCTTTTGATCTGGGGAGAAACAAAAACGCAGCATGATTACAGACTGAGGCAAGTGTTAGAGAGAGCAAGGGTCAAGAACTTCAAGCTGAATAAAGAGAAATGCAAGATAGGCCTAGAGGAAATCAAATATCTCGGTCACATCTTCGCAAAGGATGGTTTGAAACCAGATCAGACCAAAATAGAGGCTGTCAGAAGAATGCCCGCTCCTGAATGCAAAAAGGATGTGGAGAGATTTCTAGGCATGGTTACTTACCTCGCAAAGTTCATTCCAAACATGTCACAACATACTGAGCCATTGCGTGTACTTACTAGAGATGATGTTGCCTGGCAGTGGGAGGAGGAACATCAGCGCGCATTCAACAAATTGAAAACAATGCTCACTGAGGCCCCCTTGCTCAGATACTACGATGTCAGGTTACCAGTAACACTTTCTGTCGATGCATCTAAAAGTGGACTGGGTGCTGTTCTACTTCAAGAAGACAAGCCAGTGGCTTATGCATCACGTGCATTGACTGAAACAGAACATGAAGGAGATGTTGGCGAATGTGTTTGGAGCAGAGCGTTTTAATCAGTATGTGTGGTCGAGCGGTAGACGTACAATCAGAGCTCAAACCGCTTGAAGCAATAATGAAAAAGCCATTGATCAGTGCTCCAGCTAGAATACAGAGACTGTTAATGAGATTACAAAAATATCAAGTAAACGTAAAGTACAAACCAGGTAAGGAGATGTATATAGCGGATGCATTATCCAGAGCGTACTTACCAGAGACCGGCTCTCCTGATAAAGAATTAGAAGCCCAGGTGCATATGGTAATGTCAAACTTGCCTGTGTCAAATGAGAAACTAGATGAATTCAAAAAGGAAAGTAAAGAGGATGTGATTCTGACAAAACTCAAAGAGACAGTGCTAAATGGATGGCCTGAAATGAAGAGCCAAACAGCAAAAGAAATACAAGGATATTGGAACTTCAGAGAGGAAATCTCGGTTGTGGATGGAGTTTTGTTCAAAGGAGAACGGCTCATAGTTCCAGCATCAATGAGAGCAGAAATGCTAAAGCGAATTCATGAAAGTCACTTAGGCATAGAAAGCTGCAGACGGAGAGCGAGAGATGTGCTATTTTGGCCTGGAATGTCACAAAGCATAACTGAGATGGTAAACAAGTGTGAAGTGTGCAGCACATACCAAAAACGACAAACCAAAGAGCCATTACATCCACACAGTGTTCCTGAAAGACCCTGGCAGAAAATAGGTGACTTGTTTACTTTTGACCAACAGGAGTATCTACTTTTAGTGGATTACCACTCCAAATTCATTGAAGTAGAGTGGTTGAGATCAGATACAAGAAGTACAACAGTCATAACCCATCTGAAATCACAATTCGCTAGACATGGAATTCCTGAAACAGTAATTTCAGACAATGGGCCACAGTTTAGCTCACGTGAATTTCAAGCTTTTGCGAAAGAGTGGGAATTCATGCACAAAACCTCAAGCCCCCATCACGCACAGGCGAATGGAATGGCAGAAAGAGGAGTACAGACTGATAAAAACATGCTTAAGAAGGCTAAGGCAGATGGGAAAGATCCTTACCTGCCTCTGCTGAATCTGAGAAGCACACCTATGGAGAATATTGGAGCATCTCCAGCCCAACTGTTGATGAGTCGAAGACTGAGAACAAGACTTCCGAATATATCAGAGTTGTTGAAGCCTCGCATGGTAACTAACCCAGTACAGCAGTTGTTAGAAAGCAGACAAAATAAGCAGAAGGAATATTTCGACCAAAGATCCAGACCTCTTCAGAAACTTCAGGTTGGCAACAATGTAAGAATATGGCAAGATGGAACATGGAATCCAGCTGAAGTTACTGGACTTTCAGAGCAGCCAAGATCTTATGTCGTTCAGACACCTGAGGGAAAGGTGTACAGAAGGAACAGAAAGTTTTTAATGAAATCAAAAGAACAAAGTGACACACCAAGGAAAGACACGAGACCTGTTTTAGGTTTTAACCATCAACTCTTTATCTGCATTGACCCCGCCCCATAACCCCAACATTACATTTATGCTTCCATAGGTGACTCATGTATTACATATCATGACAGAGAGAAGTTAGGAGCATGTAGATGCGGTCTGCCACAGAGAGCAGATTTCACTCCTATAAAAGCCTTAAAAAGGGGCTGGTGACATCACAGAAACTAGGCACAAACCTTTGGTATTAGCTAGCCAGCCCTATAAACGGTCTCACCTCCTTTTTGGTCTTGGGACGTGGGCAAGCAACTATTGCCACGGTCTTATCAATTTGAGGCCGTACCTGCCCATGACCCAAGTGGAAGCTCAGATACCGTACCCATTCAACTGGTTTGCCATGAGCCCTGCCCACCTCAGCAACCTTAGGATGGCTCTCAGATGCTGCATATGCCTCTGCCAGTCATTACAGTATATCAGCCCCGAACAGACCGAACGGAAGAGTGAAGAATTGCCGTTATCCAAACGGTGTGGAAAACATTGTTTTCTCTCAGGATAATGGAGTTATGGGGATCTGAAAATATCCCTTTGTTAAATCCAGTGTCAAATAAAATTGAGCCACACCCAACTGATCGAGAAGTTCGTCATTTCGGGTCACTGAGTATGCGTCAAATTTAGACACCGTGTTGACTTTCCAGTGATCTACACAGAACCGGACTGACCCGTCAATCTTACAAGAACAACCGGGCTGGCCCAATCACTGTGCGATTCTTCTATTACCGCATCTCGAGCAGTGCCTCCAATTCATCCTGAATCACCTTTTTCTTATGTTCGGGCAAGTGGTACAGCCGACTACGAATACTATGACCACTACCACTCCCGGTGGGGTCTCCATATGGTGTTGTATGAGGTTACTATGACCGGGAAGAGGAGAGAACACGTCTGCAAATTCTTTTTGCAATTTTGCCATTACCACGAGCAGGGACAGTAAGAAGTGGTCTCCACAAGGGACAGGGGTGAATGGATCGGCTTTGAACTTCACCTCCGGACCAAGCTCCGCCCTCTCCGGAAGAACCATCACCATGGACACGGGGACAGGCTCTCTCCATAATTCAAGGAGGTTGAGGTGATAAATTTGATGTGCTCTGCCTCTATCCATCGTTTAACATCCCAGACTCGCCGTGTAACCTCAAAGGGCCCTTGACATTGGCAAATAATTTTGAGCTTGATGTGGGGATTAATACAAGTACTTTATCTCCCTGTGCAAATTCCCGTAGCTGGGTACCTCTATTATAGAGTCGGCTTTGTGTCTCTTGCACTTAGAGCAAATTTTGCTGTGACAAACAACCCAGTGTGTGTAGCTTTGCTCGAAGATCATTGACATATTGAATTTAATTTTTGCTTTGCGAAGGTCCTTCCTCCCATGCCTCCAATATGACATCAAGCACCCCACGGGGCCAACATGCATATAGGAGCTCAAAGGGGGAAAAACCTGTGGAGGCTTGCGGGACCTCCCTGACTGAAAATAATAGGGTTCCAGCCATTTGTCCCAAATTCTAGCATTCTCATGTACAAACTTTGCAAATCATATTTTTATCAGGGTTCAAAAGGTGATAAACGCTGGTGCGAATTCATTGAATCCCCAGCAATTCATAAAGTTTGCACAGTGCACATGGCATAAAAGTTGTGCCTTGGTCGGCGAGGATTTCTTTTGGAATCCCTACCCGGGAGATAATTTTGAAGAGTGCCTCCGCAACAGTGTTGAGATGCTTTGTAAAGGCACTGCTTCCGGGACAAATACAAAGACAATTACAAACCGATATCCGGTGCTGACTGCTCTAATGGCCCAACGAGGTCCATAGCAATTCTTTCTCGATCGATGGTAATAGTGCAATGGAACTCTTAAAGTGGCCAGTTAATAAGCCAACTGACATTCACGGCATGCCACTCACCATCTTTGTACATCCGCACGAATGCCCGACCAATAAAAGCGGGCCATTAAGTGGCGCATTAAGTGGTTATGTTGATTAACCACCAGTAAATAAAAGTTAGTAACAACAAACTTTTTTACTAACTAAAAAATCCTCTTTGGATCTAAAGAGTGGTAGGGGATGGGGCCGGTATAGGGTGAGAGGGAGGAGAGGGAAGAGGAGGAGGAGCAAGAGGGGGAGAGAGAGATCTGGACTGCTTGTGGGCTTCGGCCAGCTGGACGGCATCATCCACCGACGTGGGGCGATGGCACTGGACCCATTCCGATGGCGGATTCCCCACAACAGTCTTCGAAACAAAGTTGAGTCAAAGATTTCTCGGAGGAGCAAAGTTCTGATTCCAAAAATAGACTTGAATTACAGAGTAGCAAAGCCATGGACCATGGAACATCTGAAATTACACATCAGAATTGTGCATTTTTATAAAGTTTCTGTTCCCCCTTATCTCTTTGAGTGATGGCCTCTTCATCCAATAAAATCATCTTCTGCCCCCCCTAGTTTCATCTTCACTGTCTCACTTCTAACTGGCCAACTTGGTTCAATGATGGTAAAAGCATGAATATTTCATTTCACATGCATAAATCATACTGTAATCACTTCATATTGTAACATATTTTAAATTTATTGACTAACAATCATTACTTTCTGCATTAAATTGATTGGTATATTAAATGTTTTCCCTTATTACAATCATTGGTTATACACATTCCTGTAAGATGGGGAATGTGTGCACACCCACATGCATTAGTTTCATCTTGTTTCTAGCACTAATTAACACACATGGATTCTCTGCCTCTTTCAGGCACTTTTTGATTATTAAACTGAGTAAATGGTAATTAAATCAGTAATGAATGATTAAATATTTAACATATTGAATAACAATCATAATGCAGTTATTCATAGTACATTGATTACACGTTGTCATTTTTATATCATTGCATATTGCATACAGATTAATTCAATTATTAACTGAATGATTATATGAAATATTCCTTAGATGTCACAGTATCTGTGAATTCGTCTAGGCCTGTGGCTGCAGCTTCAAAAACACTCCAATCAGTGCAGTCAAAGCAGGCTTGTAGTTCTAGCTCTGCTTCATTAGTCCATTTCTATCACATCCTCGTGATCTGTTCACACAAGATCTCCTTCCACTGAGTATTAAACCATAACCGGACTACATTTCCAAGGACCCCATTCTTCCCACCATTGACTCTCACATATGAGTGCCATTTCAACTCCCAGTATATATAATCCCGCTCAAACTTCACTTCACTGCGAAGTCTTGCCAATTCACCCATTGTCTTGCATTTCTGAGCATTATCTTTATCTACTGCCTGCCTCTGTTGATTACTGGCTGTCCCTTGGATTACCCCTTTGTTTACCATCATTGATTTGTTACATGGTTTGGATTGCTTACCTGGTTTTGACCTCTGCCTGTTTAACCACGATTGCTATTAAACTCTGCACATGGATCTTCCCTCTGTGTCTGCCTCTAACTCATCACAGAAGACTTTGCCAATGTTAGATTCAGCAGAGTTTTCTTCTCTTCAAGCTGCTTTCACTTTTCAAGCTGAACAGCTGGCTGCTCACCACCGTCAACTGGGACAGCTTTCCTCTGCCATAGAAGAGGTGTTAAGTTAGTTGTGCACCACTTCCCCAGCAAGGTCTCCAGCACCCACTGCAAATCCAGGCCTCACACCACCATTAACCACTCCCTCAGAAGCCTCTTTGCTTCAGCTGAATCTCTGAGACCCTCCTCTAACTCTCCTGGAGAGATTCTATGGCACGCCAGGTCAGTGTGATGGTTTTTTCTACAATGTAGGATTTACATTACACAAACTTCCTCTTGCTTCCCCACTGAGGTATCCAAGATGGCCTTTATCATCTCCTTGCTCACAGGTTGAGCACTGGACTGGGCTACAGCAGTATGTAATAAGAATAACGAGATATGTAACTCTCTTGAAGCTTTTGTTTTCCCATTTCAAGAGTGTTTTCCAGAATCTAGTGGGTGACGAAGACACGTGTGATTGCATCATTTGCTTAAACAAGGGAGTTCAGTGGCAGCTGACTATACTCTCACTTTTCTTTTATGTGATCAGCCCTGAGGGGTCCCACATGGATAGTCTCAAAGTAGACTCTCTCAAGAACTGGCCTCATCTACTTTCAACCATGGAACTCCAACACTTCCTGGGCTTTACTAACTTCTACAGGCAATTAAATTGCAACTTCAGCACCATAGCAGCCCCTCTCACTTCTCTTCTCAAAGGAAAACCAGTGGACTTCTCCGGCCATAATGGCCTTCCAGGATCTTAAAGTAAGAATCACCACTGCATCTGATCCCAACTCCATCATCCTGATCCTTCCCAGCCTTTTATCGTGGAAGTGGAAACCTCTAATATTGGGATCGGAGCCATTCTATCCCAACAACATGGTAACCCTGCCAAGATGTATCCCTGTGCTTTCTTCTCTCGCAAACTCAATCCTGCAGAACAGAACTATGATGTGGGGAACCGTGAGCTTCTGGCCATGATGTGCGTAAGGAATGGCGCCATTGGTTAGAGGGTCCCAACACCCATTCACCATCTTCTCTGATCATCACAATCTGGAATATTTACACTCAGCCAAACAACTCAACCCTTGACAAGCCCGTTGGGCTCTACTCTTCAAAAGATTAAACTTCTCAGTGACGTATCTACCTGGGTCATTGAACACTAAGGCTAATACTCTCTCTCTGATTTATTCTCCTGTATCTCCTGAATCCCCTCTGGCCATCCTGCCAGAATAAGTTATCGCTGCTCCTGTCCAGAGGGAAATCACGAAGGACATCGAACAAGCCACTTTGACGGAACAACCCCCTCCCATTTGTCCTTGAGACCATGTCTACCCTCCTGCCAAGCTCCGTCCTCAAATCATGAGAAGGGTCCATACCTCCTTGAGCACTGGTCACCCAGGTGAGAACCGCACCGCGTTTCCCCCGGGCAGCCCCGCTGCCCTAGCCACCGTGCTTGTAGAGCCCCCCCCTCATTAGGCTGGACCTACCACCGTGCCATATCCCACGTCCGGCATCACAACCCTCATGGTGTATTTGCCACACAGTACCTCCCCCTAAAACTGGGCAGGGCATGGCCTCCACACGGTCTTTCCCTCCTGAAAGAATAGGAAATTTGTGGAAAGGACAGCTACCTTGCCTCCGGCCTCGCCTACAGCCCCAGCACTGACGAGTTCTGAAGACGCCCCCTGCTGGGTGCGCAGAGCAGGGTAAGGGCTTCGAGTCTTCTCTCAGCACCCTAGCCTCGGGACATCCTTCTGCTCCCGACATGCTATCTCCTGGTCCCACCCCGGGGAATGACCGCCTTCCCCGACTTAAGATAGGCCCCAGCCACTTTACGTCCTATGTGAGAGACATAGTGAGAGAGAAGGCCGCGGCTGCTGGTCTTGCTCCCATGCTAGGCATGTAGAACCCCCCCCCCCCCCTTCAGGGGTGCGGGAAACCTAAGGTTTGTATGCAAAAAAAATTAAAAAAAAGAGTTGGGGGCGTTGGTGAGGGCTACGTGCAGCCGGTACAGGTGCCTCTAGCACACAATAGCCTGCTGTGCACCTGTTTCGACAGTCACATAACATGGTTAGTGCGTGGCACTTTTTTATGGACCCCTTCTGTCACTTCATTCGACACAACATCGAGTGAGTGACAGAAAGGGAATGTCTGTTACTGTTGTAACCTCCGTTCCCTGAGGGAGGGAAAGAGACGTTGTGTCCCTCCTGCTACAGCACTAAAACTAGCACTGTAAATGGCTGTGCTTCATTTTCGGCTTCTCAGTGCAAAATCCTGACTGGCATCGCTGCCCCACTTCCCTTTATACCCATATGTCCGGAGGGCATGCAAATTCTGTCTGCCAACTTGACATTGGCCTTTTCTCAGGTTCAGAGGTACAATTCGGCATCCAAGGAAGACCCCTTGTGTCACTTCACTCGACACAACATCTCGTTACCTCGTCTTCTCCCTCGGGGAATGGAGGTTACAACAGTAACCATGACGTTTTCAACAGATAACATGCTATTCTTTATTATAATTACATTTTAATTCCACTGTTTACATTAAATTCCTTCTATGCCAAACATGCCAAATCAGAAATCTTTACATTTCAAAGCCATACAAAATTTAATTCAGTCAATTCAATATATTTCAATAAATTAAAAAACAACATTATAGTTCAACAAAATAACCTTATTTGCTAAAAATATATCCAAACATTATTCTTATGGACAAATGGGACCCACAGCTTTGCTATTTTCTTTGCCATATAGAAGAATAGAATAACCATCTTTGCTTTCAATAACAAATATGAACAAATATAAACCTTGAATAAAAGAAAAAATACAAATAATAATAAAAAATGTATCCCCTTTTCTCTCAATTTGGAATGCCCAATTCCAAATACTTAGTAGGTCCTCATGGTGGCGGGGTTACTCACCTCACAGCACAGGAGGATCATGCTACACTCTGCAATCCACGCACAACTTACCACATGCCCCATTGAAAGTGAGAACCACTAATTGCGTGCACGAGGAGGTTCTCACATGTGACTCTACCCTCCTTTGCAACCGGTTCAATTTGGTTGCTTAGAAGACCTGGCTGGAGTCACTCAGCACACCCTGGATTCAAACTCGCAACACCAGGGGTGGTAGTCAGCGTCTTTTCTCGCTGAGCTACCCAGGCCCCAAAGAGTTATATTTGTAAAAAATACAACATCGAGTGTGGGTGTCTGCATGTGCAAATTATATTTATTTGTATTATTAATATTATTAAAAATCAGACTATTTATTGTTTCAGTATGTCTATTTTAAGAAAACTTTTAATTATCACCATAACTCTCCTCATGTGCCCCTCTCAAATACTTTTAACCAGTGCTACCTCCAGGTTGTTTCTGCACTTTACATGCATCTCAACTATATGGTCAAACATGATTTTGAAACATTCTGGCATAAAAGTAGTTTTAACAAGTAGTTTTCAAATATGCTATCATATTTCTACTGTTTAACCTTTACCCTATATAGAGAAACATTATGGGTTTATCCCTACGTGATTACTTTTCTTTTTTCCCTACTGAGATGGATGATCCAGTCTTCCATTTGTGTGAGGCACTGAAGTTTGTGAAATGCTGCTGCACCTACAGCATTGACAGGGCCCATCAACCCATGCAAACAGATGATAAAGGGATATGGCAGTAAACCTGTGAGGAGATAGCTCTTTTGTCCTCCCAAATTAACAATTTTTAATGTATTTCTTTAACAAAATCTAAATAAGCATTATGGGCAATAAAGGAACTATTAAGAGGAAATCGGATGGGAAAATAGTGGGACAAAATGCGTATTCGAACCGCAGTCACTAGGACAACAGTACACACATACTGTATTTACACTCCACAGCACTGCAGCGACATTTACTGTCTATTTTGTTGTATATTCCTGTGGTTTCACCAGACTATTAGGGTGAGATTAGCTGCACTGTGGGCAAGATGCTATTTACTGAAAATCATAAAAAAAAAAAAAAAAAATTTACATCATAAAATCTATTGACTTAAGTAATGCACAGTATGTCTTTTCTCCATATTCCTCATTAATGACATGATGAATAATGTAGAACTTATTAATAAATCAATCTGTGGTAGAGTATAATGTAAATATTATTTTCTCATCACAAAAACACATTTGCACAATTGGGAGGGTGCAAAACATGAAACTTTATTCAGTAAAATGTTTCCAGTCTATAATGTGATACAAGCACAATACACACTTTTTTCTTTTCTTTTTAAAGACCTATTATTTTATTTTATTGAAATGCAATTTATATGGGTTATTTTCTTCTTCAATAATACCCCTGAAAAAAAAAATTATATGTGGCCCATGCCATCGGCATAAATCTCAGTGCCTTTCCTTGATAAGAAAAGTAATTATACAGTAAAGGATAATGTATTGGCATTGAATTAGTGTGTATGTATATTTGGTATGGCAACTTAGAACTACATTAGGATTACTAACTACATTATCATCCTGATCCCTCGATACATCCGATGCAGAAACAATTGGTTCTACTCTCCAGCAGATGGCACTGTAATTTCAACAACACGTTTAGCAAGCTTTGAAAATACAGGATCTTTTGTAAACACATCAAGGAAATTGTAAAGGTAAGATTATTATTCTATTATTCTATTTTCTTCCAATCAAAAATTTCACCTTTACAATTATTACAAGATCATGTGAGGACAATGTAAAATCTGTAAAGTGGCATAAAGAGAATACACCACAAGCATGGTTTTATGAAGTGCTATTAAGTGAGATTCGATTCATATTCATAAACTAGTTTAATGAAAAATATTTTTAATTGAAATACTGTATGTATACAGAATATTTGGTAAAAATATTTGCTCAAATATTCGACCAACTAATAAATGATCTTTAACTCAGTGTTATCATCTCTGCTTCCCCTTTAAGGTTTTTATGGAATGGTGTGTATGTGTGACGTAATGAGCAAGGGGATGCGGGGGAAGTAAAAACAAAAATTTCACCAATGCCCTGGCCGACGCCGAGGTGGTGCAGAAACTACTGGAAAAGCAGCCGCACACCCTATCCAGAGCATATGACATCGCGCACAGCTACGAGACCACCAAGAGGGCCGCCAGAACAGTCACACAGTTCATGCAGCCTGGCCAGCGAGGTCTTGTAAATCAGAAAGCCAGGGCCACCATAGTACGTGAAAATAACAGCAGGCCAACTTTTGTGGAGCCAGTGGGGGTTGAGGTTTGGTCCATCAACTCGCCAGGGAGGGCTCCAGGATTTAATCAGCAGTGGCGCCAGAAGAGAGACACAAATGTCAAAATGCCTATGGGGGATGTTCAATGCCACAACTGTTCCGGTCTAGGGCATATCCAGAGAAACTGCCCTTCCCCCCGACGACCTAGGCAGCAAGGCCGGACAGTCAACAAGAACACAGCACCCGACACAGGTAAAGTGGTCACCTGTACTGCGAGTCAGGGAGAAGACATGTGTGTTAAAATATTAATATATGGACTGGAAATGTGTGCTCTGCTTGATTCTGGTGCACGGAGGAATGTGTTGCCCCTCCATCTCTTTAACTCTATCCCTGCAGAGTCCAGACCCCCAATAGAGCCATCTGTCGCACAGGTACTGCAGGGCATCGGGCCCAGTGGTCTGGCAGTTCTGGGGGAGGTTAACTTACCAGTACAAGTTGGGAGCGGGGCTACCAATGTGAACTTTATTATGGCCGACACAGCAGAGAACACTGAGGTTATCCTGGGGCACCCTTTCCTACATCAGACAAGTGCCCAGCTAGACTATGGGCGCCATGAGATAACCCTCTTCGGAGAAAAGGTACCTCGTTTTAACCAAAACCATCAGCCCCGGGTACATATTGTCAGAGTGGCCCGCACAACAGTATTGGAGTCTGGGTGCGAGTATGTAGTGCCTGGCACTGCCCGCCTGCGCCATACTAGTGAGGGAGACCTAATGCTGAGTCCAACCAGGGGTTTCATAGAAAAGCACCATGTCCTAGTGGCTCGTATCATCGTACAGGCACAACGATCCACCAACGTTCCCATCAGAGTTTTCAACCTTGGTGCCTTACCTGTCACTTTGAAGAGGGGCGCTGTAGCAGGGATTCTACAGCCAGCCGCGGTGGTGGTGAAGGTGGAGTCCCAGCCGCCTCTGGCCTCATTAGCCCCTGAACCTATTAACTCTGTTTGTGCTTCTTTACCCAGCCACCTGCAGGTCCTGTACGACGAGAGCTGTGCTAGTCTGCCCGAGGGCGACCAGGTGAGGTTGGCCAATCTGCTACGGTCTTACAGTGACGTATTCTCTACGGGGCCCACTGACCTTGGATGTACTGGTCTTGTGCAGCATGATATCCTCACCACCGTTGGTCCGCCTGTGAAACAGCAACCGCGCCGAATGGCTAGGGACAAACAGACTGCAGCAGACCAGCAGGTGCAGCAGAGCCTGGACACTGGTGTGGCTCGACCTAGCAACAGCAGCTGGGCTGCACCTATAGTCATGGTGAGGAAGAAGGATCAGACATTGCGATTATGTGTCGATTACAGGCCCCTAAATGAGAGAACCATAAAGGATGCTTATCCACTGCCCCGCATCCAGGACACTTTAGACACACTGTCCACAGCCAGGTACTTCAGCACACTAGATTTAACATCAGGGTACTGGCAGGTGGAGTTGACACCAAGAGCCCGAAAAGCCGCTGCGTTCTGCACCCGTAAGGGCCTGTTCGAATGGAATGTGATGCCGTTCGGACTGTGCAATGCGCCAGCCACGTTCCAGAGACTCATGGACCGTGTCCTGGCCGGGTTGCAGTGGGAGACCTGCTTGGTCTACCTCGATGACATCATTGTCCTGGGGCGGAACGGAACTGAAATGTTGGAGCGGCTTAGTCAAGTGTTTGGCAGACTACGCACAGCCAATCTGAAACTTAAACCTTCAAAGTGTGTCCTGTTCCGAGAGCAAGTGGCTTATTTGGGGCATATCGTCTCTGCCAAAGGTGTTGCCACCGACCCCCAAAAGATCCAAAAGGTGGCTGGGTGGCCCACACCACAAAATGTAGCTGAAGTGCGTCAGTTTGTCGGCCTGGCTTCGTATTACCGACGCTTTGTCAAAGATTTTGCCTCTGTTGCCAAGCCCCTTCACGAGCTGACCAAAAAGTATGCACGCTTTAACTGGACGAACGAGTGCCAGGAGGCGTTTGAACAGCTGAAAAGCCGGCTGACATCAGCACCCGTGCTAGGTTATCCCCTTGACAGTGGCCAGTTGCTCCTCGACACGGACGCCAGTGATTGGGGAATTGGAGCGGTCCTTTCCCAAGTGCAAGGAGGTGAGGAGAGAGTACTCGCCTATGGGAGCAGGAGATTGTCAGCCACCGAGCAAAATTACTGCACCACCAGACGAGAACTTCTGGCAGCTGTCGAGTTCACCTCTCATTTCCGGCAGTATCTGCTAGGGAGAACATTCATCATACGGACTGACCACAGCAGTCTACGCTGGTTGACTCGGATGAGGGAGCCTGAGGGCCAGCTTGCTCGCTGGCTGGGGAAACTGGCAGAGTATGACTTCCAGGTGATCCATCGTCCGGGGAGACATCACCAAAATGCGGACGCGCTCTCCAGGAGACCCTGCGGAACGTCGTGCTCATGCAGAGTGCCAGAGCCTAGCTTCAGTAACCAGTTTCAACACAAAGGGATTCAGTGCAACATGGCAGAGAGTCCAGTTTCAGAGAATGCTGGGGAAACTCCTGCAGAGCAACCTCCAGTGGGGGTAGTGTTGCCCGAAGGTGGCTATGGGGATAGCCTTGCAGTCGAGCCTAAGCATCTACCAGTGGGGGTAGTGAACATTTTCAGTGGCAATCAAGCTGGTTTTGCTTTCCGTCCAAGTGTCTACAGGGTGAGCGAGTCAGCCCAAGTCAACCTGTTCGGTGGTTGGACCCGAGAGCAGTTAATCAGTGCCCAAGAAGCTGACCCAGGTATAGCACCAGTGAGGAAGTGGATGGATGACGGGAGGGGCAGGCCACCCTGGGTTGACATAGCACCCTACAGCCCTGCCACCAAAGCCTACTGGTCCCAGTGGAAAAGGCTCTACCAGAAAGATGGAGTTTTGCTAAGGAAATTTTACTGCACGACGGGAAGGGTGTTCTATCCACAGATCTTGCTGCCTCGAGAGTACCGCGCCTCAGTGATAGAACAATTGCATGATGGTCCAGTCGGTGGCCATTTTGGAGGAGAAAGAACCCTAGCACGTCTCAAGGCCCGGTATTACTGGTACAATATGAGGGATGACGTCATTCTGTGGTGTCGCACTTGCACCCGTTGTGCTGCGAAAGCCCGGCCCAAGAAAACACCTCAAGCCGCCATGAGCACAGTGCGAGTTGGTGCCCCCTTCGAACGTATCGCAGTTGATTTAATGGGACCATTAAATGAAACTGAAAGGTGCAACCGCTACATAATAGTGGTACAGGACTACTTCACCAAATGGGTGGAAGCCTATCCTGTTCCAAATGAACAAGCAATGACAGTGGCTGAAAAGATTGTTTCCGAGTGGGTGTGTAGGTACGGAGTTCCACAGTGCCTGCACAGCGACCAAGGTAGCAATTTTGAGTCAGCTGTGTTCCAGGGGATGTGTGAGCTGCTGGGAATCGATAAGACACGAACCACGCCATTTCGGCCACAGTCAGATGGTCAAGTGGAACGTTTCAATGCCACCCTGCAGAAAATTCTAGCCACCACTGCAGAACGATGTCATTGGGACTGGGACATTATGACCCCATATGCAGTCATGGCTTACCGTGCAACCAAACACAGCTCCACAGGCCTGACACCTAATATGATGTTGTTCGGACGGGAAATTACAGAGCCAGTGGATCTTGTTGCTGGGTTGCCACCTGACTCAGACCACACTGCTACCCCGTCAACCTATGTTGTACAGCTAAGGGAACGGCTCGAGCTGTCTCACCAGTTGGCCCGGGAGGCGCTGGGGAAATCTGTCGAGCATGCCAAACGACAGTATGACAAAAATGTTTGCAGAGTCCAATACAAAGTCGGTGATGCAGTATGGCTCCTGGTTAAAGGCACAAAAAGAGTGAAGAATAGAGTGCGGAAGTTCCTCCCTTCTTACGAGGGTCCGTACTTCGTGGTGGGTGTACTGGACGATTTGGTCTACCGAATAAAAAGGGGCCTGAGAATGAAGATGAAAGTCGTTCATCACGACAAACTCAAAGCTTACCACTCCAGGACAGCACTAGACAACGACTGGGTTTTGCAAGAGGCTGAAATGTGGGCACCAGTGGAGGCGCCAACCCCATTATCAGACATCAGCTCTTCAGAAATTGATATAGGCCCTCTTGACTTCTCAGGCCTTTTCTCTTTACCACCATCGTCGGCAGTTCCACCGAGCAGCAGCCAGCTACCTTGCCACATGGCTGAGCCCTCGCTGGATGAGGTCAGGGGACAAGCTGCTCATCCTCTTTTGAGCTCCACCCCTCGGCATCGACCCCGGAGGGTCCGCCGAGCTCCTGACATGTTTGGTGATTGGGTTGTTCACTGAGCATATCTGTTTGAGGTTGGGTGTAGGCGGATCGCTGCCCTCCTCAAATAAAAAAAAAGAGTTCCTGTATTGTGAAAACCAAAAGAGTTCCTGAATTGTCAAAAACCAAAAGAGTTCCTGTATTGTTAAAACCAAAAGAGTTCCAGTATTGTATTATTACCAAAGTAACTTGACTATGTTGAGGTTAAAAAAAAAAAAAGTTGTTATGGGGTTAGTATAATTGTTTACTATTGACAGTCGGTAATTTGGAGACTAGTGGGCCGCATAGTTTTGTTATAGCATCCTGGGTGTGTTTACTGCTTAGAATTGTATGGAGCATAAGTGTGAGTTATGATGTATTTAAGGGTTAAGACCTCCTTTATCTTTGCAACTCTTCCCGCACCGGAAACATGGGTCATGGTTGGGGATGTTTGTATAGTGACTGTCTCATTACTATCTTTCTGTGTACAGGGTAATGATGCTGGAGAGATGTTAAAGGTTTAATCATTCTCCAGAGTGGGGGTAGTGTTATCATCTCTGCTTCCCCTTTAAGGTTTTTATGGAATGGTGTGTATGTGTGACGTAATGAGCGAGGGGATGCGGGGGAAGTAAAAACAAAAAGTATAGCAGAAGCAGTCTGAGTTTTACGGTGTGAAACGTAGCAGTGACGCAGGTTGTACTCCAGTTGAATGCTGTGAAGAAAAGTGCCTTATATGCCCGCGAATGTGTAACATTACTGCTGAGAATAATAAAGCCGAGTTCATGGTTGAAACCAACCGACGACTACAGTGTGTGTTTGGAAGCTCTGTTAGACCGGACCACCATAAGCAAGTTACCTGCTACGAGCCAAGTAATTATATTGATACCAGCTCGCTCTTAACCACGGTTGTGAGCGTGAAAGCTGTGAAGGTAACATCAGTCAAGGGGAGACCATACTTCCTCTCTTCTAGTGAACAGAAATAACATTCAGACAAGTTTTTAGCTACCGTTTTTTATTAATAAAAACTGTTTTTCTTTAAACATTAATTTACATTGATAGTGTCAATGTACAAAGCTACATAAATTCCTTCAATAAGAAACTTATTTAATATCTCTTGGACCAGTGGCCAGTGCATGATTGCCTACCAAAATGATCTGTAGTTTAATCAAGTTAAGTCTCTAATTTCCTGTTGTGTCCATATTGAAAACCCAGCAAAAGTGAAGAGGGTTATTATACCACCAGAGGCTACTACACATTTAAATCTTTATTGTAATTTACAATGTATGATTTTGTCAGGGTTTTTCTGACATTGAAATTGAATTAAATAATAGTTATGTAGTTGGCAGTTGGCTACTTTATTTTACCCTCTACTGGTTAAAGGGAGCAAGAACACTACTCTTTACATGTCATGCAATCTACTACATTTTACAGGTTCAGAAAGAGGGGAAGTTGGCTACAATTCTCTTCTACCTGGAATACAATTTAATACTGTACATTTGAAAAGTTCACACCAACATATTCAGGAATGTGGAAATAAAAAGGAGACTTATGTAGGTGGTAATATATACTTAAATCTTTAATATCTTTAATCCATCAATATCAGATGTTAGCCAGAAGATAAAATTATATCACAGATGGAGATTTTTTTAGGGTTGAGTATAATGCGAGAGGGTGATATGCAGTAAAATATTGTAAAGGGCATATTATGTGTAATAGGATGCATTTGAATGGGCAGAATGAGCCAAAAGCACCCTCACAAAAAGCTTTGATTAATCCCCCCTATGCTGCCAGGAGACAGAGTGACTGAACCATGGTGAATGCATGCAATAAAACATGGGCACTGTGAACCCACAAAAAAATCCCTTCCACTTTACAGAGTAAAAACTCAAACCGAGGCAGTATGCAATTCTCAAATGGTGTATTTCAGCATTTAAAGGGATAGTTCTCCCCAAAATGACAATTGTCATCATTTACTCACCCTCATGTTGTTCCAAACCTTTATGACTTTCTTCAGTGGAGCACAAAAGGAGATGGCAAAATGTTAGGGACTGACAGCCTCAGACACCTTTCACTTTCATTATAGAACATTTTGATTATTCGTCAGTTTAAGGAATTGATATCTTTGTTCACATTTCATACTAGTTGTTATACTCATTCAAAACAACAGCAGAAGGTGCTTCTTTCATAGTGACTTTAACACTATTAACATAAATAACGTTAACACGATTGTCATTAAATGCCATTATAAAAAACGTGAAGGGGAGTTTTTGTTCAGCGGATGAAACCAATGATATGCTCCTTCGCAGCATGCACTCGAATGCCATTGACTCAAGCTATAATCAGTCTTTAAGGCAAACAAGAGCTCAATTGCTTTGAAAATGTGTTGATGTCAGTTAAGAAAAACTTAAAATCAGTGTATGAGGTTAACGAGAACGATTTGCTCACGAACAAATCATCACTAGAAGAGTTAATAAGATGTGCATTACTCTTCACTGTATTACATCCGTTACAGCTAAAAACAACCCACATTACAACTCTCAGAGGGTTTTGGTTAACCCTCTGCAGGCATTTTACCTATAGACTGGAGCTCACATGTGCCCTAACATTCAAATACACTTCCCGCTTCGGCCACTGGGGGCAGTGCTTCATATTTCAGCAAGCACAGACACAGGTCATCTCAAGAAAAATCAGCCTACAGTTTCCGAATTCACAGTGAGAAGAGAACGATTATAGAGCAGCAACACTCTTAAATCATACATGTTTGAAACCACATATTTTGCACCACATTACTGCTGAGTTTGATTGGATATATGGCCTTTGACATCAACAAAAGATATGGGAAGCATTTTTTCCTACTTTTTAAAAAATTGTCAAGTCTATTTTCTATTTATTTTTCTATCCAAACAATGCATGATTATATACTTAACTAGTTCCCATTTTTGGGTCACAATCCACTAGTAGAGAACTGCATTAGTACATATTAAGAAACCACAGGGCTGTCTCTAATCTTGAAGAATATAAAGAATAATAATAATGATGATAATAGAGCTCTTTTGAGGGTGAACAATTCCTTTTAAGCCTTATTCATTTGCACAGGGGTTCTAAATTGGTTTTCGGGACCCAGATTTTACATTTGACATCAAGTGATGACCCAACACAGTGCCAAAGTTGTTTCTTGCATAAAAGTAAACAAAAATATCCTTGATCAAATATAATAATCAATGTTTTGCACCAAATTACTGCTGAGTTTGATTGGACATATGGACTTTGACCAACAAAAGATATGGGAAGCATTTTCTCCTTTTAAATAAATGTCAAATCCATTTATTTTTCTGTCCAAACAATGACTGATTATATACTCCATTCCCATTTTTGGGTCACAATCCACCAGTAGAGAACTGCATTAGCACATATAAATCTACATATAAATAATATGATGTAATGCGAAAATATGGTCTTTATTCTAACACCTTCAATGGGGACACATAAAAAAAGTTTCAGAACTGGAACCCCTAGTATACATGTTGCATAATCACTGAAAAAAGTGTTAAGCAAGATAAAGAGAATAGACCGTGATTATGACCTTGCTGTATATTAGAGGTCTTTCACAGATTTGCGTAATGCCCTTGATGATGTTTAAGTGGTGTGATGGAAATATAACTTTTCTGGAAAGCTGTCAGCCCTGTGGGATAAATGTGACTGAAAGGGAGAACAGAACAGCATGTAAAAGAGAAAGAACACATTAAAGCCGATGAACACAAACCACTCTGGATTTCAGTAATTGCCGCGAGACAATGTGAAGGCTTATTTTTTAGAAACCGACTGCTTTTCAAAGCATGAAATCAATGACATGTGTGACATGACTAAATTATTATAGAACAGGCCTACAAGGGACTTCAATATTCTGGAGTTAAAGCAGTAGACATTGATCCTTTGAACGGAAATCAAATCTCTAATGGCTGACCGACCAGTTACTCTGAAAGATTTAATGAAGATATTTGAATGATTTTGAAAATACAGCATGCATAATTTGGTGAAGGTATACAATTAACAGCATATGCATATGTTTTAATGTTTCAAATTATTTTAAAATATAGGTTATAATGGGTTATGGCACACCTTAAAGAAAATTTGATTTTTTTCTGGTCATAAAGTGTATCAAGAAATAAATGTAATTTTTATTGATTATTGATGGACCATCAATATTTGTGGAAAAATAATTAACAACAGAAGGTAATTTGAATACAGTTCATAAAAAAAATTGAAATAAAAAAAGGTGGAGAGGGAGCCTTTTACCCCACACCTTGGGTAAAAGGGCCCCTAAGGTATTTACAGTGATACTGTGTAGATATGGGGCAATAGTTATAGGGCACAATTTGTCAACTTAAGCAAATAATTTTGAGACAGCAAGATACTTTTTTTAAGTAATAAATTAAGATAATGCTTATTACTATTATCACTTAAGAATGTTCTTGTTAATTTCCATTACATTTGACATTTCATTTCATCTTAAGTATTCTATAAACAAATTAAACTCCATTTTGATTGGATCAGTCAATGTGAGCCCACTTTGAAAATGTTTCATAACAAATCTACTGCCCCACAGAATTTCATAATTTGTTTGCAGATGCCAGGTTTGATTTATTTCGTAATGCAATGAAATATGATGTAAGGATTGCTTAAGTGTCCAAATTATTTGGATCCACTGCAGTGATGTAGAAAGAAACAAGACTCTGGGTGTTCTAAGAGTGAGTTCCATTAAGTGAAATATAATAAAATGTCCATTAACAACATTTGCATCAATTTCTTTTTGGCTATCATTTTTTTTAAAGCTCTTTTTTTAAAAAAAAATCAATGGAGTAAGTTGCCCTGTTAATATATAAAAATATGAGGTTTAATAATTTGTTAATAAAACAACAGAAGTTTGGAATGATTCATCATTAATAACAAATGTTTTAGTTACATTAAAAACATAATTGTGGAAAATAAATACATTATTAATGCATTGTGTTGAACAGAAGAATGCACAACTGTAAGAAGATTCAAAAACTTAATTTAGGTGTGTAAACTTACATTTTGGGTGGCAGTTGCACACAGCCTGAATACAATGCAAAAAAAAATAAAAAATTTGTAATGAAATACTACATTTTGTGAGAGTTATGGATAAAACAAGTGAAAGAAAAATGCCTAATAGAACAAGACAAAACACTTGTTTAGAGTTTGTTGAGTGTATAGCGTTTTAGAACTTTAGTCATACAGTGAGTGCACAATCCAATGTGCCAAAACAATGGTATTAATAATGTCATACATATGATTTTGCATTATCTCTCCAGTCAGGTATTTTTACAAGTTTTATTGTTAGTCTGCCAAGGCAGAAGGCGTATGAGTGTATGCAGAAGTGAGATCTCTCTCTCTCTTCCTTTTCCTGTTAAAAACTCTAGATTCCATAACAAGTAGTAATACGTTTTGATCTCTTTGTGTAGTGTGCCTGTTCTTTTTCTGCTCTGACACAATCACTCATCTTTAAATCTATAATTAATGCTTTTATGGCACATATAACCCTTTGGAGACATCATCTCATCAGCAGTCATCTCTAGTCTGCAGAATGATCTTATACTGATCAGACTGCTCCTTATCGTCATTTCAGAATGGGACATACTGACTTGTTAGAGGGCAATCTGTCAATTTAATTGGGCTCACTCTGTTAATCCCACTATTAACATAGTTCTGCTGTTGTCTTACACCATCCTGTTTGTACCATTAAAGTGAATGTTGGATTCCCTGATCAATGCTCACTTCAGTCCATATGTTCACATGGACTGCAGCACTGACACAATTATGATTATTAAGTCTGGCTAATTAATTGAAGATGACAGAGATACACTTAAAAGTGATGCCACCACTTTTAATTGCTGGGTGATTTTAATTAAACTACAGGCACTTTAAATGACTAATCAAAGCACTTTACAGGCCCATTCCTACAGTGAATGTGGCTTGTGTGTTTTGCTCATGCAAGCGTTTCTTTATGATGAGGATGCTTAAATGGGTGCAACTTAATTAGAATGGGACCAATGGTGAGCAGAGAGAGAGAGGAGTGCGTTGACATCTGCTTCTGCTGTAGGAGTGCTAGGTAAGCATTTTCCCATTTACCCAGCCATCAGTGGACGAAAATGTAAAAGGACTCTAATATAAGAAAATAGACACTTCAACCCACCTAAGACATTAGCAAACCCCTGAATACTCCTCACATGGACGTTCAGCCTTAAGGAACTTTTAAGCACTTTAGGAGTCAAACTTACTTTTGTTAATAATACTTTCTTAATAATAGACAAACTCAGAAAATACAGAATAAGCACATTGTGCATTGTTGACGTGGTGGTGGTGTAGTGGGCTAAAGCACATAACTGTTAATCAGTAGGTCGCTGGTTCGATCCCCACAGCCACCACCATTGTGTCCTTGAGCAAGGCACTTAACTCCAGGTTGCTCTGGGAGGATTGTCCCTGTGATAAGTGCACTGTAAGTCACTTTGGTTAAAAGCGTCTGCCAAATGTATAAATGTAACCCAAAATGAAAATTTACTCACACTTATGTTGTTCCAAATCTTTATGCTTTTATTCTTCCGTTGAACACAAATAGAGATGCTATTGTCTTTTATGTATTACGGCGGAAAAAAAGTCATACAGGTTTGGAAGTGCATCAGGGTGAACTATGTTCAAAATGTTTATTTTTAGGTGAGCTATTTATCCCTTTAAATCCAATCTAAAGTTCCTGTTTCACAGGGTCTAATGCCTCTGCTTTGAGTGGTGTCTGCTCTCATTTCATATTTTTTATTTTATTTTTATTATCTTTGCACTACTTGCAGCTGTGAGTTAATGGATGGGTAGAACTGGTTGAATAAGTAAATTACTTGAAAAGGTGTCGTATGCTAAGTTAGCAATCTGGTCACATGGTGGCAGCCACAGCACACTCAAATGCAGTGCCATTCACTACAGTCTCTCCCCCCCCCCCCCCCCCCCCCCAATGAAAAGCAAGCTCATATATCAAAAGAACCACAAACCCTTTTGCTGCCAAAACTGGTGATACGAGGGGTTCAAAAGTCTGACTCCAATTCTTTTATTTTGGATTTTGTAATAGGCTATACTACGTGACATCAGTGTAATTTAATACAGTGATTCTATTTATATTTGTTATGCTGATTACTGATTATATCAGCATACATTAACAATTTGAGTGAAAACTGATCCATAATGATCCATTTTCCCTTTACAAAAAGCTTCACTATGAGGCTGTGCTTTGCTAAGCGCTATGGGAATGATCCTAGTTGTGACCGAGCTGTGAATGTGTCTAACACGTCAATGAACATTGACCGGAATTTATAGCCTCGGCTGATGTAGTCATTAGACACACATGTGACCAGGCTATAAATGGATGCGTCACTAGGTGTCGTCAGATCCTCTTTTTTCAGAGCGATTCTGTGTGTGTGTATGTTTTACAAACCCTGTCAAAACTTTTTTCCTCTGCTAGGAATTTGAATTTGTGAGGCAGTGTGCAGTGAACCAACCTTTTCTCCTTTCTCTTCTGTCTAGAAAATATATATATATTTTTAAAAGAAAGAGAGAATGACTGAAAGCCGTAAACGATGCGTGTTCCCCTGTTCTTGCTCTATAGCTGAAGAGGACACGCATCAGTTTTGCTCTGTTTGTTTGGGGGAAGAGCACGCTGCTCTCGCGTTGCAGCAGTGCGGGTGCGAGCACTGTGATTTGCTTTCAGGCAAAGTGCTTCGCACTCACCTTGCTTGCTTCCGGAAATCACCACCCACACTTCATTTGTGGGGCTCTCGTATGGATCTGGCTGAGGAGCGAGAGACAGGTTCACCCCTTTTGCTCGCTCTCTCCCCAGATCCAGCTGGTCCTTCCCGTGATCTCGAAGCGCGCTTCGGCGCCTCTTCGGTTTACGAGGGGGGCAGGGCGCTGAACCTCTGTACATTTCACGCACAATAATAAAGCGGCTGAGAAATTACTCGAGGTGATTACGCGGGCTGTGGCCAGACTACAGCTAGACTGGCCACGCGAACAAGAGACCCTCCCCCAAACGCTCCGAAATTGAAGACAAATTTCTGTCTGGTGGCCAAAATAATTAAATAAATAAAAGAGGGAATGGAACTCTATATCAGTCCCTTCCTTTCTTCTATGACCTCCATAACAAGTATTTTCTTTATGAAGGAAATTTATACTTCCCGTGTCTTCGTGCCCTCAACGTTGGTGTATTCAACTATCGTGTGCCACCGGTAGAAGAGACACCTGCGGGTTTTCTCTCGCCTGGCTCAGCATCATCGCTAAAGAGACCTACTCTCCCCACAAAGCTGTGCAGTACCACCTCCATGCTTGTGGGGAAAGCTTATCAGGCAGCAGGTCAGGCTGGTGTTGCCCTGCACTCTATGGCAGTGTTACAAGCGCACTAGGCTAAATCTGTTGAAAGTCCTGAGTGTGGGCACCTCACTCAGGGGGAGGGGCCGTCGGCCACCCAGACCCGGTCCTTCTAGACAGGAGGCTCTAAAACAAAACGTGGCGAGTCGTGCTCCCCCTCGTAAAAACTGGGGTCCAGTTCGTCACCTTCAGCAGCCCCCAATGCAAGAAAAAGAATTCCTGACGGTCTTGTACCCAGCCTTGTGGGGGTAGTTCCCCTCGGGATGGGGCGCGTGTATCATCCACTTCGGCCCTCCCGATACCCTCATGAAACCTCTTCTCTCCCACCGCCTTTGGTGTTTCGGGTGATAGAGGCTTCCAACAAAGAGTTGGGTGTACCGTTGCTTCCTGCCTTGATCCAGGATGCGGAACACTCAACAACCCCTCAACAGGAAGTGTCAGAATTAATACTCATCTCAGAGAACCTGGCAGTGTGGAAACTTCTGTCAGGTATTTCTATGTGTGTTCTAGAAACAGTAGAAAGAGGCTACAGAATTCAATTTGCTCGCAGTCCAACCAGGACAGGCATGTCTACTTTGGAAAAAACTGCAAAATCTCTTGGTCAAAGGGGCCATAGAACATGTTCCCCTTCCAGAGAAAGAGTCAGGCTATTACAGCAGATACTTCCTGGTTCCCAAGAAGGGTGGGGGTTTGCGTCCGATTCTAGATCTGTGAGGCTTGAACCGCTCGGTCAGGGTGTTCAAGTCCTAGATGCTGACTATCAAGACGATCGTGTCACAAGCCCAACATCACGTTTGGCTGGTCTCCATCGATCTCATGGACGAATATCTTCATATAAAGCCACAGCACAGGAAGTTCCTGAGGTTTGCTTTTGGGGTA
Source organism: Moxostoma hubbsi (assembly GCA_032164185.1). Lineage (NCBI taxonomy): Eukaryota > Metazoa > Chordata > Actinopteri > Cypriniformes > Catostomidae > Moxostoma > Moxostoma hubbsi. Next base: position 10,028,529 of record JAVLUX010000011.1, on the reverse strand, counting down.
GTAGCCTTCCAGTATCGGGTTCTTCCATTTGGCCTAGCCCTATTAACCCGCACATTCAGGAAATGCATGGATGCAGCACTGGCTCTTCTGCGATTCCAAGGCATCCGCATTCTGAATTATATAGACGACTGGCTGATCCTAGCGCAGTTCCAAGAACTGGCAGTTCAGCACAGGGATATCGTCTTGACGCATCTGGGGGTTATATGGAATTCGGTCATGATGCAGGCACAATCGCTGATCGTGGTGACGCATACATGGCACAAATGCGCTTGCATGCGTTTCCTTCTACTGAGTTCATATTACAGAACCAGCTAACTGCCAGTTTGGTTCAGTTCTGGATTTTCTGTAGAAAGAACTGTCAGCGGACACTTACCTCGCCACTGCCAGGTTCAATGTGGCCTCCACTGCGGTTTGCCACGCCTTGGTGGGTGGGGTGTCCCCTAAGAGGCATCCTTGCTAGGACCTCTTCATAGGGTAAGACCCCCTTTTTAGACCTCTAGAGTCAGCGTTTGGTAGACTTCTGACTCTCAAGATGGTGTTTCTTATGGCAATTACGTCTCTAAGGAGACTTGGGAACCTACAGGCTCTGTCTCTTTTGCCAGCCTGTTTAGAGTTTGACCAAAAAGCATGACCAAAAGCATTCTTTGCACCCTCACACTAACTACCTGCCCAAGGTGCTTTTCGCGACCCTTGGCCGGTTATTTTCTAAGCCTTCTGCTCCCTGCCGTTTGTGACGCCGGAGCAGCTAAGACTTCTCAGACTTTGTCCAGTCTGTACCCTTCAGACTTATGTCCACTGCATTTGCTAGTGGCATAAAGTCAGGGCAGCAATTCTTCACTTGGAAGCCATGACCGGGGGGTGGTCACCTCCTGGCAGACTATGTCACTTTGGGTGAGGGACATTATTGCCCTGGCCTACGAGGCGCGCGGTCAAGCTTCGCCAGTAGGCTTTAGCGCGCACTCTACCAGAGGGCTCTCCTCCTCTAAAGCCTTGGCTAGAGGTCTCCCTCTGCAGCAAGTTTGTGATGCGGCAGGCTGGTCCTCTCCGCACATATTCATCTGGTTTTATGGTCATGTTACTAGATGTTCATGCTACCCCGGGCTCTTATGCCGTTGGGTCAACATCTACGCTCATGTCTAAGCAAGTTTGTGATGCGGCAGGCTGGTCCTCTCCGCACACATTCATTAGACTTTTATAGTTTGGATGTTCTTGCCACTCCGGGCTCTTATATCCATGAGTCGTCGTCTCAAGCTCTTGTCTGGTCAAGTTTGTAATGCGGCAGGTCCTCTCGGTGCACATTCATCAGTTTTTATGACAATTTTGTGTTGCGATAGGGTCTCTTCGCACACATTCATCAAACTTTATGGGATAGATGTTTCGCTACTCTGGACTCTTACGTCCTTGAGTCGACATCTCAGCTCATGCCTGAACAAGTTTGTGATGTGGCAGGCTGGTCCTCTCCGCACACATTCATCAAATTTTATGGCTTAGATGTTTGTTACTCTGGGCTCTTATGCCCTTGAGTCGACATCTCTGGCTCATGTCTGAGACCTCTTGCGTTCTTGTGAGCACACTTCACAACCATAGGGGTCCGGACAGCCCCAGTGCGGGTATTAGGTATTGCGTTCCCATAGCGCTTAGCAAAGCGCAGCATCATAGTGAAGCTTTTTGTAAAGGGAACGTCTCGGGTTACATGTGTAACCCTTGTTCCCTGACAAAAGCGGAACGAGATGCTGCGCTTCTTTGCCGCACTGGGACGTCCCAGGACTGCTCTTCAAAAAGAAGTGTCTGACGACACCTGGTGATGCATCCATTTATAGCCTGGCCACACGTGCGTCTAATGACTACATCAGCCGAGGCTATAAATTCCGGTCAATGTTCACTGACGTGTTACACACATATTCACAGCTCGGTCACAACTAGGATCATTCCCATAGCGCTTAGCAAAGCGCAGAATCTCATTCCGCTTTTTTCAGGGAACAAGGGTTACACATGTAACCCGAGACGTTTTCCCTGCATGATTTGAGAATGTTCTAAAGATCCTCTTGTGTGCTTCAGTGGAAGCAAGCCAATATGACCTTTGTACAAAGGAGTTAACATGATCAGTGTCACCAATTTGATCTTTTTATTAGTGACCTAAAAATACTGCAGAAGACTTCTTTTAAATTTTAAGCCATAATGATTATTTAGTTAATATTTTCAATGACCTAAAACTTTGTTTATCTTGTGATACATGATTATGCTGTCCTATAGTTCACCATATTCAGTTTCCATTAAAACAGTTTTAGTAGAGCTGCGCAAATTAAATTGTAATGAAATGTGTAAAAGGAAAGTGTGTTTCGTGTAGTTCAGTACTCTGGCTACAAGTCTGAATTTTACATGTGTTTATATTTAGCCTAGTTGAGCCTATGAATGATTGTTCTCAGGGGCAATCCTCTCCTTATGTAGAGGAAGTTTAAGTCAGAAGCTGGGCTGCTTTCATTTCCTTTTTCCTTTGAGCATTAATACATCTCTTTGAATTGAATGCCAGGTGTGTAAATTGAACACCATTTCCTTGAATCCATAGGATTTTTTAGCTCAAATGCGCGAGAGTAAGGATAGTGCTCTGGAGAATAAAGAGGCACAGCAGGACGAACAGTGAGGCAAACGTATGTAACACCTATGTATACTTTTTTCATAAGTCCCTTGTGGAAATTTCTTTAGTTTTGAATTATAAGTCTTTTTCTCACACTTTGCACCCTATTCTCACAACCCACAGTGATGCATATTACACACAAAATTGTCAAGAGATATCTCAGTATGGCAAACTCCAATTTGATTGGCTCTCTGATATGAAATTTCACCAGAGCACCCCAGGTTTTATAAGTCTGCTACGAAACAAAGTCTTGTTTACAAGGGACCAGGAAGCAAAAATTAAAGGGATAGTACACCCAAAAATTGTAAATACTCTTATAATTTACTCACCCTCATGCCATCCCAGATGTTTGTGACTTGCTTTCTTCAGCAGAACACAAATTAAGATTTTTTTTAAACATATCTCAGCTCTGTAGGTCCTCACAGTGCAGGTCAATTGTGATCAGACTTTTGTAGCCGCAAAAATAAGCACACACATTTTAATGTGTGTGTTCATGTATTTCATGTCTTTTATTTTGAAAAGTTTCCCGCCATGTTCATGTATCTTGTGTTCATTGGTTTATTGTTTAATTATCTTGTTATTAATTGTTTGTCATTTTCTCCCATGTCCTGTAATTAAGCCTCATATTTGCCATTGTCCATTGTCAAGTGTTGATGTGAGTTTGTGTATAAATAGCGTATTTCAAGTTCAAGTTAAGTTAAGTTTAAGCTTAGCCAAGTTTATGTTTTTTATGTTTTATTCATGTTTATAGTTAGGGTTTTTGGTTTTCACATTTATTAATAAATTGCACTTGGGTTCTTAATTTCATCGTCTTCGTCATTGCCTGCTACAACGTTATAATTACATTTATTAATTTTTTTTAGGCCTAAACTTAATATCCTCAAGCATAACTGTATATTCCATTTGATTATGTTTTCTGAATTATGTCTCAGCTATGTACTGTAGATTGCAAATGTGCCGTGTGGACTAATTTACTCTAATTCTTCATTGTATGTTTTTTATTGATGTCCAAAATACACATTCCACAATAGTGCTGAAAGTATTAAAAGAACTGTAAATTTCAACCTTGAAACAAAAAGACTGGAATGAATTAAGCACAGGCCCATGGTTTTCTTCCCCACATTGTCAGTCACTACTGATGGTGCTATAAGAATGTATAAATTATTCATGACACTGCAGTATTCTTACACATGTTGTACGGGCAAATGGAGTGTTAAAAAATAGCCTTAAGCCCAGTTAGTTTCTGTGCTTGTGGAGAACTGCTCCTCTGTTCCGATCGGCCATCTATCATGCTCCGGACAGACAGCCCGGGTTATTGATTCTAAAGGAAGTGCTCGACGGGGACTTTAGGACTGGCATGGAGGAGATCGAAAAGGTCCAATTGCTCCACACAGACATGCAACATCATGCTTCACTTTTCTGTCAGGTTGAGATAAACATGAGTGTGGCAGTGGATGCCAGAATAGAGCTAAAACCAAGTCTGAGCACGCCAGTGCAAGCCAAATAATTCTTGAGGAATATACATGTTATAATGGGTGGTATTAAATAACATAAGCTATCATGTTCCTCTTTTATTCTCTGTGCCTCAATAAAACAAAACAAAAAACTATACTTAAGCATGCTATTGTCAGGGTCATGAAATCTATGGCATCAGCATTTCAGAGTTCTACTCTTGCATTCATTCTCTTACTTCTTATTTTACAGATTTTATGACTTAAACACACTCTGTATTCCCAGCGGGCTCATATCCAGGACCAGCTCTTTAAAAAGTAAGAGTTTAATCATTGTATTGTCCTGATTATGGCCTTAATGCACCAATTACACACATTGAGCAGGGCAAAGCCCCCAGGAGAGCATAACTGTAATATCAATTATGGGCAGCCCAGTCTCAACTTAGATTCATACTCAAAAAGCTTAGCGAGGAAGCATGCAGTCTGCTTTTTTACTCTTTAATTTGCACCTTGTTCTAAAGAGAGGGCAATTTCAATGTAGATTATATATTCAAAACCAATAAATAAATAAAAGATAAAATAAAACACTGTATAGAAACAAGGCTATGCACAACACTTGATGTCCCTGCTACAAAAATAGTAAAATATTTATCACATACACACAGCACATGGTGAAAAGTTGCAAAAAAGTGGCTCTTAATTTTTTAAGAATGGTTCATATGTTTTGCATTATCAATTAAAATTGTCTCAGGAAATGTTTAGTTTAATTTTTACATACGGAAATGTTTTTGAAAACAGTGTTTAGCATTTGCAATTTTATTTGGTGGCGTTATTGTCATGGAAATTACACTCTTTAGAACAAGTTCAGTATTGCTTCTAAATAAAACTAACTTTATCCACATATTTGCTCAAACTTTGTTCCATTTCAGTTAATCAAAACAAGCAATCCAATTGCTGATAAGCAGCATATCACTTGGATTCCCACACTTCACATTTTTGTCTCTTTATATTGGTGTTAAACTCATCAATGTCAAGTGCAACAGAGAAGCAATCCCCACTCTGGACATGAAGCAGGAATGCAATGTCATTTCTATTAATGTCATTAAAACAAAGAGGGGAATGTTCTTAAACCAGTATGAGGATGTGGACTGAAATGTATAACCATTGTGAAGATAACAAGGCTGTTTTACATGGCTTAGTAGAGGTGGAGGTACCTAAGGGATGAAGGACAAGGTCTGGACAACCTGAAAGTCACACTATAAGCCAGCTGAGGAGATGCCTTCATCTTTATGTAAACACACACTAGGAGACAGGATTAAGAGTTGTTTCAGCTGAGCCTCACTACTCTAATACCAAGGTTAAATGAGCCTCTGGTTTTACCCTATGTATTTTCATGCAAGCAGCCCTGGATGCTGTAATGAAGCCACTGAGACTGAAGACTGATTTAAACACCTGCGTCGAACCTACAGCATAGGCTAAGCGTAGCTACAGCGGTTACAGAATAGCCTGACGTGCACCTATGGTGCTAGATTTATGCCAAAAGTAAACAAACAAATAGAATGGTTTGCAAACAAACACAATCTGCTTTACAAAGGAAAACTCAACTCTCAACAAACAGAAGCAATTTGCAAATACAAAGGGTTATTTGAGAGAAAATGAAGGGTAGTTGTCCTGTACCACTGGCTTAACAAACAAATGCGTTGGGTTTTACAAATATAAAACGTGCTTCATATGAGCCTACATCATATTTCACAAATAAATACAATCTATTCTACAAATTCTACAGGACTGTCAAACAAATACAAAATCCGATGTGAACAAATACATACCTCTTGTGAGTCACGTGACTTTTTGCACAATTTTCTCAACCACAGTCCTGATTATCTCACAAATGCATCAATGATTTTCTCAGAAATGGGCTGAGCCATGTCCTCTTTTAATACAGAAGATTGCATAGTGCTGCCACATACTTTCAGACATGATGTTGCTACATATTATATGGTAAAAACTAATTATTTTCTAGTAAAAATTTGATTCGTTCTGGTAATCAATGGCGGTTTTGGTTTACTTGGTGCCCTATGTGAGAGCCGATGTGGCGCCCTCCTGAATATTAACAAAAACAACATGAGAAACAGATACATTTTAAAGTCTTTTTTTATACTCAAATCTCCACTCTCACATCTGACTTTTTGATGTCTGATTAGTTTCACTTTTATGTCTGAAAATGTAAGTGGAGATTTAGAGTAAAAATGGACATAAATATTGATTGTTTCTCACCCACATCTAACATGTCGCTTCCGAAGACAGATTTAACCACTGAAGTCTTATGGATTTCTTTTTTGCTGCCTTTATGTGCTTTTTGGAGCATCAAAGTTCTGGCCAACCTTCACTTGCATTTTGTGGACCTACAGAGCTGAAATATTCTTCTAAAAATATTCATTTGTATTCTGCAAAAGAATGAAAGCCATGTTTCTGGAATGGCATGAGGGTGAGTAAATTATAGAAATAAATAATAGAAATTAAAATATGGGTATTATGTTGTGACTAAAAAAAAATCCAAAAGAAATCAAAGATATGTTCCCCGTCTGTCGCTCACTTGACGTTGTGTCAAATGAAGCAACACTAGACCTTGTGTCAAATGAAGGCCTCTGTTACCTCTGAACTTGAGAAAAGGCCAATGAGAAGTTGGCAGACAGAATTTGCATGTCCCTCCCCCGGACATACGGGTGTAAAAGGAGGGAATCGTGCATCTGTTTATTCAGATTTCTTCTTCGGAGCCGAGTGGTTGTGCGATCAGCGAGCTGATATCACTTCTGTTCCACTACAACAGTGGCTTTCACCTTCTCTGCATGCCAGTGCAGCTTTGCCCCTGGGCGCGTCGACCGCTCTTCTGAAAGAGAATATTTTTTCTAAAAGAGTTTATTTCTCTAAAAGAGCACACACAGCAGGCGTTGAATGTCCTTTTCAGGACATATCTTTTTAAAGATGCCTTTCCGCCCCTGTGTAGTTCCTGGATGCTGTTGATATCTCTCTTCTCCTGACAGTCATAGATGCTGCCTTGTGTGTCTGGGCCGAGACGTTTGCTCTGGAGCTGGTAAGCAGACCACTCCATCCCCTGGTGTGTGTGTGTGTGTGTGTATATATATATATATATATATATATATATATATATATATATATATATATACACACATATACACTAGTTAGTTCCGGTCCTCAAATCTGATTGGAAGAGAGATGTTCCATGAGCACTGATGGTGTATCACTCTGCTTGTGTTCATTCCGTTCTAAACTAAAGCGTAAGAGCAGTGCATATGTGTTAAGAGCTACTGTATGTGTCTCTTTTTACATGTTTTTTTTTTTTTTTTATATGTTAGCCCGCAGGAGGTGGCAAAATATAATTTTTTGTGTTTAATATGAGCTAGTTTGATGACGTGAATTGAGTTCGCGTCAGCCAGTGTTTACATACAACAGCACTCCGTCATCACTCATATTACTACTAAAGCTAGGAAATAGATTTAAATTGCTTTAAACTAACAACTTCAGCATTACGGCTCATCACACCTTTGAGACACAGACTGATTAATTCCAAAACTCAAGGTGCTTACCTCTTACCGGAGTTTCCACACTGGAGAGGATGTGCTGTTTAAAATGTCGGAGGACATTGCAGTTTCTATAGTGAATTACTCTTGCGCACCGGCTACTGCAAAATAGGGAGAAATAACAGGTTGGCTATTTTTCTACTGAGAAAGATGATCTTCAGAAAGCTGACAGCATCTCTGCTTGGATGTGGCAACTGGTGATCGCACATGCTCCGCAACCAGCAATGGCAGATTATGATCAGTTGCGTAAGACAGTAGTTCCATCTATTAAACTGTTGTATATAAGCAATATCACACTTGCAATCATGCTATATGGCCCTAAATCAGCACTGCTTTGATTACCTACGGCACACGGCTTGCGGCCGAATCACAGCAGTGCTGATGCAGGGCCATATCGTATACCCTCTACACCCTCTACAGTGCACTATATAAGGTATCTGGTCAAATCTCGGTGCATAAAGGGCTAGACGAAAAACATTTCTGAATGTGCATGATCTTGGATTCCTCAGACGTCACTGTCTTAAAAAACGTCATTCATCTGTATTGACATCATGAACATGGGCTTAGTATAACTTTAGGAAACCTTTAGTCAACACCACTAGCCGCTGCATCCACAGATGCAAGTTAAGACTTTACAATGCAAAGCAGAAGCCTTACACAAGGAGCCCTGCACAAGGATGATGATTTATCGACTTTATAGACATTACATTTTTATCGTCTGTTAATGCTGAACTTATGTGTGTTGTGAAAGGCGCTATACAAATAAAATTGACTTGACTTGACTTACAACAAGCCTTGTTTTTTGGTTCAAGGAATCACATTTCAAATAGTTTTTGAAAACAAAGCCGTTGTGTTATCCGGGCCAAAGAGGAAAAGGGCCATCCAAATTGTTATTAGCATCAGGCCCAAAAGCCAGTGTCTGTATGGGCCAGGGGTGTGTCAGTGCACATAGCATGGGCAACTTGCACTGTGAGAGCACCATGAATGAAGACAGATATGTTCAAATATTGGAGCAACATATACTGCCATCCAGCACTGTCTTTTCCAGGGACATCCCTGTATTTTCCAGCAGGACAACCTCAAACCATATACTGCCCAGATTTCAAGTACATGGCTGTGTAAGCAGAGAGTGTGAGTGTTAGACTGACCTGCCTGCAGTCCTGACCTGTCTCCAATTGAGAATGTGTGCCGATTATGAAGCACACCATGCGGCAATGAAGACCTCATACAATTGTGCAACTAAAGACCTACATAATTGATGAATAGGGGAAACTTTACTGTCCCACATTTTTTTGAGCATGTTGCATTCATCTGATTAAAAATTACAGTACATTTTCAAAATAACAATGAGATTCAGAAGGATAAACATCAAATAATGTGTAGTTGTAGTGCTTTCAATATAGCAAAGGGTGAATATAATTCACAAATCACTGCTTTTTGTTTTTATTAGCATTTTTCATACTGTCCCTACTTTTTTCAGAATTGGGGTTGTATATCTAGGGTTGTGCATCTGTTTTCAGCCAAAGGAGTTGTTACTGCAGAGTCAAGTCATTTTATTTGTATAGCACTTTTCACAACACACATAATTTCAAAGCAGTTTTACAGAAAATTATGCTGTAACAAAAAAATAAGCTGTAATGTCCGTAATGTCTTAAAGTCTTCATTCTTCTGTTTGATAAAAAAGAGGCCTCTATAAGTGAGTGTAACTCTAAATGCATTTATCTCGGGACACTTTTATAAATCCCTAAGAAGCTGAGCATCAATAATTCTGAAACCTGTTCTTTCCAAAGCCATAACTGTTTCCCTATTTAAATATTCAGTATAAATTATCAATATCTTTAATACGTATGTATACAATATAACATGCAATTTCCACGTTTGCCAGCATTTTCACATTATTTTCGTGTTGATGGAGCTCGCTATTGCAGGGTGCCCAGGCCCACAAACACTGTCGACGAGCACAGGATGTTTTTATCTCGTTATTAGTAGAACATTTAAAATTTTTACCTGATCAGAAAAAATATAAAAATATAAGGATAATATATATTTTTATTACTAGAAAATATTGTTATGTATGACGTATTTTGTTATTTCAAGATAGGATAAATTTTTTACTAGAAAATAAGTGTTTACCATGTGATATGTAGTAATGACATAACTGAGTGAAAGTATGTGGCAGCACTGCTCCATCTACAGTTTTAAATGTGGACTGTGGTTGAGAAAATTGTGCCAAAAGTCACGTGACTTACAAGTTGTATGTATTTGTTCATGGATAATTGTTATGGATTTTGTATTTCAAGTCAAATCATTTTTATTAGTATAGCGCAGTGTTTCCCCTGCCATTATATTAGGGGGGCGCCCCGCCCCCCAACGGCACCCTCCGCCCCCCCCCCCCCCCCCCCCCCCCTTGAAGGTAAAGTTAATTATATTTTCTATATAGCGCCAGATCACAACAGAAGTAATTTAAGGTTACCTTTCCAATAGAACTTGTTCTTTTATTAAACAAACTAAATAGCCCTTATGTTATTTATCTTATTTACACGACGGCATGTCATTTCTGTCTCTACATGGTCGCACGTTTACTATTCTCCTCAGCTCTCTGTATCGCGCACGGCGGAGTTCCGCCCCTATGCACACACACACACACACACACACACACACGCCTGTACACACACACACAGACACGTTCGCGCGCACACAAGTGAGCATAGGTGTGTTCGATTCCAGGTTTTTTGGTACGGAGGTATGCATAATTACAAACTAGAGTCACTATGACTGTTATCTATTTCTAAAGAGATAAGCTACAAGCTACGTGTAGGATAAATACAAAGTTTCTACGACAGCTCTCTGGCATGGTGTAATGCTGCGGATACACTAGACTTTGAGACTACGGTCGTGATATGACGTCACATTAATTCAACATATAACAAATAGTAATATATTTATACTCGACTTTACTGCAAAAATATAATTTTTATAGGGATTAGACACTCACAAGTGAGTGATTTCGGACACTCTTTGGAGTCGACTCCCCATCATACACTCCCACCAGCGGACAGAAAGCGTGCGTCGGAAATAGGTTGCGTCAATCACCTGAAAAGAAGACAAAAAATATCTGTGTTTTTTAAACGCTCCCAGGGTGGTGAAGATGGCAACACTCGCTCTCCTGTAAGTAGCACCCGGAGTAGCGCTACTGCTCCGAAAAGAGCCCAAGTGGTGCACGCCCTTTCCCTGACAAGCAGCAAAAGTCCAGTCACTAGTGATGGGTCGTTCACGAACGAGTCGGCTCTAAGAGCCGACTCTTGTAGGTGAACGTTGGGAGCCGGCTCGCATATCAGAAGAGCCGGATCTATTAATAAAAATATTTTAAAAAATTAAGATATGAACAATCAAAAGATTTAAATTAATATAATTAACTAATTCAAAGAACGAAAAAATAAAATAATATAGGCCTTAATGCTCAATCACACACATATTTGTTCTGACTGTCTATTGCTCTGACGGTCCCAGTCAGTAGTGTAAACTGTGAAAGGGACTTCTCAACGATGAACAGGGTAATACAAACTTTTCACAATAGGATTTGCTGCTTTTAGCTATATGTTAAGCTATCACATTTAACAGTTAATGCATTTGCAGGTCAAGACAAACATCCGCAATAGGCTGCAAGGAGACCATCTTGCAGCATGCATGCGGATCTCAATAAATGGGCCAGACGTTTCTGACTTCCCATATCAAGAGGCTCTGGAAATGTTCTTCCAGAAGCCCATTGAAGATACACTGCAGTGACAAAAGCTGCACACTTTGTGGATAAATTACATAAAAATAAATGTTCCAATGTTTAGTTTAATGTACAGTTCAAATAATTGTTCAGTTATTATATTCACTGCTGCCATTAAAAGAAACAAATGAACACCATGACTCCTTTAAGTGTTTGTGTAAATTTTCCCCAACCAACCAACCGTCACTGAACTTGAAGCAGTGCATGCCGGTTAGACATTTTGTCCGACTTGAACCGGTGCCACTGCCACATCACCGTTACGTATGCCATCAAGGTACCACGAGAGCAAATCAAGAGCAGCCTTGTGCAGCCTTTGCAGCTGCTATGTCAGTCTATGGCAGAAATAAGAGTAGTATTGTAGTATGCCATTACCATGGTGTTTATTTGGACACCTCCAGTTCAGCGAAAACTCTCACAACTCCATGTTTTTATAACAGTCAATCATGTTTATATCGTGCTATATTATGTTTATCATAGTAATGTTATGTTTATTCATTAAAAAAAAAATCCTTTATTGATATTAAAATAATACAGGTTTTTATTGGACTTTCTTCTTATGCAAACAACAAGCACAGTATTAAGCAGCACATAATGTTTTCAAATTAACAACATTTCTGGTTATTTTATGTAAAATTCAAGCAGCTGTCTATCTGAATCACATTTTGTCTGCAAACATCACGTGATCTGCCGTGAATGGTGTTGGTTCAGCAGACAAAGAGAAGCACAAGTGTCTGACTTGATGATTCTCTTTTCAACTCCTTTCCTGACTGCAACCGGCAAATCTCGCCGATCGGAAAATCGAGATGCAGTCGAACACACCTAATGATGTTCCACATGCGTTGCATTTTATTAAAGATTATTATATGTAATGTATGACTCATATAAATTTGCATTTGGACGTGACCATTAAAACAATAGAATCAATCAGGAGCACCTTCTGTTTTTGTTTTTTTATTCTGTTTATGTTTCATGAAGTTACAAGCTTGACAAAATATATCAGTTTACAGATTATAAACTCTTAATATTAATTTGTTATGTGGGTGAAATAATATGTTTTATATTTTATTCACGAACATTCTGATTGACACGATAATTTGTCTGTATGTTTGACAGTATGTTTACAGTAAATTATCATATTTCATAAATTATGGAAATGGAATAATTCTAATTTGTCACCAAATTAACAAGCACCTGGTAAGAGTTGGTTATATTGTCTGTGTAAATTGTAAAGTCTTTAAACCGACATCCATTTTGTGTTTTTCAGATTCATTAATTAATTTGATATTCCCTGTCTGTCACTCACTTGATGTCGAGGTAGTGACACTGGGGGTTCGATCTTTAGATCCCTAATCACCTTTGCTTAAAATAGAAAAGGCCAATGAGAATTGGCGAGTGGAATTTGCATGCCACTCTCTGCCTCGGACATATGGGTATAAAAGGAGATAGCGTGCGTCACTCATTCAGATTTATTCTTTGGAGCCGAAAGCATGTTTGTATTCGTCCTCTCACCTTTCGCTCACGCTGCTGGATTTTACAGCGCATATCAGCGGTCAGCCTCGCAAGGTTGAGTGTTGTGCTTCCCCTGGGCACTATGGCACAGGGGAAGCACAGCTTGCACAAACGGCTAGTGTCTTTTTAAAGATGTCCTTCTGCGTTTGCACTACTGGATGTGGCTGTTATCGCTCCCCTTCGGACAGCCATGAAAAAAGGGCTTGTCGAGTGTGTCGAGTGCTTGGGGCGCCAGCACACCAAGGCAGCTTTCTTGGAAGGGTCATGTTCTCATTGCAAGAACATTTCCATGAGAACGTTGTGGTCGCGTCCCAGTTCCTTCTTCATGAAGCCAGGAAGGACCCCAACCTGGTCCATCCTGGGCTGATGCCCAGCAGGCCGGGTTGGCAAGCACCGTGGGCGATCTGCATGTGGACATGGGAACGTTTCCATCGGCTCATCCCCCGCGGACCTCCCATCCCCCAGCATGCTCATTCTATCCGGAAGAGTTGTCGAGCGATGCAGGCGGCCTGCCGCAGGGTGGGTTTAATATATTGTTTGCAGCTCGCGACGAGGATGAGCTTTTGGTTGCAGTATCGAAGGGTGGGCTTCTGAAGCGGATAAATATTCTGAGCTCCCGCCCATGGGCAGTAGAACACAGAATGAGGCAGATGCTGCGATGGCAGTCATGCTTGCCCGGGCGGCTGCGATTATCGGGCTAAAGTGTAACCCTCCACCATGCCCTGAGTGTTCGCGGCTGGATGATTGGTTTCTGGACTCAGAGCGTGACTCACGGCCACGCGCCACCCCGCCTTTCTTCCTGGAAGTGCACGAGGAGCTAACAAACTCATGGAATGCACCTTTTTCTGGCCGTACACGCTTTGTGGGCTTGTCCATTCTGACTACCCTCAACTGCGGAGCAGCTAAGGGATACGTCGAGCTTCCCCAGGTAGAGCACGCCATAGCGGTGCATTTATGCCCGTAGGGCACAGCCACCTGGCATGAACTGACGAAGGCTCCCTTGCAAGGCCTGTAAGTTCTCTTCCTCTTTACTGACGAAGGCTTACAAGGCCGTGGGTTAGGCCGCTTCTGCCCTGCATGCCATGTCCATCCTGCATGTCCATCAGGCCAAGGCACTGAAAGATCTGCATGAGGGCAGGAGCGACCCAGGACTGATACAGGAATTGCATACTGCGAAGGTCACGGCACATGCCCTGGGCCGGACGATGTTCACTGTTGTGGTCCAAGAGCAGCACCTGTGGCGCAACATTGCGGAGCTGCGTGACGGCGAGATAGTCCGCTTTATCAATGCGGCCATCACCCAAGGGGGGCTTTTTGGTGACACCAGCTCTGGACAGGGCCCCAAGATGCTGGCAGTATTGCTGGCCCTGAGGAGGCTTCAGCCGTTGATTCAGCGCAAGTATGTGTTGGTCCAGACCAAAAACACAGCAACCGTAGCATACATAAACAGGCAAGGTGGCATACGCTCACGTCACATGTCGCAGAGACTAAACCCCCATGTAGTCCAGCTGATTTTGGGAGAGATTCGGGGAGGTACAGGTAGACCTGTTCACCTCCCAAGAGTCCTCTCACTGCCCCCTTTGGTACTCGCTGTCCAAGGCCCCCTCGGCACGGATGCCTTGGCGCACAGCTGGCCTTGAGGGCTACGTAAGTATGCGTTTTCTCCTGTGAGCCTCATTGCACAGACTCTGTGAAAAGTCAGGGAAGAGGAGCAGTAAGCCCTGTTCATTGTACCATACTGGCCCAACCGGACTTGGTTCTCGGATCTGATGCTCTTGGCAGTAGCACCTCACTGACGCATTCCCCTGAGGCGGGACCTTCTCACTCAGGGGCAGGGCACGCTCAAGCACCCGTGGCCTGAGTGCACACTTGAGTGCCTGTGCTCACGCTGCTGTCATCTAGGATGCATCCGGTCAAACAAATAGTATTTCAAATAAGGCTGACATTTACATGATTTATAATAGGTATCTCAAAATAAATAATTAAATAAAAGATTTAGAGCCCGGGGCCCTTTGGGTATAGAGGCCCCTGGGCAAAGGCCCAATCGGCCTGGTGGTTAATCTGTCCATGAATGGCAGAGACTAAAGTTCAAACACTTTTATTTCCTGTCCTTGGCCTATGCCGCTGAGGTAGCAATATATATATATATATATATATATATATATATATATATATACACACATATATACACACACACACACACACACACACACACACACACACACACAAAGATTTTGTGATAGGAGAAATTGATTGCTAAATGAACTGAGAAGTCTTGAAATATTGTTGAGTGATATTACAGGTCATATTTCATACTGCTGTGTCATTATGCTCACAGATATTAGTTGCATCTGAAACCAGAACTTTAATAGTGTGAACTGAATTTGATGACTACTCCTCAAACATTGATGAAGTACATTATGATAAAAAAGTAGCCTGCTAAAAAAAAAAAAAAAAAAAACTTAAAAGCAGCCTAAGCTGGTTTCTGGTCTTAAGTGGTTTAAGCTTGTCAAGTTTGTCTTCCAGCTTGTTGCTCAGGGTAGTGTTGCACAAGCAGTGCATAAGTTCTCACATAAGTTAGGATGTAAAGTTCACACTAAGGGCTTAGTAACTACTAGATAGTTTGTAACTAAGTCAGTGCTTAATTTGGCTGCACCACCTGTTCTATAGGCAAGACTTAACTAGTAGGTCGTTAGCTCACCGTAAAGTAATGCGTAGTCGCATAATATGATGTTTACATTATTTGATCCAATAAGCAGCCTTCAAATGTATACCATGCCGTGAATTTCAGTTTTATCTTTTTACGGTTGATGTTCAAACCTTGTTTGCTCACATAAATATCAGCTGTAATAAATTATATCCCCATTAAAATATGAAATGTAATAAAACAAGACTTCATTAATGGTATATTTATGTAATAACAATATTTAATAACTATCTAAAATGAAAATAAATAAATAATTACTTATACAACAGGATGGAAAAATTATTTAACATTTATTCATTTTAATATCTTATATCATATATGTTGAAACTTGACACCATTCACAGGAAAGCGCACCATTATATCGGTTTCATGCTGAAGAAGTACGTTTTTTACATAATATTTTCTCCCGTAAATATAAACGAGTGTAAATGCCAACACCATCATATACAAGTTGAGAGGACTGAAGCCTGACAACCAAAACATGAGCTCAATGATGTCATTAACATTGAGTCTGATTTTTTATTCCATCCATTACTCTGGTCAGAGGCTTCCGTAAATATTTTGTTCATAGGCAGGGATATGTCCTACCTAAGTTTAATGGTGCAATGCTCAAATATTTAGTAGTGCGTAAATTGTGATTTAGTGCCAATTTACGCCAAAACTAGGCTAAGATGTAACTTACAATGGGTGCAACCGGCCCCAGATGATTTACTGTTTTTGTATACATTTTAGCAGCATGGAAGTATACAAATTGGACAAGGATTTACTTTTTTATTGATACAATGCATTTGCGTGAACTTTTCAACTAATTCCATGAACTGAATTTATGTAAGATGTTAACTTATCTTTATACAACATAATCACATGAGAGAGCTCCAGTAGGCTACACTAGGATCAGCAACATTATGCCACCTCACTGACAAACACTATCTCCTATCAGACATTTTTGCATCGACTCTAGATCGTGTACCTTCCCTTGTGGTGTGACCGGAAGCAAGTTGATTCAGCAGCATGGGAGACCTGGGTTCAGATCCCATGTTGAAACAGGGAAGGAAATTTAATTTGCATAATCGTGACAAGCATGATTCAAAGGTTGCATTTTTACTTCTAACACTGCATTTATTACACTACTGATGGTTAGTTTTATGTTTGGGATTTAGGTCTGGGTGTACAGTTTATAAAATATGAATTCTTTGCTGCATTACAGCCTATACAGCTGAAAACAACTACCTTTTGGTGCCCTTCCATGGACATTACAATTGGAAAATGGAGCTTGCATGTGCCATATGCCCAACAACATTTAACACTTTGGCCACTGGGGGCAGAGTTTCAAATTTCCATTAGCACAGACTGATTTTAGCTAAAGAAAATTCAACCTACTGAATTTATACAGCACACACACACACACACACACACACACACACACACACACACACAGAGAACATTCTCAAAACCATGCAACGCTAAAGCAACTTTAGAAAAATTCAGTGACACATAGAACTGCTAATCATGGTTTACAGCTAACACTCAAAATACTTTATTCACTTCTCAAAGCAAAAGACCACAACTTCAATACCGTGACATTTTAAACTACAAAAACGATAGAGCTCTGAGAAAAGCCCTGCAAGACAGCTGGACCTTTGACAAGAGCAGTTAATCTGAGAGGTAGAGTGATCCGCAGTGAAACAGGTCCATCTTGATTGTGCATATTCTCTCTACGTCATGATGTGTAGTAATGATCTCTCTAGCAATGCATTAACCTGCTGCTCATGAATAACCAGTACATGTCGGTCCACACCAGTGCAGACTTGTCAGGCACATCCATCCTGCCTTTCCACACCCTTTTTCTTAAATGCACCATAACCCAAGCCATCTAAATGGAAATTACTTTTAACTCAGCTGCAATCTGAATGCTGGACAGGTGGAATCATACAATGCAACAGGAATTTTGTGAATGTGAAGTTATTGTGAGTTAACTTATGTTACTCTGCTTAAAGGGATAGTTTGCCCAAACATTTATATTCTGTAATCATTTATTCACTCACATTTTGTTCCAAACCCAAATGACATTGTGTTTCTGTAGTGCATAAAAGCAGGCCAGAATTCTAGTTTCAGACACAATTCACTTTCCTTGTATGGAAAAAATATCCAATAAAAGTAAATGGTGATTGAGAAGACTTGGAACAAAATTGGGATGAGTAAATTACATCCTAAACACTGGGATGAATATTCATATTTTGGTGAACTGTCCCTTTAAACTTTGTCTTTTGTCACCATAATAGTTGACAACCGGTGTCATTATTTATAGTTGGCTATGTGTTTATAACAGGGATTAAAATGGACAAGGAGGAGGCTGGAACCAGCTGAAAAGTAAAAAAATGTTTAATGAAAACTTAAAAAGACACAAACATAAACACACACAGCAGCAGTTGTGTCTGTCTGTCTGTCTGTCTGTCTGTCTGTCTGTCTCTCTCTCTCTCTCTCTCTCTCTCTCTCTCGAACTGCCACATCCAGCTCGGCTTTATCCCTCTCATCGGCTGATTAGCCCAATTGGGGAGCACTCACGCTGCACACTCACGATGTGTACTCACAGCCCAGCCCTGCCCTCCTCCTTGACCACTCCTCCACCTTCTAGCAGAAGACAACCATTCCTCCCGGGCAGACAGCAGTGAGTCCTCTGACCCCAGACTGATGGAACTCCCCTCTGCCTCTAGGCGGCCGGCAGTGACTCCTCCATCCCCTGGCAAACGACCGCGGCTGCTCCTTTCAGCCGAAGGAAGTGGCGAGGATCCACAACAGCGCATCACTCCTCCTTTCCGGGTTTTGGCATCAATATTACAGGGTTTAAAATGGGCAAGGAGGAGGTAGGAACCAGCTGAACAGTCAAAATAATGTTTCAGTTTTCATTAAAAAGACAAAACATGTCTGTCTCTCTCTCTCTCTCTCTCTCTCTCTCTCTCAAAGTGCCGCAACTGGCTCGGCTTTATCCCTCTCCTCAACTGATTAGCCCGATTGCCCTCCTCCTCGTCACAGTCTGAAAGATGGTTTGGGCAACATGGGCTCAATAGTGTCTGTCAGTTTGGTGCTATTAGAGAGTGTTTCAATGTTTGATGGAGGAGACTGGAGGCTAAGAGTAAATCACTGTCAGTGAACAGATGATGGTGTGCCCTGTGATGGTAATTAAATATGGCTTCTCTTTCCTGTCTTCCAATGAGCAGAAAAAAACAATGGTACCAAAAGTGAAATATTGTGCAAATTTAAATCCTCATTCTCAAATAGCTTTGTAGTTTTGTAATATAATATAAGCATTTTGCTTCTTCTTTGCAATCCTGTTCTGTGCAGTCTGAAGTGAGGCCAAGAACCGAGAGCTTAGAGTAATTATATTAGTTGTAGTGTACTAAACAACGGTAGTGGAACTAAATCCTGCCCCATGATCCATGGCAAATATGGAATATCTGTCCCCTAAATATGGCCCACCAGCATTATACAGCTTTTTGGCAAAAAATGCAACTCTACAAAGCAAATTAACCCGTTGTGTCAAAATAGATGTCATTTAATTACAATTTTATTTGCCATGAACCAATTCAACAATCTGATTAAACAGCAGAAAAGTTTACTTGGGTAGAAATCCATTATAGTGTAGAAAACACTTTTGTATAAATCCTTGAGAATTAAAAAATAAAAAGTAAAAATCATAGCTACTGTTATCTGTTAGCATCCTTGAATAATGGAAATTGTGTAAATGCTTTCGACAACTTGATTTCAAACACATAATACAATTAAATTGTATATCCAATCAGTAAAATTGCATTTTCATGCTACATTTCCTTAGAACAGCTCAAGCTTTGGTGAATACACCACAGGCAAAGTTATCTTTGGAAATATATTTGAAACCTTCATTATTAATGATTCCAACGAGATGGTAAAATAAAAGTTAATAAAGATTAAGTTAATAAACAAAGGATCGGGAGGAATCTGTCTATCTACAGCTAATCAGCTTTTTAGCTGTACAATATATAAGCCGCTGCTCCCTGGCGATGGTCCTTTTGGCATTTGGCTTGACCCACACACCCATGATTGCAGACTGCGATGACTCACTGCTTAGCCCGAATGAATGGCCTCTCATTAGAATAAGCTCTTCCATCGCACATAATGCTGTTATTTGACAGATGCAGCCGCAGCAGCTCATTGTTTTTTTTCTCTCTGGAGTCTATGGCATCTGCCACTTTAATTCTGCCTTTTATTCTTTCCTATTCTATGCGGACCCAAGTGTGTGACTGCCTTTACGAGCCACCATACTGCGGCCCTCCCACACAGGTGTATCCTCGCTCAGCCTTTGAGATTTCCATGTTACCCTTTCATGGCAAGTCATTTCATGCGACAGCCATCTTTGTAATGCTCCCAGGCAGGCTGGGCAGTTATTTCCTACCTAAACAAGCAACAAAGGCTACAAGTACAGCTCCTATCCAAATGAAAGGGGAAAGACCAAAATCTCCAAACAGTAGATCAAGTTTACGATAAAACAACTTTAAAACCGACAGTAAAATCTGACAACAGTGGTATCATAAATCATGCTTTTTTTTAGCTTAGATCATGCTAAAAATAAACTACTATTTTTCAGGCCGGTTCACCAAATGAGCTTGGACATTCTCGAGTTGATTGACACGCAACGTCTTTATGTAAAAAGTCATCGGCTTTGTCACCTTTTAGGCTGGACTTCCTTTCTTCAACAGTTCCAATTTCTACCATTCATTTCAGTGGTCCATATCTCCAAAACCATCTCTGTTGTTATGCAGCACTTTATATTATGCAGCACCGTCACAACTACACTGGCAGCCACGGAAAGAACATTTATGCAGGTGAACCATTCTTATGATAATCGTAACACATTTCAATATGTATTACGATTCAAGTAATACAAGGAGGTTTGGTTCAATATTTGAGGTATATGAAACCAGATAATATCTTCTTTTCTCGCTATTATGAAACCACGAAATTAGTAAGCTCAGTTGTAATTTATTTGTTGAAAATCTTATTCTTTTCTTTCCCTATACAAGTACATTTATGTGTTAGCGTTAATGTAGGGCCTTGGCCAATCAAAAATGGCCCTTTGTTATGAGATCAAAGGTGAGACATTGAACTCAGTTTCCCAGAGTGCTTCACAGCTGGATGGGAAGCCCCGTCCATGGATGCAATCTAAAACACCATTGTTGCCCAGCCTCTAAGCCTGCGGTTTGAAAGAAACATACAAAAGAGTTTCCCTCCTTCTGGACAAAGATTCCACGTTTTTCTAACCTCACCATTTGGCCATGGTAGAGTAAGATTAACTTAGCTTTGTTCCAGTCTAGTCGTATACGTATTACAACCAGTTCATTCATTTTCACTGCAAAACAACAGTGAATTACTTTAGAAAACGGAAAGGCAACCAGCTTCCCTTCTCCCTTGTTTTCTATCAACGTTGACCATCGCCTGCATTTCTCTCCATCACCGGACCCGAGGAACAAAGCAGAGATGTGTCTTTACAATGACGAGTGTAAGACAAAGGACTGATTCCAGATCATTTTCTTCTGACAGCTCAACGCAACAGGAATTCAAACGGACAACCCTGTAGAAATCACACAGGATTTCCCAAGTAAGGCTTGATATCTGGGCAGATTTAGTTTAGAAACTGTGACTTTTCTTGTACAACTAAATCATATATTTGATGCCGAATGTTTGATGTTTTGAGTATTTATCTTGTATGTTTAACTGATCACTGTTTTGCTGTTTTGATTTGTGAGATCGTCAATTTTGGGTGAAAAGTTGTTTATTGAGTGATATGAACTAGTGATTCAGTCACGCTGTTACCAGCGTTTATCCTCTTAAATTGCATGTACTCCTGTTTGTTCACTCTCTCTCACACACACACGCTGAAATTCACAGAGTGAGCAGCACTGCAGTTTATGTCCGACTCAGGCTGGTGTTTTTCAAACTCTCCCGCCTGTTTCGTCAGTTCCTTTGTGTGCCTGCTCATTTCCACCCCCACGTGGTATTAGCTCTGTCACCTGGATCTGATCCAGCCATCTTTCTTTCCCTCTGCATTCAAATAATCATTTGCGCCGCACTTTATGATCTAATCCTCCATTTTGAAACAAGTTTTTATTTTGAAACTAGTTCCCCATGTGGAGTTTAATCCGCCATTTTGTTCCCTTTGTTACTGAATCTAGACACACACCCACATACATACTTCCATACACTAGCACATAGCTCCACTAATTAGTTAGGACTTCCATGTTATATTTTTGTGTTATATTCATATAGTATTGGAGGTGTTCATTGCTGTTTGATTTTAATAAATCTTGTTACATTATAATAATAAGCACTCCAAGTTGTTTGTTTGAATATTGTGTTGAAGCCAACCTCTGCCACATCAAGAACTCCCCTATTACTTCAGTATTGTTTTTTGTTGTTGTTAGAACCCAACTGTAACCAGATTACTGTTGGATTCGTACAGCAATAATTTAACTAGTTTCTTCCCTTTTGATTATTTTGATTATTAATCAAGATACTCAACCTTCAGGGAAGATTTTTATGAGACTCGATCAGTCACTTACTATCATTGATCATTATTAATTATTAATAATTTCTGATAGTAAAATTGTTCTAAAAATTGTTCTAAACAACCAGTAGCACCCTACATTAACTTCTTAAAGTGTCACCAGTAAAAGCTTCAGCGTGAAGCATTCTTCATACTGTTAACAACAACGTGCAGTCCTCGTGCTGTCATGCATTCAGTGTAACTACATTTCCCCTCAGTCTTGTACTAGAGAGTGGAGTGGTGGTGGCGTAGTGGGTTAAAGAACATAACTGGTCATCAGAAGGTTGCTGGTTAGATTCCAACAGCCACATTGTGTTCTTGAGCAAGGCACTTAAATCCAGGTCGCTCCAGTGGTATTGTCCCTGTAATAAGTGCACTGTAAGTCACGTTGGATAAAAGTGCCTGCCAAATGCATAAATGTAAATGTACTAGATGCAGTAAGTTTATCTTCGATCGACTGTTACAGTTAACATAATTTTAATTCAGTGACTTTAATACAATATAACTTATAGCCATTATAAATGTATTCTTACCGGTTAGAATGGACAAATGCAGCAGTTCAGTTGGGCGTATACCCGCTTAGTTTATGTCCTTCTCAAGGTTTCTTCCTCTTCACATATATTATTTCTATAGAAGTTGAAAAGTTAATTTGTGAAAATACTACAGAATTTACTGAATTAAATCTCCTAAGCTTTAAAGAATTCAGAAGGCTATGCATAAAACTTGATTAATTTCAGCAAATATATCCATGTGGTTCTTTTGAGTTGCAGACATCTCCTTAATTGAATGATATATATTACCACATAAATCTAATTTAAATGTAATCCAGTAATTTGATTATGTAGTTGGGCATGCATGTATCCTGATTACTACACCGGTGGTCCAGGAACTTAACAATAAATAATAAAATATATGACTGACCCAGCAACCCTATGCCCATGCGTAAGTGTAGGCAGATGTGTGCAATATCACTGCATGGTAAACTAAACACTTTTATTTTTCACCTGCTGTGACCTGCGGGTCACCACTGTGGCTCCTTCACGCAACAGAACAAGAGCTGTACATGTTCTATTTCTCTACCTGCTATGGCCCGCTAGCCAGCAAGACCAATGCCATATTTTCACTAACAGATAAGTAAGCTATAATCAATTAATTGTCTTTATCATTACAAATGAAGCCCCTTTTCTCCCATGTGATCGCAGGTCGTGGTGGTGTTCTCCCACTATAATTATTAACAGACACCAATCAATGCTCCTTTTTTCACCTCTGATTGCCTGCAGACTGCTGAGTCCCACACAGCTTTCTTTGCCAATAATAAACCGAAGTCCTAAAACTAAATGAGTTACTGTACTACTATTCACAGCTGCATCTCTGAATTCACCCGAAATGTTCATCTTCTTACTCAAACAGATCTTCTATTTCTATATCTTTACAGGACTGTATGCCCATTTCTGCTTTTACCTAACTGTTTTTCATAAAGCTGCTATGCTTTACCCTCGGCTCCGGCTGGAGCAATTTGACTTTTCCAATATGCTTGTATTGAACCATTATCTGTTATCATTGCTCGAGCACATATACTGTAGGAGTTCTGTGGGCATGTTTGCCTTCAGCGGATGTCTACAACAGCTTGATCCATTATATTTGTAAGATGCATATGCGGATTTCATTTTAGCTCTCTCTATTGGTCTGTACCAGGCCTGGAGATGTCTGGTTTCCCCCTTTTCAAATGTGTATGCACACTGCACATGCATTCTTTCCTTGCTCTGTATTAATTTCTCCCATCAGGTGTCACAGGTATTTCTACTTCTCTATAAAGCATATATACAGATATTCTCCCCACTTTCTTGCGGGGATGCTTGTAGGATTTCTGAGGCCTCCAATTACCAATCAATTTGCAGATGAATGATTGTGGCGATCAAGGGGGACAGGGACAACAAAATCGTGAAAAATAAATAAAATCAATAAATTAAACCAAAAAGTGTAGTGCAAAAAAAAAGAACACTGTATTTCAACAGGCTGACTTCACCACTCCGAGGGCCTAATACTGTACTACACTGTGAATAACCCTAGACAAGTGCCCACAATGCTCACAGGTTCGCTTCAGTTGGAGTCAGGCAAGAGACACAAGTAAGGTACAAAAGATAAAATCAATTTTCTTGAATAGAATGATCCAGATGCTAACAACCAATCATCACAAAAGAAGATCTAAAAATACAAAACAAGAAAAAATAAATTTATATATATATAAAAAACATAAACCACAAAAGTCAGACACAAAAACACACAATTATTTCAAATACGAATTGGGTTTGGCACACATGATCACTCACCTCAAGGGGACTCCATGATCTCCAAAGAAAAAAGGGCACCACAGCCACACGTGCACTCACACCACACTTGGCACACGACACCTCATTTTTGCACACAGCACCCAATACAAGCACCACCACCAGGAGGAGGAGATCACACTACCTGGAATTCCCAAGAAAGACTCAGAACACACTCTGTTTTGTCCTCCGATATAAACCAATTTGCTACACTTAGACTCATCAGATCACAAGACATTGTGATTATTATCCTTCAAGCAGCATCTAAAAAAGAATCATTGAACGTTGTACTGAGTCAACTCTCTAAAATGTACAGAATGTATTTAAACCCACAATGTACACAATATTTAGCCTTGCTAGATAATTCTGAAAATTATCCTATGACCTGTGATCACTGGCATAACTGACAAATTAATGATTAGAGCCTGATATACCTTTTAATATATGTGTAATGATTTGTAATCAGGGATTACTCACACATATAATATTCATGAAAAAATGTCATATTTAGTATGTAAATGCTTGCTTGTTACATAGATAATGTTGATGACAATATAATTTGTCTGTAATCAAAGATAATTTGACTGGTATATTTTAATAAATAATCTCATCCCTGTTTTTAAAAGATTTCGCTTCAAAGCTGTACCTTAATACGTGTAATAGAATTTCCAATAAGCTATAAGAATAATAGTATTCCAATGAGTGAATTAATCATAATTCCCTCATTAAAGTCAAGTCCTTACAATAGAAATTGTGAGCGGATACAACAAGATGTTGTATTACGATTTTAATGGTGGAGAATTTTAATCAGAAAAAAAATCTTGTTATTTGTCATTTATATCATTTGTAATGGTTGTCAAACACAATAATTCCATTATAAACTTCCTTACATAATAACGTGGAATGAGGACAGTTTTATTTAATTCCTAGCTCACACACACTGTTCCTACATATAATGGTGGAGAAATGCAGCACTTTAATCCTTACCGTGTATATTTATACTACCAAATTTCATACAGTGATGACTGGAAGAAATGAGCATCAAGTATACCCAGAGTGTGTCTCATTATGTTCTGGATGACAATATTAGTCAGAGCTAGAATGAAGGGAACCACACAGTAAAACACTCTTATCTGAGTGAATAACAGACAGCAGTCAGCGATGAAGTTGAAGTGGCATCGCAGTTGAGACAGTCACTAGTCCAGATTAGTCTGACAGTGCAGCTCACACTGTGAAATCGTTTACACTCAGCGAAGTACCCACAGCAAAACAGTCGTTCGAGTGGTGGCAACTTAATTTATCGTAGTCAATTGTTAAACACTCAGATTATCCCACCGCAACATTAGCCAGGCATATTGAAAATACCTAAATTAAAACATAAGGGATCAAATAAAGAGGTAACTCACCAAACGAGCTGTGAAAGTTAGAAAAGATACCTGAAATATGTTTACTATCATACAATGCTCCTTGTTCCCTTAGCGGAAAGAAGCTTGCAGACAGAGACAATCATTGATGAGCGTCCACCGTATAGTTCCTCAGTCTTCTAAAACAAACAAGCCCATATCACCCTGCACAACAAGAATAACCAACAATAAAATCGATAGCTTGCAGCTCTTACCTCTAGAGCACTCGCACACAGTGCTGGAAAGGCAGCGATGCAATGATGCTTATGATGACACACATCCAGGTAGCACACACACACTGCATATTTATAGCCTGCGTAACCAGGACTAAATCACTACCTGACGATCAACATCAGGTGGAATAAACGCCTACTGCTACACAAGGATGTAAAGTTTCCTGTATGAACTATGGACCATGACTGCACAAAAGTTTTACCTAAATGGATATTCAGTTATCAAACTTTTTGTCAGATCAGAGAACTGTTGAGAGGCAGAGTCTAGTGTGGGAACCAATGTGCAGCAATCCAAAAATAACCCTGATTGGGGACTCTCCCATTTGAATGGAGTGTGGACTACCTGATCGGGACCTCTCAGCAACAGAAGCCTAATATGTTAATACAATAAAGGCATAATTCTATTTACTTCTTGCCTTAAGAAAAACTCAAATTAAATCTCTAAATGACTCTGACAACAACCAGGCTGTTTTAGGTCACCTGATTGGATGTCCATAAAACCGGCATCGTATTTAACTTCTTAAGTCACTTTTCCATATAACAAGTAGTAACTACAATCAAAGGGTTCGCCCTAGCAAATAATTGATTCTCTCAATTATGTGTCAAACTTCTTTTAATTAAGCACAACTTTCAAATATGCAGTTGTTGCAGACCTCAGTTCATTAGGGCACCACCCCATCATTTTAATGCAGTGTTGTCTCTCCCATTTGGATGCAGTGCAAGCTTCTACATATTGGTCATGGTCAACGGACACAGCAACGACAGGGCTGGGTCTGCCACCTCCCTGGGCAGCACTTGCAGGTTCACCACCTGATCCCTGAAGGGGGTCATGGTAACCTTGGGCACAAAGCCCGGTTGGGGTCTCAGGATCACGTGAGAATCTGCCAGACTGAACTCAAGGCAAGAGTCGCTGACAGAGAACGCTTGCAGGTCCCCCACCCTCTTGATGGAGGTGAGTGCAATCAGGAGGGCTGTTTTTAAGGAGAGGGCTTTCAACTCGACTGACTCTAGCAGCTCAAATGGGGCTCTCCGAAGGCCCAAGGGGACCACGGAGAGATCCCATGAGGGGAAGAGGCATGGCCTCGGAGGATTCAGCCTCCTGGCACCTCTGATGTACCAGATGATCAGGTCGTGTTTCCCTAGGGACTTATCATACACTGCGTCATGGTGTGCAGCTATAGGGGCTGCGTATACCTTCAAGGTGGAGAGGGACAGCTGCCCCTCCAACCTCTCCTGCAGGAAGGAAAGCACTGACCCGACTGCGCATCTCTGGGGGTCTTCGACTCGGGAAGAACACCAATTTGTGAACAAACTCCAATTCAGGGCATAAAACTGCCTGATCGAGGGAGCTCTGGCTTGAGTGATCATGTCTATGACTGCTGGTTATAGGCCACATTGATCTTCCACGTCCCATCCAAGGAACAGACATGGAGGTTCCAGAGGTCTGGGCACGGGTGCCAGATTGTGCACCGTCCCTGAGAAAGAAGTTCCTTCCTCAGTGGAATCTGCTAGGGAGGTGCTGTCGTGAGGAATGTGAGGTCCGAAAACCAAGTCTGGGTGGGCCAGTATGGGACCACGTGGGAGTCGTCCTCCCTGACTTTGCACAGGGTCTGTGAAAGAAGGCTCACCTGGGGGAATGTATACTGTGTGCCAGCGCGCTAGTCCCGAGGGGGGCTCCCGTCAGGGAATATCAGAGTGGGCATTGGGAGGAAGCGAACAGGTCTACCTGTGCTTTGCCGAATCGACTCCAAATCAGCTGGACCACCTGGGGGTGGAGTCTACACTCTCCACTGAGCGTTGCCTTCCACGACAGCACGTCCACTGTGGCGTTGAGGCTGCCAAGGATATGAGTGGCCCTTAGGGACCTCAGCCACTGCTGACTCCAGAAGAGGAGATGGCGGGCGAGTTGCGACCTGTGACGAGAGCGTATGCCACCTTGGGGATTTATATATGTTACTGTCGTTGTGTTGTCGGTGTCCCTCATCTCGACCAGATTCAGCCACAGGTGGCATTCCTGGACCACCAAGGTGGACATTGAGCCTAGTCGAGTCATCGGCATCCGACATCACCATTGTGCTCTCCAATGCAGCGATCAAAGCCTCATCCAGGCCCCGAGAGAGACGTCATGCTGGCCATGAAGCGGGTTGTTCTCATTTCGGGACTGGACGGGAGCAAATGAGCGTGCTGGGGAACGGGAGGTCAGCAGAGAATTACCCGGTGAAACCTCGCCCACTGAAAATAGCAGGAATATACACCCTTTTAGCGCGCAGGGGAAAAATCTGCACTTGACATACAGAAGGAGAGAAAGCCACTGGAACTGCGCCATATATCCATCAGTATACGCTTCTTAATAGGTCAAATGGAACAGCAGTAATATTCAGCTCGCTGATAGTACAACCGCTCGGCTCTGAAGAAAAAATCCTGAATGGAATCACATTCCTGCTCCCTTTATACCTGTATGTCTGGGTGAGTAGCATGCAAATTCCACTTGCCAATTCTCATTGGCCTTTTCTCAAAGAATGACAGGTGTTCAGGGCTCTCAAGAGTGACTTCATGTGTCACTACATCAACACAATGTCAAGTGAGTGACAGAAGGGGAACTCTTGAACCATTTTGACCTGTGTCTTTCTAAGTTAACACTGTCTAACACTGGTCAGCAAGGCATTTCCCATAAAACTGTGTCTTTTATTGGTCTCTGTTTGTAAGAGAACAAATGACATTGGTATCTCCTTGCAGCATTTAAAATGGAATGCACATAGAGCGTGAGATTAGGTTTACTGCATAAAGTAAACATATAAAAAGGTTATCTCTTTCAAGGTGGCCTGTCCAAGTCACATCAGCACCTTACTAGTGTACCTCAAGGCTCAGTGCTTGGCCTACTTCTCTATATATGTAACGTGTTCAATGGAAAGGAGGAGGCGAGAACCGGCTTGTCAATATAAATAATATTTTAATTAAAAACTTAAACAAAAGACGAACACACACATGAAGGACATGTCTGTAAACGATCTCTCTCCTCCGCACCACTGCCTGCAATCGGTCTTTATCCCTCTCAGAGGCTTAATTAGCCTGATAAGGGACTGGGTGTGTATAATCACCCTGCCCTCCACCCTGCCACATTCCTCCCTCGTTTGCTCAGACAGGGGAGACCCCGGCATGAAGTACACCCCCCCTCTTTCCCTGGGGAGGGGGTGCCATTTGCCCCGTCTGCCGGCAGGTCATCCCCGTTTACCTGGACGAGGGAGGGGACAAGGGGAGGGAAACAGAAATAATTAAATAGGGGGGTACTTCCTATAACAGTGTAGAACCCTGTAAAATTTAATTGAGAGGGAAAATGCCAATGCGGAACAGCAGTGAGAGAGAGATGGAAAAAAAAAACGTACTCGCCGGTTCTCTGATACACCGTCGCATGGTCCCCGATCACTCCTCCACCCTCTCATGTGCACGACAGCCGCTCCTCCCCGGGCGGACCAGAGTCAGACCCACGAACCCCGATGGAAAGAACGCCCCTCCGCGTTCACGGTGACTCCTGGGGACACACCTCCACCCCTGGCAGCGGCCCTATCACTCCAGGCGCTTGGGGAGTCACTTCCTTCCTCCCCTCGCGGACGGCAGCCTTCTGTCGACGGCAGGGCAGGGTTTGTTGACCACATTACAGTTCAATATCCCTTCAAGTTCTTTCCGAATTGCTAACATTTTCAAAATGAAAAAACTTTAAAGAGCCAAACAACCTACTATTACAAAAGAATAAGAAAAATACCAAAACACTGGTCAAGATAGTCAGATAAAACAATATTGATTTTCTCCTAAATAACTTTTAATATCTTTTGAAAGCACAGCAATTTTAGCAGTTGGCCAAAAGCTGAATAGGGCAACTAACTAGCAAGAAATACTGTAATAGTATAATTGTACTGTAAGTCATTTATATGGCTGAAAAGCCAAATCATACGGATGTGATCTCTCTCGCTGAACTCTGCTTTGCTCCATGGGCACATTGCCACCTGTGCATTACTTTTTAATAGAACTTACATAATGTTGATGTATTGAGTGCATATCAATGCATATACATTTTGACCAAAGAAATATTGCATTTGCATTTATGATTTGTATGATCAAGATACTGTACATCAGATTCTAAATGGTCGCCCATGTTGCAAACTGTGTTTTTATTTATCCTTTTGGCAGGTGGCAGGTGTCCACTAGTCTAAAAATTTAACTTTGAAACAAGACTAGTGTTCAAAGAGATGAGAAAAAGAGAAAATGAAAGCAACTGAGACAATAAAACTTCTGAAGTACATGCTACCAATTGTACCCACGAGATTCTCATTTTTACATACCACAGAAAGTTAAGAGTTCTCTTCTACACAGAAAGCGTGACTGGAACTCAAATGACTCAATTTTCATCCAACCTGGAGTTAATATGAGGGAGGTTAGAAATGTCATGAATATTTAGATCACAGAAAAATTCCCTCTCCCACAGCTATGAGGTTTCAAATGTTCTAGTTTCAGAGCTCAAGAGGATCCAAAAAATACAGGACACTCCAGTCCTTTGCAAAAGGAAGCTGATGTTAGTTGGGATTGTCGTTTGAAGTCCACAAAAGAACATGCGTAGTTTCGAGGGATGGGTCAACTGACTTTTTGATTAGTGAGTTCAACTAGTTTATTGTCATCTTTTAAACTTTATTTTTTCTTTTCATTTTTATAAATGCATCCCCTTTAAACACAACCACTACAGCTATACACATTCAGACAGATGTTTTTGGGCTCTGTGTCTAAAACGCAATCTGCAATCAGAACTACATGGTTCACCTCAGGATAGCACCTCTGCCAATCTCATTTATACACAGCTTGATTGAAATGAATATTTAAGGGCCTGCATATAAATGAATAAAGCTTTAGCTCTCTCCTGCAGAATGTGACCTCTTGCATGAGACATGTCCTGGACCCTCTGAAACAGTCCATTAAACATGGAAGATAATCTAAATGTAGTTGCCAAATATTTGCTCAAACATTTAATATACTGAAAAAAAGATGCTCAAAAAGAGATAATGTCTTTAGAACTATTGGAAGAACAACTTTGACTGACTAAACCTTTGCTGTAACTTAACATTTCAGACAAGAAAAGTGCAGCTGCATTGACTGTAATCAAGACAAACAATCCTTGTATGTGAACACATTAAGGAAACACTTTTAATTAAAATTATGAATAAAAGATCATCCTGTCTATATTCAAGTTGTTCTGCCCTAGTAACAAAAATGGATACAATCTTTTACATAACCATTTGCCTCTCATATTACACAGATTTTGTTTTGTATAGACCTGTTGATGTTCTAATAAAGACATATTGGCAGATATGGTGAAATGTTTATATATCCAAACAAATCAGAAATTCTCCTTTTCTGAGTAAAATATGTCATTGAAAGTTGACAGATCTGAAACATATTTATCCTGACCCATGATATATTTTTTTAGATAGATACCTGTAGATAGCTATTCTGATAATTGGATATTCTGCCATTCTTCTCTGCAGATCTTCATAAGCTTTGTCAGGTTGGATGGGAACCATCGGTGGACAGCCATTTTTAGGTCTCTCCAGTCGATTGGGTTCAAGTCTGGTCTCTGGCGAGGCCACTCAAGGAAATTCACAGAGTTGTCCCTAAGTCACTCTTGCGCTGTCTTGGCTGTGTGCTTAGGGTCGTTGTCCTGTTGGAATGTGAACCTTCAGCCCAGTCTGAGGTCCTGAGTGCTCTGGACCAGGTTTTCATTAAGGATATCTCTGTATTTTGCTGCGTTCAGCTTTCCTTCAACCCTGATCAATCACCCAGTCCCTGCTGTTGAAAAACACACCCACAGCATGATGCTACCACCACCACGCTTCACCGTTGGGATGGTATTGCACAGGTAATGAGTGTTACTTGGTTTCCTCCAGACCTGGCACTTCGAATTAAGGCCAAACAGTTAAATCTCCATATCATCAGACCAGAATATCTTGTTTCTCACAGTCTCAGAGTCCTTTAGGTGCTTTTTTTGTGCAAATTCCATGCAGGCTTTCATGTGTTTTGCACTGAGGAAAGGCTTCCATCTGGCCACTCTGATTGGTGGAGTGTTGCAGTGATGGTTGTCCTTCTGCAAGTTTCTCCCATATCCACACATGATCTCTGGAGCTCAACCAGAGTGACCATCAGATTTTTGGTCACCTCTCTTATCAAGGACCAGCTCTCCTGATTTCTCAGCTCTAAGTAGAATCCAGACTTCTTCCATTTAAGAATTATGGAGGCCACTGTGCTCTTGGGGACCTTCAATGCAGCCAAAATATTTTTATAGCCTTCCCCAGATCTGTGCCTCGAAACAATCCTGTCTCTGTGCTCTGCAGGCAGATTGATGTGAAATAAAAAAAAATATTTAAAGCATTTTGGCATAAGGCTGCAACATAAAAAAAATGTATCCTCAACTATAGGAATAACATTTAATGGAAGTTAATTACTGAATTACTGTCCAACAACAAGTCTCCTCTTAGACGAAGCATTGTGATTTCCATCAATAAAAGATAGGACTGTTAAGAAAACAACAAATCTTAGGTTTGAGAAAGGATAAAGGAAGTGTGATCAAGCATTGCACATCACGGCAAATGTTCCATGAACCAATAGCATGTTTGGTGAAATAATGTCTTCTAAGAATACATGATTTGGTCACGTGTTTATTTTATTAAATTTAAATTATCTAAAAGCAGTTTGAATTATTCACTCTTCTATTACATTTACCTATTAATTTTTTGAAAGCAAGCCAGAGGCTTAACTTTACAGACATTTGCAAAAACGTTGTGTTGAAGGCAATGTTAATTATCTGAAATACAGAGGGCTTGGAGAAATTACATCAATGTTTTTAATCTGTTCAATAAATCAATCAAAGCAGCCAATTAATTCACAAGATTATTGTTTTATGTTCCACTAAATTCCCC
This sequence comes from Moxostoma hubbsi, assembly GCA_032164185.1. Lineage (NCBI taxonomy): Eukaryota > Metazoa > Chordata > Actinopteri > Cypriniformes > Catostomidae > Moxostoma > Moxostoma hubbsi. The sequence goes on along the minus strand of JAVLUX010000011.1, from coordinate 9,995,348 downwards.
TTTCAACAATATTTGTGCAATGAAACTTCGAACTGTGAATGATGAGGTGCTATTTGAAACAGCACTGATTTCTCTGCTCTACTGGCAATTTTGGGTACATTTATCAGCACTAACCCTGTCTTCAAGTTTATTACACATTTAGGATGAATGAGGCATTTGCTTGTGAAATGCTTAGTGCGCATTAAGAGATTAACAGAACAGAGGGGAGAATTTGTGTGGAGGAAGCTCTTTTGTTTTGCTTATACAGTGGAATTAAGTTGGATATTAGTGCAGTATTTACTTCCATATCCTTCACCATTACAGGCACACTCACTGTCTTCTGGGATTCTATCTGGTATTTACATTTGGCAGGCGGAAAAAAAAAAAAAAGTGTTATATGTGTCTGAAGTTTAATGTTAAAGTGTAATGACGGTTTTGTACAATGATTTTTTTACCGATTGAGTACAGATGGTCTCTGTGGAGTTGTGCAGGCATCATGAAGCTTGGGATTTCAACTAAGCACTCTGTCTTTACAAAAAAAAAAAATTCTGCTTTCCCTAATACTTGACTTTAATGGAGAGACTTTGAAAGACACATCTGAATGAGAAACAGGAATAATTTGCATCAGCTAGTGACTTCACTCTGGCATGATTGCTTAATCAGCCTTTCCCTTGGACAAAGTAACTGTCTGCAGTTTATAGCATCATGTCATTATTACCAACACCAATTAATGGTTCATAACAAAATGCAAATCTCATAATTTGCAACTGACAAGTGACACATCTTATTAAAATCAAAGCATTCCAAAAGTAATTTCCCACAACTCAATGGCTCTCAGTTTCTGAAAGTTTTTCTCCTATAGAAAAGGCCTCAAGGATGGTGAAAGAAGTGAGCTCTGAGAACCGAGGTGGCATTTGAAATGGGGGCGTATCTAAAGAGTTTCTAATCAATGCTAATTATGTCAGACATGCCTTGTCACTCTATATGTGGTAAGTTGTCATCAGGGCCGTAGCAAGGTATTCTGGGCCTCTTGAATGTCTGTTGCTCAGGGCCCCATTCCTATTAAAAAAACCTCCTGGAGTTGTGGGCTCCTAGAATCATTACCAACTTTCACCCCACTGGCCCTGTTTGTCACAATGGAAACTGACAAATACAGTAAATAGCTTATGTTATTTTTCATTTCATTAATTAATTCATGAAACAAGGTAACATATGAAAATCATTATTTTGTCCAAGAAATACTACCTCCAAACCATAATTTCAATATATCATCATATATTGCCATAGCTGTTGAGTAAACAATTGAACACAATAAAACCAAACCTGCATACATCTAGGCAAGATACATTTAGTGAGGGAAGCCACTGTCTCCCTAAAGAAGCTGTGGTATATTTATATTTAAGCAATATCACATGAGCACGAGTGCGATATGGCCCTACATCAGCACTGCTGTGATTCGGCTGTAGGTAATTACAGCAGTGCTGATGTAGGGCCATATTGCATGATTATATTATATACAACAGTTCAGTGAACTAAATTAAGGCACATGCTCTCTGTTGCTGATGCCGAAAAACGAATTGCGTTCATGACCTCAAGACCAGATTATTGTAATGCATTACTGGGAGGATGTCCAGCAAGATCAATAAATAAACTTCAATTGGTTCAAAATGCAGCAGCCAGAGTGCTAACGAGATGCAAGAAATGTGATCATATTAGCCCCATTTTATCATCGTTACATTGGCTTCCTGTTAAATTCTGTATTAATTTTAAAATTCTGTTAACTACGTACAAAGCTTTGAATGGTCTAGCTCTGCAGTACTTAAGTGACCTTTTACCATGCTATATTCCATCACATTCATTATGATCACAAAATTCTGTCCTGTTAATAGTTCCTAGAATATCAAAATCCACAAAAGGAGGTAGATCCTTTTCATATTTGGCTCCTAAACTATGGAATAGTCTCCCTAACACTGTTCAGGATGCAGACACACTCCCTCAGTTAAGTCTAGACTAAAGACTCATCTATTTAGCCAGGCATACACCTAATTTATCCTCCAATCCAAAATTAGGCTGCTTTAGTTGGGTCTGCCAAAACCAGAAACATTGATCATGATTTATATCTCTGCAATAAATTGAATGGCATCTATGCTTATATTATGTTATTTGTTTCCCTGTCTCAACCTCGGGACTCCTATCCTGAGGTCACCAGAACCGGCTGGATCCAGCACCTTTCCTACTTCGTATTGGACTCCACTGCTACGTGTCGCTGAATGATGATTACTAAATGCAGCCGGTGCCAGCCAAACATCACTTCAGTCTATTATGTTGGACTTCAGAAGATGAACTGATGCCAACTCCAACCATAAGACATGGGATACTTCATATGCCATTGTCTGAACCTTGGATTTAGGATGGACCACACTGAACCTCACTGAAATTACCGGCCAGGTTGAACTGCGTTTCACATCCCTGATCTCTGCCGCATCACCTCGGTCTATTGATGGACTACGATCTTGAAATGGAATGAATAGACTAACAATTGCCAATGAAAGCCTTCATCAGCCAATTAACAATGACAATTGCATCTATGTGAACTTCTGCAGTTAATCCAGGATGGACTTCAAAGACATTGGTCATTAATCTTACAGTTCAAACTAAATCGATGTTTAAACACTGACTGACTTAGTTTAATATTTATAAACCATGACTTTAACTATACATAAGTAATATTTACATTATATTCTTGATGTTAGCCAGAGGGGAACTGGCCCCCACAGTGAGTCTGGTTTCTCTCAAGGTTATTTTTCTCTATTAATCAACATCTTGTTATATATTCTTCATATATATTCACACAATATTGTACATTGCAATTTTTCTTTGTGATTTTTATATAATTTTAGCTTTTTAAAAATGTACAAATTGCACATTTTATCAATTTATATGATAATGATACAATCTGTTGTCAATGTTTCAAATTTCATACACATTTTTAACAAAACAATTCACAAGGTAGGAACCTAACAATGAAAATTAGGTGTCACGATTGTGAAATTTGGCTGACAATTAATTGTCAAACAAATAATTGTGATTATGATGATTTATTGCCTGTTTTAAGTGTTTCATGAATATAACGATTAATTAACATACAAACTCACAAAGTCATTTATACAAATTTAGCTTGGGTCATATAATAAAATAAGGGTATGATTTCCTTTTCAGGCTTTAAAAACATAATGACAGTCAAATATAAAAGTGTAACATTTTAAATAATTAAAATAATATTTTAATTATCAAAATACGTCTCTCAAGAGAGCTGCTCTTGTGACGACCGCAGTGACAGTTACGTGACAAACAAGGTTTGAACATCAACCATAACAAAATCAAATCGAAGTTCATGGCTTTTTAATACTTCTGTGTACAAATTTGAAGGCTGCTTATTTGATCAATGCAGGTAAACGTCATATTATGTGACTATGCTTTAAGGAAAGCTTACGATCTACTAGTTAAGTCTTGCCTTAAAAACAGGTGGTGCAACCAAATTAAGCAATGACTTAGTTACAAACTAACTAGTAGTTACAAAGCCCTTAGTGTGAAATTTACACCCCAACTTGCGTAAGACCTTATGCACAGCTATTTACTCAACCTCATGTCCTTCCAAACCTGTATGACTTTTTCTGTGGAACACAAAAGATGACATTTTAAAGAACGTTTTTGTCCATATAATGAGAATTGATGGTGACCAAAACAAGTTATTTTGCTCACCATTTACTTTCCTTTTATGGAATTCAAAATACCTTTTTGGGGGGTTCTGCAAAAGAATTGGATTTGAAAGGATATGAGGTTGAGTATATGATGACAGAATTTACATTTTTGGGTCAACTTAATATTTCAAATTAATATTAAAAGTTATAACTATCTGAAACATAGTGATTTTATCAAGAAGACTTGTAAAAGTTGCACTGCATGTTGCAAAAATATCTTCATTTCAAATAAAAACAGATAGTATAATATTTTTTAATCCGCTAATGTTGTCTATTCTCTTACCCTTATCTTCAGTGAAGCCAGGCTGACAACGGTCTCCTCATACAGCTTTTCCTCCTGTTGCAAACCAATTCCAGTTTTATCTAACATTCAGTGGGATGTTTATTGAAATCCAAACTGCAAACTTACCTTGTTTAACTTCTACAATATCCATGTGCTCCTTCTCGTCAATTCCAACTGATCACTATAGAAATTATGCCCGTGAGCTGGGCTGTATTCAGGCCTGCACTGCAAAAATTATCACACACGGAGAATTAATGCAAGCCCACATTATATTCATCATATGTAACTGGTGTTGATCTGCAAGTAGATATTCAATTTGACCAAGAAAAGCTAACTTGGTGAGTTATACTTTTATTCATTGTGGTTATTTTCCTAAGTTAATGTTAGCTGCATAGCTAATATTTATTTAGCTATTATAAGAAAATAACAACAATGCACGTTCAACGTAAATAAAAGCTACAAAGCATAAGTACTCAGAATTAAAACTTTAAAGCCTGCGAAACATATATTTGAAAATGTCTACTGATATCTTAACTTATTTCTATTGAAGTAACACATCTGCCGCTGAACGTAATGCTGCTGCATAAGCAGGATAAGCATACTTAGAATAAGCAGGGGGAAAAAATGAGAGTCCAAATATATAATTAATTACATATTTAGGAAGATTGCATTGTGATGCAGTATATGTAGACTTAAAAGTTTTTTTAATGTGACTGGATAGGTAAAAATGACTCACCAAACAGACGATTTCCCATTGAGACCCATAGGAATACAGAATTTTAGGGAATACCAAGATGGTGGCGCAGTAGCTTCACTGTTGTGACATCATGAGCAATCCGGTTATATACTGTATATAGATCAGTGGTTAATACCCAGTTTGCCTCACTTCCTGTCCGCCATTTTGAATTTAACTTAAAATGTACTTTTTCTAAATCTTCCAAGATCCGATTTGCACGGAATTTGTTGTGGATCTTCTAGGGGCACTCATGACAAAATATTATCTAAAGCTCTTTAACAGACTAAACAGTTCTTGAACAGCGCACTGACAAATTTTATGGTAAGACATCAAAAAACATCTCAGGAAATAATTCAGTACTGCTGTGCCCTATTGACATAAAACGTTGTGTGTAAATTCAATAAACTATGACCGCACCATCCAAATTTGGCGACAATGGAACATTTTCCTCAAAAGATAGAATGAATAATAAATTAAACTTACTAAATAAAATTGTTATTCCTTATTTTTATTTAAGGTTCTGACGAGCTATAGGAATAATGCTTTTACATTTGGGACATGTGGAAGTAAAGGAACTATGCTGCTTGAACCCTGTTAATCGCTGATTGCAGCTATATTTTAATTTGGGCTTTTGTTTTGTTTTTCTAGACAGAATTTATGGAGATGTATTTGTCACAACAAGACATGCCTCACTGAATGACACCACTTCCCCAAGCTGTTAAATGCCTCAAGTTAGTCAACCTATTGTTTCACTAGGGATACAAAAAAATATTTTCCAAAACCTGTTAAAGAGAGTTCACACAGGGTGAGACTTTTGAAATGTTTCACAATTATGTTGAAAATCAAGAAAATACTGTTCATATTAATGTTGATTTATTTATGTTTGACATTTTCCTTCACTGCTGATTTTTGTTTTTATAAAGTTCAGCGGTCAGCATGCAGTTCTTTCAGCTTGTAGCAGCTGTACAAAAACACATTTAACTTATTGAACTTTACTTATTGATCTCAAAAACAATTATGTTATTTACAGCAATTGAAATTAGAAACAAATTGGGTAATTTTTCAAAATCACAATGTCTTGTTATTAAAACTGCATGTTTTGATTCTAATGGCTATAAACAATGCTACTGAGTGAATGTTACTGTTGTAACCTCCGTTCCCCGAGGGAGGGAACAAGACGTAGTTTCGAAGGAAGTGATACAAGGGGTCTTCTCGGACGCCGAATCGTACCACTGAACCTGAGAAAAGGCCAATGTCAAGTTGGCAGACAGAATTTGCATGCTCCGCCCCGGACATACGGGTATAAAGGAATGCCAGTCAGGATATTGCACTGAGGAGCGGAAGGATGAAGCACGGACATTTACAGTGCTAGGTCTAGTGCCATGGCAGGAGGGACACTAGCGGGGCTGCCTGAGGGAAATGCGGGTCCGCCGAGAGGGGGACCGTACCGCGGAGAATACATCACGGTGAGTTAGCCTGGAGAGGGAACTATGCCCGTGGAGCCCGACCCCAGTACAGAGCCCTAAGACTCGTACTGGGTCTGGCCGCGAGTTGCTCTGCTGAATTCGCGGGCCAGAAGGCTAGGGAGGAAAAAGCATCCAGGCAGCGACACTCAGTGGCTGACCTGGGACAGAAGGTGCACTGGATCACATTGGTGAAGGGCGCAAGATGCAAGTGGAACACCCGGTCGGTTGTGCCGCGTTACCGAGTTCTACCGGCTCAGACCTGACAAAACACGGGACGAGACCGACTCAACCCTTAGATTGTAGAATCTGGCAAAGGTATTGGGTGTTGCCCAGCCCGCTGCTCTGCAGATGTCTGCTAGGGAGGTGCCGTGGCTTAGTGCCCACGAGGACGCCACATTTCTAGTGGAGTGTGCTTGGACCTGCAGGGGGGCGGGCACGCCCTGGGCGTGATAGGCTAAGGCAATAGCATCAACAACCCAGTGGGCTAGCCTCTGTTTGGAGATGGCTTTCCCTTTCCGCCATCCGCCAAAGCAGACAAAGAGCTGCTCAGAGTCTCTAAAGCTCTGCGTGCGGTCCACATAGGTACGCAAAGCACGCACCGGACACAGCAACGAAAGGGCTGGGTCTGCCTCCTCCCAAGGCAGTGCTTGCAGGTTCACGACCTGGTCCCTGAAAGGGGTCGTGGGAAACTTGGGCACGTAGCCCGGTCGGGGTCTCAGGATAACGTGAGAAAGTGCCGGACCGAACTCCAGGCAAGAGTCGCTGACAGAGAACGCTTGCAGGTCTCCTATCCTCTTAATTGAGGCTAACACGATCAGGAGGGCCATCTTCAAGGAGAGGGCCTTGAGCTCGACTGAGTCAAGCGGCTCAAATGGGGGTCTCTGATGGCCCGAGAGGACCACTGAGAGATCCCAAGAGGGAAACGGGTTAGGCCAGGGAGGATGTAGTCTCCGGGCGCCTTTCAGGAACCTGATAATCAAGTTGTGCTTGCCAAGAGACTTGCCATCTACTGTGTCATGGTGGGCTGCGATAGCAGCTACATACACCTTCAAAGTGGAGGGGGACAGCCTCCCCTCCAGTCTCTCCTGCAGGAATAGAAGCACTGACCAAACTGCGCATCTCTGTGGGTCTTCGGCTCGGGAAGAACACCAATTCACGTACAAACGGCACTTTAGTGCGTAGAGTTGCCTGGTTGAGGGAGCTCTGGCTTGATTTATTGTATCTACGACAGCAGGTGGTAGATTTACTAGATATTCCGCGTCCCGTCCATGGGCCAGACATGGAGATTCCAGAGGTCTGGGCGCGAATGCCAGAGGGTGCCCTGTCCCTGAGAAAGAAGGTCCTTCCTAAGGGGGATTTTCCAGGGAGGGGCTGTCATGAGGAGTGTGAGTTCCGAAAACCAGGTGCGGGTGGGCCAGTAAGGGGCCTCGTCCTCCCTGATCTTGCTCAGCACCAATGCAAGAAGGCTCACTGGGGGAAATGCGTACTTGCCCAGCCCCCGGGGCCAGCTGTGTGCCAGCGCATCTGTCCCGAGAGGAGCGTCCGTCAGGGAATACCAGAGCGGGCAATGGGAGTTGCCCTGGGAGGCAAAGAGGTCTCTACTTGTGCCTTGCCGAATCGGTCCCAAATGAGCTGGACCACCTGGGGGTGGAGCCTCCACTCTCCGCTGGGTGAAACCTGTCGCGACAGCGCGTCCGCCATCATGTTGCGGTTGCCAGGGATATGAGTGGCGAGCAGCGACCTGAGTCACGGCTGACTCCAGAGGAGGAGATGGCGGGCGAGTTGTGACATATGACGAGAGCGCATGCTGCCCTGGCGATTTATGTATGCTACCGTCGCGGTGCTGTCTGAGCGAATCAGAACGTGCTTGCCTTGGATTAGTGGAATAAACCTCCATATAGCAACAATAACAGCCATCAACTCTAGGGAATTGATGTGCCAACGCTGCCGGGGACCTTTCCAGGTGCCAGCGGCAGCGTGCCCATTGCACACGGCCCCCCAACCCAGTCGAGAGGCGTCTGTGGTTACCACGACATGTCTGGACACCTGCTGCAAGGGAACGCCGGCCCGCAGGAAGCAGAGGTCTGTCCACGGGTTGAAAGTCTGACGGCAGGCGGGGGTGATTGCCAAACGATGCATGCTGTGGCGCCATGCCCATCTTGGGACTCGAGTCTGTAGCCAGTGCTGTAGATGCCATATGCCCCAGGAGCCTCTGGAATTGTTTTAGAGGGACCACTGTCCCAGGCTTGAAGCGAGCGAGGTACCTGAGCACTGACTGAGCACGCTCGTTGGTGAGACGCACTGTCATTGAGACCGAGTCTAACTCCATACCGAGAAAAAGAGATGCTCTGAACCGGGGTGAGCATGCTCTTTTCCCAGTTGACCTGAAGCCCTAGATGACTGAGGTGCCTGAGCACCTGGTCCCTGTGAGCGCATAGTGACTCTCGAGAGTGGGCCAGGATGAGCCAGTCGTTGAGGTAGTGGAGTATGCAGATGCCCACTTCCCTTAAGGGGGCAAGAGCGGCCTCTGCGACCTTCGTGAAGACGCGAGGGGACAGGGACAGGCCGAAGGGGAGGACCTTGTACTGATACGCCTGGCCGTCGAACGAGAACCATAAGAAGGGTCGGTGTCGCGGCAAAATAGAGACATGGAAGTACGCGTCCTTCAGGTCTACCGCCGCGAACCAATCTAGCTGTCGAACGCAGGTGAGAATCTGCTTCTGCGTGAGCATTTTGAACGGGAGTCTGTGCAAAGCCCGGTTGAGAACTCGCAAGTCCAAGATTGGTCGCAACCCGCCACTTTTTCTGAGTACGATGAAGTAAGGGCTGTAGAGACCCTTCTTCATCTCGGCTGGAGGGACGGGCTCTATCGCATCCTTGAGGAGCAGTGTAAAAATCTCTCCTCGCGAATACCACTGAAACGAGGCAGGAGCTGGGCGAACTGAATCGTGGAGCCGAGTCGGATGGTCCTGGCCAACCAGCGCGACGGGTTGGGAAGCGATAACCACGCGTCCAAGCTCCGTGCGAGGGGGACTAAGGGGACGATCAATTTTACGTACCGGATGGGGCTTCACGGCGGGGGGAGCAGGTAATAATGTGTCGGGAGGCAAAGGAGCGTCCCGAGGCTGAGGTGCTGAGAAAAGACTCAAAGCACTTACCTTACTCTGCACACCAGGCAGGGGGCGGGTTAGAGACTGAGGAAGAGGTCCCGAGAGGGTGTATTCGAAACTCGTCAGCGCTGGCCTGCTGGGGTTGGACAGTCGCGGGGCCGGAGGTGAGAGAGCTGCGTCCGGGAAACCGGGACTGGAGAGATGTAGGGCCAGGGTGCCATGAGAACGGCACACACTGGCTGAATGACCCAGGGAGTGAGGGAATCGCTCTGTAGGTACCGCAGCCCGAAGGCGGTGTGGCAGGTGAAAACAAGGATTCTCTTCCCGGCCCTCCACCGGGGGACGGAGTAGACTTGAAACCATCTCCGGAGCGAACGTCCAACTGCCTGGGGTGTCCATCTCAGGAGCACTTCGGAGCTTTTCTGGTTCGAGAGGGGGTCCTGGAGACAGGCATATGCCGCCTGCGTGGTGCTCGATGCTGGGGCTGAGAGCTGGGCCTGTGTTGCGGAGCTACCTGTTGTTGCTTTCTCGTCACAGGGGGGCTGCCCTCGGCGAGCAGGTGGGGCGCGGTTGCACTGACTGGGTGGCGCCGCGGCATGATGTGAGAAACTGTCCCCATCTGCTTCCTCACCACCGAGAACTGCTGGGCAATGTCGTCGATGGTGTCGCCGAAGAGGCCGAGCTGGGAGGCGGGGGCGTTGAGAAATCGTGACTTGTCAACGACATGCATCTCGACCGTGTTCAGCCAGAGGTGGTGCTCCTGGACAACGAGTGTGGCCATCGTCCTCCCGAGTGCCTGCGCCGTGACCTTCATAGCTCTGAGATCGAGGTTGGAGCAGAGCACAGTTCCTGCAGCACATCGGGGTTGGAACTACCCAGGTGCAGATCTTTAGTGCCTTGGCTTTGTGAATTTGCAGGAGAGCCATGGCATGCAGGGTGGAGGCGGCCTGTCCAGTGGTGCTGTAGACTTTTGAGGTCAGTGATGATGTCATTCTATGGCTCTGAAGAGGAGTACCGTTCAGTCCCGCCAGGTGGCGGTGTTCCGCCATCCAGGGTAGTGAGAGCGGACAAGCGGAGGGCGGTTTCGACCGCGTTGGCTCGTCATGCACTTCCGGGAACGACGGAACCAAGGGGGGGGGGGGGGGGGGGGCGTGGCTATAAGAGGCCTGTGACCCGAGGAACCGATCGAGTAGATCGAGGGGTACGGAGATCTCCAGTCCAGCCTCGCGGCCCGGGAAATCATAGCGGACATCTGCAAATCAGCCTCAGACTGTGCGAGCAGACCCGAAGTTGGCAGCCCAGGCGAGCCATCAGCATCAGACGCCGCTGCGACGCTCTCCGATGCAGCGGCGATGTCGTCATCCAATTCCGGGAGCTCAAGGGAAAATGCCGGCTGGCCGGGAAGTGATCCGCACTATTCCCGAGCTCGGACAGAAGCAAACAAGCGTGCCGGGGGGCGGGTGGTTCCTGGGGATTTAACCGTTGAAACCGAGCCCGTGGTCATCCCCAAATCGCCTTCATCGCCAGCCGGGTCGACCTCAATCCCGTGGGAAGAAGGAATGACGCGGGGGGCGGCTGAAGTGGCTCTCTCTCATGACAAAAGAAAGCGCGACCGCAATGTTGCCCTGGTTATGTTCTCGCACTGAGAACATGAACCATTCATAAAACGCTTCCTGTGTGTGATCACAGTCCAGGCACACAGGGCAGCTTTTATGACCATCAGAAGTGGAGAGAATTCAACCGCATCCAGGAACTACACAGAGGCGGAAAGACATCTTTAAAAAGACGCGTCCTGAAAGGGACGTTCAACGCCTGCTGTGTATTGCTCTTTTATGAGTGGGAACTCAAACTCTTTTAGAGACAAAATATAATCTTTTAGGAGGAGAACACTCTTTCAAACAGAAAGAAGCGATGTCGAAGCGCCCAGGGGCGTCAACTGCACAGCGTGCAGAGAGAGAGAGACGCCAGCTGGAAATGCGCTGTGCGGATCCAACAGCAATGCTTCTCGCTGGTTGAGGTGAGTGAAACAGGAGTGTGTTTCAGCTGCTTGCGGTACAACCATTCGGCTCCGAAAAAAAATTCGGACTGGCATTCGCTGCCCCGATTTCCTTTATACCCATATGTCCGGGGTGGGGCATGCAAATTCTGTCTGCCAACTTGACATTGGCCTTTTCTCAGGTTCAGAGGTACGATTCGGCGTCCGAGAACACTTCCTTCGACACTACGTCGAGAGAGTGACAGAAGGGGAATGACAATATTCTTTTTGACAATGGCTCTGCTCTAAAACTCAGTGAGCTGTTAATGTAGGTAGCATACATTCCTGATGCCTATAGACAACTCAAAGGGGTCATGACATGAAGAATCAAATTTCCCTTGGTCTTTTGACACATTGTCATTGTCATTGTACGTACTAATAAAGCATACTGTTAGTTTCAGAACTGAAAACTTAATCCTTTATAGAAAAAGAGCATTTATTTAAACCATGCTCCAGAAAGTTTGTTTAGAATTGTAAAACTTGTGAGGTTACAAGGACAAATTACATCTGCATATGACTGCCTCTTCAGCAAGACATCAAAGCCTAATTTTCATCATTGAACCCTTGGCCCCGCCCACTAGTGCTCAAAGCCAGTCACACAGGTGAAGAGGAGAGATGGTCTGTCATGAGAGATTACACCAAAGGGGACTTACACAGGACACCTTCATGTGCCTATCTGGATTTATATATTTTTCTACATTAGATGAATGGCATTGACCATTATCATTAATCTTGCACCGCTTTTAAAAGACGCGATGGCAAGTTAGAACTCTAAAAAGAAGGCCTCCATCTTATTTCAGCTTGCTGTTTGCTGCTGTGTTGTTTTGAAGGCATCCTGGAATGTTTTTGCACCTGTATGTGCTATTTTTAGTTGTTAGTCTTTTGTACACATGCACTATATGGATGTCTTTAATAATTTTGATGCCTTTCTGGTGATGCACACTGTGTTTTAAGAGCAGAATGCATCTCATTCTGCTGCTGCCAATGACTGTATCAAACATGGAAGAGGTGAGATGTATTGTTCCAAATCAGTGTGACTTGATTTCTTCTACAGAATATAAAATAGGGTTACAGTTAGGGTAAGGGTTAGCCTCATTTACCTAAGATTTGTTTGTGCTTTTGTATTGTTATTCTTTTTAGAGTATCACTCCATTAGCTTAGCAGCATGTTCACGTCAGACCAAAGTCCCTTTAAGACAATGCTATTTTTCTATGAATACAAGTACAGCTCATATCGACTTGAATGGGGAAAGACTGAAATCATCAAAATGAATAACATTTCAAATCAACAGTCAAATTTAATCAACGCATCATAATTTTTTTCTTTAGCTCAGATCACACTAAAAAGCTCTATTTTCACAGCCTTATCTGACTAATACACATGCCTCTATGCAACTGACAGGCAGGACTGGATTGGTAATCTGGCATACCGGGCATTTTCCCATTGGGCGCCATTGGCTGATCAGTGGTGGACTGGCCATTGGGAGAACATGGACTATGCTGAAATGAGCCGACACGGTATGCAGAACAGGCCACAAAATGGCGCCACAATATGTCAAAAGGGCAGCGACTTTACACAGGCGCTAAGCGTTTGCATCAAAAACTAAGTATTCTTTGGGCTTTAAATGGCAGCTGCCTATGTAAGCAGTCAGGCACCTCACTGGGTTGTGGAGCAGAGCTTATAGATATATTGTCTAAAAATTTTGTAGGTTTGACAGCTTCTGTCCTCAGAGATTTACGTGTCTGTCAAGTACAAATACCATATTCCTATCAGCTCATTAGAGAATGTTTAAAATAATTTAAAGCAGGTTGTAACCAAAATAGTAATCAAATCACCAAATAGAAATCTTGATGGAGGGAGGCTAGATGCCAATTGTATGCATTCTCAATGGAAATTGAGTTCAGAGATTTGCAGAAGATGTCAGCCTTTGAAAGACATGGTTGAAATGGCTTTAGTGCTCAAATGGTTTCTCTTTGCATTTTCAGTTTGCTGTAAAAATGGCCTCTTAGCGAATGTCTTAATAGTCTTGCTAGAGCAGACACCTCTAAATAATAAGCATTCCATTAGAGATGGTGTCTAGTGTAAAGATCATTGATCTTGTCTATATGCACTACTTGTCTATGTGCACTACCTGAAGTGACATGAAATGTCCCTCTGTAATGCAACATAAAACACACACACAAGCACACGCACGCACACACACACACAAACACACACACACGCACAGGACTAATTAAGAAAAGAAGAGTAGACATTGCCAGTGCGAGCTGGGAATATTGTGCAATTAATTATGTTATTTGATTTATTGGCTCTTGTTCATTTGCTTTCAGCGTCACATTTGCAGGTACACCAAATCTTTGGAGATTCAAAGAAATGCAGAGACAAAAGAAGTGATGCGGGAAATCACATCTTGCATGCACCATTTTTGGATATATTGATATCTTCGCTAATATACCAACATTGTTCTAGCCTCAAAATGTGATGTCTGCAGCATTAATACATCAAGACTAACTCAAGACTATTTGTGGTAAGTTCTATGGGGAAAGTTTCCACCCTTTTTATTCTTGTGAATATGTTTCTGTTAATTCAATTTCTGTACAGGCACGTAACTTAAAGTCTTGGATGCAAAAAAAGCCATTGAAAATTTCCACCATTATTGCCCAGGAAAACGATAAAGTTGATTGAACTCACATAGTCCTTGCATTACATGTTGGCACACTATATATAAATATTATAGGCTTTTCAGCAACATTTAAATAGTAAAACAATGACACACACACACACACACACACACAAATTATGAAGCAAATATGTATAAGGTACAGTAATATACAAAAATATCAAACCATTGTTTCAGCCAACACATTTTGTAATAAATAAATGGTTTAAACATTTAAAACACTTGTTAACTTGCCCTGAACTTAAATTAATGTAAAAAGAAAAAAAGAAAAAAAAAAAGAAAAAGAAAACTTTTGGTTAAATCCATCTTTATTATAAAGTTAGCCCTTGCCTGGATGCCATTATTGTGGTATTTATTTGTGATGAGGAGGGGGGCGTGGCCGGGCCATGATGGAGCAGCTGATCAGCGGGATAAGGGGCAGCCTGAGATGCCAGTTTGGGAGAGAGAGAGAGACGCACATGGCCGTGTTGTGTGTGTGTCCTTATGCTTTATGTTGGATTAAGTTTATGTTGACCATTAAATTTATGTTGACTGTTCAGCTGGTTCCTGCCTTCTATTCACTTGTTTATCTATAGCCTGTTGCAAAATTACAAAATGCTTTTTTCAAAATGGCTTTAAGGCAGTTGTTTGAAACCAACACCATACCACTGTTTGATACAACACATATTTGTGTAACTGGACTTTTGACTCAAAACCTTATAATTATTGAAATACAACCCCTGTGACAACTTCCCTGTAAGTCAGCACAGCTTTAGTTGTGTCCAAGATGAAAGCAGAAAGTGAGGCACATGGGAGCATTGTCACCTTGCATTTGTTGTTGCAGAGCTGATAATGGCCTGCCCAGTCCAATTAAATTCCAAACTTTTACTGAGACAGTTTTAATATGACAAAATTCTGAGTCTCCCTTGTATTTCCCTCTCTGACACTTCCTCAAATGTCTCTTTGAATTATCACAGGAAGCCTTTGAAGTTTTCATATGTCATTTATGCAAGTGGAACCTTGCCTGTCCCAATCAGCCAAGCTGTTGGGATTCAGTATTCATTTGACAGGTGTACCAGCCGCTGACTTCATAGGGACTTGCTTTATCTCCCAAATTTGCTTTCATTGACATGACTAATTTTCTGCCTCAGTGCAGACACCGACTCTGACAAATGAGGCCACAGGGATGAGTTACAGCCCAGCCACTGTCATTTTCTGAAAACCCTGTACTCTGCAGGATGTCCAGCTGAGCTTTTCCCTGTAATCCCATTACCTCACTGCCTGTTTTAGCACACCAGTGCAGTCGTGGCAGTGCATATATTGAAAATTTACCAAATTACATCAGTCACAGTAGCTCAAGCATTTGCTACAATGCTTTCTAGACTTGCATTCTTATTCGGTGAAGCAAAAATTACAATCCTGTCAATATTTACACACTGTCATGTTTTGTCAAACCACATGACTTTCTGTCTTGCACTGAACAAGTTATCTAGCAGAATGTCCAAACTGCACTTTTTTCATATAATTAAAGTGAATAGAGACCACGATTTTCTCTGGTTCACTTCTACTTGTTTGAAAAAGAGCAGTTTTGACAATTATTATTATAATCTACCTATGTCCTGACTGTGTGTGATATTAAAGCCTTAGGGTGAGTAAACTATGGCAGCATTTTCATTTTCTGGTGAAATATTCCTTTAAGAACAGACTTTCAAAAGTCAAACTAATTCAAAAGTCACTTTCAATATATAAAAATTCCCCCAAATCATGGTACTTTCGGAGAGCTGTGGTGCAGAAGTTAAGCTTTGGTGCTCATGTGGGAGATGCAAGTTGTCCCAATCCCGCTCCCCCCTCCTTTCCCCCTTATAATTACTATCTACTCTCTACTGTCTCTATGAGCTGAGAGCTGTGTTTAATATTTACTATAGAGTCTGAAACTTAATTTCCAAAATAGATATGCATTTTATCCTGTTCGAATCAATGCTATTATTCAAATCTATAAAACAAATTTAAATGTACAATATGTAACAATTGTAATATTGGCCTTTCTTTTTTTTTTTTTTTTTGCAAATGTGTGTACGGCTTGTAGCGCAACTTCCCTTCCCATACTTCCTAGGTTGCCTGTTAAAGCCTGTAGACTGATTTTAATGTGAAGGGAGTGGTAGGAAAATCCAAAGGATGTGACGTGTATGCGCGCTCCTGAGAGCATTGCCTTAGTGCTTCTCTTCCACTATTCAACTGTCCGCAACACTAGGTAACGTTATCCTAGAGAAACTGAGTACGCCAAAAAACAAATAAAAAAAAAGTTTATCTACTGAATCCCATCTGGCTTAGCAGGAATGTGATCATGGTCGTGCGAAAACTATAGTGAACATCGGCAGGGCATTTGATTCCTGGAGGGATCTTCGTTCGGTTTTGGGGATCTTGTTGGACTGGTTAGCATACATAACTGCAAAGAATGTGAAATATAGTGCTTTGGTTGATCTGTGTCATTTTGCCTGCACAGTAACTGTCATAAACAATGTTAATCTGTATTTATTCAGCAAGGTAAACTACAAGAACACATGAAATGAATGCTAGAAAATGTTCAAGATAATGCAAAAAGACACATTCATTAGAGTAACTTTGGTCAAGCACCCGTCCGGAGAGAAAGCGGTAAGGGCGCTTACACCTGAGCTAAATTATGTCTAACACCTGTTTCTAATTCCAGCGAGCATGGGGAGAGCGGCATAAAAGCAGCCACACAACCAGCAGACGATAGAGAGAGCCTGGGTCCAGAAAGTTATTATTTTGAAGCTGAAATGTTTATTATTGTGAAGCTGAAAAGTTTATTATAGTGAAGCTGAAGTGATTTTTGTGTGACGCTATTAGTGCTGAAGTGTGTTCATTAAAATCCTTAGCTGTGAGTGGAGCAACCTGCCTCCTGTGTCCTCCTTACCAACCACCCTCACAGTAATATAACTTGGTTATACAGAAAAATATATACATTTTATTATTATAAAATATTTGCACATCAAAATATCAAAATACAGTTGTAATGGAATCACAGCAGTACTGAATTGTGTCAACATATTTATAATGTACAGTGTATTTTATAAACAGCTACTGTCATCATCCACCAAATTTAGCTAACAGCTATTGATAAAGCTGGCTAGCTAGCTAACACTGACATTGACTATCATAAAAATGCAGTCAATGTATCATGCAAAGAAAAGAGATTACTTCAAACATCTTGGTTACTGTTGTAACCTCCATTCCCTGATGGAGGGAACGAGATGTTGTGTCAATAAAATTACACTAGGGGTCGCTCCCGGGAGCCCCAGACATCTCTGATCTTTGAGAAAAGGCCCCGCTGTGAGGCCCCACCCCAAGGTTTGTCAGTGTTTCTGCTGTGGGCGCGATAGAGGCATTACACAGCCCTTACTTCATCGTTCTACAGACCTTACTTCATCATGCCAAAGAAAGGCGGTGGGTTGCGTCCAATCTAGGACCTGTGAGTTCTGAACTAGGCCTTAAACGGATTCCCGTTCAAGATGCTGATGCAGAAACACATTTTGATGTGTGTCCGGCATTAAGATTGGTTTGCTGTGGTAGACCTGAAGGATGTGTACTTTCACGTCTCAGTTCTACCTCGACACAGACCATTCCTACGGTTTGCCTTAGACAACCAGGCATATCAGTATAAGGTCCTCCCCTTCGGCCTGTCTCTGTCCCCTTGCGTCTTCACGAAAGCATCTCTTGCCCCATTAAGGGAAGTGGGCATCCGCATACTCAACTACCTCAATGACTGGCTGATTCTAGCACACTCTCAATAGTTGCTGTGAGCGCACAGGGATTTGGTGCTCAGGCACCTCAGCCATCTAGGGCTTCGGGTCAACGGTTAAAAGAGCAAGCTCTCCCCGGTTCAGAGCATCTAATTTCTTGGCATGGAGTTAGACTTGGACTCACTGATAGCATGCCTCTCAAGCAAGTGCACGAAATCGGTGCTGAACTGCCTGTCATATTGCCACATGTTGACCTCCCCTTTTGGGCAGGATGTGTTCTCCGCAGGGTCTTTTTCCCCTTAAAGAATAGGAAAGGAAAGAGCACCTTCCCTGATGTGTATGATAATACACATTTGCCCGTAACCTTTGCTCTTAGGGTCTCTTTGCAGAGATGGTCTTGATGGCAGTGTCAGGCGATAACTATTAAATGTAGGTGTATTTCCTCAGAACCAAGAATATCTCAAGTCATGTGATATCTGGACAAGTATTTTGCCAGATGTGAGCTTCAGCTAGACTTCGTGGGGCCTAGTCAAGTAGAATCTTTAATTTATAATGTTGAGGAATTCCAGGATTAAAAGGTTAGGTTTTCTAGATTCAAGACATATTGCACAATTGTTCGCTCTTTGGCACCTAATATCCCAGGCAACCTAACAATGAATAATGGCCATGGAAGTGTGGCATTAATAAACAAAAGACTTTGACTTCATTTTCATAAATGAACAAATCTCTCTTTGTAAAATGTCTTGAACAGTGTTTTTTTTAAATTATTCTTTAAAATGTGTCACTTTGTTTTTTACAACTTATTTAGAGACTAATCCTCTGGTGCCTCTGTGGATATACACTAATTTGCTAGAAAACTATTTAGAGAAATAAATATGTTTACTCAATTTCTCAATCCATCCACTCACATTTACTGTAAATTGTAATTAAATTACCAACAATTCAACCTACCAATAATCATTTTCTTTGTATGTTTATGCAAATAATTTAGGCAATTCATCCCATTGTATGTGTGTGTGGCTTATTTATTAAAGGTGTAGAGTGGATTGCTTAATTCAAGTATATTATTCAAGATAACTAATGAAATACTTTATTTCATTATATTAAAATATGTGCTTTAAAATGTAATTATATATTTTATAAATTTGCATAACAAAATGAGGCTAGGGAAAAGCAAAAATCTGACTATAGTATTAGCAGCAGTGGTACTTCTTTTATCCTGTATCTGACCTGGTTACTTGAACCTTAGAAACATATTGTTGCAAATTGTCCAGAATATGACCGCATGGCTCATCTTCAATAAACCAAATATAGCATACATTATTGCTGCTCTTCAAAACAGCTTTTGGATCTGCACCCAGATACCTTTCAGACTAATCTCAATTCGGAGACCGTAGGTTGGATGTTCTTCAGCTAAAATTGGTCGGTGGTTACCAAAATTCTAATTTCCCAATTGGCCAAAGCTAGAATGTTTTTGAACGTATGGATAATACGTATGTTAGCTCCTATACCTGGGTGAAATGTCCACAGAGCATTTTTACAGTAGTTGTAAAATAACTGTATGTTATTCAGTCAGTAGGAATGCATATTTTATTAACTATACATCCAAACCCCAAACCTAAACCTAAAGGTCAGTGGACTAAAAATGTAATTTCAAATAAAATGTAACCCCTGAATCACTCTCATCATTTATTGTGAACATAACTTCTTCCACAGCACCAGAACCGGGCTGCTGACGCAATGCACACAGCAGTGCCACATGAAAAGGTATTTGAATTGATCAGTAACTCAGAATATAGTCAATGTCAGTGCACCAGAACATTTTGCACCTTTCCTCACTTCTGCAAATCTGAATTCTTTCCAGAAATCTCAGTGAGTGAGGAGTGCCTGGGTAACAACACAAAGATGCATAAAATCACTCTCCCAAACATACACATTCAGTGTGCAATGATGGTGGAATGTGTGTGTGTGTGTGTGTGTGTGTAAGTACTGTATGTTTAGTCATTAAATCTTTAATACACAGGAAATGTGACAGTGGTTAGGTCCCTAACATACCAACATCACATCCAGTGGTATTTAAAGCTATGTTCTGGCCCTCAACCCATTTGTTTTGAACTACAGCTGAGTTATAGCTTTAGTTTGAACTTTTTAACACTGACAAGACAGCTTTACTATGCTGTCATATTCCCTATTGGGTGCCCACAAAGATTTGACATTATAGTTTATGTTGTCAAACCCTGTGGTGATGCATTCACATAATAAGCTACAGAAATAAATAGATGTGCTTTTTGTGAGCTTCTAAACAGACACTGTAGGCATGCATATCTAGCTCAAGCTTCTACTGTAGGCACTAAGTCTTTTTTCTCTCTCTCTCTCTCATGATTCATCCACATTGTGAGGGAGCACATAGCCCTGCTGCTCATGGGGTTCCTTTGAAACTATGTTTGTTGAGGGGAGGGGGGCCTCTGAGATATGGTGTGCATCTCAGGGAGACAGGGTCAGAAATCGATTTCTCAACTTGCTTGGTGGACACACTAATCAGGCCGACTGGTGTTCCCTGTGTAAGCTGTGGTGCTCCACTTTTGTCTTTGTCTTAGTTATCTTAGCCTGGAGTTTAGTTGCATGAGACATATCTCAATGATTTGTGATATAAATGATTTCTGAAACCCTTACAAAATAATAATAATAAATACAAATAATAACTGTGTCATTACTTATTCCACCCCTTGTTTTTCAAACCCTAAAGTTTTCCTTTAAGTTTGAAAGTTCATCTAAGCTCACATCTTAGATTCATGAATAGTGTGTGTACTTTAATTAATGCAAATATACATTTTACATTTAGTCATTTAGCAGTCACTTGAATTAACTTTTATTTAACTTGTATTTAACCTTTACACTGGTGCCGAAATCCGAGAAGGAGGAGGGATATGCCGTATTGGAGTTCCTGCCACTACAATCCACCCCAACGGAGCAGCCGTGGCCATCGACCGGTGGACAGAGGAGCCCGGCCATCTGGAAGCAGAGGAACGGCCACCGACCGTGAAGGGGAGAAGGGGCTCCTAATCAACCACCTGTAGCGATCATGCTGCCAGGTTCGGGGGGAGACCCCTACCTTCCGCTAAATTCAGCGGGGTTAAAAGAGGACAGCCGACCACAAGTGTGGAGGGGCTCCCAGCTGACCTCCTGGAGCAGGAGAACTGCTGCCAGGGGGCGTTCCGTCCACCAGGGGCCAGAGGACTGCCTCCTATTCGTCTGGTGAGGCATGGCTGTCGTACATTAGAAGGTGGAGGAGTGGCCGAGGACAAAGCAACGTGGTTGTGTTGTGTGTGTTTGTGTCTTTTGGTTTAAGTTCTTAATCAAATATTATTTATATTGTTAAGCCGGTTCTCATCTCCTCCTTTCCATTAATACCTTTACAGTCTTCCATTAAAGCTGTAATGTTTTTAGGATTTGACAATGACATGGTCTGACACATGCACATCCAGAATCAAGAAAACTCTCAGGCTTCCTACCGAATGCATTGGAATATAATGTGACATGGGCAAACCGTTATTTTAAAGGCTTTTGTTGGGATGATTAAAATAAAAATAAACATGAGACTAATTATGAAAGCCTGCATACATTGTTCCTGTTCTTCCACACTTTCAGGGTAAATTGATGGAGTGCACTGCAGTCTAGAATTGGAGGAAGACTCATGGGAGAAACAGCGGCTTGGTCTATGCCCACAAAATTAAATTTAAATCCTCTGGGACATCAGTTGATGGGTGGTAGGAGCAATCATTTATTTGATGTTTTCCATTCTTCTTTCTCATCACATGACTGCACATTAAATCTATATTTGGATTTTTTATTACAAAATCTTTGCAGGGATCCTACAGGATTGTCTGCTTAAAAAATATTCCATCCCTCCTGAAAGGTGTTACACTAGTGATAACCTGACAGTATCCAATAAAGTTAATTTACTGTGTGCTTAATTTTTCCATCTCTGAAATGCTAATGTACTTTGCCCCTGATTGAACAAAACCTGATGTTTCCAACTCGGTGAGACACAATGAATTCAGAGAACTAGTTGTTGCTAATTAGCATGGCCCAATTTACATTAAAGTATGAAGTGAACACTGCTTCTATATTTAGGGCTAGTGTAGGTAAGGAGCATCATCATGCAACCCGATATCACGCCGAGGCGTGAAATAGACACGCCGGTCCACTCGCGGATGCGTGTCGGTGTCACGCTTTGCCTCCTCCAGGCGTGTACATGACACGCGCGCGTCTACGTAGAATACCGTCAGGGGGCGATCGTTTCCTCGACGCCAACAACTCTCCGCGCACCAGAGAGGAAGCGATACCGTTGTCGTCGCGTTGCACGTTCGTGCGGGCGGGATGCCGGCCAATTTCGCCGGTTACTTTCACTTGTGACCATATGTGACAAATAAAGGTTCATTACATAGTGCTGCTTTCATGAAGAAATCCTAACGTTGCTGTAGCCTAACGTTGTTATACGTGTGTGTGTGTGTGTGTGTGTGTGTGTGTGTGTGTGTGTGGGCTGTCGAGTATCTTGTGCTGATGTAAATAAACAAATAAATATATATATATATATAAATATATATATATAAATATATATATATATATATATATATATATATATATATATATATATATATATATATATTTATTTAAAAAGTGTATTTATATACAAAAATAAACCCGGAAGTGGAGAACGCGATGTATCGCTTCCTCTTTGGTGCGCGGACAGTTGTTGGCGTCGAGGAAACGATCGCCCCCTGCCGGTATTCTACGTAGACGCGCGCGTGTCATGTACACGCCTGGAGGAGGCAAAGCGTGAAATAGACACGCATCCGCGAGTGGACCGGCGTGTCTATTTCACGCCTCGGCGTGATACCGGGTTGCATCATGACTGTATTCTGCATTCCTGTAATTCGCTCCTAAGTGGACATGAATGAGGAAAGCACAATTTCTGAGGAAAATATGTTGAGATCAGTCAGAAATGAACTTTTTAAGTATCGGGAAATATTTGGCCCCTGGAATTTATTTCCATTAGCATTTATTTTATTTATTTCAGGGTTTGTTTGTTTGTTTTTTTACTGTAAAAAAACACAGCAGTTCTTGAGGATCTTGACCTAAATGTTAAAATAAATGTTGAGATATTGACTGTTGTTGCAATGTTTTCTTTACATTCACGTTGTTTCGTGCCTAATTTTAGTTTTTCTCCATGCCATAAACCACTTCAGCTCAACACTGAACACAGCTTGATCTAAATCTAACAGCTATTGATCACCAAAGTGTCTGTATTGACTCTAAAACGATAACAAGATAGGCCTAATAGAATTTAATGAAATGTCAAATGTTTGATAACAGGATGAGAAAATGGGAATTTTGCACTATGGTTATTTCTAGCCCCCACATTAAAATATACAAATTCTGAGTCATTCTTGTCATTTATGGAGGCATTTTTGCCCAAAACCCTTGTTAATTTCTGAAATGTATTGAATTTCTTTTTTTTTTTTTTTTTTTTAAGTGGATAGGATGTTGTTTCAGGCAATATAACAGGTTGCACAGAGGTTGCAATCCGCATCAAGTTCCCTAAGGCATACCTGAGTGTCTCTTGACCACAGTGTACAGATTTCCAAATGATGATGAGGTGTGGAGAAACAGGTCATGCCAACAGAACACCAGGCTTGTCTCATTATACCCACTCAATCCCTCATTTGAAAAGCCCAGTCTCCCTGAGAAGGGGAAGACAGACCAAGTGCAGCACAGCATTCTTTCATTACCTGCCAGGGCCGTCAAGACCATATAAACACTGAAGGCTCGTAATGAGGCGGTGATGGATAGAGCTGACCAAACACTGGAGTGATTGCCATGACAAGGAGGCTAATACAGAGGATGAGACCCACGGATGGCAGGCAGGGCTCTGACAAACATGGTGTAGAATTGTGATTGAAGACAAGTGGTTGAAATTCTTTTTTGTTCTCACTGGCCTTGTCTATCTCAACACAGCTGTCAGAGCTGCCTCTATCTTTCTAAAGGAAGCTCCTGTCCAGACTGACTGTTTCCTACAGTTACAACTAAAACTTGTGAAGGTGTGGATCTGACTTTGGTAAAGGTTTTGAAACACTCTTGTAATCTCATGCAGTATTAATGGGAACAAAAATGGGAATGGATTGCAGGACTTTTAGTTCTGTTCTGCACACCTTCAACAATGCTCAGCCATCAGATATTAATGTATTAAAAAAAAATCAGAAATTATTAAGTATGAGCAAAAAGGACCCGGATGCCTGTAGTATGCTTCCTAGCAAATTAGTTTGAGCATTGTCGGAGTGTTATGTAGTTATTCATGGCAGTGGAGGAAAAGAGGGCACATCACGTGCTGGGTGGTAGTGTTAGGCCACTTTACTAGGCAGACAGTTCTTATTTCATTTTTATAAAATAACTGAAATTTGGTTTGTGGCTCTAGCCATGAGCTAATCATCAAGGCAATACAGCTGACTCGTAGGAGCTGTGCCTAAAGTCGGTACAGACAGATGATACTCATGGCTGATGATTACATCTCTGTCCATGGTGCTGAAGATCCATGTGTAGTCCTTTAGATTGATTCTGCAGTGCTCCACAGGTGCAGAACCACAGTCTGAGTCTCATTAACTGATAGTGGCTGATATGGAAAATCAGCAGAGAAAAGTGAATCAGAAAAAGCTTAGATGGGGCAGTGTCACTCAGGGGCTGGCAGGGTGCTGACAGAATCTCAACAGTCCACTGTTTGTGTCAAGAATAAACAACTAAAACTTTCTTCTGAATGTACTGAAGGTACTGAACATAGACAAAAAAAATAAATAAAAAAGGTCCATTATTGTGAAAGTGATGAAATAATAAGAGGTTTCAAAGAAAATATGAACTAAAAGTAAAATTGAAAACTAAAAATAATTAAAATTTTGTGACAGCTTCAAAATGATACACATATTCAATTATGAATTCCATTTTGAAAACTTTTGGTTTTTAATATGTGTGTAATTTCTGTGTCATTGCAAAAATAATCACAGAAAATTCCCCTAGCCATTGGCCAAACAAACAGATAGTCCCACCCCCAAAATCACTCTAACCTACGACATCTGCCCTGCAAAGGCAAGTGCAGTAATTACACAATTTTTCAAAATGTATTATGACCGAAATTGGGTCTTTATATGTTCTGTGACAGATAGGTTTGACCCCTCTATGCTCAGATTCAAAGAAAATCAGTGAGACTATTTTATGACCCACATTTGTCTGGACATAAAAAAATAAAAAAAACCTTTGAAGTCATCTTTCTCCATTTAAGTGTAGTTTTTTATTTGGAACTCAGAAAATAAAAAATGAATGGATAGTAATATGGATTAAAACTATCCATTTTTATCCATAAAAGATTTCTAAACTGTTAAAGATTTTTACAAAGCTAATGTAACTCCAATTAAAAGATCGACATGCCAAATAACTATGATTGCGGAACAACTTTTTCAATTATTTTCTTCAAAGTTAGGCATGATCGTCTAGGTTACGTATGTAACCTCCGTTCCCTGATGGAGGGAATGAGACGTTGTGTCAAGAAAGCGACACTAGGGGTCTCTCTTGAACGCCATATATGCCTCTGATCTATAAAAAATGGCCAATGAGAAGTTGGCAGACAGTATTTGCATACCCCGCCTCCGGACATACGTGTATAAAGGCAGGGAAATACGACTAGTTCATTCAGGATTTTTCTGAGGAGCCGGAAATGGTCCGACCACAACAGTGGCTCGGCATAGCGACGTGGCCGGGAGGACACAAAGTCTCGTTCCCTCCATCAGGGAATGGAGGTTACATACGTAACCTAGACGTTCCCCGTCTATCGCCCACTTCGACGTTGTGTTGAAGAAGAGACACTAGGGGTCCAATTTAAATCACGCCATTCACTGAGCCGTGTACGTGTACTGCTGACACAGGAGAGGGCAGGTACTTCACGTGCCAAAGCTGTACCAGCTGTATCAGACTGCACGTACCCTTTCCCAATGCCTCACAAAGTCGGCGGAATCCTTATAGTTACCCTAGACAGGGGAACAATGCGATGCTTGCAAACCTGGGAACGGGCCGAGCCTAGCCGGGCCTCTTTTCTCTCTATGTTTTTTGCATAGAGTCAACAGCTGGGGCCCTTACACGCACCGGGGAAGGGGGTCTTACCCAGTTTCTTATTCTTTCAGGAGGAAAAGACCTAGCGGAGACCACACCTGCCCAGAGAGGGGGAGGTAAGACTGGTGAATGCACCACATGTGCTTTTAGGTCACATGTGGGAAGTGGCGCGGTGGTAGAACCCACCTCTTCGGAGGGAGGAGTTGCTACAGAAATGGCGACCGGGTGGCAGCGGGAACTGCCCAAGGGAGACTCGGGTCCGCTCGTATGGGGACCGTACCGCAGAAAATACACACCGGGGGAGTCCATGTAGGAGTCCTGAGCTGTGGAGCACCTATTTCAGTACAGGGTAGATTAAGTACCCGCAGTAGATTGGGTCGGCGAGTTCCTCTGCTAAACTGTGGACCCAAAGGGCTAGAGAGGAGTAATCCAGGGAACCGAATGAATCGGATCTCCTGGGAGAGAAAGCGCACAGTTTTACCTCGACCGAGGGAAAGGGTGCTAGGTGCAAGCTATCCACCCAGTCAGTCCGTCAGCGTGTACCGAGTTCTAGCTTCTTTTACCTGAGAAAACACAGGATGATACTGAATCAACCCTAAGATTGTAGAATCTCGCTCATGTATTAGGTGTTGCCCAATCCGCTTCTCTGCATATGTCTGCCAGGGAGGTGCCTCTGGCCAGTGCCCACGAGGATGCAACACTCCTTGTTGAGTGTGCTCGGACCCGCAAGGGGGGGGTCACGGCCTGGGTGTGATAGGCCAATGAAATGACGTCCACCACCCAGTGGGAAAGCCTCTGTTTGGAGACAGCGTTCCCTTTCTGCTGTCCACCAAAGCAGACAAACAGTTGCTCAGAACGTCTAAAGCTTTGCGAGAGTCCAAATAGGTATGCAAAGCATGTACCAGACACAGCAACAAAGGGGCTGGATCTGACTCCTCCTGGGGCAGTGCTTGCAGATTCACAAATGAGTGTCTGTTGGACCTAACACCAGTGTCGCTAACAGAGAACGCTTGCAGGTCCCCAACCCTCTTGATGGAGGTGAGCGCAATCAGCAGGGTCGTCTACAGGGAGAGGGCCCTGATTCCAACTGATTCTAGCGGCTCAAAGGGAGATCTCTGAAGGCCCGAGAGGACCACTGAGAGATCCCAGGAGGGGAACAGGCTTGGCTGGGAGGGATTTAACCTCCGGGCGCCTCTTAGGAACCTGATAATTAAGTTGTGCTTACCTAAAGACTTGCCGTCTACTGCGTCGTGGAGAGCTGCGATAGTAGCTATGTACACCTTCAAGGTGGAATGGGACAGCCTCCCCTCCAACCTCTCCTGCAGAAATGAGAGCACTGACCTAACTGTGCACCTCTGTGGGTCTTGAGCCCGGGAAGAACACCAATTTGCAAACAAGCGCCACTTCAGGGCGTAAAATTGCCTTGTAGATGGAGCTCTGGCTTGGTTGATCGTGTCTACGACAGCAGGTGGTAGATCAGTTAGGGACCAGAGGTGGAGGTTCCAGATGTCTGGGTGCGGATGCCAGAGCGTGCTCTGTCCCTGAGAAAGAAGGTCCTTCCTCAGAGGAATTTGCCAGGGAGGGGCTGTCGCGAGGAGTACGAGGTCCGAGAACCAAGCCCGGGTGGTCCAGTAGGGAGCCACTAGGGTGACTTGTTCCTCGTCCTCCCTGACCTTGCACAGCACCTATGCAAAAAGGCACACTGGGGGAAATGCGTATTTGCGCAGCCCCGAGGTCCAGCTGTGTGCCAGTGTGTCTGCCCCGAGGGGAGCCTATGTTTGGGCATACAAGAGCGGGCAATGGGAGGTCTCTCAGGAGGCTAACAGGTCTACCTGAGCCTTGCCGAACCATTCCCAAAGCAGCTGAACCGACTGGGGGTGAAGCCTCCACTCTCCACTGGGCAAGCGTTGTCATGACAGCGCGCCTGGTACCACATTGAGGTTGCCCGGGATGTGAGTGGCGCGCAACAACTTGAGTCGCTGCTGGCTACAAAGGAGGAGACAACGGCGAGTTGTGAAATGTGGCGTTAGCGTACGCCGCCTTGGCAATTTATGTACGCTACCACGGTGGTGCTGTCTGACCTGATCAAGACATGTTTGTCCTGAACTAATGGGAGAAACCTCTGCAGGGCAAAGAATACAGTCAACAACTCTAGGCAATTGATGTGCCAGCGCAGCGGGGCCCCTTTTCAACGGCCCGCGGCAGCGTGTCTGTTGCATACGGCACCCCAACCCAATTTGGAGGCGTCAGTCATGACCAGGATGCGTCGGGACACCTGCTGCAAGGGGACTCCTGCCTGCCGAAAGCAGAGGTCTGTCCAGGGTCTGAATGTTTGGCGGCAGGCGGAAGTGACCATCACACGGTGCGTGCCATGGCGCCATGCTCGTCTCGGACTCGAGCCTGGAGCCAGTGCTGAAGCGGTCTCATATGCATCAACCCCAGCGGCTTGACCGCCGTGGAGGATACCATATGCCCCAGGAGCCTCTGGAAAAGTTTTAAAGGGGCCGCTGTGCTGGCCTGAAGGCGGCGAGGCATTCCAGCACTGACTGCGTGTGCTCGTTGGTGAGGCGCGCTGACATTGAGACTGAGTATAACTCCATGCCGAGAAAAGAGATGCTCTGAACTTTTCCCAGTTGACCTGAAGCCCCAAACGGCTGAGGTGCCTGAGCACCTGGTCCCTGTGAGCGCATAGTAACTCTCGGGAGTGGGCCAGAATGAGCCAGTTGTCGAGGTAGTTGTGTATGCGGATGCCGGCTTCTCGGAGCGGGGCAAGGGCTGCCTCTGCGACTTTTGTAAAGATGCAGGGGACAGGGACATGCTGAAGGGGAGGACTTTGTACTGATATGCCTGGCCGTCGAACGCGAATCGTAGGAAGGGTTGGTGTTGAGGCAGAATTGAGACGTGTAAGTACGCGTCCTTCAGGTCTAACACTGCGAACCAATCTATATGCCGGACGCAAGTTAAGATGTGTCTTAAAAGACCGGATGAAAAATTCGAAAGGTTCTCTGTGTACTGCGGTCAAGCGAACGCCCCCAAAGGAGGGGGGGCGTCAAACTGAGTTGCATAACCGAGTTGGATGTTCCTGGCCAGCCAGCGAGAAGGGTTGGGAAGTGATAGCCATACATCCAAGTGGGTGGGTGTGGCTGTGAGTGAGTGGCGCGCAGACCACAGGAACCAGTCATCCAGCCGCGATGGTTGTGGGGAGGACGGAGGGTTGCAGCCCGTGCAAGCATGTCAGACATCTGCGCATCAGCTTCAGCTTGGTCGTGCTGGCCCGAATCCGGCAGCCCAGGGGAGTCGTCCGCGTCAGATGCCGGACTGCTCTCCGATGCAGCGGCGAGCTCGTCCACCTCAAGCTCTAGAGGATAGGCAGGCTGGCTGTGAGGTGAGCCGCTGTTGCCTTGAGCATGGACGGGAGTCAACGAGTGCCCCAGATCGCCTCCATCGCCAGCCGCATCGTCAATCCCATGGGAAGAAGGAGCGATGCAGGGGGTGGCTGGAGTGGCATTCCTTCCATTGAAAGAAAGCCGTGACCGCAACGTTGCCATGGTCATGTTCTCACAGTGAGAACATGAACCATCCACAAACGCTGCCTCGGTGGGATCAAAGCCCAGACACACGAGACAACACCTGTGGCCATCTGAAGCAGAAGGCACTCTACTGCATCAAGGAACTACACAGGGGCAGAAGGGCATCTTTATAAAGACGCGTCCTGAAAAGGACGTTCAACTCCGCTGTGTATTGCTCTTTTAGAGGAAAATACTCTTTTATTGAGAAAATCACTCTTTTAAAAATAAACTCTTAAGTTTTGCGCTGTCGAAGCGCCCAGGTGCAAACTGCACTGCTGTGCAGAGAAGGAGAAAGCCGATGAAGTGCACTGTAGATCCACCAGCAGAATCAGCTTAGAGGAAGAGGAACAGGTGTGTGACTCGCAGCTCACTGCATACAAGACCATTGGCTCCGAAGAAAATTTCTGAATGAACAAGTCGTATTTTCCCTTCCTTTACACCCGTATGTCTGGGGGAGGGGTATGCAAATACTGTCTGCCAACTTCTCATTGGCCTTTTTTCATAGATCAGAGGCATATTCATCGCTCAAGATTGACCCCTAGTGTCGCTTCTTCGACACAATGTCGAATTGAGCGACAGACGGGAAAGTCTATTTGCAATGGTTTTGTTCCTCTTAACATGAATTTGAAGTGGTAGTGCATATGTTGTGATGCCAGTGATTTATAAAATCATTAACAGATAACAGAAAGTCCTGGTTTCTTTCGTAACCTCTGTTCCATGATGGAGAGAACGAGACGATTTTTCGATGTTGTGACACTAGGGGTCTACATTGGGAGACCAAACACCTCAGATCTTTGAGAAAAGGCCAATGGGAATTGGCGAGTGGAATTTGCATTACACTCCCCCGGACATATGGGTATAAAAGAAGCTGGCTTGCAACCACTCATTCAGGTTTTGTGCTGAGGAGCCGAGACAAGATCCCGGTCATTTCAGCGGGTAGTTCAGTGTTGTGGCAGGAGGGACACAACATCTCGCTCCCTCCATCAGAGAACAGAGGTTACAAAAGAAACCAGTACATTCCCTATCAGTCACTCACTCGACGTTGTGTCGATATAGTGACACTAGGTGTCCCTATACGAAACGCCACTACTAGCTGAACTGTGTTACGTTGACTGCTGTTGCAAGGTGGGCATGCTGTTGTGTGCCTCGTAGCCAGCGCACCTGGGCATCAAGTAACCTAACCCAATACACCTACAAGCGTTATATGGTCCCCCGTACCTCGGGGACAAGTCGACTGCCCAAAAAAGCGGGGACAGGCCTCCCCAGCCATGGCCTCTTCTCTTTTTTCTCCCCAAAAAAGAATGGAAATCATTCAACTGGGGGCCATAAGTGTCCGGGTCGGGAAGGTGTCCCTTCCAAGGGGAAGACACCGTGGAGATCACACTTTGTGTGGAGATATGTCACATGGTCTTACCGAGGTTTGTCAACAGTGTCGGATGTGTAGAATTCCCCATGGTAGGTCCTATCCAAAGGGGAGGAGCTCTAAAAACATGGCGACCGATGGCAGGGGGAACTCTGCCCAAGGAAGATGCAGGTTTATCAACTTGAAAACTGTCTTGTGGAAGATACATAACACAGGGTTACATACAGGCAACCAGCACATGTGGAGCACCTACCCCACTTCAGGGATTATTTAAAATACGTACTGGGCCAGCATCAAGTTTCTCTGCCAATTCGCCTGCCACAGGACAAAGGAGGAAGGACATCCAGGGTCCACAATTTCGTGAACATGACGGAAAGGCATTGTGAGAAATATAGATTTGCTCTCAGTTTCAGGCCTACTTTTTCCTTCTGGGCCTCCATTTTCACTAGACTTTACTGACACGTAGCACTTGTTTTTCTGTTCCTTCTGCTCTCCTTATCTGAAGTTCAAGTATTTCTTAAGCTCATCCTTTAGTACAAACTGGTATAAACTGGTATTCTGATAGCACTGGTATTCTGAGAGTGCTGTTTAGACTGACACACAGATAGAGATGTCTGTAATCCTTGACACATGGTATAAACATGTTTGACTGTCAAAAATCCTTTGAAGATATTTTGATATCAATTTTGTGTCAGAGTCACTTCCCTTGCAAGCATATTCCTGAGTGAGAGGACAATGGAGAGTGCTGGGGCAAAAACTACGAACTACATAGATTATAGGAGAAATTATCTAACAGGCATCTTTAAAAAGATGCTCCATCAGTGCCACACTTTTAGTAGGAAATTTATTATTTTATTAGGAAAAATATACTCTTTTAGCTGCTGAAGCACCTAGGGGCGTTCTCTGCACTCCACCGGTGCATAAGGGGGAGAAATGCGCTGTAAATACAACAGCTTACAGAAGAGGTGAATGGATTGGCAGAGGAATTCAGCTCGCTGAACACAATGTGATGACCAATTACAGTGATTAAGTTGAAAAGCTTTAAATAAAAAAATCACAACTCAAGCATTTAGGAAACTTTGCGGGACAAAACGGAAACCATGGGAAAACGTAATTTTTATAGAGAGTATCAATTGTGTAGCCACTGGAATATGACATAATGACAATTTGGGATATTATTATTTTTTTTTTTACATTTGCTTTTTCTTATTTTTTTTCTGAGAATGTCAAGTACAATAAATAAAAAATGTGAACACAAACTGATTTAGCTATTTCAGATACACCTACAGGAATACTTACAGGTGCATAAATTCAAGCATACAGCCATACAATCAAACATTTGGTAATGTGGCCCTTTTCTGTTCCAGCTTGTCATTATCTCAGCACAGCAATGTCCATAAAGAAATGGTTGACTGAGTCTGGACTCTGAGTGTGGAGGAACTTGTCTGGCCAGCACAAAGCCCAGACCTGAACCCCAGTGAACGCTTTGGGATGAATTGGAACACTGACTGCCAGGCCCCATCGGCCAACATCAGAGCCTTACCTCAACTGAATGGGAGAAAATACCTACAGCCTTGTTACAAGTTATTGTGGAAAAGCCTTCCCAACAGAGTACAAGTTATTAGCAACTCCCTATTGATATAGCAACTCCCTATTACTGAAATTTTATTTGAAATTAAATGTTCAAGCACATATGTATATTGGCCATTTGTATATACAAAGGTAACATCCTTTTGCAATTCTGACAAATTCAAAGAAGCTGCGAATGCTCTTGATAACACTGGCTTTTAAGAGGATAAATATTATGTACTGAAACATGTGGTTGCTTTGAAAGTCAGCGTTCTTCTAAACTACTCTTCCTTAATGTGAATTTGTCCATAACAGCTTAGGAGCCAAATGGAGTATTTCAATGAACAGGAAGCGAGAGCAGACCGGGGTAATTTTAGAAGGGTGAAGGCTGAGGTCAAATACTCTTTTTTTTATGTGGATGTCATTACAGTTATTGGTTACAACAGGATTAGTCTCTCTGACTCTATAGTAGTTCCCTTTTAACTTTCAATCTCAAAGCACATCTCATTTGTCCTGACCTGTCTCCCAATTTGATATGAACTGTCTAATCTCTGGCAGGTAGTGGTTATGCCAACATGTTTATGATTTAATAAGAGCCAGTGTTGAACTGCAGTTATAGAATGTAAAGCATTTCATTACAAATAGTTTATTTTGGTACTGTTGACTGAAAGCAATGTTTACTCTGCCTCTGAACACAGATGTGCTTTATTTTCTGACAGTGGGTTATCTGCTGTATTTCATCATTTAATCATAGCATCCAAGGTTCTGGGTTTCCCCAAGGCCATTGTTTTGGATTAAGAACTACTTTTATACAGAGTACAGACAAGAGTTGTATTCAATGGTTAATTAATTTTAATCTCAAAACAAGAGACTCTCAATTATTCTATTATGTACCTGTATGTGAAATTCATAGACAGTTTTCTAAATTGAGTGGTTTTGGTAAAAATGGTGACTGGTGTAAAATTTAAATGTATCCTTTGTCTTAAGACTTTACACCTACAGGATATCTTTACCATTACATATTCATGATGACACTTTCATTTATGTATTGGACAGCACTTGGAACACAGCAGCTTTACAGTATATAAATAGTGTTGGAATGAAAGTAACCATGTTACTAATTTAAAAGAATATTCTGGGTTTAATACAAGTTAAGCTCAATTGACAGCATTTGTGGAATAATGTTGATTACCACAAAAATACATTTTGACTCGTCCATCCTTTTCTTTAAAAAAGCTAAATTCGAGGTTACAGTGAGGCATTTACAATGTAAGTGAATGGGGCAAATGTTTGGAGGGTCTCAAAGCAGAAATGTGAAGCATATAATTTTATAAAAGCACAAAAGTAAATTTTTACAAACATTTTAGGGTTTTAGAGTTTGTTGACATTACATTGTTATGGCAACGTAGTTGTAAAATACATTTTTTGTGGTAATCAACATCATGCCACAAATGCTTTTGATTGAGATTAACTTGTATTGAACATGGAATATTCCTTTAACTACTGTACATTTTTAGTGGGGCAGTAGCTCCTTAAAATGAGTGTACCATTTCGTTACAAGCTACAAAAGTAGCGATATAAAATGACAAAACTAACAATATTATTGTTGCTGTTATTTTGTATTGTGCATGCAGTTTCACAGCTGATTTATAAATGTGCTCTCCTAAATATCCTCTCATATTGGAAAGTTTGAATTGGTTTTAGTGAATCAGTACGGTCAGATGTACACCAGATCCCGATGTACTGTAAATCAGGGACGCCGTTAGGCCTATTTTAGGGGGGCTGAAACTACCCCAAAATGTTCCTAAGCCCCCCTAAATGATAATAAGAACAACAATTACAATTCGATTTATCAATAACCGTATCCTCATTCATATTTAGAATTAGACGCAACAAATGATATATATCCAGCTACAAAAAATAGCCGAAAAGTCGGAAGTTGGACAGAAGTACAAAGAGTCGTTGTGCTATCAAGATGATGCACCGCACCGTCTCGTTGCATTGGTGTGAACTGTGGCAGCTTTCAGAGTGTTGCAGACCGGAGCGCTGCAAGTAACTGGAGGATTCATCTCGTCTCGTCATTACTCTAGTTTGGTCTGAAGGTGAACTCGCTATGCACTCTCCCGCCCACACACACGCTAACGGTGAAAGGAAGATTGGTAAGTGTCGTGATACAGAGTGAAATTGTAAGTCGTTTTTAATTACCAGCAAGCTAATCACAACTCTTTATTCTTTGCCAATAATATAACCCATCTCTATAATAGGCATATAAAACAATATCAATCCCCATAGAATGTTGTTGTCACTGAAAACTAAATGTCATAGGGTCCCTGTTAATGCTATTACCGTTGTATCCTTCAATTCATTGAGCAGATAAGATGGATATTCGAAGATTTTTTAGCAGAGAGAAAGAGAAGCAGCCGCAGGAGATTGGCAGGCCAGTTGATTCTGAGGGAGCCGGTGTGATTGAGGTCAGTAATGGTCTATAGGTCTAAGGATTGTTTTGTTTTCTTCTAACAATAAGCATTTGTTGGCAGGTCTAGGCACTATGCATAGCCTACACTAAATTATTTCATTATATTTATTATATATGCTAGCTATACCAATTTAACTTTCTGCATTCATTGGCTGTGATAAATTAAATAAATACGTAGATGTTACCTAAATAGGCTAAAGATGAGCAAAATGCCCACAGATACACATGTGAAACTAAAATGAAAGCAACCCTTTTTGATGCTTCCACCAATGAAGTAGACAATAAACAAAAAGTAACTGTTGACTGTGGTTTTGAAAATGATTTCATTCTTAATTTTCCTTTATTTGAATACTGCCTTTTTGTTGTTGAATTATCTCATACATTGTATACATCATTTGGCAGAATAAATCATCTTTAATTGAGAAACGCTCAAACCTGTGTTGTCAAATTTCACTATGACCTTAAAATTCTGGTTCTTGGGTTCTTGGGCAAGCCAAACTACACAGCGAAATTACACTCTGATTGAACCAATCCACAGCACAGTTACAGTAATTAGAGTAATTAAATAGCATTCTGTGGACAACTTATCTTATATAGAGAGGAATTAGATATAGTATGCTATTACTTTATCATACATTTACATGAGTCAATGCTTATAGAATAACTCATCAGGAGCAAAGTCTGGCCTAAGTAAATTCCCCCATGCAGCTTTGATGTGTCTAAAAGCTAACATTATAGTAACTTTTCTTTAACAGAGTAGAAATGGAAGAAGAGGATATGTCTGTCACATTTTACTTGTTAACATCTTGGTTTCTTGACTGGTTGTTGACATAAGTGTAGCTCTAGATGTGCATGCAAAGATTTTTCAAACGCAAGTTACAAATACCCTGGGGGCTAAGCCCCCCCTGTCTTCCAATCCTAGTGACGTCCCTGCTGTAAATTAATTGATTCAAACAATTCACTGAATTGCATCACACAGAAGTACCTGTGTGGTATTTTGCATCTTTTTATAGTCATGAATTTAGTTAAACCTTGCTGTTCATTGTTGTATTTAGTGCAAATGTAGGCATATCTTTTAATGTTCAATTTAAATGCTGTTGTATCTGTTCAATCGAGAATCCCATTTCCCAACACTGATAGCACATAATGGTCAAATCCTAACAGCAATTAAAAGCAATGAAGAACAAAAGAAAGCATGTGGACCTCAATCAGGATAGAACATGAAGCTAAGATTAGAAGATCTTTCTTTTCACCCTGAAAATGGCATGAGGAAGGAAACATGCAAGCAGTGAGCTGAATCAAATATAGTGCCTATCATGAATCTGAAGATAGGATTTTTTTTCTGAATCTTTGATTAGAATTTAAAAAAATCAGTATCAAAAAAGCTGAGATTTATGTTGTAATGTCTTTCACCCAGCACCAAGGACATGATCTTGAGCCCATTAAAGCTCAATAAAGTTTAAAAGAATATGCTTTGCTATATCTAATTGTTACATTACCCAAATGCTTTGCTGAATTGTTTGAGTAGAAAAGTGCATTCAATTCCAATTATAGAGCCATATGTCATATGACAGTGAATTTTAACAAGAGATGTTTTTAAATTCCCAAAAATGACCTATCCTAAGTTCTCTCATTTCTGGGTATGTGCTCAGTCTTCAAACTGTCTTTTCCCCTTTATCTGTATGTCACTCATAGTTGCTGAGATGAGACAGGAGATGTAGGATCTATTTGCAGGCTTTAATAAGAATGTCAGTGATACAAACAAATGGGAACTCAAAATAAAACAAGGACTGACAAAGGAATGCAAAAACTAAAGGGTATTTATATACTCTTTTAGATAAGTAAGAGCTAATGAGGGAATGGAAAACAGGTGAGAACAATGAGGAACAGATGGCAGTGATGAGAGCAGTGCATACTGGGTAACGTAGTCTGAGGGAGACACTTCAAAATAAGAGTCCTAGAAAACATGAGGGAGACAGTCTGTGACATAACCTCTCTTTTAAGGGGAAAATCCTGGTGCCCCAAAGATGGCTGAGGAGGGCAGGAAGATATATGAAGGGGACCTGGAAAATGACCAGGTGGCCAGGGAGGAGACACCAGTGTAAGGATTGGGTCCGGAGGTCTGGGAGGCAGCCACAGGGCCAGGACTGGGTCAGGAGGCCTGGGAGACGGCCACAGGGCCGGGACTGGGTAAGGAAGCCTGGGAGGTGGCCACAGAGCATGGACCGGGTGGAGCTGCTGGAGGCGCAGTGGGCAGAGCCGCTGTAAAAGGAGTCTCTGGAAGGGTGGCCGGAACTGCTGGAAGAGGAGTCTCTAGGGGAGTGGGCAGAACTGCTGGAAATGACTCTGGGGGAGTGGGCGGAGCCGCTGGAAGAGGAGTCTCTGGGGGAGCTGGTGGAGCCGTGGAAGTCTCTGAGGCGGAGTCTGGAGAGGCTCGACGAAGACAAGCAGAGCCTGGAGAGGCTTGAGTGGAGATGCTATGGAAGGCTGAGACATGGGAGGCTCGAGGGGAGAGGCCATGGAAGGCAGAGCCGTGGTAGGCTTGAGGGTAGAGGCCATGGAGGCAGAGCGATGGGAGGCTCAAGGGGAGAGGCCATGGAAGGTGGACCCATGGGAGGCTCGACCAGAGCTGGCAGAGACTGGGAACAGACCTCCATTGTCGTGATCTCTGGCAGTGATTGGGGAACAACCTCCATGGTCATGAGCACTGGCAGAAACCTGGGAACGACCTCCGTAATCGTGAGCACTGACAGCGACTGAGAAACAACCTCCGTGGTCGTGATCACTGGTAGTGACTGGGGAATGACCTCCATGGTCATGAGCATGGGCAGAGACTGGGGAGAAGATGTCCTTTTCCGGACAGCTGGGAGCATAGTTACGGTAGTGGGCAAGAGCACAGGTGCTTGCTCGTTGGCTGTGGCAGGCTTGGAGCAAAGAGGCAAAGGTTTTGGCCTAGGATTCCCGCCATAATCCACTGTGTAATGGGAACTGCCTTCTCCACATATTCACTGGTCCAGTGAGGATCAGCTGGAGGCATCAGCTCCTTTAGTGCACTATTCAGACCGGTCTGTAAGAAAACCACTAGAGAGCAGTCTGGATAGTGCACTAAATTCACTAATTCTAAAAACTCACGGATGTGATCTTCATCTGGACGGTCCCCTTGCTGAGTAGCAGAATTCGGACAGCAACTAGATCCATGTGGGTCAGTTCTTCTGTCATGCGTAGTTGCTGAGATGAGACAGGAGACGTAGGATCTATTTGCAGGCTTTAATAAAAATGATGACAGTGAAACAAACAAATGGGAACTCAAAACAACAACAAACAAGAACTGACAAAGGAATGCAAAAACTAAAGTATATTTATACAAACAAGAGGGAATGAAAAACAGGTGAGAACAATGAGGAACAGATTGCAGTGATTAGGACAGTTCAAAATGAGAGTCCTAGAAAACATGAGGGAGACAGACTGTGACACCTTGCTTCTTGTTATTTTACTGAATTACTGTTGCTAAATTTATGTTTAAAATCTGTGATCTCCACATTTTGCCCTTTTTGCAATATCATTATTATTATGAATAATCATAAAATGATTATGTGACTTGATGTTTTAAAAAGTAATTTATCCACTGTCCTCTTTAACTTCTTAAAAAATTAAGATGTAATCTTAAAGTGTAGTCTAATGCCACCCTGCTGTAATATCGTTATCCTATTGAGATGATTTTATTATCATAATCGAAAATATACCAATCCGCACAGACATCAGTGGGGAATGCCAAATAGTTGACAGGCAGACATAATTTTAATAGATTCCAATGACTTTGTTAGATTTGTTTTTAATCAAGGCTGAAGTGCACAGAGATCAGTGTGAGGACTCTGGATTTCATCAGGAGTGACTGTAATGACTCCATGTGAGTGTGAATTAATGAACAGGTATGTGTTCCCAAGGCACAGTGAGTCACAGTGGGTTTTATAAAAGCACCTCATTCATTTCTGACCTTTGAGAGCTTAAGACCAACCTCACATTTGCATTTTAAGCAAGATCTCAGATCATTATATGTTGCTCCAGGATAAAAAGTTGAGTTGGCCTTTTATCCAAGACCTTATAATTTTTCTTGCTGCTGAGTTGAACGGCAAAGACTGTGCTTCACACGTATGCTGTCATTTACATAGTCGACTAGTCAATTAGTCAACTTTTTTTCTGGAGAACTAGTTCACTGGTAAAAAAAAAAAAAATAGTAGTCATGCAAGCCCTACTGTTGATACTACTAAGAATCCCACTTATTATGTTATGTCCTCTTGTGTGGCATTGCTGCATGAGCCTTACCTTTCAGAGAGCACTTGCCTTGTTTTCCATTTCTGCCTATGGTGCCAATGATGTCAGAGTTTGTCTCTGGTAGCATTCCATTTTGAAGAAGGCTCTAATGGAACAAGATTGCACATAATGACCTCCATCTGAATCCAATAGTGTAGTCCAGGGCATATGCAGGTAGACGCCATATGCCCACCTATCTTTTTTAGGATTTTGTGTAAGTGATGATGGCTGCCAGTACAACGTTTTTCAATTCAGCACCGTTGAGTGAATTATGTGTATTTTAATTTTTTTAAGTGTACAGATTCTCTCTGAATGTGCATGAAGGTGCAGGAGCGCAACTGATGGCATAGGATAGACAGACAGTCTGAATAAGCTGATCAACCAATCAGAACATTAATTTCAGAAGCGATTGGATAATTGCTAGCCAATTATATTTTCAGTTTCAGGAAGGGGCGGGACATTTCTAGCATCTGATGCACAACCGTTCCTGGAGTAACCATAATTTTCAATGTAAATGTATTTCCCTGCTAAATGTAAATATATGTATATACATTTAAATGTAACTTGTGCAATTAACTTTGTGAAAATACTGCATTTTATTGTACCCCTGCTAGTTTGTGATGCTCTTTTCTTTCTTTTTTTTTTTTGCCTTTTACTGCTGTCGGTGGTGTCTTTTTCTTGTAATATCAAATCATTTCAATTTATATTTCTAAGTAGGAAAACAATTTCACTATACACACAAAAGCACATAATAGTACACAAATAACTACATTTTAATTTAGGCTGTACAAGATAAAGTTTTAACATGAACATTACTACACTCATATTAGCTACAGTGTTGTGTATTATGTATTTGTATTATTAATTTGTTTATTAGTTAGGAGTAATAATAATGTATTAACAATTTTCAAAGTAGCCTAATAAAAGAAACATTAATGACACCTATTAATTTAAATGTATATTTAACATCAAGTTACCATCGCATAGCATAGCATAGCATGGCAAAGCAAGAAACTTTCCTTTTGATATACATTTGGAAGTTTATCTGGGACAATAATAACATTGGAATAATAATTGGAATCTGTTTTGGGAGCGACCTAGGCTCTTCCGTGCTGATGGCCTTCACCCCAGCAGAGTCGGAGCGGCTGTTCTGTCGGACAACATCTCCAAGACGCTACACACCATATGACTAGTAAGTCAAAGTCCAAATCACAGTATTTGCTGTCCCAACTTAATTGAGATAAGTACCAATGTAGAACATTATATAGAAACTGTGTCTATTCCTCGTTTAGTAAAGCCAAACAATACATCTACTGTAGGATCTAGGAAAAATCTAATTGTAATTAAACCAGAAAATCAAAATATCAGTGAACAAAAATAATTTCTAAAGCTAGGTCTTCTAAACATTAGATCGCTCACACCTAAGGCGGTTATTGTAAATGAAATGGTCTCAGATAATAGTTTTGATGTATTTTGCCTTACTGAAACCTGGCTTAAACCAAATGATTATTTCGGTCTAAATGAGTCTACTCCGCCAGGATACTGTTATAAGCATGAGCCCCGTCTGATTGGTCGTGGCGGCGGTGTTGCAACAATCTATAGAGATATTCTTAATGTTACTCAGAAAATAGGTCACAGGTTTAATTCGTTTGAAGTACTTGTGCTAAATGTTACACTCTCAGATGTAAGAAAAAAATCCCTATTATCTCTAGCCTTGGCTA
The DNA here is from genome assembly GCA_032164185.1 of Moxostoma hubbsi. Taxonomy (NCBI): domain Eukaryota; kingdom Metazoa; phylum Chordata; class Actinopteri; order Cypriniformes; family Catostomidae; genus Moxostoma; species Moxostoma hubbsi. The sequence goes on along the minus strand of JAVLUX010000011.1, from coordinate 9,954,395 downwards.
CCGTATATAGACCTCCAGGGCCTTACGCTGATTTCCTAAAAGAGTTTGCAGACTTTCTATCAGATCTATTGGTCAATGTCGATAAAGCAATAATTGTTGGAGATTTTAACATACACGTAGATAACACAAATGATGCGTTAGGGGCTGCGTTTACAGATTTGTTAAACTCCTTCGGGGTCACGCAAAACGTCAGTGGTCCCACTCATCGCCTAAATCATACGCTAGATTTAATTATATCATATGGAACCAATCCAACCGATATAGATATTATACCGCAAAATGATGATGTCACTGATCATTACATGGTAACTTGCATACTACGTACCACTGAAATCTGTCATATTGCGCCACGTTATCGACCAAGCAGAACAATCCTTCCAACCACAATATATAGATTCTCAAATAGCTTACCTGATCTATCTCAGCTGCTCAGTGAACCCAAACAAACAGATGAACTAGAGGAAATGACTAGCAGTTTGAGCACCATTTTCTCTGGTACATTAGAAATTGTTGCACCAATTAGATTAAAAAAGTTTAGAGAAAAAACTAGAGCACCATGGTACAACAGTGCTACGCATGCTATCAAGAGAGAAACTCGTAACTTGGAGCGTAAATGGAAACAAACTAATTTAGAGGTCTTTAGAATAGCATGGAAAGACAGTATGTCACGTTACAAAAAGGCTCTAAAAACAGCCAGGGCTGAGCACCTCCGCATACTAATAGAAAATAACCAAAATAATCCAAGGTTCTTATTTAACACCGTGGCTAGACTAACAAATAAACAGAGATCACCTGAGCAAAATATTCCGTTACAGTTTAGTAGTAATGATTTTATGAATTTCTTCACTGAGAAAATAGAAAACATAAGAAACACAATTGTAAACACAACTGTTAATGTACAATCTTTTATGGTGTCTTATGATTCAGCCTCAATTATCGCCCCTCAAGAACAACTACACCGCTTTACAACTATAGGACAGGAAGAGCTAAATAAACTTATCATTGCATCTAAAACAACAACATGTTTACTAGATCCAATACCCACTAAACTACTGAAAGAAGTGTTACCTGTAGTGGAAGAGCCTCTTCTCAATATTATTAACTTGTCTTTATTTTTAGGTCATGTTCCAAGAATATTTAAGCTGGTAGTTATAAAACCTCTCATTAAGAAACCACAATTAGATCCAAATAACCTAGCAAATTACAGACCCATCTCAAATCTTCCATTTATGTCTAAAATATTAGAAAAAGTTGTGTCCGCTCAATTGTGCTCTTTCTTGCAAGAAAATGATATCTATGAAAAATTTCAGTCAGGATTCAGACCGCATCATAGCACAGAAACTGCGCTAGTTAAAATTACAAATGATTTACTTTTAGCTTCTGACCAAGGCTGCATCTCAATATTAGTTCTACTCGATCTTAGCGCTGCGTTCGACACTATAGATCATAAAATACTCTTGGATCGACTACAAAACTACACTGGTGTTCAGGGACAGGCATTAAGCTGGTTTAGATCGTACTTATCAGACCGTTACCATTTTGTCTGTTTAAATGGGGAAAAATCGAAAATAACGTCAGTAGACTATGGAGTGCCACAAGGATCTGTGTTAGGCCCTCTATTATTCTCAATATATATGCTGCCACTTGGTAAAATTATAAGAAAACATGGAATTAATTTCCACTGTTATGCTGATGACACTCAATTATATATCTCATCACGACCAGATGAAAACACTAACTTATCTAACTTGACAGAGTGTCTTAAAGATATAAAATGCTGGATGACGCATAATTTCCTGTTATTAAATTCCGATAAAACGGAGGTATTACTTATTGGTCCAAAAAACTACCCACAAAATCCCTTACAATACAACTTTAATTTAGAAGGATGTCCTGTTACATTATCCACTACAGTAAAAGACCTGGGTGTTATACTAGACCGCAACTTGACTTTCGAAAATCATATTTCATCTGTTACGAGAACAGCCTTTTTCCACCTTAGAAACATTGCTAAGCTACGTAACATGCTATCTGTTTCTGATGCAGAAAAGTTAGTTCATGCATTCATGACCTCGAGACTAGATTACTGTAATGCTTTATTAGCTGGTTGCCCTGCATCCTCAATAAACAAGCTACAGTTAGTCCAAAATGCAGCCGCTAGAGTTCTTACTAGGTCAAGAAAATATGATCATATAACACTGATTTTATCATCTCTACACTGGCTACCTATTAAGTTCCGTATCAATTACAAAGTATTACTACTGACCTGTAAAGCCCTAAATGGTTTAGCTCCTGTGTATTTAACGGATCTTCTATCGCCATACAATCCATCGCGCTCTTTAAGATCACTAAATTCGAGGCTTCTGGTCATACCTAGGATATCTAAGTCCACTAATGGAGGGAGGGCGTTCTCACATTTAGCTCCTAAACTCTGGAATAGCCTTCCTGATATTGTTCGAGGCTCAGACTCGCTGTCCCAGTTTAAAACTAGATTAAAGACGCATCTCTTTAACCAAGCATTCACATAATGCTTACTTTTTATACTACTGCTGAATCAGTTATAATGCATTAATATTATGAACATCAGCTATGCTAATTATTTCCCATCTGCTTTTCTGCTGTTATCTCGGGACGCCAGTCCCGAGGTGAATAGAGTTCGTCAGCTCCAGTTTGTATCCAGCCTCTCACGGAGACTTCAGATGCCCCATCACCATGGACTACGATCTTGAAATGGGATACATAGACTAATTATTGCCAACAAAAGCCTTCATCAGCCAAACAAGGACAATTGCATCTAAGTGAACTTCTGGAATTTAATCAAGGATGGACTTCAAAGACACTGGTCACTAATCTTGCAGTTCAAACACAATCACTGTCTAAATACTGACCCTTAGCACTTAATAAGTTTAATAATTTTTTAAATCATGTTTTTTTAACTATAAATAATTCTTATTTACATTATTCATGATGTTAGCCAGAGGGGAACTGGCCCCCCACAGTGAGTCTGGTTTCTCCCAAGGTTATTTTTCTCCATTAACCATCATCTTTTGGAGTTTTGTGTTCCTTGCCACAGTCGCCTTCGGCTTGCTCACTGGGGTTATTAATACAATTATTATTTAATTATTTTTAAACACGATAAAGAATCATATCTTATCTAATTCCACAACAAGGCTCCAAACAAAAAATCAATTAAGGAGCCATTGGCTCCTATAGGGGGAAAAACAGGCGCCAAATATTTTCATTTTTAACTCCTTCCATTCCTTTTCGTCCCGCAGCTCGCATGCAAGAAAAACTGCACGTGCTAACAGTGTAGTCTGTGGAGCATTCTTCGCAATTATGTGATCACGTGCATTTTTTTTTTTTTTATTTTTTTTTTTATTCTTGTTACTGTCACCGTGTTTTCTCACAGTCTCTTTTTGAAATGGTTAGTTCCTGCAATGAACTCCGTTTTCCCCGCTATTTCTTTGATATAAACTTTTGTAATGTATCTCGGGAAATGTAATGCAAATTTTAAAATCAAAGGGAGTAAATTTTTACTGTCACCAATGGCGACCTTGACAGAAATTACACTCGCAAATAAATTTATTTGGTCATAAATGCGACCATTTTTAGTCGCAGTTTGGAGCCCTGCACAAGGATGATGATTTATCGACTTTATAGACATTACATTTTTATCGTCTGTTAATGCTGAACTTCTGTAAAGCTGCTTTGAAACGATGTGTGTTGTGAAAGGCGCTATACAAATAAAATTGACTTGACTTGACTTAATAACAGCAGTATTTTTTTTTTTATGGAAACAAATACATTTCTTACATTTTTTTTTTTACAAATGTACTGTATATGTCATGGAATGCAGAGGCAGGATCCAAATGAAGAAGTTCAACCGGACTGGGCTACGGGAACAGGGAAGAAGGAAACATACTGACATGGAAGACTGAACACACAAGACTGGAAACAAGATGAACTGGCCCTGGAAAGCAAACACAAGGAGACTAAAATATGCAGAGAAATCAACAGGTTAACACTACTAAACTAATAATGGGCAAACAAGGAGGCGGGGTGTAAAGTAGACAGAGAGACATGCAGCGATACAAAAACAAAACAAAGCCACGTGCTCTACAAGACAACAAAACACCAGAATGGCATGAGCGCATATTGCAAAGACAATAAGGCAATATGCACCCATGCCAACCGAAAAACAAGACAAGAGAATGCGTAGCAACGGCAAACAAAGCAATGCCACGCATTCTCACAATAAACGAAACCTGAGCATACATTGGCAAATGCCATGTCATGCACACTACAGGCGACAAAACAAAAAAAACAACAAAAACAAGACAGGGCACCTGTACGAGAGTTCGGCCACACACAAACCCGAAATCTCAGACCAAAGTGATTGAACCTCAGCTCAATGTGAAGACAGCTCGCGACCCTGGTGCGCAGTACAATGCGAGCACGACGCAAGGTGCACCCGTGTTCGCAAGAGACAGACATACTATTAACACAAGAGCAAGCTGCCAAGATGACATAAGCACGATGCACCCACATCAATAACTTACAGACATGCAGCATGAGTGTCCAACTCTCGACACAGACTGAAACAGAACCAGACAGGAAATCAGGACCTAGACACTGTACTCCAGACATGAAATAAGTCCAAAGAGTGCACAGCAGGGAATAGAACTGAAACTGAGCGTTCACACAAGACAAACAACAAAACACATGACAGACATGAGACAATGATGCCACATTCCTGTTAGACAAAAACCCAGACTGATAGTGACAGGCATATAAATATAAATTCATTTGAGATCTGGTGCTTTTTTTTTTTTTTTTAATGGGTCTTTCACAAGTTCACAGTATCCCCACCTCTTCAGACACTACTACAACACTGTCTTAATCCTCAAGCTAGTGTGGTTTCATGACAGGGATTTTACTCAGGGAAGACAGTACACTGAAAGAGTCCAGGGCTTTTACTGTTACTCATGAGAAGGTGGGCCCCTATTAGGGCCCAACAGATAGACATTATGGACAGATTCCCAAATCCCAGAGGAGATCAGTATGCGTGGCTCAGCACAACCTTTGTAGAGGGTCCGCAGAGGAAAAATCAAGGGACCATGCAACCATACACAGAGAAAGAGAGAATCAAGAAAACAGTGTAAAAAGTGTCTGATATAGAAAAAATAATTCAGTCCAAAGCCTTTACAATTTTGTCAGCAAGTTGGTCCTCGTTGGTTAAAATTTGCAAGATTTAGTCTCACTATCACCCCTGTAGCTACACAATAAAAGCAGAAATAATTTTTTTCCATGACCGTCCTGGCTGAGATTTTGCGGTTTACTTTCTGGCAATGTTTAACTGAGAAACAGATTACATTTTGTAACTCCAAATGTCTCCCTTAGCACTTTTCAGAGATGACTGCAGGCAAGAGAGTATTAAGTGCTGCAAATTAACTTAAGTGAACTTCCTGTTCCAATGAAGGATGTTGCTGTTGCTGGATGTTTATTAAATGTATTGAGATGATGGAAGGAAAGCAGGTTCCATTAAATAACCATAAAATTACTTATTTCTCGACACAACATCTACAGTGCAACAAATCTTAGTCAGTATCTGCCTTCTTTTCCTGTTAAAAATATACAAACATAGGGCTGCTCAATTAATCGAAAAAATTATCGAGATTACAATTATATCTCTTTATTAACTAATCATCAAAAGTGTCAATTACATATTTACAATATTTTTTTTTGTGTGTATAATTTATTCAAAAGTTGAAAAATACTTTTGTTTTTAATTCAAATAAAATAATTTATGAACAGTTCTTAGTTTATTGTAATAATAGAATATTAAATTATTGTCAAAATAAAATATGAAATAAAGTTGTCCTACACAAAATAAGTAATATGAAAAAAATGTATATAATCTCATATTGGACAAAGGTTAGAAGGTCAAAGAGTTTTTACAACTGAACAAATCACTTAATTTGCTCACTAGTTTGGAATGAGTCCAAATGACAGAAATATAATACATACAAAACAATAGAAATGAAACTTAAAACAAATGGCAAAGCTATATCTTATGGTTGAGTTCTGCTGTCCTCAGCATGCTGCCCCAACCTCAGAGAGAGATTACCTCTGATATATGAAAGGTTTTCCTGTTCCTCATATCTCAAATCCCCTGCCACACAAAGGTCTGGTTTGAGAGTAAGGTCTAGTGTTGTACAGTGTGGCTATAGCATGCTTTCATCCATCTGAAGTCATTAAAGAGTTTATGGTTAGCTGTAACAAGGTAAATTGGGCAAGGAGGAGGTGTGAACCTGACAAACCATCAAAATAAATGAAAACTTAAAAAGACACACATAAAATACACACGGCAGCTGCATGTGGCTCTCTCTCCCAAACTGCTGCACCCGGCTTGGGCTTATCCCTCTCCACGGCTGATTAGCTCGATTGGGGGCCATCTGTGCACACTCAAGGCTTGGCCCTCCCTCCTCCTCATCACATTAGCAAACATATGAGATGGTTATGTGTTACTTTTAATGGATTCAGAGCAGAACTTTGGTAAGTTTTACGAATATAATTTTTAGACTAATACGTATGTAGTCACATGTAAAGGGTGTTATTAGGCACATGCCATAGACTTAATTAACTAATTAAATGTGTTTATACAAATATGTAGCACAGCCTGCAGTATGTAATCCCTGACATAACAGCAACAAATATAAGATCCACTATGGGTGCTGCTGTTCAGTGATATAGTAAACAGAAATTTAATGTCATAATCATACTGATCTCACAGCAAAATCATAGGTGTGCCGAAAGGGAGTTGTGAAGCGAGTTGTTTTCAGCTGTACAGGCTGTAATACACTGAAGAGGACTGTCCATTTTTTTTTATTTGTACCCCCTAACCCAAACCCCAACCCTAAACCTAACCATCAGTGGAAAAATAGTGTAATGTTAGAGGGAAAAATACAACCTCTGAATTGTGCTTATCTGTTTGTACGAATCCAATTACTTCCTGGTTGCAACGTAGGATCCAAACCCAGATTTCCTTCATTTCTTCCATCCTTTGTTCCTTCCTTCCTGGAGGTGGTGGACAACACATATGATGGTACCCCCACCGGGCTCATCAAGCTGAATTTAAACTGATGACATGAACACAATGAAGTATGTGGGCAGACGAATACAAAAGTCCCCCAAGCACTTTGTAAAGCAGTTCAATGGAAAGGAGGAGGCGAGAACTGGCTTGACAATGTAAATAATAGTTTAATGATAAACTAAAACAGAAGACACAAACACACACATGACGGACATGTCCATAAAAGATTTCTCTCTCTCGCACCACCTTCCGCAGTCAGCCTTTATAACTCTCAGAGGCTTGATTAGCCTGATAAGGGACCGGGTGTGTAGAATCACCACCCGGCCCACCCTCCGCCCCGTCACACACTTATTTTAACAACACAAAATCAGAGTCTTAATATTTAAATTATAAATACAGAGCTGTCAAAAAGGTCCCAGCACTATAATCAAAAAGTCAATTATGTCTTTTAAAGCGAATAGATCTGCCCACAGAATCAAGTTTGTTTGTTAATCATTAGTCATATTATGTGATGCATGAATCATTTCCTAAACTGCCAAGCATTGCTGGGTATCAATGAGTACCCTTGCCTTTTATTAAATTTTGGACAGACATGATGAGGGATTGATATGTGCTGTCCATGATTTATATTAGACAGATTCAATCTGATGAGACGTAGATGTGCATAATCTGCATATTTTAGGGCATGCTGGTGAAAGACTGCCTGTCTATTTGGTGGAAAGAGAGCTTCATGCAGAGACCTAAATTACAGTTCCCCTTCTGTCACTCACTCGACATTGTGTTGATGTAGTGACACTAGGGGTCTCTTTTGAGAGCCTCGTTACCTCTTATCTTTGAGAAATAGCCAATGAGAATTGGCGAACAGAATTTGCATGCCCCTCCCCCGGACATATGGGTATAAGAGGAGGCAAGCGTGCATCTGTTCGGAGAGATTTTTTCTTCGGAGCCGAGCGGTTGTGTTTCAGCAAGCGGAGTAAAACCCATTGCTGTTCCATTTACCTCTATAGAGCAGACGCTGTTGGAAATAAGGCACATTTCAGTGGCTTTTCTCTTCTTCTGCACGCCAGTGCAGACCATGCCCTATAAAAGAGTATATATACATATATATTTCTCTAAAAGAGTAAACACATTGACATTGAACATCTTTTTAACACATTGACATTGAAAGTCTTCCATCTTTGTGTCATTCCTGGATACGGTCGTTACCTCTCTGCTTCTGACGGCCACTGTCTGGGCAGAGATCACACAGAGGCAACGTTTGTGAATTGCTCATGTTCTCACTGCGAGAACATGAGCATCAACAAATCTGCACCTGGGTAGTCCTGATCTTGATGTGCTGCAGGAAATGAGCTCAGCGACCGACCTCAGCTCCGCCCCAGCCCGGCCCAGCTCACAGCCCCAGTGTAGAGCTCCCTGCAGGAAGTGGATTCCCCTTTCTCACGAACAACTTACCAGACAAGGAAGGCTCCCAAGCACTCTGGAAATTGGCAACCCAGGGAGAGAGATGTCTGCCACGGAGCTGGTATCCAAACCACTCCATCCCCTAGTGGAGGGCCTGATGGAGAATCTTTTGTTCCTTTTCTTTGCTTGCTGCACGCCCTACGGGCTGCGGTACCCACATTGTCACAAGGGAAGCAATTTACTCACTCCTTGGGTCACTTAACCAGTGGCCACAACTGTCGTACTCATTGCAATCAGACAGCGGTCACACTTGCAGTCGGGTCCCCATGAACACAAACCTTTGCCTTCATGTGCCCAGCTGCACCACACACGTACTTCAGGCCGGCAGGTGTTGACGAGTCTAGAGGTCATCTCTACAGAACCTTCTTCTACAGAAGTTGCCTACCTGCCCCAGGCCAGGTATGCGGAGCAAGGTAAGTGCTTCGAGCTTCTCCTCAGCACAACCACCTCAGGACAATTCAACGCTCCCCGATGTGATGTCGCCTTCTCCCCCCAGCCACGAGGCCTCACCTCCAGCTACGTCACACGTGATTGTCCTTTTAGTGCCCCTCGCCCAGGGCTTGGACGTGTGACTTACGCTTTCCAACACATCACGGTGGCTGGCCAGGACCATCCGACTCGGCTACACGATTAAGTTCACCAGGCGCCTGCCCCGTTTAATCGGCGTCCGCTTTACCTCGGTGCAGGGCGAAAACGCCTCCACCCTGTGTGTGGAGATCTCAACCTTTGTGCGCAGTGACGCGATAGAGCCTGTCCCTCCAGCCGAGATGGAGAAGGGATTCTATGATGAGTATAACCTTATTTCATTGTACTCAAGAAAGACGGTGGGTTGTGCCCAATCTTGTACCTGCAAGTTCTGAACCGGGTCTTGCACAGACTCCCATTCAAGATGCTGATGCAAAAACTTATTCTGACATGCGTCCGGCATCAAGATTGGTTCGCAGCAGTAGACCTGATGGACACATATTTTCGCATCTCAATATTACCCCATCACAGACCCTTTCTACGTTTTGCTTTCGACGGCCAGATGTATCAGTACCAGGTCCTCACCTTCGGCCTGTCCCTGTCTCCTCGTGTCTTCACGAAAGTCGCAGAGGCAGCTCTTGCCCCATTAAGGGAATTGGGCATTCGCATACTCAACTTCCTCGATGACTGGCTAATCTTAGCGCACTCTCGACAGATGCTCTGTGCACACAGGAACCTGGTACTCATGCACCTCACACCTGAGTTAGACTCAGTCTCAATGCAGCGCGCCTCACAAGCGAGCACGTACAGCCGGTGCTGAACTGCCTGAGTATGTTCAAACCGGGCAAAGTGGTTCCACTGAAACAACTTCAGAGGCTCGTGGGGCATATGGCTTCAACAGCGACGGTCATGCTGCTCGGGTTGATGCATATGAGACTGCTTCAGCACTGGCTTCAGATTGGAGATCCGAGATGGGCACAGCGCCACTGCACATACAGTGTGACCCTCACCCCTTCCTGCCGTCATTTATTCAGCCCTTGGACAGTCCTCAGTTTTCAACGGGCACGCAGCCACTGGCTTCTGGTTGGGGCACTGGCTGGGTTGGCACATCAACTGCCTATAGTTGCTGGGTGTATTTCTTGCCCTGCCCAGATTTCTGCAGTTGATCTGCGGTAAGCACTTGTTGATTCGCTCAGACAACACAGCAATTGTAGCATATATAAAATGCCAGGGCAGCGTTCACTCTCGTCGCATGTCGCAACTCGCCCGCCATCTCCTCCTTTGGAGTCAGCTGATGCCGCTGCACGCCACTCATATTCTGGGCAACCTAAACACCACTGCGGGCACACTGTCTCAACAGGTTAGCGAAGATTGGAGACTACACCTTCAAGTGGTCCAGCTGATTTGGGCTTGGTTCGGCACAGCACAGGTAGATCTGTTTGCCTCCCAAGATTCCACCCTCTTCCCGCTCTGATACTCTCTGACGGAAGCCCCTCTTGGCACAGACGCGGTGGCACACAGCTGAGTAATATATATATATATATATATATATATATATATATATGTTATGTATATGCTGTTTTCACATGCAGTAGCTTGCTTGCAACTGCATCAGCAGTCTACGTAACACGGTTCAGTATTGTGGCGTTTTGAGATAGGGACCCACACAACATCGAGTGAGTGAAAGAAGTGGAATGCCTCGGTTACTGTCATAACCTCCGTTCCCCGATGGAGGGAACCAGACGTTGTATCCCTCTTGTCACAACATTGTAGTTAGCCGCTGAAATAGCCGGGACCCTACTCTCAGCTCAAAAACTGTCTGAACAGATGAACAAGTCCCTCCTCTTATACCTATATGTCTGGGGGAGGGGCAGCAAATTCTGTTCACCAATTCTCATTTGCCTTTTCTCAAAGATAAGAGGTAACTGAGGCTCTCAAAACACCCCTAGTGACACTACATCAACACAACTTGTCTTGTTATGACAGAAACCAAGACATTTTTTTCTTCATAGATGAACACAATTTTCTTTCTCAATTAATATGTTTTAATTTTTAGAAATGTTTACTAGTTAATTTTATTTGAACAGACGTTCTGGACAAGTTAAGACAATTAGACCTGCATTAATTATGTAAGTCATGATATAATTTATAATAAACGTCCATATTAATATAAATGTAAACAGGGTACCTAAACTGTTGTAACAATTATTAAGAATAAATTATGTCCCAGTAAGCAATAAAATGAAGAAGTGAAAAACTTTAAAACTACCTAAAGAAAATCTCTGGAGAGAATTTTCTTGGAAGATACAACATCACTTTTTCAAGACCCCAGAGATCCAGTCAAAATATATTGAGATAAAATATTTGGCTACTTGGCTACTACTTTTTCAATTAAGACTCAGTCATGGCTAAATTAGCTATTGAAAAACAGAGATCCACCTGATTTTAAAAGAGGTTATAAAGGTGTTAAAATAAAACCTCTTCAAAAAACTGTTTTAGAACACCATGATAAAGACACTGACATATTTCTCTGATATTTCGACAAGCTCATGAGGAGAGGATTAAATCATTTTAGACACGTTTCGTTAACCTGTCAGGCAGCTCACGGTGCCTTACAGAATGTGTCAGCTTTGAAAAGCTTTAGTAAGGTCTGCTGTCTGAATTCAGCCATAATTCATTAAAAAAAAAATTAAAAATCTATCGAGCGATGTCATATTAGTGTCAGGAAAGGTTGATACTAACTTAAGGGCACTTTCAGGGGCAGACTGGGAAGAGAAATTGGCCATGGATTTTACATGGAATCTGGCCCCAAATTTTTGAGTGGTGTGGTGCCGCTGTCCTTTTCTGCATATCGCAGCCCCCTTCAGCATAACACGGCTGCCCGTTTCAGCTTATTGCAGCCTGTCAATGAAATATGCAGTAACTCCCTCAACACAAAAGTAAACATTTTAACAGTCAGAGTGTGGAGTGGGAAAAGAGTTCTTGTGACCAACAGGAAAGAACGAAAAAGACTAAAATGGATCAGTGGTTTTTATGTGTCCTAAATAGATATTCCTACTTTAGCTTTTCAAAGGCAATCCTCCTGAGATGCAGGACTTAGTGAGCCAGGCTCCACCGATAGATTGGGGAGTTTTTGCCTTTCAGAAAACTCTCCTGCAAAATCTCTCATTTATGTGATGGAACTAATCTACTCCCCTCCATGGGGTTCTAATGGTAAACATCAGTGACCTGACATGAATAGTAAATTGATTTTCAATTCTGTTTTGAATCCTTTTTTTGTTTTAGACTAAATGGTGTTAATCAACATGAATTTAAACCTGTTAACCAGACAAGACCAGTCCAGTACACATGCATGTAGGCCTACTAAAATGCTTGTTGAGTGAAAACACAGCAAGGTGATTATTAATTAAACAACTACATCTTTATAAATGGAAGACCTTGAGAATCATTGCACTGATCAGGGAGCAAATTAAATAATAATGATAACAATAATATAATTGCTGATGAGACCTGACATTTACTTCCCTTATCCCCTTAGAAATTTGCCTAACACAGTAGATTTTCCTCTATTTTATTTCAGTGACATCATATTTTTCAAGTAGACTATATTAGTAAATTCATCAGCCTAAGTTCCCATGTTGGCAAAAGCATTCTGAGAAATTGTTTAGCCATATGCTGTTGTTGAGGGAGTAATTGTATGTGCACTTTCTGAACTATGATAAATGCATTGACACCATCATTGTTGCAACTTTGGAAGCGAAGGCAGACCCACTTAAAACACATTTGAATTTGATGCATGTAAGGTATTGAAAAAGCAGAGAAAAACAAACGAAGAATTAAAACCTTGCAGGATTCAACAGGCAAATCGCTTGTGTCAAAGTGGATGATTAACATGTGTAAACATTTTTATAGTTTTAAGCTCCAGTTTTAAGTTGCATCAGAAAAATTATAAAATAATCAGTTAGTTTATTTACTCCATTAAAAATGACTTGTGATCAGTGACGTTATTTTTGGTGAATGTAATAAATAACATTGACCACACAGAGTCCTTCATACAACAGGCAGGTTATACAATGCAGGTGTCTGACAGTTCAATCTATAATCAGTCAAAGTGTAAAATCACATAATCAATCACACAGTATTGCTTTCACATCTATTGACTTACATTTTTTTTTGTCATCCTTCTATTTAGATATCATTCCTTCACAGCTACAGTGAGATGCCACCTCCAACATACAGTATTCTGTGTTATTAAAAGAGGCAAGACGCATGGGTGGGGTTACGATTTCTGAGGCCCCAAGCAACCATCCAGCCGAGGGACACATTTTGGAGTACAGCTGGGGGGATTTACATACAAATATTTTAAATCATAATTTTAAAATCATTTCTATAAGCCATTGTAGCCATGTACATTAAAAATATTGAATGAAAAATTTAAATCCAGTTAGAGATAATGAATGCATGTTTTCCACAATATTTCCACTAAATAAACACAAGGATGAATGGTATTTTATTTATAATACAATGACTATAATTCATGTACACCAATACAATAATAAAAAGCAATATATACCTATAAATATTTTTTTTGTAAATGAATAGGTTTTGCAAAAACTACAACTTCACTCACTTATATTTTGCAACCCAGATGACGATTATTTATTATTGTCCAGTCAAGTTTATTATTAAAATATAAAACTGAATTTAATATTATTTTGAGGATTTGTTTTATACAATAAAAGGATTCAGCCAATTCATTTCGCATTGGGAGTTCTTTTAAAATGCAGCATATATCACTTTCACAAAAATCAAGTGTTCTACCATCAAATGATCTGCGGGCCCACACCTGCAGATACAGCCTCACGCGGCACTGAATGAGCTCAATAAATTAAAGCATAAACTATTTTTATATGAATCGTATGCTCTCCCATTGAACGCAGTGCGGTCCCGCACTCGAAGACTCAGCCTGTTCATATCGCAAAGAGGGAGGGCTCTCGTTTTAAAGCAACTTTAAACACTTAATTTGAAAGCAGCACGGGCTCTCCCATTCAAATGCAGTGAGATTCACCACGTCCAGGCCGAAGGCTCTCCCAATCGAATCACAGTATGGCTCTCCCTTTCAAATGCAGCACAGGCTCTCCCGTTCGAATCACAGCAAGATATCTCCCATTCGAATGCAATGGGATTCACCACATGCAGGCCATGGGCTCTCCGATTCTAATCTTAGTATGGCTCTCCTGTTGAAATGCAGTATGACTCTCCCATTCAAACACAGCACAGGCTCTCCCATTTTGAATCACAGTAAAAGCTCTCCAGTTCTAAATCTGCGAGGGTCACCATGTGCTGGCCGTGGGCTCTCCCGTTCAAATGCAGTATGGCTCTCCCATTCAAACACAGCATAGTCTCTCCCATTTTGAATCACAGTAAAAGCTCTCCAGTTCTAAATCAGTGAGAGTCACCATGTGCAGGCCGTGGGCTCTCCCGTTCAAACACAAAATGGCTCTCCCATTCAAACGCAGTAAGGCTCTTCCGCTCAAATGCAGCACGGGCTCTCCCGTTCGAATCGCAGTGAGGGTTCTCTTGTAATGCAGCGAGGGTCACGACATACATTCGTGGGCTCTCCCATTCTAATCGCAGTGAGGGCTCTTCCATTCGAATGCGGGAGGACCCCCATTTGAATGCAGACTGGGCTTACCCATTCGAATTGCCATGCAAACTTTACATCAGTAGGATGCAAGATACACAGCAGAGTAAAGCATTTACGTGAATTTTATCAACAAAAGCGGACGTTCAATTTCCTTTTTATACCTTCGGAATTCTGTCCAGATCTTCCATGTTAAATCTCCATCCGATCAGCTCTTCGCAGACGACAAAAACAATAAATAAAATAAAAAAATACAAACTTTTTAAGGGTCCAAGGGGGCTTACTCCAAACAGCCTCATCCATACACATGGAGGGCCCTCCCATTCAGATGCTGTGAAGGCTCCCCCGTCTAGACTGGAAGCCCTCCCATTCATACTGCTGTGAAGGCCCTCCCACTTAAACACCTCCCACACCTTTCAAGGGCTCTCCCATTCGAATGGCAGTGAAGGTTCATCCCTCCACCTCCCCAACTCCTCCCATCTATTCATCAATAACTCAAGTCCGGGGGGGGATTTGGTATTCAAGCTCAGGTCAAGCCTCGAGCCCTCCTCCAGGGAGAGCGAGCCAAACATGTTTACACTACCCTCATGGCAGGATTACATTAACTTTCAAACTACTGAAATGGCCAATGTATACAGTGCATCCGGAAAGTATTCACAGTGCTTCACTTTTTACACATTTTATTATGTTACAGCCTTATTCCAAAATTGATTCAATTCATTATTTTCCTCAAAATTATACACACGATACCCCATAATGACATTGTGAAATAAGTTTGTTTGAAATCATTGCAAATTTATAAAAAATTAAAAATTAAAAAGATCACATGTACATTAAGTATTCACAGCCTTTGCTCAATACTATGTTGAAGCACCTTTGGCACCAATTACAGCCTCGAGTCTTTTTGAATATGATGCTACAAGCTTGGCACATCTATTTTTGGGAAGTTTCTCCCATTCTTCTTTGCAGGACCTCTCAAGCTCCATAAGGTTGGATGGGGATCGTTGGTGCACAGCCATTTTCAGATCTCTCCAGAGATGTCCAATCAGGTTCAAGTCTGGGCTCTGGCTAGGCAACTCAAGGACATTCACAGAGTTGTCCCGTAGCCACTCCTTTGTTATCTTGGCTGTGTGCTTAGGGTCGTTGTCCTGTTGGAAGATGAACCTTCGCCCAAGTCTGAGGTCCAGAGCTCTCTGGAGCAAGTTTTCATCAAGGATGTCTCTGTATATTGCTGCATTCAACTTTCCCTCGATCCTGACTAGTCTCCCAGTTCCTGCCGCTGAAAAACATCCCCACAGCATGATGCTGCCACCAACATGCTTCACTGTAGGGATGGTATTGGCCAGGTGATGAGGTTTCCTCCAGACATGACGCTTGCAATTCAGGCCAAAGAGATCAATCTTTGTTTCATCAGACCAGACAATTTTGTTTCTCATAGTCTGAGAGTCCTTCCAGTGCCTTTTGGCAACCTCCAAGTGGGCTGTCATGAGCCTTTTACTGAGGAGTGGCTTCTGTCTGCCCACTCTACCATACAGGCCTGATTGGTAGAGTGCTGCAGAGATGGTTGTTTTTCTGGAAGGTTCTCCTCTCTCCACAGAGAAACGCTGGAGCTCTGTCAGAGTGACCATCGGGTTCCTGGTCACCTCCCTGACTAAGGGCCTTCTCCCCTGATTGCTCAGTTTGGCCGGGCAGCCAGCTCTAGGAAGAGTCCCGGTGGTTCCAATCTTTTTCTATTTATGGATGATGGAGGCCACTGTGCTCATTGGGACACCTTCAATGCTGCAGAAATTTTTCTGTACCCTTCCCCAGATCTGTACTTCGATACAATCCTGTCTTGGAGGTCTACAGACAATTCCTTGGACTTCATGGCTTGGTTTGTGCTCTGACATGCACAGTTAAATGTGGGACCTTCCAAATCATGTCCAATCACCTGAATTTACCACAGGTAGACTCCAATCAAGTTGAAGAAATATCTCAAGGAGGATCAGTGGGAACAGGAAGCACATGAGCTCAATTTTGAGTGTCATGGAAAAGGCTGCGAATATTTGTGTATATGTAATTTCTTAGTTTTTTTATTTGTAATAAATTTGCAAAGTTTTAAAACAAACTTATTTCACGTAGTCATTATGGGGTATTGTTTGTAGAAATTTTGAGGAAAATAATGAATATAATCTATTTTGGAATAAGGCTGTAACAAAATGTGGAAAAAGTGAAGCGCTGTGAATACTTTCCGGATGCACTGTAAATAACAGTGTTTCACTGTTTGAGATTTACATGTCTAAACTGTGTTTCATTTAAGGCTCCACTGAACAACAGTTGTAAAATATTTCACACTTTTTCTATCTTAACTCCATTCTGCCACACAGAAAATGATGAAATCCTTTTGGTGGGAGAAACATTTATTCAGGAGTATTCTATAAAGTTGCATACTTACAGTGGTGCTAATTACCTTTGAGAGTTGAACGAAAGCTTTAGGTTTTCTCTAGTGTTTTTTATTATCTTATTAAATATGAATCAATGCATTGGTGGTTCATTTGAAAGCTGAAAACTTTTACCCACAGTAAGACTCTGAATCACACAACCCAGTGGGTTGTCTTTTTATTAGAGTGTACCCAGAGAAGTATTTGCTGTGCCACAGTTATTTAATTTTAAACAGCATAGTTCAGTTATTGTATGGAACGAAGTACCAAAATACCAAAAATAAAAACATAAAATATATTGTAACATCTTCCTTGTAGGCTACTATTTTGTGTAAGGTGGTGTTCATACCATACACATTCTTACCCTTAAAAAATAAAATAGACAAAAGCAAATAGAACAGTATGCAGGTGTCTCAAGATGTGATTTTAAAAGTGTATGTTCTTTTTTACATTGAAATGTCACTTACACAACACAGTGCTCTGCCACAAGACACGGTGCTACATTCAAAGACATCCATCTAGCAGATATTCAAATAGACAAATCAATTGATAAACAGCATAGAAAAAAGCATGTTTAATGTGAACCTAAGAATGCAAACCATATATGAAATGTAATTCCATATATAGAATCCAAATCCTCTTAATGATTCACTGTAAATGTTTTGTCAGGCAACTATATATTTGCTTTATGTTTGTAGACATGATCCGTCTCTTAAAATTGACCACATTTATATCCACATCAGCGATTATGATTTCTTTCCAAAATAATTTTTAAAATGCTCCATAAATGTTTAAATGCTCCATAGACTATTCATCCTTTTTGGAATATTCCTCCTTATGTAAAATAAAGAAACTTAAACATGCTCCATCTTTTACTCCTTCTATAAACTGTGCTAAATTTGAGAATGTTAAGTGTTCTTGAACTCTGGAAAGGTGCTATATAAATGTAACATTATTATTCAGATAGAATAGAATCCTTTATTTTGGTCACACATTATACACACAGTTTTTTTTGCATATATACAGTGAAATTTATTAAGTTTCCACATATCAGAATGCAAGCGCTTTCATTGCACTCTTGAACAGCGGAGCTCACTGAGCACATATCAAATCAGACATGCATCCGTCGCATTTCTTTCGTCTGTTCTTCAAAATATAAATGACATTTCATCAAACACTTTGAGTCAAATTTCTTGTAATATATCAGTCCAAGAAGTCTTCCTGATCGCCTTCCACAGTGGCTGGTACATTAGCAAAATACTCTGAAAAATATGTATTTGGCAAGAGATTTCAAACCTTGTTCACCAGAAGTAGGCTGTATGACAAATTCGGAAGAAAGGAAAACAGCTACATTTCTGCTGCATAAGTGCCACCTACTGTTATAGACCGAATTTGCATTTTCATTCAGCCCTTTTTTGTTAGATCAATGTGAAAATCTGACTGCATTTTTTCACAGCATACATAGTGTTATACGTTTTAACCGGTTAATTCTAAAAATCTAAACAATTCAGATAATAAGGTATCTAGAAGTATTCACAATATTTCTACATTTCCATGTATGTTCATTCACGCATGTTCAAATATATATAGATACCTTATTATGTTCATATATATATATATATATATATATGAACATAATAAGGTATCTATATATATTTGAACATGCGTGAATTGTATAACAGTAATGTGTTATACTATATATATATATATATATATATATATATATATATATATATATATATATATATATATATATATATATAGTATAACACATTACTGTTATACAATTCATGTAAAAAAAATTATGTAAAGATATGTATATAAGTTCATCTTTTCAGAGCAAAAATAAATGTTTATTTAAAAAATTAACCTCTATTTTTTTTTTAGTACTGTGGCTTGACTCAACTTGACTTGAAACTCATCAGGACTGGACTTGACAAGCTTGATTTGTCTCAACTGCACTTGAGACTTGACACGAGACTTGATGGTGAAGACTTGAGACTTGCTTGTGACTTGAACATGTGTGACTTGCTCCCACCTCTGTTATTATTATTAGGCTATTATTATGAAAAGGCATGTTATATAAATAGAAACTATAAATGTTAGAGTAACATTTAAAAATTTACATTTCTTTTAGTTTTGAAGCACTTCTGGTTTAAACCCTGCCACACCTGATTCTATCCGAATAGAGATAGATATAGACATTTTGTCATATGAACAAATACAGATACAAATATAAATAATGGCTTCGCTGCACACCCCTAGTACTGACAACATTTCTCCCAAATTCCAAATAAAAATATTGTCATTTAGAGCATTTATTGGCAGAAAATGACAACTGGTCAAAATAACAAAAAAGATGCAGTGTTTTCAGACCTGGAATAATATAAAGACAAAAAACTCATATTATTTTTTAAACAACACAATATTAATGTTTTACTTTAGGAAGACTTCAGAAATCAATATTTGGTGGAATAATCCTTATTTTCAATCACAGCTTTCATGCATCTTGACATGCTCTCTGCCAGTCTATCACATTGCTGTTGGGTGACCTTATGTCACTCCTGGTGCAACAATTCTAGCAGCTCAGCATTTTTTGATGGTCTATGGCCATCCAGCTTCCACTTGATCACATTCCAGAGGGTTTTAATTGGGTTCAGGTCTGGAGATTGGGCTGCCCATGACAGAGTCTTGATCTAGTGGTCTTTCATGTACAACTTGATTGACCTGGCTGTGTGGCATGGAGCATTGTACTGCTAGAAAAACAATCCTCAGAGTTGGGGAACATTGTGAGAGCAGAAGGAAGCTAGTTTTCTTCCAGGATAACCTTGTATGTGGCTTGATTAACTAAGAAGAATCTGCCCGATTCCAGCCTTGCTGAAGCACCCCAAGATCATCACTGATCCTCCACTAAATTTCACAGTGGGTGCAGTGGGTGTGGCTTGAAGGCCTCTCTAGGTCTCCTTCTAACCATTAGACGACCATGTGGAGGATAGGTGATGATCTGGGGGTGCCTCAGCAAGGCTGGAATCAGGCAGATTTGTCTTTGTGAAGGATGCATGAATCAAGCCACGCACAAGGTTATTCTGGAAGAAAACTTGCTTCCTTCTGCTATATGTATATAGATATCAATGGAACTAGTTCCCAATTCTCAATTCCAAACCCTTACTGTGTGAGAAAGTGTTGAATTGAGTGCATAGAGATGTCAGTACATTGGTAATAAACAAGCTTCTGAAATAAATAAATGCAGAGATGTTTTTTGTCATTTGTTAGAGATTAGAAGCCTGGAAAGCATCAGTATGATGAAATGTCTCTGGAGACTAACTCACCTGGGGAAGAATGGGGATCTTTATCATGAGGGAGCCAGTCCTCTGACATTTCTCTCAGTACTACCAGGTACTTCTGTATTCCAAAGAATGCATTTGCTTATTTGTAAATTAAATAATAAAAATGCATTTTGCTCCACAGCAATGAGTCAAATGCAATATTCATTTAAATATTTAAATGTGAAACAGACAATATTACACCTTTGTACTTTCTTTTGAAACTGCTCTCTTTTCATGTGCTGTCAGTAACACAAGCATACCAATAGTGCTTCCATCTGCACTGCTGATTTAAATATTTTGTAATTTAGAGGTACGGCTGACTCACTTTGTGGGTTTGATCTGCAGTCATTTCCTTAAATGATAATGTGCAAATTAAGTTGCCTACACTGTAAAAAAAAAAAAAAGTTTTTTCACAGAAATATACTATTATTTTACAGATATTTTCTGTTTTTTTTTTAACATTACGTGTAAATGTCATTAAAATACAGAAAAAAACTTTTATGAAAAACATTAACCATAAAATAAAAGTAATAATTTGTAAATTCATATAATGGGAAATTAGTTTTTTTACAGGATCATTCTTTTGTTTAATTGGCTTGAATGTTAAATTACATTAAATTCTATGTAAAAAGACAAAAAAATTCACATATTTAAATAAGACAACTATGTGTTTTTTTACTGTGAAACCTTAAATTTAAGGTAAATACATGTAAAAAAAAAAATCGTAAAAAAACGGTAAAAAGTCTGGCAGCAAAGTTGCCAAACACTTACCGTCAAATTACAGTAAAAAACCTTAACTTATTCTACGGAATAATTCTGTTTTTTAAATACAGATATTTACTGTAAACATTTTCTGTATTTTTACAGTTCCACTGCTGTAGAATGAAAAGAAAATCTCATTAAAAAAATGTCTGTATAATGTTAAACAAATGAATAAATCTGCATATAAACTGGAAATTATTGCAGAAATACCTTAAAATTATACAATTAAATGAAGTCATCTGTTATTACACAGTATTCTTTGGTAAATTCATAACATTATCAATTACATCCACAAGAACTCCCCGTCAAAGTACAGATTTTTAGATGTAAAACACAAAAAAATTACATAACATTACTTAAAATACCGTATTTTAAAAGCTTTAGGCTTTTATTTTATGGGATTATCAAATCTATTAATATTAAATTCCTGTTAAATTTTGTTTTTGAACTGTAGAAAAAATAAGATCACATTATAATAGCTTGCAAAGCCATATTTTTTTATAGTCATTGCTGTATATAAACAATATTTGACAGTAATTACAAGCATTTATCCAATATATCTACATACTTTTCCCATTAATGTATGGGGTTTACTTTGAATGAACATACATTTATAGTAATTACAAGCAACTATCCAATATATCTACATACTTTTCCCATTAATGTATGGGGTTTACTTTGAATGAACATACTTTTATAGTAATTACAAGCAACTATCCAATATATCTACATACTTTTCCCATTAATGTATGGGGTTTACTTTGAATGAACATACTTTTATAGTAATTACAAGCAACTATCCAATATATCTACATACTTTTCCCATTAATGTATGGGGTTTACTTTGAATAAACATACTTTTATAGTAATTACAAGCAACTATCCAATATATCTACATACTTTTCCCATTAATGTATGGGGTTTACTTTGAATAAACATACTTTTATAGTAATTACAAGCAACTATCCAATATTTCTACATACTTTTCCCATTAATGTATGGAGTTTACATACATTGTTTTATAGTAAATAAAAGAAACCATCCAATATATCTACAGACTTCTCCCATTAATGTATGAGGTATACTTTCCAAAAACATTTTTGACAGTGATTAAAATTAACGATCCAAGATATACATGTCAGACACTCTTCAGAGGAATATTTGTTCTGCAGTGTATACATAGGTTCATTTCAGCCTCATGTGCTGTGTGTTGGTGTTGTAATTGCTGTCAAACTACACTGTAAACCCGGTTAAGTTGAATGTACTTAAATGAGGAAACCAGTTGCCTTAAATTTAAGTAATGTGTACTTAGAACTTTAGTGAATTTAACTGAAAAATTCTAGCACTTCAAACTTTTATTTGAAGTTCAATACACTAAATGCAAAAGTTGATTTAACTTGAAATCATTTGCAATATCAATTACTTTGCAGTTATTACACTTAGTATATTGAAGTTCAATGCACTAAATTCCAAGTTGATTTAACTTGAAATCATTTGTATTATCAATTGCTCTGTCCAGTTACTCCACTTAGTTTCTTAAGTTAAAATAGATTTTTTTTTTAATTGGTTAAACTAGATAATTAAATTTAGAAAAAAAAAACAAAGAAAGCAAATAACAGAAGTACATCCTTTTTCCGTTTTATTTCAATTAAGAACTTTTCATTTGAAAATGCAACAGACAACAATACAGTCAATGGAACATATTGCCTTGATAACTTCAAATTTCAAAGATTTCCAACCTTTGTCTCTATGAAACAGTGCACAACAGCAAACATGTTATTCTAAAACATTCAAACGAGCCACCTGATATTTTGAGCAGTGGTATAACTTTTGGGAAGCTCGTCTTACACTTTAAGCTGATTTTTCAAAGACTGAATTTTGGGTGTCAGCTCACCTTTTCCAAGGTTGAGCATTACCTGCTGAATAAAGGAGAAAGTGTTTTTCATGCACTTGGGGTAGTCCAGGTGCAGGGCATAAATCAGTCCAAAAAGGACACAGAAGGCCTGAGGCAGGTTGGCCAGTTCACCCATCACCAAACTCCCTTCCAAGATGATCCCCACACTGGTTGGGTTTAGCTGAGGACTTTCTTGATCAATGCAGAGGATTCCCACTGGAGTCTGACTGTACAAGTCCTTGTCAGTTACATCCTAACAGAGAAAGAAACGGATAGATATTGCCGTGTTGTCCACCAAAATATACCTCCGACTGTATAATGAAAAGCACTGTACAATATAAACTGCACTTAAAGTAATTATTAAAAGGACAATACCATTCTAAAATTGACTTTCGTGAACTGCTATTTGGATCTGTACATTACAAGTACTGACTGCAAAACTGTACACCAAATATGGTTTTGTAGATTAGCGCCAATTGAGAGTTCACCCACTTTCAGCCTTAGTCATGCTCAAATTTTCCCAGAAACTTCTGTGTTGCCATGCATAATTTTTGTGAATCATGTGACTCCAAGTATACATTTGCCTAAACTGCTTTACTGTCACCAGTGGAACGTTTTGCAGATCTCTTTGGATCCCAAACTGAAACGGGAGTTTTGAGTGCGCTTGTTGGAACAACCAGGATTTAACAAGCAGACCCAAAACTCATGTTTGAGTTTAGGACAAGACATGTGTAACTTCCAACTGGTGACAGTAAAGTAAAAAAATAAATAATTAGGCGAATGTAAAGAGTCATACAACTTAAGTTTATGGGAGCAGTTTTTCAAATGGGTAAGTTATCCTGAGCTGCCAAGCAACCAAATCATATTCAGTGCACAGTTTTGCAACCAATACTTGTAATGCACATATTCAATTATGGCAATAATGTCCTTCAACCGCAAAAAACATTAAAAGTTTTTCCCTTTCATTTGTACTGCAAAAAAAAAAAAAAAAAGTTAATTTGAGCCCATTTTTACAGATTTTATAGTCAAATCTTTTCAGTTTGTCACGTCATATCAATAATACAGATATTCAAAAATGTTTTTAGTTAAAAATTTCAAGGCCATAAAATAAAAGTCTGGGAAACACTGAATGCTGATTAAATGACTCTGAAAATTAGTAGCAGACAGTCTTCAGTAATGGCTTAAAATGAAAAAATAACTAAAAAAATTAAAATAACTATGTTCCTGCAACATTTACAATTTACAAATTAATTACTTACTGAGCAGGTCTTGAAGAAGGCAGAAGGATCATCCCCCAAAATGACCGGAAGTCCCCGAAGACAAAGGCATCTAATGTCTGTTGGTTCAGTGGTCTGGAAGATAGTGCACATATTGTACAACACAGTTTGCTAAGAATACTCACATGTATTAATTAAATTCCCGAACTTCCCCACAATTCTTTGACTTCACTGCAAATTTCCAGGACTGGAAAGTAAAGGACAGGACTAGAGGAGATGACACAGAAGTAATGGAGAGAGGAGAGAAAAGGGAGAGGACAAAAGAAAATGAGAAGGAAAGATACAGAAGGCGAGGAAGAGATTTAAAGGGATATTTCACCAAAAATGAAAATTCTTTCATCATTTACTCACCCTTGTGTCATTTCAAACCTTTGACTTACTTTCTTCTGCAGAAACACAAGAGAAGACACTTTGAAGAACATTGATAACCAAACAGCATTGGTGCCCATTGTATAAAAAAAACTAATTAAAAAACAACAAAAACTATACATTTCAAGAATTATCTTTTGTGTTCCACAGAAGAAAGTCATACAGGTTTGGAATGACATGAGGGTGAGTAAATGACAGAATTTTTGGGTGAACTATCCCTTTAAGAATGGAGACGACAAGAGGAGAGGAAAATACAGAAAAGTGGAGAGGAGAGCAAAGAAGAGGGAGGCGTGCAAGATGGCGCCCTGATCACATGTATGTTTGTGAGCTCGGCAATCCCAAACTGTTTTTATAGTAGTTATAATGAACATTAGAGGGTTTTTTTTGAGAATTTTCGTTAATTAATGTCTTGATTTCTTGGAACAACATAATGGGAGGATCTGAAAAGAGGAAAGGTGCGAAGAAGTCGGGGAAAACAGTGTCGGATACTCCTGCTAGATCTGCTAGCTCAGGTGACGATAAACAAGCAGTTTATCCTGCATCCGGATTGTTGAAGGACGGTTTGCATGATTATTGTGAACAAAATGATGAGTTTGAAATTATGCTGGCGGAGGAGGTGATTCCGCCGCTTCCCGACACTCCGTGCAGTTCCCCGGCCGTTAAACTTCGAAGAACTGATAACGTAAATACGGCAACTATTTCCACACAACTCTCTGAGCTCTCTCGGTTGGTGGAAAACAGATCAGACGGTTTGGAAAAGTTGATTGGCGAAAACTCGCGGGTGATTAAAGACATGAAGGAAGAGATCTGTAGGAATACGGAACGAATCTCTGGAATGATGGATACCATTGAGTTTGTTTGCAGCGAGGTTAAAAGTTTGAAAAAGAGAGTTGATTCTATTGACTCGCGTGCAAAGAAAGAAGAAATTAACTCCACTGAGCGAGAAAATCGCCTGGCTCATCTAGAAGCCTACACACGCAGATGGAACCTGAGAATCCACGGAATTCCAGAGAATGAAAGAGAAAACGTCCGTCATGAGGTAATCACCGTGTGCCAACGTCTTCTACCACAATTTAAAGATAAATTCCCTGAAGTAGTTGATGTGGCACACCGACTTGGCCGTGTTAATTCGAATAATAAAGCTCGTGGAATCATCTTCCAATTTACCTCGCGTTTTTACCGAGATGCTGTCTGGCGTGCCGCCAAGGACGCTGAGTTTCTGATTGAGAACCGACTGAAAATCACGGAAGATCTGTCACCGGCCGATAGAGCAAGGAGGATTACGCTTTGGCCCATAGTTGAAAAGGCCCGTAACAAAAGAGCCTTTTTCGTCGGCGGACGAGCTTTTGTGGATGGTACGGAAATATTTCCTCCTGCTTAAAAGGTAACGGATCTGAATTCCGCATTGACTGATGCTACGTTGACTTGACCTTGGAACTGATGTGTGTGTGAATTCTGGAACTTTTACTTTAAGCCAAAAATGCCGTTATCCATTTTGACGGTGATGCGCTTTTTTTTTTATTTATTTTTTTACATTCACTGTAAAGAAATAGGAATAGGATTATTTCAGACTTTCATCGACTTAAGTAAATAATGTGAATTATTTCAACCCCTTTAAAGGTGAATTATAGTTGTTGTTCCTCAATTGTACATATTTATTTTCTAGATGTTGACCTCATCCCTTGCTTGTTCTGACCGGTTAGGTTCTTTGTATCGGTGACTCAGTCCTTATACTTGTTCTTAGAACTAATTCTTTCTTCTATTATTGTTCTGTTCTTTTTATTCTTCTATGTCCTTATCTGTTATTTCTTTAAATTGTAGAGGGCTACGAAACATTCTGAAGCGTAAAGCAGTCTTTCTGTATCTTAATAGTCTTAAAACAGATTTTTATTTTTTTACAAGAATCTCATTCAACTTTACAAGACGTCAAGTTATGGAGATCACAATGGGGGTTGGAAATGTGGATGTCTCATGGAAATGAATATTCTGCTGGAGTTTGTATTTTAAAAAATAATTTTGGTGGAAAGATTCTGGCTACTGATTGTGACATCAATGGTCACTACGTTATACTTGCTTTTCAGTTTGCAAATATGACTTGTGTTACTGCTAATATCTATGGATATAATTCACCAAAAGATAATAAGGTTTTTTTTAATAAATTAGAAATGCGTATATGTCATATGTTATCTAAATTTCCAAATTCTTCCTTAATATTCGGTGGTGATTTTAATGTTGTTTTGAATTGCACCTTGGATAGATGCCCCCCCCAATTTACTAATACTAATTCTGAGTATTTATTATCTTTTATGCAAAAATTTTCTGTTGTTGATGTGTGGCGAGAAACCCATCCCTTGCAAAAAGTATTCACATGGAACAATTCCCTTTCTAGACAGTCCCGACTTGATTTTTGGTTGACCTCAGCAGAGTTATCAAATATAAAGACTGATATACTTCCCTCACTATTTTCTGACCATAAGGCCATTTCTATCTGCATTCCATTTGTTTCTGCTTCCTCACTGAGTAAAAGATCCTCATATTGGAAACTTAACACCTCAATTCTTCAACACAACGAAGTTCTCACTAAGATTGATAACTTAATTTCCTTTTATTGGCATAAAGCTAATAAAGAGAATATTTTTTGTAATAATTGGGAACTTCTTAAATACGAAATTGGGAAATATTGTCGGAAATACAGTAGTTCGTTAGCAAAATTAAGAAAAAGTAATAAACCAGATTATGGCTAGAATTTCGGCATTATCATGTAAAAATGTAGATGATCTTACAGACTCAGAAAAAAATTGAGCTTGTTGATCAAAAACATAATTTAGAGGATATATATATAAACGGAAGGCTGAAGGCGCCTTCATCAGATCTCGACGGAATTGGCTAGAGGAGGGTGAGCAGAGTTCTGCCTATTTTTTTAGGTTAGAAAGGCAGCGAGTTAAAAATTATATTCAGCAACTATGTATTGATGGGAATGTAACTGGTGACTAAGATAATTGCAGACTTTTGTGCTAAATTTTATGATTTATATTCTTCTAAATTTTGCCAGCAGTCCACCACGGAATTTTTTCAGTCCTTATCTCACATAAAACAAATTAATAATGAAGATTGTAATCTGTGTGATACACCCATTAGTCTCTCAGAAATTCTTGATTCTATAAATAATTTAAAATGTAACAAATCCCCAGGTACTGATGGGCTATCTGCAGAGCTTTATAAAGCATTTAGTCAAAAACTAGCACCTTTTTTACATAAAATGTTTTTAGAGAGTATTGAGAAAACCACGCTTCCTCCCTCTTTATGTCAAGGGATAATAACTTTGATTCCCATGCCCAATAGAGATCCCCTTCTATTAGAAAATTGGCGCCCGATTTCTTTATTGAATACGGATTATAAAATTATTGCCTTAGTTTTAGCAAAGAGGCTAAAACTTATTCTTAATAATATAATAGATGAGTGCCAATCAGGTTTTATGCATCAGAGACATATTTCTAATAATATACGCTTGATTCTTGACTTGTTGGATTATTCAGACCTTATTTCTACTGATAGTTTTATCCTCTTTCTTGACTATTATAAAGCATTTGATTGCTTAGAACACAAATTTATGTTACAAGCCCTGCATAGACTGGGTTTCGGTAATTTTTTTTGCAAATGTATTAAAATGCTTTACTGTAATGGTAATAGCTCTATCCAACTCAATAATGGCACCTCTCCTAGGTTTTTTTTAAAGCGTGGTGTAAGACAAGGTTGCCCCATTTCCCCATATCTTTTTCTAATAGCTACACAATTTTTAAATTTACATATTAAAGAGAGCCCTGTGAAAGGAATTTCTATTGCTGGTACGGAATTGTTTATTACCCAACTGGCAGATGATACAGCATTGTTTCTAAGAGATGTCTCTCAGATCCCAATTGCTTTAACCTCTCTTCAGTCTTTCTCTAATGCATCCGGCCTTTTGCTTAATATTAATAAATGCGAATTACTCCCGATTAAAAAATGTGCTGCAACCTCTATCTCAAACATTCCCATCAAAGAAAGTGTCACCTATTTAGGAATAAAAATAATAAAAGATGCTAAACTAAGATGTCAGATGAATTTTAGTTCAGTTGTGGAGAAAACAAAAAAGAAATTTAACCTTTGGTTGTTAAGAGATCTATCTTTGAAAGGCAGAACTCTGCTTACCAAAGCGGAAGGGATTTCACGCTTATCCTATGCTGCTCAGTCTTTATTTGTGGATAAATCTACTTGCAAGTTGATTGATGTAATGTTGCTCAAATTTCTTTGGAAAAATAAAACTCATTATGTTAGAAAATCAGTTATTTTGAATTCTTATAATAAAGGTGGATTAAATTTCATTGATTTTGATTCTCTTAATAATACCTTAAATTAATTGGCTTAAACGTTTCCTTCACAATCAATCTTCAATTTGGAGTATAATCCCAAGATATATCTTTTCTCAATTAAGAGGTATACATTTTCTTTTAATGTGCAATTATTCAGTTAGTAAACTTCCTGTCAAACTTTCCAATTATCATCAGCAGATGCTTATGGCTTGGAGACTTATTTACAAGCATAATTTCTCGCCACACAATTTTTTAATTTGGAACAACTGTAATATTCTACATAAGAGGAAATCTTTATTTCTTGAAAACTGGTTCAATAATGGGGTGATGTTAGTAAACCAGCTATTTGATAGTGAAGGTAATTTATTTAATTATTCCGATTTTGTTTCAGGATACCAATTCCCAGTTTCTAGTAAAGAATTTAATATAGTTTTCAAGGCCATCTCTTTGGAAATCCATATGCTGTTTAGAAACAATACCAGTGCTACAGTGACTTCTGTTTATCCCCCTAGCCCTGAATCCACTGTGGTTGGTTCTATTTGTTTTTCAATGTATAAATCCAATTATAAAATTAGGTCATTATTTTTGGACCCTGTTACTTCAATCCCTTCCTCCATTTCTTATTGGAATAACCTTTTTGATGATATTAAATGGTCATATGTTTGGTCACTTCCTCAGAAATTCTTTCTAACAAATAAAGTTAAAGAAATATCCTATAAAATTATTCAAAGATTTTTTCCAGTTAAATACTTTTTAAAGAAATTTAGAAGAGATATTGATACTTCCTGCTCTTTTTGTGAAGCCTCCTCTGAAACTGTTGATCATTTGTTTTGGGAATGTCCTTTTACTCGGTCTTTCTGGAATAATATTGATGCTCTGATTGTCCAAAAGGTTTCTTGTAACTTTTCTTTATCATATAGACACATTCTTTTTGGGTTTTATGTCAAAGACAAGAATCTAATTAATGCACGTTTTTGTATAACCCTCTCGAGGCAGGCGTTGCTGATTTGCAACAGTTAAAAACGAACTACCTTATTACTCCAGATACACATTTTATGAGTTTTTTTTACTCAGAAGTACCACTGCAGGACTTGGTTGACCATTAGCAACAAACAGTTTCCCACTTACTCACCAGATGGCAGTGTAGTCTCACTTCCAACATGTCTGTTTCCATGGGTTCCCTGAAACTGATTTTCTTGGCATCAATTTCGTGTAAGTATCACTATCAACCTCGATTAATTTGAAACTAAAACTGCATAAGAAGAATCATAAGTGTATATAGACACAGTAAATGCCAATTAGTAGATTTTATCTCTTCTGGATTTTTCCCCTGGTGCAGCTCTATTTCAACGTAGCAGATTTGCAACGTGTGGCCAGATAGGTACCACTGGATACCACATGCTTTATCTACTAGTTTGCCTATATTTTGAGCAACAGTTTATACTAGGGTTATTTTCCTATCACCAGTGTTTACGTATTACTTTGAGGTGTCACTGAGGGTATATCATATGGAAAATTTAATAATTTGGCGTGAAGTTACAAACAATCAGAGGCAGATTTGATCAAAAGCAATGGCACAATACCATGTTCATCTGACTGTGCAGTGAGGAAAACTGATGTAGCCTAAATTCCATGGCACTTTTATAAGTACAGATCATTGTGTCAAAGCATTTTTTGGCAAACTACCTTACAGAATACTCTCTATGCAGGATTTGCAGTGTGTTATGGCAGGCAGACGAAAGATTTACTCAGCCAGGGAAGTCATCAAGTACATTTGCCTTCCTGATGGTGCTTTATCTGACACAGAATCCATTCCAGACGATAAAATTGCTGATTCAGATTTTGAGGAATCTCCTGAAGCATACGAGTCTGACTCCAGCTTTGATGATGATAAGCCACTGGCAGCAATACCAAAAGCTAATCTCAACCACCTTGTTGTTGAAATTCATAACATACATGCAGACAGTGACACTGAGGTCCCAGATGACAATGAACCTCAGCCAGGCCCAGCTCCAGTCAACAAAGAGTTTTCTTGGAGGCAGAGGAAACCCCCAGCAGCTGCCATAGACTCTTCATTCCGAGGACCTGCATTCTCACCTCCCCCAGACGAAATACCAAGTCCAAAGTGGTATTTTGATCAGTTCATGGACAAATCTGTGTTTGAACATATTTCTCACCAATCTAACTTGTATGCAGTTATGTAGAATGTCTCAGAACTGAAAACAACCCCTTCTGAAATAGAGCAATTCATTGGTTTACACATCTTGATGACCGTAGTACGTATGCCATCGTACCGCATGTACTGGCAGACAGCAACCCGCTACGACCCAATTGCGACAGTCATGGGACGTAAGCGATTTGATAATCTGCGTACATACATCCACATGAACGACAATACCAATGTGAAGCAAAAGGGTGAGCCTGGATACGATCCATTATTCAAGGTGCGTCCAGTTCTTGAGAAAGTCCGTGCCAACTGTTTGAAGGTTGAACCAGAAGAAAACCACTCCATTGATGAGCAGATGATCCCCTTCAAAGGAAAGATTGGAATGAAACAGTATATCAAGAACAAGCCGCATAAATGGGGAATCAAGGTCTTTACTCGTGCAGGTGTCACTGGACTAGTCTATGACTTTGAAGTATACACTGGAAAAGGGACCGTGACCAATGAGCGTGGACTTGGTGTTGCCGGTGAAGTTGTGCTTCGTCTCGTATCAGAAGTTCCAAAAGGACTAAACTACAAGTGCTTCTTCGACAACTGGTTCACTTCCCCTGAACTCATTGTGGAACTGAAGAAAATGGGAATTCTAACAGTTGCTACCATCAATCGTAACCGTCTCCGTGGATGTACCCTCAAGAGTGACACGGAACTCTCAAAGGCCGGGCGTGGTGCGTATGAAGTGAAATACGAAAAGACAAGTGGGATGTCCATCGTGAAGTGGTATGATAACAAGGCAGTGTTGCTGGCATCATCCTTCATTGGCCCTGAACCTGTTGAGAGATGCAGAAGGTGGTCGAAAGAGAAGAAGGAATATGTGGAAGTGGACAGACCCCACATTGTCAAGGTGTACAACCACAACGTGGGAGGAGTAGACTTAGCAGACATGTTTGCAGCTCTCTATCGCATTGACATCCGCCCACGTCGTTGGTATCTGCGCATCTTGTACTACTTGATTGACCTATCACTGGTCAATGGTTGGCTCCTCTATCGCCGTCATCTCACCCAGAAGCAGGAGAAGTATATGCCACTTCTTGACTTCCGTGTTCAAGTTACAGATGCCCTCATCAAGGTTGGCAAACAGGCTGACTTGAACAGTAGGAAAAGAGGACGACCGTCATTGGAAGATGATCCAACGTCCCATCAAGCTGCCCCACCTCCACCTCCACTTCAGAGGATCTCTGCACCATCGGTTGATGTCAGATTAGACCGATGCGATCATTTCCCCATCCATGCTGAGAAACGTGGACGATGCAGACTGTGCAAGAAAGGCTACACGCAAATGGCCTGCCTGAAGTGCAAAGTACTTCTGTGCTTTACAAAAGACAAAAACTGTTTCTTGGAGTACCACATGACAAAGTGACTTGGAAACATGCCCTACTCAATGAGGATTTGAGATTGGATTTGGATCCCATATTGTTTTTGTTGTTGTTCTGCCACTGAAAAGCACTTTGTTACATTGTTTGAAAAGTTGTATATAAAAAGTTATTGTTCCTATCATATTCAGTCGTCAGTGTCTAATTACCACACTGGGCCAATGTCGCAAATCTGCAACATCCCAGAACGCCTTGCATGTGAAGGTCTCTCTAAAAAAAAAGTCAGGATTCTATTGTACTACCCCATATGATAATTTTCCCCAAATATCAGATTTTTCCTGTTACTAAAACTTAATTTGAGCCTGAGAGGGATAAACCTTCTTTTATATATTGGAAAGTTTCATATCCATAAATGTAAATATATGAAACGTAAACCCCACTTTAGCTTTTTCAAAGAAGAATTGAAGATGTATTTAAATACAATTTCAACTTCTGTTAACAAGAAAGCAATGAAAACATCCAGAATTTGTGCCATGTTTAATATTCTCCCTTAATGTTTTTTCTTTTAAGACTATTGTTGAACAGAATTAAGTTGCTTTTACATTTTCTCTCTTATTGTATTTTGAATTATAATTTCTCTTTGGTTATGAAAGATTGTTTATATTTCTTGTAAAAAAAAAAAAAGAGCAAAGAAGAGATGAGAAGAGAGGAAAGGAGATATGGAAGAAGGACGACTAGACTGATGTAGACAAGTAAACCCACCTTTGTCTTACGTAAAAGATCAGACAAAAGCTGGGCGGTGAGGCCTTCTTCCAGAAGAGAAACGGTCAAGTACATCAAATTAGTTCTCTCTGTGATTTTTCCCCACCAGTCTGTTGAACTCCTAATAACCCTGACACATAAGACATAGCAAACCATGTATAAGGCCATGGTCAAATGACCCCATCTAAGACCTCCAACACTATATGATTTGGGTCACAGTGTTAACTACTCCCAGATGGTTTTTTTATTATATATATATATATATATATATATATATATATATATATATATATATATATATATATATATATATATATATATATATATATATTCTATCATAGAAAAGCCCACTAAAGAGCTATGAATCTAGATAAAACTGGAGTTACATCCAGTAGCTACTGTTTTTGTATTTAAACCATTAATTAACTTTATGTCAATCAATAGCAGTGTCAAAATACAATGTGGTCGCTAACGTTAACTTAAATGCACTCACCAGATTCAGCAGACTGTGTTTCAGCACTTGTCCTGTCGACCTCCTCTCTCCTCTGCTGTAAACTCGGTGTGTGGCACCTCGTGCGTCGCCGAGCGGGTGTTTAAGCGCGCGAGGGGGGAAAGTAACAAGCTAACAGATGAAAAATGTCGCTAACAGACGAAAAAATGTCGGTCAAACTCACCAGGCGGGGATTCAAGCGCGATGGTGTCCGTCGCACGAGAGGTGACAAATTTCCCGTTGAACTGTTTAAAACAAAGTTTTTCACTGCTCACAAACAGACCCTCGACGGAAGAAACAAACAATATAAATGTAACAAGCGAAAAAATGTCTGTCGAAATGGTTAAAACAAACTTTCCAACTTCTCACACACAGCTCCTCAAATTCGTGCGCACTTTTGCAACCACGAGAAAATGGCGTTGCCTGATTCTGCAGCAGCTAAACAGCGTCAGAGACGTTAGCATGGGGGATGGGCAGGCGAGCTCTGAGTTCATGTTCCCAATGTGCATTGCTTCAAGAAACTGCCAATCACTGTATTATTTTAAAAGA